>CAWUFW010008613.1:0-600000 GCA_963921515.1 Calotriton arnoldi
CGATTCCGGCCGGAAATCTCTCCGACCGAGCCGGACCCGGAGAGAATTCCGACCGAATCGGACTCTAGCAGTCCGACCGGACGAGTACGATGCATTCGCATGCTATCGGACTCGAGTCGGTCGGACTCCCATTGAAGTCAATGGGAGCCGGTCGTAAAACGCGTACGCGGGCTCCCATTGACTCAATGGGTGCGAGGCAGACAAGGGCGCCCCCTACAGCGTGTACGCATCCATGCGCATCGCGGCGTACATGCACAGGTAGGGGGGACCCATGGGTCCCCTCTGTGTGCGACTCGCGCGCCTACGCGTACAGGGGGGTCCGACGCAAACCCCCAAAGTCCGGCTCCGACAGCTTTTTCGAGCCGGACGGCGCGAATCGGTCGGACTGCTCGCGGCGCGCATCGTACTTACCCGGCCGGGAAACGTCTCCATAGCGCGGTGCGAGTCGTGTCCATGCGAGTCGGTCGGAGAGTGTTGAAGCCGCGTTCGAGTCGGTCGGCGATTTCGCGGGTGTTTGCATCGTACTCGCTCGGCCGGACCAGCGTACGATTCGGTCGGGAAACAGGGCTCCAAATCGGATCCGGTGAATCCGAATCCGATTCGGAGCACTACCGGCCGAGATCGGAATCGGCCCCTAAGTTTTTTAAGAATGTAAATGTATCTTACCTTAACGCAGCTGTCCCTTGCTTCTGTTCTCTCCAGCGACGATCTCCGTAATGATGAAACTTACGTCTACGCGTCAACGTCATATGTTTTAGTAAAAACGAAAAAAGGACATTTTCTCTCATTGAAAACAATGGAAAAGCATGAGAAAGTTATTAAAAATGTATTATAAAATTTTACTGTACATAATAAAATTCAAAACTATTTTAATAAAATGTGTTAATATATACTCTATTTTTCTATATATTTTTCTGAATTTATTACAATGATTCTAAAAATGTTAAATTAACAATAAATAACACTAAAAGAAATTACCTGTTTCCTATTTCTTTGTACATGTTTATTTACCTTTAATAAAAAGATAAAATACCAAATAATAATTTTTTTTTTTTTTTAAATGATCTTTATTGTTTCATTTTACATATAACTTACTTCCCTCCCTCCCTTCCCCACCCCTCCTCCCCACTCAGACATTGCTTTACATTATATTACATAAATCAGAAATATTAACATATCACACATTAGATTCGTGTAGCGCAGCTAATTTCATCAAGGCAATTAATTATATATATAACCAGATCATTTCTTGGTATATTTTGTTATTTGTACCATCAAAATCGTCGGGAATCTAACCTGCACTCTCTTGGCTTTGCATCCATTGCAACAGGGGATCCCAAATTTCCAGCCCCTTTTTCGCTTATTTCGTCCCTTCCTTCTATAAATAGCTACCTCTAAGTTGCATGATGCCAACAATCGCGCGCGCCATTGTTGGAATACGGGCGGCTTTGGATCTAACCAAGCGGAAGCTATACATATTCTAAACACCGCCATTGACATAAATATCAGTCCTTGTATATTATTTGATCGAATATCTCCATCTATACCCAACATTATTTCTGCCGTTGTAATTTCTATTCTTACATTAAAAATTTCAGATAAAAAATCAGATATGTCCCTTATCACTCTTGTAGTACGTCACATGTTGCAAATATATGTATAATGTCAGCTTCGTATAAGGCACATCGTGGACATTCTGTTCCCTTACCAAATCCCCACTTAGCTATCTTACTTGGTGTATAATACAGTTGGAAAACGTCTTATAATATTGAGCTTGTAATCTAGCAGACATTAATATAGACAGAGATAATTCATACGATCTAAAACATGTTGCCGCCGTTATCCCCAATTTATCCTGCCATTTTAATGAAAATATATTCATATTATCTGGGAGTACGGCGATCATGCTATCATAAATTTCTCCGATCTTTCCTGATTTATTCTTATTTATAATTTCAATGGTTTGAATTTTCTGGAATTTAGATTTACCCCCCCTTTCTTAGTTAAAAATCCCTAATTTGAAGAAATTTTAAAAAGTCCCTATGGTCTAGCATATAATCACTTCTTAATTCTTCGAATGATTTTAACCCAGCAGAAGAGTAAAAACATCCTAATTGAATGATCCCTTCATATAACCATCTATTCATACATATATCATTGAATATCTCCGGGAGATTATTGTTTTTAGATAATACTGTATAACAAGAAAACCTTCCAATTCCCAAGAGTTTACGCATATTATTCCAGGCTTTATGTATACCCACCAGGGTTTTGAATCGTGCTTTTTAAAATAGCAGTCATATGCATGTCGCCATAGGTACCCACTAGCTTCATTACCCAAAATAAGTTCTTGTGGTGTTGGTATATCCCAGCTTGACTTATTGCCTCTACTTATAGTCAATAAGACGTTACAGTACTTCAGAATCGTGGCCCACCAATACAGTTTAAGATTGGGGAGGGCTAGGCCACCTCTATCTTTCGGGAGGGAGATGTATCTAAGTGCCCTACGAGGTCTTTTATATCCCCATATAAACCGAGAAAACATATTATCTATAACTTTAAACAATTGTGGTGTAAACTCCAAACATATTGCCCTAAAAAATACAGAAATTTCGGAAAAAAAGCATTTTGATTACATTACACCTACCCCGATAGATAGGTGTAAGTTATTTATTCTGTTAAGATCTTTTTCAGTTTGTTGTATTAGTGGGTCCAAATTATCCTTCACCAAACTATCCAGGTTAGCCGTTATGTTGACACCCAGATATATAGCTTTCTCCACTACACGATCATCCCTCATCGTAAGTTTATTATTAAGAACTATCTGGGTTTTATCCTGATTCAACTTATACCCGGATACTTTTCCAAAGATTTGAGCCTCATCTTCTATTATTTTTATTGCAGCGCCTGGATCACTCGTGACCAGCGCAATGTCATCCGCATAGGCCAATGTTTTTGTCTCCCAGGTTTGCGCCCTTATTGGTGGAATTAGCGGATTATTTTCAAGCCTACGGATAAAGGGGTCAATAAATATCGCGAATAATAGGGGGGAGCATGGGCATCCCTGTCTTGTCCCTCTAGTTATATCTATCGTCTCTGATACTGCCCCATTCACCATCACTACCGCTTCTGGTGCCGTATATAACATTCGAATTGCTCTAATAAAGGGCTCCCCTATACTGCTTCTTAACATCGCTGTCCACAGGTATTTCCAGGAGACCCTATCGAAGGCTTTCTCAGCATCCAATAAAATGAGTGCCATAGGGTCTCCTGTCACCTCAGTACTGTCAAAAAGTGTGATCACTCTTTGTACGTGGTCAGTAGTAGATCTCCCCGGGATAAAACCATGCTGGCGACTTGATACAATTTTATGAATAATTGGCGCCAACCGGCTGGCTAGAAGTTTCGCATATATTTTTGAATCATTATTTATTAAGGTGATGGGTCGATACGAACCAAGTTCTGTAGCGTCTTTTTTTTTTTTTTAGAAAAACTATAATTTTAGCTCGAGCCCATGATCCTGGAGGACGCCCACCCTGGAAAATATGTACAAATAGGTCACTTAAGATCTTCTTTAGTGGTTTATAAAAATTAGCATAAAACTCTGAAGGTATCCCATCCAGCCCAGCTGCCTTCCCCTTAGCTAGACTGTTTATTGACAGTAAAATTTCTTCCCACTGTGGTATTTTATCCAAACTGTCTTGATCCTCTTGTGATAATCTTAATGTTGAAATCTGATCTAAATATTCCTCAATCTTATCCTGCCGTATACTGGTCTCTTCATACAGCTCTTGGTAATATCTCTGAAAAGCAGCTCTTATCTCCTTAGGATCATTCTTACGACCGTATTTTGGATCCTTAATCTCCCTTATTATGTTGACTGTGTTTTGTTGCCTAGTTCGAACTGCCAATTGGTGACCAACTTGCTCGCTCAGCTCGTATGAATTCTCTCTATTCATTGTTGCCTTGCACATCGCTTTTTCTGTAAAGATATCAATAATAGTGTTTTTAGCAATTGCCACCAATCTTAATTCCTTTCAATTTCCCGACCTTCTTGTACCGCCTTTATCAGTCCCTCCTCAGCTAGGGCCATATTTCTTTGCAATATCCCCAGTTTCTGTTTAGCTTCTTTATTGAGGTTTAATGAGAATCGTAATGTCTCCCCTCTTATTCCTGCTTTTAGGGCATCCCAAACTATCTCAATTGAGGTACTACCCAGGTTAACCTCTAAAATTCCGGTATCCATTTGCTCATGTGTTGACAATATTCTTTGTTTAGAAGCAAAGTTCTCTCAAAGGTCCAAATATTCGAGTCGTTGTTTATTCCACCACAGTCTATACTCATAATTAGGGGTTGTGGTCCGATAAGACCCTTGGTAATTTATCTATTGAGCAACTAGAAATTATAGCACTAGACGTAAATATGTAATCTAGTCTAGCAAATTTTACGTGAGGGTTAGAAAAAACGTAAATCCTGGATCATTTGGATGTTTTATCTGCCAGCAGTCGCTCAAGCCATGTGTTAAACATAAATCTTTGAGGGCCAGAAATACCTTTGGCTTCCTCCCCTTATATGTAAACCCAGAATCTAATGACCAATCACAGGGGAGGTTCAGGTTATAATCGCCACACACAATCAGTGGGAGTGGCCAATGGACCAATTCATTAGTGATAAATTCTAATACAGACGGGTCATCAGTGATATTTCCATATATTGTGCATATAGTTAATTTTCTATCATTATTGTATTGACATTCCGTGATTGCCCATCGCCCATATTTGTCAGCCGCTGATCTAGTAAATTGTATCCCACTCCCCTTTGCCAAAATGGCAACCCCCCTTGTCCTCGTACCCTGTGTTGTTGCTATAACCAGTCGATACCCTAGGGTTTTGAGAAGATGCCGTTGTGATCCCTCAATATGTGTCTCTTGAAGACAAATGATATTTGCCCCTATTGCTTGTAGACCCACTACCACCCTTTGTCTTTTTTTCAGGTCATTAAGACCGCAGATATTGATAGAAAGAATTTTTAGCTTAGCCATTGAATATTATGTATACTTTTTTTTTTTTTGCGCCCTGGTTCACCTATCCTGATTACATACTTTATATCTGTTGAATGTCTGAGCTCTCTCTTCCCCACCCCCTTCCACCCCCCCACCCCCTCCCCCACCCGTCTTAGGGCAATCAGGCTCAATCCTGAGCCTGTGTGATAGGGTCTGGATCGTCCTCACCCACACTCACTCCCATCCCCCGCTACCTTCCCCTGTGCTCAAAATCACGAACAAAAGGAACTCATCTTTGTGTATGCAAAAACAGAAAGCCAATTTTACCACACCCCCATTTCCCCCCAGCTTCCGGGTATCAGCCATGTTACCATCATCCGCCCCCTAAGGAAAAATTCCTCTCTCTTTACTATACATATGCTTTCCAGCTCCTAGCTTCTTTATAATCTTAGTATAGATTAGTTGTTTAGTTTATTTAGTTTCGGCAGTCCTATTTCCCCCCTGTTGTAATCTCCTCTAGTAATTTCTGGGCTTGTATTTCAGATGAAAAATAATAGTTCTGCCCTTGAGAAATAACTTTTAATTTAGCCGGATTCTGTAAAAAGGCTGACGCTCCGGCTTTTTGAAATGGGGTTATGAGCTGCCTAAGTCTCCATCTTCGTTCCACAGTGGCGTGTGCAAAGTCTGGTTTGGCAAAATAAGAGAAGCTCTCCCATGTCCTCTTCATATTTGGTCTAGCCAGGTCATACACGGCCTGTCGGAGCAGAAAGTTCCCAAAGTATATTAAAATCACACGAGGATATGCTTGTGTATTTGTAGGGCGCTTAGGGATTGACCAAGGAAATCTATGCACCCGTTGAATTTCCTTATCCCAGTCCCAATGCGCTAATTCTGGTAAGGAATTTTTCAATAGGGTTATTGTAAACTTCCTAATATCATTGCCTTCGCTATTTTCTGGTATTCCCAGTAGCCTCAGGTTATTGCGGCGCTGGCGATTTTCTGCCTCCTCCAGTTTCCACATTACATCCTTTAGCATGTTATCTTGCGAGGATGCTTGTTCCTTCAGTGTATCCACGGAATTTTCTAAATCCTCTGTGCGTTTTTCCACCATGCTAAGTCTCTCTGCGATCTCCGTACAAGTTTTCCCAACTTTGCGCATAGTGCCTTGTAGCTTCTTTGAGGCTAGCCGCGCTTGACGGTTTTCAGTTTTAACCTCATCCTGGAAGGACCTCAAGGATTGGAAGATCATTGATAGGGAGGGCTCTGTGGTTTCGTCATAGTATTCCTGCACCATCTGGCCAGTTTGCTGTTCTCTAGCGAGTTGCCCTTCCCCTTTCGGACTGTTAGAAGGTAGCAGTTGCGTTGCTGAATAGTCCCATCCAAGCTCTCCTTCTCCTTCTCCTAGCATTTTCTTGATTTGTTCCTTTTGCCCTCCGACACCCGTTTAGTTCTCTTGGGTATCCTTTTCTCACCTTGCTGGCTGTGATAACTCGTGGATGAGTCCGCGCATTCCACATCTTCACTACTACTAGAGAATCCAATATCTGAATCCGCTGATTCTTCATTGAGGGAGTAGAAATTTTCAATGGAATCCGGGGAAAGATATCCCGCCTCTAGGCTCCTTTTCTGGATGGTCCCTTCATCACGGATTTGTTGTTGTAGTTGTTTTAGTTGTTCGGGCATATTTCCCAACTCTGTGGTTTTACTGGTCTCTCCGCTTGCTTTAGGGGTTCTATCCTTATCCAGAGTTTCTCCTTTGGCATTATCCTCCCTTTGGGGGCCCCTGTGGGGTTCCTCAGGTGAGCCAAGTACTGTTTCCTCATTGCACGACCCCCAGGAGGGCCTTCCCTCCTCTACTGGTCCCTGTGTCATGTCTAATAGGGTGTTCTGGGGATATTCTGTGTTTATTAATTCCTGACTGCCCGCATCAGCCGATTTATTCTGTGCCCCCACCTCTTTCTCTTTCTCATTATCTATAGGTGAGAACATACTGGTTATTGCGATCTGTTTCTTTCCCCCGGGGCCACCCAGAGGCGTACCTTTCAAAGCGGTAACTATAAGAGGAGCCTCCACTTTGTCTTTACTTTTCTCCGGTTTATCCCCCTTACCGGACCGTATTTCTGGCTTCTTTGTATCCATCTTCAGATCATTCTCTTTTCGAGCAACAGACTGCGCGTTCAAGCGCGTCTTGCCGCGACCTCCTCGCGCTGCCATGATCTCCGTACGATAATCCCCGCGGCTTCCCTGGCGTCCTTGTTGCTGAGCAACCCCAGCCGGCAGCCGTCACAGACTCTCCCTCCGGAAACAGTCAGGAGAAGCCGAGCGAGAGATTCCCAGCGCGTACAGCAGGCTGTCACACATCGATGTTCCCCCGTCTCTGTGCTCCATCGAGCTTTTGGATCCACCGGGTCCCACGAATATATTCTGCAACTCGCATTCCCTTCTTTTTTAACACTGCCTCGTACTTGCTCAGCCTTGCGGATTACTTCAAGTCATCCCATCATTCGTCCTGCTCGGTATTGAGCACAGCAAGGAGCGGAGTGAAGCGGAGGTGAGTGACTGCGATCTCACTCAGACGCCATCTTGCCCCCCCGCCAACCGGTTGCCCAAATAATAATTTTTAAATGTAAACATTTTTTATATATATGTCTTTTTTTTACATTGATTAATAATTAATTCCATATATTTTACATTAAAATATATATATTAATCACAATTTACTATTAACAATAATAGTATTTAAACCTAACATTAACTTTATTTTTCTCTATGTACTTTTTTATTTAAAATATTGATTAACATTTAATTCGTTTTTAATAATACTTTCTTTAAGTTTTTACAAGACAAATAAATACTTATAAACATTATTTATACCCGAGTATTAATTTACTAATAATTTTAACCTAAACCTTAAAATTAAGTAAATAATTATTATCATCAAAATTAAATATTTACCAACAAAATTAATACCTGAGTATTATTTTTTTTTATTAATCTTATATTTAAAAATACATTTTCTGTAAATGTTTCCATAATAATTATAACAGTAGCATTAATATTAATACCTGAGTATTAATATACTCAAAACTTAGAACTATTCCATAAATTATATATTATTAACAAACATATTAACTCTTAAACAACAATATAAATATATAAAAACTAATCAACTATAAATAAATGATTATATTTTATAAATAAATATTACTGAAATTATTTAACATGCATTATCTAAAAATATAACAAACACTTACCATACAATACTTACCAATGTGTTGTAAAAGCATGCGTTGTACCTATATATGCGTAATAATGGCATGCGTTTTAAAATCATGCGATGTAAGTGTACCTGCGTTGTAATGGTTGCGTTGTAAAGGCATTGCGCTGTAATGCCTGCGTTGTAAACGATGTTTCCCCACCAGCCCCCACTGCATCCTGTGACTTTTCTTTATGTTGGGAAAACTTGCACTGCAGCTGCTCATGTGTGGGTATGTAAAGGGAATTTGCATAGCTGCTTTTTGTGCTAAAAAGGAGGAACAGATGGGAAGTAACAAGTAAAGAGGAAAGAAAAGGAGGCTGCCAAGCACTGATATTAGTGACCCTTTTAACAACTATACCATTTCTTTACTTTCCTTTCCAGCATAACCTGTTCGTCTAGATCATGTAGAACAACATGGCCTCCTCCATCATCAGCAGTCATACTTTAACCCAGGACAAAGCATGGAATTGTTGGTGTTGTTCATTCTGGGTGACCTGGGAGGAGAGTTGGATTCTTCCAATGTAGATGAATAGATACATTTTTAAATCTGTTGGCATCATCTGACGGTCAACCATCCCACTATCTTAAAATATTTGACAGAGATGACTATCCAAAACACTGCCTCTTTATTGGTTGGTCAATTTCAATCTATTGCGCTCCGACCTCCTCACGCCCTCGGAAATCAGTTTAAAAGCAGTCCCCAGGGCATTTGCCAGGGCTCACCCTAGTCCCCTTTTGTTCTTTGACATTTACATTTGCCCACTTGTAATTATTTCACCTTCTCTTGTGGCAGAATTTATTGTGCAAGCTGATGGCACGCAAATTCTTTGTGGATATCCAGCAGCAATAAGATAGCTCATAATTCCGATGAATTTATTCCACTGGTGCCTTCTGTTGTGATATGTGAAATGACCAAGAATTATATTTGGCTACACCCACCCAAACATGTACTCACCTTAAGCTAAGCAAAATCAGACTATAAACTCTAGCCCATGATCATCTTCACTGGTTCCCAGTCAGGAACCACATAAAATGTAAAGCGCTGACCACTGAGCTGTAAGGTAGTTGGAAGATGATGAGAAATAAAGGGTGAGGTTAGAGTCCAGCTCCTAATATGCGAATCAACAAAATGCTGAAGAGGCTCTAGCTGCCTCTCCTCACCTGCTGGGCATATGGTGTGATGGAAACAGAGATAGGAACAAAGTTGAAAGGATGAGTAGCATTTAACCTCCAAACAGTACGTGAATTTAGGATTTGTGTTTCATCATGTCCATTATTGATTTTTACAAAAGCCCTGTAATCAGGTTCTGTCAGCTTTTCTGGCTAATGGTTCCTGAGCACCGGCTTGGAGACTCTGGAATTAGTGTAAAATGTGGGCAGAAGGGGGTGGTGGTCTGGCTCACTTTCTGTGATGATATTGCAGGAAAGACACATCAATTATGAGCTGTATACTGCTCCCCTGTTGTAGATCCTAACATGAGATATTTAAGAGTTAGGGAAATCGGTGTATTTTTGGTCATACCAAATGCCATGAATGGGAGATGGATGCAAGGAACATGTCAATAAATATCTGCAGGGAGACACTATTTCTGTACTAATATAATATTCACATAGCAGCTATGCTGAAAAGTGCTATTGCCGTCCTATTAAGTATATAGCTGATGTGCTGAGAATTGTTGCCACTGGCCATTACTAGTATAACAGTTCAGCTAAGAAGTACAGACACTGAATTACTATAACCCATATCTCACAGACCAGTGGTGTAATGTTTCCAATGCAGATATCTTTGTTCTACCCCTATGGTCATCGGCTCGAATCATAGCATAATCACACTTAATCTTCCCGACGTTAATAGAGGGAATGTCATTGAGTAAGGTGATTATAAATATCTGTAATTCTCCACAGGGTCCTTGAAATGAAAACGAACTTTGCGAGTATGCCTATTATGCTGCCAGTACAGGACAGCAGCACCACTAGAAAGTGTTCATAATGAAGCCTTAAATGCATGCAACAGAGTTTAAGTGTACTTGTATTACTATATTTGCGGCGTGATTATGTCATGCAGGGTTGACATTGAATTTCATCTGTCAGTTTGCTCATCCATTCTGTTAGGAGGCAATTGAATATTCTGTGTGACTTCAACATCATATTGAAAATGAATGGTTTACAAAAGTAATTAAAGTTAGCAATTATGGTAGATAAGTGAGGTGATCCTTTTCCGAGTGTGCTCAAGAAAGATATCTGATGCACCCTATGCAGAACATCAAACTGCAGTACACCCACTGACGACCAGGCACTGAATCTATGGCTGCTCATCATGGCCTGTGGCTGCACCTGGTGATGTTGCACCACTCGTTAGTATCTGGATCTGGGAGTTGGAGGCTGGATTTAGGTTTTGAAAGCTGGAGATACACTTGTAGACATTGGACTGGACATTTGATACAGGGGCTTTCACCTTTGGATGTGCACTAGGCCCTGGGGCAATTAAATGTTGTATGTGGAACTTCATAACACAATAACATAATTGTATTGTCTCTCCCTTAAATTATGTATTCTATGCATCAGTTATGTTCTAAAAGACAACACATTTTAATTATTGTTAGACCTGTCCACCTTAGGTTAGTCTTCGGACAAACTTTTTTGCCTTTCTCATTCAATTTTTGCAGATCTCATTTTTGTTGGCCTTAGAACTCTTTGCACTTTACCACTACTAACCAGTGCTAAAGCATGTGTGCCCACTTCTTAAAAAACATGGTAACATTGGATTATACCCAACTGGCAAATTTAATGTGCTTATAGGTCCCTAGTAATATGGTACCACATGTACCCAGAGCATGTAAATTAAATGCTACTAGAGGGCCTGCAGCAATTATTGTGCCATCTACTTTAGTAGCTCCTAAAACATGTCTCAGGCCTCCCATTGCAGTCTGAGCATGCAGATGGGAGCTGCCATCTCAACCTAGCAAAGGAAGTGTTTTGCCGTGCCTAAACCTTCCTTTTTAATACATATAAGGCTCCCCTAGAGTAGGCCCTAAACAGCCCATAGGACAGGGTGCAGTGTATTTAAAAAGTTGGACATGTTTTACATGTCCTGGGAGTGAAAAATTCTTAAATATGTTTTTCATTACTGCAAGGCTTTCTACCATGGGATAACATGAGGTTAACTTATTACATTTAATTAGTGATAACTTTCAATTGGGGGCAGACCAAATGTCGAGTTTAGTGTCTAATGAATTGTAACTTAAAACCCTTTTTTTTTTTAAAGACAAATTTTATTGTGTCAAATATCACATAATGTGCAGTGCTCCTTAAACCAGGAAACATCTGCCACATCAAACAATGCAGATCAATGTCTCTGACAATTTGTTGATACATTATTATCTACGAAATCATAAAACACAACATTACATAAGCACCCTGAACCCCCCCCCCCCATTGCACTGACCCACTGCTACAGTTCGGCTGTCTCCACTACACCCGTCCCCACGAATCCGTCCCTCTGCCACCCGTCCATTCCCCTACCCCATCGGCCCACAGATCAAGGCAGACACCGATGCGTCGATTGGGGGCACTGGGTCTAACTCCAGGCCTCTGTAATCCGCCCATCGTTTCCAAATTTTGGGGTGTTTTTGCGGGCAGCCCCTGGCCTTAAATATCGGAATCTCTAGCCCCATGCTAAAATCTAACCCGTTCTCCCATGCCGAGAGAGATGGGGAGGCTGTCGCCTTCCACAGCCTTGCTATATCCCTTTTGGCCAAGGTCAGCCCCAGTAGTAGTAAATGCCTCTTATACATGTTGCCACCTACACCCTCCATAATATGCAGAATTGTCAATCTCCGTGAGGAGGGGAGATCCCACCCCAACACCTCCGACAAACAGGCCAATACCCCTCCCCAAAATTTCGTAAGCGCCGCACAGTGCCAAATAGTATGAATTAAGGACCCCTCTTCTCGTCCACCATGCAGGCACACTGGGGAAGCCACCAGACCGGCCCTCCAGAGCCGAAGCCTAGTGTAATAGACCCGGTGAAGGTACTTAAATTGAATGAGACGCAATCTAATCGATATCGCTGCTCCTCTAGGGGAAGCCAGTGCATCAGCCCAGTCATCCCCATCTAGGTCGCCCACATCCCCAACCCATGCGTCCCTCAGTTTATCCAGTGTAGTGGAGCTATGTGTCACCAGGGATTGATAAATCTTTGACATTTTATGATCTTGCAGGTCTCCCATGAATTAAAACCCTCTTTAATGGTAAAATCAATTTTAAATCACAATTCTGAAAAGTCCACTTTTAGAAAGTTGCCATTTTCTAGTACAACCATTTGGTGCTTGCAGCCTGTATCCTGGGTCACATGACTAGTTATAGCTGGCAGTTGGCCTTTGTGTATTACTCCAAATAGTGAAACAAAGGGGGAAAAGGTCAGAGTCAAATAGGTAGATAGGCTATCTCTGACTTGATAGTGGGCAGAGGCTGTGACCTACCACACTTACACATCTCAAAGACTCTGCCTCAGCACACTCAGAAAGGGTTTCACACTAGACTTTTGTGCTCCCAAACAAGCTAAGGCTAAGGCAGAGAGGCAGGATATTCCAAACACCTCTGGGGAGGGAACCCTCCAGAACCTTCTCCTACTTCAAAGCTGCCACCAAGTATGAATATTGGACCCTCAGATCCCAACTCTTCAGTATACATCTGGACCCGTGGAACACTCAGAAGAAGGACTGCTGTCCTGCTCTGCTGCAAGAAGGACTGGTTCTCTGCTGCACTATTGTCCTGCTGCCTGAGTGGGAAGGACTGGATCTGCATCCTGAACCCAGGACCACCAGATTGACTATGAGGGCTAGTTGGCTGGCCTCCTACTCAGAGCCTCAGGGACAGAATATGTTTCAACCACCTTGAACACTGTACCTGAACTTGGCATGCTGTGGGTCTTGCCCCCAAGTGGTGCCACCCCAGTTCTGGACCCTTGAAAGTGGGCCTGGAGGTGCTGTGCCAGTCCAGCTGTGATCTCTTGGACAGAACTGAGGCAGTGCAACGCATCTCCTAGAAGCTCCGCTTCAGAACTGCTGCTGCACGACCCCACCCATCCCCCGAAGCAGAACCTCGCATCGCAGCCCGCAACTCCTCAGAACTGCCGCTGCGCATCTCATCCCCGATGAAGGACTTCACATTGCAAGCCTTCATTCATGGCATGCTGAATGATGATGCAGGACCTTGCATCACAAGCCCCATCAATGGCTTTATTGAAGCCTCTGCTGTGCGATGCATCACTGGCACAGGACCTTGCACCGCAGCCCCCAGCTTCTCGCAACCACTTCTGCACGCCACATCCTTGAAACAAGATCTCACAACGCTACGCAACCAGTACTTAAGGGACTTTGTTCAGCTGGCCTAACCTGGTACCTATATCCAGCCCGCACTCCATTGAGGTAGGCCTGAACTTGTGATTTGTCCCGGTCCGGCACAAGCAGATAACCACAGTTGGCGCTTTGTGCTTCTGAGCATTGTTTTCACTTAAATCTTTAAAATTGCATATCTCCGGTTCTACTAATTGAATGTTTGTTGTTTTGGTCTCAAATAATTTATAAAACTTTACTCTATTGTTCTAAATTCGTGTGGGATTCTTCTTTTGCTGTGTTTTCACTTCATTACTGTTTGAAGTGCTGCATAAATACTTTACTCATTGCCTTGCCACTAAGTTAAGCCTGACTGCTTTTGTGCCAAGCTAGCAGAGGGTTAAGCACAGGTTAATTTGGGGTTGCTCGTGACTTCACCCTGATAGGAATTGTGGCTACTGCTTGAGTAGGGTTCCATCCCCGTCAACCAGTAACCCAATTTCCTATAATTATCATGCAACATAGATTAAAAATGTCATATTATATTTATATTAAAACTCTAGAGTTTGGAGATATATATTTCGAAGAACTGGAGTACAGTATTGAAAGGCTAGGCATGTAATAATGTGCTTGCGTATTTTAGGCTGTTATTGCATATGACCATGCTTGGGTAAGTGGTAACAGAGCCACTGGCTTATCTTAGCAATATCCCACTTATAATAAAGGTCATAATTAAAGTGCTAATTATACACTTGTTATGGGGTTCTTAACGTTAATAATGCCAATTTGTGTTTAAGCAGACAGAATAGAGGTCTTGAAAATGTAACTTAGTCATAAATTTTCGTTTTTGAAGCTCTTCACTATTTATTAATTACTTCAACATTAGTTAATTTTCAAAAATGGACTCCAACTTGTGATGCCAAAACAAACACAGAAAAGGACAAAACGTGTTTCGTGACTGATAACTGTCCCTTCTTTATGGCTTACGATCGATCATAAATAAAATATCCTGGTGATAGATGTGTTAAGATCCTTTCCATCACTGTAAAATGTCCGGGAGGTTCTATCCATCAATGAGGTGCGCGGTGAGTAAATACATAACATCCTTTTCACTGAGGAGTGCCTTCTACAATTTGAAATACAAATTGCACGAGCATGATATTTTGACTGTGAGAAGCTGGCCAGGTATATGATGTACACTTATGTAAGTGGACACCTTGCACCAGTCCAGACAACCCTTATGATGATTTAAGAGGTCTTAGACAACCTTAGAAAGCTCTCTAAGTGGTAGCTGTGGAGAGCAGCCTTCAGGCTTAGTCAGAAGGAGTGTAAAGCAGCCTGTTTTACCTGAATGCAATCTTATAGTATAGATTAAGTGAAAAAGAACCACACAAAGTATTTATAAAAATATGTATTTATTATATAATACTCTCTAACACATAGAAATATCTCCTACCTTTATATATGCACAATGCACACAATACTTTGGCAAAGAAACACAGTAACTAGCACGAAATACACAGTGGACCCAGGGGGGGACCAAACCATATACTAAGAAAGTGGTATAAGAACCACGACTCGGTCAAGAAAATGTTGAGAGGACGTAGAAGTGCTGGGGACCCAAGGAATCACCCAAGGGAGTAGATAGGGTCCCCACAGAGAGCGTGTGCAGTGTAGGAACACGACCGCATACTCCGTACAACTCTACGGGTAAGTCGCGGTTGGATTTTTAAAGATTAAGGACCCTTCCCAGTGAACCCTGAAGAAACTTCGTGGAAGATGGAAGGTTGGAGAGCCACCCCACCCATGGATACCCTAGAACCCACATTACCTACACCAGGGAAGCCGGGTGCATACGTGTGAAGTGGTGTCGGAAACCGCAGTCAAACCCAATGGAGGACTTCAGGAAAGTGCCATTGCTGAAGAAGGAGAAAGTGGCCGGTGGAATCCGAGGATGGATTCTAGATGAGAGGTACCTGCAAGCAGAGGGGACAGAGTCTATGTCACTCAGGGGTGACCAGGAAACTTGGAAGACAAATGCCCTCCATGTCGGGTGTAGCAGGATGGAAGACAATGACCTTGACTCTGCAGCTGTGAGGACCAGGCGACGCTGAGGAGGACCAGGAGCCATGCACGAGCTGTCCCACAAAGGATGTCGAGTGCTGAGGAGTCGGTGTCCGGTGGTAGTGCCAACAAACCTTGGCAAATGCAACCAACGCAGGAATTGAAGAAGGAGCAACGTAGGGACCAGCAGGGTCTAGGGGACTCAACAAAAGCAGGGGAGTCAGGGCAGGCCCCGAGCAATCAGGGAAGCCCAAAAGAAACAAGTGTGACCCTCAAGTGGACCCACAGGCCGGAAGCACTGTAGTCGCAAGAGGACCTCAAGCAGCTCACCAAAAGATGCAGGCCATGGTGCACAACGATGCGGGGGGCTGAAGATTCTGATCTCTGGAGATGCTTGAGGTGGGGGCTACTAGGAGCCCAAAGATCTTCTTGGAAAGAAGTCAACAAGCCTTTGCAACTGCAAGTTGACGTGGTGTACAGGGGTTCGGTTATTGCAACCCCCACGAGGGATACTGGCCTCAAACTTGGTGAGAGGGCAGGGCAGGCCTTGGGAGCTGTGGAAAACCACCACCTGTGTTGCAGAACCTTTCATAGTCCGGATGAGCTCAGGATCAGCAGACCCATCGACTTAGTTTCGGTGCCTGAGAATGCAGGGGAGTGACTCCTTCACTCCAAGGGAGATTTCTTTAAGTGTCTTTGATGCTTCACAGGCTTTGGAGGGTTCCTGTATGATGCACAGGCACAGACAATGCATCAGACTGGAAGGGAGACGAAGTCAGGCCCAAACGAAGTCCAGCGAAGTCCAGAGTGCCCAGACGGCAGAAGAGCAGTGGTGTCTGATCTGAATCTTATTCCACAACGAATCTAGGGGCCTACACCCAGGTAAGCCCTTAAGTACCCTAGGGAAAGGGTTGGGAAGATTCAGGGGACCCTCCCAGGGGGGAGGTTACTCCCATGTCCTTTGTCCAGATTTGTGCCAGAGTGGCAGCCAACAACTCCCAGGACTGGTTTGAACTGGACTATGCACAGGGACACCAAATGTGCCCCTCATGCAGACTGAGTGGCGCTGGCAAGCGCACCCACCCCATCCCAATACAATAAATCCTGTCTGGGAGGTGGTCACACCTCCCTGTGACAGAATGCCTATTGTTCTGCCTTCCCCTGCTCGAGCCTGGTTCAGCAGCAGGAGGGCAGAATCGTGTCTCTGGTTGGCAGCAACCATTTTGTGCTGTCAGGGTCAAGAAGGCTGGTACCGGGAACACTGAGAGCCTAACGGAGGGCTCTTCCAGTGCTTGGAATCATACCTCCCACACCGTTTACAGTGTGGGAGGTATGATTCCAACATGTTTGATACCAAACATGATCGGATTCGTTGCAGCCGTTTTCGAGATGGTCATCATGAAATTACGCAGTGCCCCTCAATATAGTATATGGCTGCTTCACTGACAACCCGGGAGAATGGACTCCGTAGGCTGCAGGTGTGTCCTGCTCATGCAGGGGCACCCTCTCACTTAGAACCAAGCACACTGCCTTCAAGATTGCATAGGCCTGCTATAGGGGTGACTTATAAGTTTTAAGTGCAGTGACCCTAGATATAGGAAACCTATATCTTTAGTAAGTGGTGCTAGCACCAGCTCACACAGGCTGCAATGGCAGGCCTGTAGTTCCATTTTGAATGGTCTCTCATGGGTGGCATAGTATAGGCTTCAGCCCATGGGAGACCTCTAGGGTGCCTATGCCCTGGGTACATGGGTACCATATACTAGGGACTTATAAGGGTATCCCAGTATCCAATCTGGGGTGTACCTAAGTACTGAACATAACAATTTAGGGAGAAAGCAGATAGACTGGGGTCCTGATTAGCAGGATCCCAGTCAGACTAGTCAAATACAGCTTAGCACCAGGCAAAAAGTGGGGGCAACCATAAAAGCAGATCCTACTTTCCTACACTGACTATTCTATGTTGGTAGCTGGGTTTGTATTGTTAAGGATTGGGGCATGGGATGGAATATTGCTGGGTGGAAAGCAAGCTCAACACCTCCCACTTGACCTATATTTCTTTTGCTAAGGCTAGATCAGCTCAATTGGGCTATTTACATGAGAGACAATATTCACAACAATTTGATATTTTTTATTAAACCATTATTTTAATTTTTTCATTTTTCATTTGATATATCAAATTGAGCTGATCTAGCCTTAGCAAAAGAAATATAGGTCGAGTGGGAGGTGTTGAGCTTGCTTTTGATTATTTTCCCCCTTTTCTCCCAGACCTAAAAGTATATTTTAAGGGGGTCCCCATATATTTTTATATTGCTGGGTGGAACCTTGGGGGGAATCGAAATGTGAAGGTTGGAAGTTCTAGGTTGGCAATTGCTACCTGGAGCCTAGTGTCGCTGGTCGACAATTAAGCAATTTAAGAACCTCTATGAGTTGTACGTCCTTTTATGTGGTGACGAGCGCCAGCAGCACAGGGTTCAACATCTGCAGACCCTGTCGCAGTCCGGTCTGAATTTCCATAATCAGGTGCCTGCCGAAATCAAGATCAGCCGTTGTACCATGGCTGAAGTGAATCCAGGTGTCTCCTGTGAGCCTTCGACGTAGCTGGGTAGCTATGAGCAGTTTTCCTGTGACCGGATCCAGTGCCTCCCAGATCTCAACAGTGCCTTCTGGGAACAATCAAGGCCAAAGCAGGTGGCGCGACGCATGCACGGTTGATGGCAGTCATTTCACAACTGAACTTCAACCGAGTGCGCACACTGAAGAGGCATATGCTTTCCTGCCAGGAATTTCATGCCGCCATGCTGAATTGGTGTGCATTTAGTTAGCGGGGGCCATTTTTAATCGGGAAACTTTTACTGAATTTATGTTGCCATTTTAGATGGGCCAGTTTGCTTTGAAGTTGACAATTTTGCATATGCAATGCAAGTTTAAACTAACCCTTTAACAAATAATCTATAATTGAAGTTACAAATTTAGTATATGGACAGACTGTATCGGTGGCAATCTAAAACCAACAAATTCTTGTGGTTTTTTTTTTTACGGTGACAGGCACACCTACTCCTATTCCACATTTGTGCCTGCCTTAATGGTGATAGGCACACGATTATTCCTGCAATAAAATCTAATAGGCAGCAACTCACCCACACCATTTTCTGAATTGAATTGCTAAAATGGGTTAACCATGGACACAATTGTAGCACCACCACCATTTCTGACAGTGCCTGGTACCCTTCCTCTGTGTTGGGAACAATGGAGGGGGGTGTTAGTGGCCTATTAGGAGGCCATTGATGGTGACACCTTCACTTCAAAGAAAAAGAAAGCTTTATTGGTCTATAACCTTAGACCTAAAGGCAGAAGTGTGTTAAAAACTCTCCACTTAGAAGTTGTGAATGTACGTACAGGTGCTGGGGATGGTGAAGAGGGTGCTAATGAAGTTGTAGATGAGTACCTTTCTATAATGAAAACTATAGAGAAGAGGTTTAACCTTGAGAAGAATATAGTTTTAGAAGGGCACAAATTCTTACAACGGTCGCAACTTCCTGGTGAACCAATTGACGATGTTGTTGCAGGATTGTGAACACTTGCTGCAACATGTAATTACCGGGAATTTAGAAATGAAATTATGCGCGATCAACTTATTGAAAAAACAAACAATAGGAAAATCCAACAGAAATTGCTATCTACCAAAGTCCCAGATTTAGAAAAGGCACATACAATAGCCAGAAGTATTGAACATTCTGAATATTGTGTCAAAGAGATGAATGTAAATGCTAGCATGCATTAAGTGAATCTATTAGTGAAACAAAGTGAGAAACCATGACAATCTGAGAATACACGATAGAAAGAGAACCTAGACAAAGGGTCCCCCCAGAGTTTCAGTGTGTGTGTAAAGTTTGTTTGAGGAAAGAGTGAACAAGTTTGTTTTCGTTGTGCGAGCAAGACTCACTTGAGTAACAGTAAGAGTTGTCCTCCGTAGGTGGGTCATCCTTTCAATGTGGCAAGAAAGGGCATTATGCTCGGGTATGTAAATCAGGAATGAATCAAAAGGGTCAAACCATGAATACTGTGGATGATGTGGAGACCGAGTCTGATGAGAATTTCCAATTAACATTTTCAACACCTGAAGATGAGGAGGGTACAGTCATTGAAGTTGCTTCTGTAGGGTCAATGAGGAAGAGAAAGCAGCCTCATTGTGACATATTGGTGAATGGTAGAAAGATCAAACTAATGGCTGATTCTGGTTCCCCTTACACTTTAGTGAGTACGGATGAATTTAAAGAATTTCCAGATATTCAACTTGAAGCATCCCAAATAAAACAAATTGCCTACGGGGGGAAAAAAGGTGGAAGTTTTGGGTGAATTCAGGGCCAGTTTTGAATTTGAGCACAACTACACACAATGCACAATATATGTTATGATGAACGGTTTGAACCTTCTAGAGTGGGATGAGCAAAGGAGCTCGATATTGTACTTGACCCCAATCACCACAAACAAGTAATTTCGAGGAACAGGTTGTTCAAGGAAAATGAGTCAACCGAGTGCCAAAATTGGGGGCTCTAGGAGAGGAAGCCAGACAGTCTACCAGCACAGGTGCCAACCAGGAGTGGGTACCACAGGAGGAGTAGTGTTGCCATATGTCTGTGGGACAGTTTGCTGGATGTCGGTTGTCTGGGGTTTTATGATGTGGGAGGGGAGTGTGGCTCTCATTGAGTCTGTATCAATGTGGGTGCCCGTTTGGTGCCATTTTCAGTGGGTTTTTGTTTACTTTGCAAAATAAAAAATATATACTTTCGAAAAAAATAAAAAAGTGCCAAAATCGATCCTTAGTACGTGATTGCTGGTGATTACGGGTGGGTTATTCAATATCCCAGAGTGTTCACCATTGATTTAAGAAAGCTGAAGGGGTTTCAACATCGAATTGCTCTGAAGAAGAATGCTTGCCAATTGGTGCACAAAGTTCGTAAGGTGCCTCTGGCTTTGAGGATGGAATTGAAAGAGGAGTTGGAGAAATTATGTGCGTTAGGTATAATCGTGCCAATTGAGGGATCTCAGTGGCCTTCCCTCATAGTTATAGTGTGGAAAGTTGACAAGCCCATGAAGGTATGCGTGGACTTGCGTAACTTAAATAAAATAAAATGGGTAGATCAGCAACCTCTCCCAAATATTAATAAAATGTTAACCATTCTAGAAGGGGCCGAAATGTTTACATCCCTAGATATGTCGGTGGCCTACCACCAAATAAAGTTGCGCAAGGAATTGAGGCATCTAGCATCTTTCATAACACCCGAAGGAGCTTACAGTTACTTGTTCATGCCGTGCGGTTTAGCCTCAGCTGTATTTCAGAGGTTGATGGGAAATTTGTTCAAGTATAGGTTTGGTGTAGCGCAAGTTCTGGATGGCATATTGGTGTATGGCAAAAGTCAGAATAAACATGATTTAAGGCTTAATGATGTGCTGCAAATAATCAAAAGGAGTGGACTTACATTTAGGAGTGACAAATGAAAATTCAGTCCATCAGGAGTAGACTATTTGGGACACCACATATCCGGTAAGGAAGTAGAGCCTAAAATTGAGATCTTGAGAGCGATTGAGGATGCTCCCACACCTAAAGACAAGGAACAGTTAAGATCATTCTTGGAGCTCATTAAATATTATTCCAAGTTTATTGACAAATTGCTGCAAAAACTATATGCCTACATCTGCTATTAAAAAAATGCCAGATTCCTGTGGGATGAGGAGTGTGATAAGATCTTTAAATCCATCAAGCAGGAAATCATTGAAGATGGCCCCTCAAAAGCCTTTTACCATGTTTTTATCATCACCACCGATGCAAGTAATTACGACTTGGGAGCTGTCCTCATACAGAAAAGAAACAATAGGTCAGAAAAAATTATTGCATTCACCTCAAGAACCTTACAGAGTGCTGAGTATACTTATTCCACCATAGAAAAAGAAGCTTTGGCAATGCAGTGGGGCATCCAGTACTTTAAGAATTACATCTGAGGAAATGAGTTTCTCTTGAGAACCGATCATAAACCATTGGTAGATTTGATCAAAACCAAGTGTGGTGGAAGGGTGACTACTCGCATTACCAAACGGCAATACTGGTTGCAAGAGTTCCAATATAAGTTGCAATATGTTCCTGGTTCGCGCAACTTTGCCGCTGGCTGTTTATCCAAGTTGCCCTTGATCATCAATTTCATGAAGCTGTGCAGGACTCCGTCGATGTGGAAATTGTGTGTGCAATAGATGTGATGTTGAATAGTGCACTTTCGGAAGAGGAGTAGAAGAAAGCATGTTTGGATAATGGGACAATGCAAGAGGTCATGAATTATTTGTCAGGTACATGGCCCTGTACTAAGGAAATGTGAGAAACCCAAATTTCCTTTTGGAGAGTTGCAGAGGAATTGTCCATAATGAACGGAGTAATGCGCAGATGTGAACTTTTAGTTGTGCCCTGTGGTCTTCACAGCAAGATATTAAATATTGCTCATGAAGGCCATTTAGGCGTATGTACCATGAAACGAAGAGTGAGGGAAGCTGTTTGGTGGCCAGGAGTACATAGGGATATTGAGCATCATGTTACAAAGTGTTACATATCTGTTTTGAGTGACAAAACTCAAGTAACAGTACCTGCTAATGTCAGGCCAGTGCAATGCGACAATGTACCATGGACCAAGCTAACATTGCGGGGCCATTGGCCATTCAAGCTTCCACTCCTAAGTTTTGGTCCTAATAGATTACATGTCAAAATGGGCTGAGTTAAAATTTGTGGAAATGGTGAACACCACGACAGTCATTGAAGTTTTACAAGAGGTATTGGTTAGAGAAGGCTACCCAGAGCAGTTAGTAACTGACAATGGAACCCAATTTGTGTCTAGGGAAATGGGGGAATTTTTGAAGTCAGTAGGAATCAAGCACATCAGATCCTCCTTATATCATACCCGCAGCAATGGGTTAGGAGCATGATTTAACCGCACCATTAAAGGCCAGTTACAATTGGCACTAGTGAACGGGTTGGATTGGAGGAAAGGTATTCAGATATGCTCTGGGCAATCAGGACTACGCCTCGTATAAGTACTGGAATGTCACCTTTTTCATTGTTTAGAGGGAGGTTAGTGGGTTTCTAGGTTGAACAAGGAATGGCTGGATAGGAAGGTCAAGGATTTGTATAAAGCTGAACAGGTGGTGGACATAAGAAGTGTGATGCAAAAAAGTAGAGTACAGTTGAAAGCTCATGGAGAACATTACAAGTTAAAGAGGGGGACTAGGTGAGAATGAAAAAACCTCATCATGTAGCTAAAGGCTATCCCAGGTTCTCTGTACCAGCCAGAATCAAGGTAGTTAAAGATCACGTTGTAGTTTTAGAGAACAGAAAGATCTGAAACAAAAGCATGATTGCTTTTGTCCCCGATGCCATGTCTGACTATGTGCGCAACAGCTTAAATGCCAGTTCTGACAATGGAGAGTTGAGGCAAGATTTAATAAGGCATTCCAAACCTGTATGGGCTCAATCTTTACCGTCCAAATTTAGAGATTAAGTGATGAATGTGCGATGAACCATTTTCCAACCATGCCTGGCAATTTCGTTGTTACAATGATATTGAATGTTTTCCATTGCATTTTAGGCGTCTAAAGTGTAATGTATTTCTCATGTACTATGCCAGTGCAAGTTTATTGTTATTTTGGTTTTGTTCTAGTTCACAGTATGAGTTCTTATTGCAAAGGCATTGCATGTGTGACTGTCCTTTGTAATACTTTTCAACAGGATTCCTGTGCCTTCAAAATTGTATTATGTCTTAAAAGTAACGTTTCTTAAGATTGTTTTGTAGAGAGGGGGTTGTGTTGAGTTTGTATTGTTGTTAAGGATTGGGGCATGGGATTGAATGTTCCGGGGTGGAACATTAGGGGTATCAGAATGTGAAGGTTGGATGTTCTAGTATGGCAGTTGCTCCCTGGAGCCTGGTGTTGCAGGTCGAGAATGAAGCAATTTAAGCACATCTATGAGTTGTACATCCTTTTAGTGCACCGTGTGCTAAAACTCAGTACCCCAAATACTTTTGTCTGCCTGTACAGTGATGTTGTATGTCATGTGGGTAACAAAAAAGCAGAACAGTCAAGCAGATGGGGACCACCTATGAAATAAAGTACAAAGCAGGAGCATTTCTCTGTGCAAAATCATAAAAAGTGAGCAACAATAAGGGAGATTTTGTGCAATATGGATGAGGTCTGTGGAAGCAGAATACAGTTTGGTTTGCCCGTTAATGTGCGGCCCTAATCAGGCATCCCACAATGCCACTCTTCCCCAAAAAACAGAAGGGAAAGGCTCAGGAAATGGGTCGCACATGGAAATCAAGTAAGAAGGAGGATTAGCGAGAGGCAAAGGGGCCTAACATAATGCTTTCTCTGCTGTACCCTGTCAGGGACACTGGTAATCTCTCTCCGTTCTGGTAAATGCAGCATAAATGATGTGCTTCCTTGCAGAGATCCTTTGCACATTGGAGGTTTAGGGAATGTTTTGGGGTTCAAAGGCTTAAGTGCTCACAGGACCCCAGCATAACTACTACTGATCACACCTCTGAGGTGACCTACGCATACAATGTGTTGATCCATGATACAGCGAGGCTCAAGCAGCAGTTTGGGGCAGTGAATCTGATGGTTGATGCATGTGCAAAGAGAATATCTGTGGCTAGCAAAGACACAGCCATGGCCTAAAATGCCTGACACGCCTAAGAGCAACCCCAATTGTAATGTGTGCTGCAGTGTTACCCAAAAAGTAGCTCTGTATGGTTTGGGCTTCAGTCCCATAATGCCCAGGGAAGCATGCCAATCAGCCAGTCAGATCACCCTTTCCATTTAGTGACAGGCTGGTGTGGGGTCAGAAACCTCTGTGACCACAAGCCACCCTGTGGTGATTTGGGAGAGGGTTGTTATACTGCTGCTGCTCAGCCTGGGTGACTGTGTGTGAGAATGTTGGTGAGTGGAATGTTCGTGAGTGTGACTGTCTGTTGGTGGATGGGCTGAGCAGCAGTGAGGCTGCTCCTGGTGGGGTTCTCCCTTGTAACATCTACTTAAATGAAGATACCTGAAGAATCTACCTGGATGGAATACATCTTTATTACAACATATTTTGGCGACGGTTTTAAGGAAAGAATCTGCGTCTGCAACTTCAGTGGACTGCTACTATGAACATTAAAGTAACTACAAGGTAAAGGAATTTCTTTTGGAATGGAAGCTGCGTATTTCAAGCCATTTCTTTTTTATTTATTTTTATATCGAGGGAGGTGGGGCACACGGCCCCCCTCCACAGGCCAATTTCAGCCCCAGGGACCCCATCTCCCGGGGCATGGCCATTTCTTTTTTGTCTTAGAGGGAGGGGGGCCGAGCTCCCCCCTCCTGGGCCACTTTTGGCCCCGGGGCATGGCCAGCTGGTTGGGGACCGCAGGGGGAGCCCGAAGGCCCCCATGGTCCCGGCCGGCTCCCACCTCCTGTGAGAGCCGCCACTGCTTTTTACACCCAGGGAGCTGCTGACATGCAGCTCCCTGGGTGTAAAAAGCAAAGTGTGCTCCACTTTAAACAAGCGAGAGCAAAATGCTCTCACTTGGTCAAAGCGGAGCACACTTGTTTGCTATGGGATGGTGGGAGCATTGCTCCCGCCATCTCATAGTAAACTGCAATGTCCCGGGGGTGGGCACCCCGGGACCTTGCTGGAGCCATCCCTGGGGGTGGCGGTCCCCAGGGCAATTTACGCCTCTAGGGAGGGGGACTGCACGGCACCCCTCCCATCTTAAAAATAGCCCCGGGGAGGTGGTGGTACCCAGGGCAGAGGGGGAGCGCATGCCCCCCCCGGATTTAAGTATAGTAGCCCCGGGAATGTGGTGGTCCCTGGGGCTGTGGAGGGCCGCGTGGCCCCCACGCACTCCAAGTAATTAGCCCCGGGGAGGTGGCGGTCCCCGAGGCTGCATGGGGGGGCTAGAGCCCCTCATGCACTTTAATTTACATATAGCCCCAGGCAGGTGGCGGTCCCCTGGCTACGGGGGCCATGCGGCCCCCCAGCATTTCACTGATTCAGCCCTGGGAAGGTGGCAGTCCCCAGGGCTGCGGGGGCCCCCATCATTATTATTTATTGCTCCTGGACCTGGCCTACCCGGGGGGCTTAATTAAACACGCGCTTTATTTTTTTTAAATTTTCAGTGGGATTCGCGGATCCAACGTGACTCCCGCCGAAATAGTTTTTTTTTTTTTAAATACTTTGTTTGGCCCTGGGGTCCCTGTGGAACACCCTGAACAGACCTAGGGGTTCAGGGTGTTTCTACCCTGCCCCTTTTTCTTTCTTTTTTAACGTTTTTGCTTGTGACTCGGTTCAACCAAGTGACAAGATGGCTGCCAACACTTCCTGGTTTGAAGTGTTAGCAGCCAATCAGATCCCAGGCACGAGATCAGGAGGGTTCGCGGATCCACCGCGGCCACAGTTGCATAGCTCAGAAATCTTTAAATTTCTTAGGAACTACTGAACGGATTTACACCATTTAACAAAAAGAGTGCTTTCTGGACCAAGAGCTAACTTCCTGCCAAATTTGGTGTAATTCCGTTCAGCAGTTCGGGCTGTAGCCGTGTCAAAGTTTTCCTACAGAAATTAACCATGGAGAAAAAGTGCTTTGCGACCCCCACCTTTTTCTCAGCCCCCGCTTGATGGACCACCCTGAAAGTTTCAAGACAGCAGCTGATGTGACTATCCCATTAGTTTTGAAACTTTCTTGAAGATTCGTCAAACGGCACCAAAGTTATTGGCAAATCAAAAAATGCTCTTCCTATGGAAACTAGGTCCTAACTATAACTACCTCTTAAAGACCATACAATACATCAGGAGCGGACCTTTCAGGTAAGAGAAGTGAGTCGGTGGGGCTGGGTTGGAGGGTATTCGTCAGACGACCACAAGGGAAAATTAAATAAATAATTAAATTTCCCTCGTCATCTGTTGAATCCCCCCCAACCCGGCCCCACCGCTCTTACCTGCACGGGCCGCTCCAGCAATACGTTGTGTCATGAAAACTTGTCCTTTATTGAACTTCATTTTTATCTTCTCAGCCTCCTGATGCGTAGAGTCTGTGAACCTATGCAACATTCTAAAGAGAAGGGGAGCCCTCTGAAAAATAGCAAAATCGTACAGCCTAAGACCAAAGAGTATTATGTGAAGGCAGGACAGTGCAAGTGCTCCGAAAACTGCCTCGTGGGGCCTAATGTAAGTATGTTTTTGTACAGTTCATCGGTATTGTGCCACAATTGGGAGCTAAATGCACAGACAGAATTGACTTGCAGTGGTGGTCCTTTTCCACTGTCGCTTTCCTCTATCTGTGCATCTGTTTTCCGTGACTGAAGAGCTAGCCTCCTTGGCTCTTATCCACTGTACAATGGCTACCGGGTATGGCCTTTTGGGGGTATCTGGCCTACTACATAGCGTTTCACCTGCAAGTTAGACCTGCCTGCAACCGTCTACACTTGGTACAGAAATGGTTCTCACGAGTAAGTGGCAATACGAAAGACCTGTCACACTCATGGAAGGGGGAGGGGAAGGGGGAAGGAGGAACGGGCAAGGGACGCTCTCCTGGCAGCAAATAGCATTTTTTGAAACAACAGATAATTTGGCTTTCAGTGGGTACGACAGCTTGACAAGGGTCAGGAAGATGGCACACCTTTGGCATTTAAAAGCCACTAACTACTAGGTTCACGGAATGGCCATTAAATGGAATTAGTTGGAAAAATAAAAACACAAACAAACCCAAGCTGGAACTGTAGGCAATCAAGCGCAGAGGAATTTGGATACTGTTCACTCTCGCACAGCTGGGCTTGGAACACAATAAAATTAAACTGTCTCTTTAAAATATACCTTTTCATCCAGATCTGGAGAAACATGGACACAATAATTGTGAGGTGCCTCCCCATTTCCGTACTAAAGCTGTAAAGGCTCTGGTAATGATGTACACAGCTTAAAAGTCTGCAACTGGAAGTGAGAGTGCAAAGCTTTCGAAGATTTAAGGATTGTCAAAGCCAATCGGTCTCGCGTTCTGGAAGCCAATGCAGGCCAAATAGCTTTGACAATGGTTTTTACCAATGAATGCTGTTCAGCAGTGGAAAAAATAAATGTTTTTGCTAATGCTGTGCCTTGGCAAAAAGTGTCAGTATTGTCCACAGTAGGTGTTTGATAACAGATAGCTAAAAGCTGTCTGTAGACAAGACCTAAAAAGAGGTGGCTTAAGCTGCCGTTTGAAGAAGCTGCAAACAATTCAGGCTAGAGACCATCTCACTCCTGCCAACAATCTTTGAGTAGTTACGTTTCAAATTTATGATACAGTAATTATACATGAACCCAGAAAAATATTCCACAATGCAAACTCCAATGTTTTTCACAGATGTTTATATATTTCCGTTGGTACAAGTAACAGCCAGTCTCGAAAGTACAGCTGACACGGCACTCTGATTACTCAGTTCTCCTCACTGGTTCTTTTCACTAGGTTTTCTTAAATTGAGTTTTTGAATGTGGTTTCTCCTTGCCGTAACCTTCACAACGCACGTAAACACATCACGGAGTTAAATGTTTGTTAAAATAAAATTTTATATATTGCTTGTAATATTATGAAGTGTCTTTTGATATATCTGTATGTATATATTACAACCTTGAAAAAGTCACTGGCGTGACGAAACACGTGTCGTCTGTACTTTCGAGACTGGCTGTTACTTGTACCAACGGAAATATATAAACATCTTTGATAAACAATGGAGTTTGCATTGTGGAATATTTTTCTGGGTTCATGTATAATAACTGTATCATAAATTTGAAACGTAACTGCTCATAGATTGTTGGCAGGAGTGCGTTGGTCTCTATCTTGCATAAGTAACACGAAAGCTGTAGCTTGAGTGTATAGTGCATTTTGGGTAGTAGGATGCATATGTACCAAACGGCACCCTGGAAATGAAATAAATGTATTGGTTAACACTAACGTAATTGCACACTACAGAAGAGGTGCGATCGAATTTCCATCACTACCCACCTTTATATGTTTTGTAATTTGTATGGTGATTAGCACTCTTTTGTTTGCTTGGACGCAGAGACTACACATCATTGTTTGAAGAAGAATATTGGCACCTTTTAATGATTACAGGAACAAACTAGTAGAGGAACTATTTAATGATCCCAGTACTTCTAGGAAGGATTCACCTGCTACTACTAATAGAGAGGAATTAAGACAAAACTTTATTAAGCTAGAACGTGCAAGGAAGCAAGACTTGTCTAGATGGTGGGATGCCACCATCCTAAAAAGATACATTGACATCAAACAGGTCCCTAGGGGCCTGCGGGTGATCATGTTCCCCTCTTTTGAAGACTTGGATATGGATCTACTTAGTGAATGGGAGAACTTAATTTTATCATCTTCTTTCGGCATGATGAATATACTCATCAAACATGCGGAAAGGGAAAGGGATGCATTACTTTTAGAAATCGAGAGAATTGAGGGTGAAATTAAAAACCTCAATTTACCAGAAGGCACAGAAAAGAACTTTGCTATTTTGAAGGATTTCCTTACAGGACATCAACTTTATCTGAAAGACAAAAAAATGAGGAAGCTCAAACAGGATGAGAATGATTACCGTAATGGCAGAATATTTACATTTGCCAGAAAGTTTGATGGAATCAAGCCACGTCAACCTACAGTGGATGTTGATTCCAGGGCCACTGCGATCTCAGTCTCGGCATGCGAATCAGACATCTCAAGTATTACTAGTGAAACGAGTGAACCATCTGACATGTCTAACTCCGGACCCACCGCTAATGTGGCATCTACCTCTTCTTTTTTAGCGAAACTGGAGAGGTTCAGAGAGGGAACAAGGCTAAATTTTACGAAACAATCAGGTACAAAAAAACAAGAAGGGGGTCGCAACCAGCATAAGAGAAAGGGTAACAACAAGGTCTGTGTCCGCAATCAAAAGAATTGACATCATTACAAAATGCCCTATTTGACCTGTCACAACAAACAACAGGCAATAACAATGTATCGGTTATCAACCTATCTGACTATGAGTTGTCACAAGAACAAACAAATGTCCTGTGTAAAGGTCTGAATTTTTGCCCTACCTCACATATTGATTTTACAGAAGTACATGTGGATGTTTATAAATTTGTGAGACGATTGAATTTAAAGAAACATTTTGATGAGCAATTGAATTATATTCCTCCAGTGATTATGAACTTACCTGAATGTAACATGACTATTAAGGACATACAAGACGTCCATCTAATCGTCTCGCTAGATGATAGTGATCGTAGTCCTACCACAATGTTAGATATTCTGTCTGATTTGGAGATATAGTCAAATATCAATATAGACAGTGGGCTTAAACAAAAATTGACTTTTTTACCAACACTGCCACCAGAGAATTTGATAGATACATTCCATAGGGCGGTTATCCATGACTTACATAAATTAGAGGACAAGATACACACTAAATTCAGACCCTACAAAGGTAATCTGGGTAGACAAGAACATCATGCACTTGACATGCTAAGCAAGACATCGACAATTGTGATAAGGGAGGCAGACAAAGATGGACACGTGGTGGTTATGAATAACACAGACTATTGTACAGAAATTGATAGACAACTATCTGACACCACTGCCTACCTGAAACTAACTACAAATCCAAGAAAGGACACCATGAAAAAGATCAAGCTGAAATTAAATCACTGGTGAGACCTTTGTCTCATTAATGATCTTGAGTATAAATATATGCACAATTTACATCCACGTGCACCTTGTATTTACACTCTACCAAAAATCCATAAAGACAAAAAGAAGCCCTCTGGTAGACCTATAATCTCAGGGATTGGGTCACCAACAGAGAGAATTTCTGAATTCATATACATTTTCCTGCAGCCCCTTGTACACAGACTACCATCCTACATACGTGACACGGGCGATTTACTGAGTAAATTGGAGGACATTGAATGGCTAGAGACCTTTCATTTTGTAACACTTGATGTGAATTCCTTATATACTAGCATCCCATTAGAGAAAAGTCTCGTGACATTAGCTTCTACTCTCTCAATAAGAGATGCTACATTGTATGAACACACCATGATGATCCTGGACTTGTTCTAGAAAACAACTTTTTCCTACATGGCATAGACTGGTACAAACAAGCACAGGTAGTGGCCAGGGGATCTAAATTTTCGCCTTCTTAGGCAAATCTATACATGGGTCATTTTGAGAAGGAACATCTTTGGTCCAAGTGCCCGGCGTCAATTGCAGAACACATTTTATATTGGGGCAGGTATATAGACGACGTATTTGTCATCTGGACAGGAGATATGGAACATCTAGATACACTGTTCAACCATTTAAATGACAATACATACAACCTCTCTTTCACATATAATGTGAATCCCAGACAGATTGAGTTTCTAGACGTCATTCTGTATGCAGAAGGCACAAAAATAGCTAGCAGACTCTACAGAAAACCAACGGCCTTGTAACTCGGTTTTACACACTGAAAGTGTGCACCCATCATCACAGATTAATGCCATACTGATGGGAGAAATGACACGCATCCACAGAAACTGTAGTGATGACAGGGTCTTCATGACTGAGTTTTACAGGGTAGAGAACAGATTCAGGAATAGGGGCTACTTGGATCAAATATTGACGAAGGCACGTTAAAAGATTCTAAACACTAAAAGAGAGTCATTGCTTAAAAAGCACTCAAAGAAACACAAAACTAAGCAACGGCTAGCACTTGTGACCAAATATTGCGATCAGAGCCAGACCGTTTACAACATCATGAAAAAACATTGGCATATCCTGGCCCTGGATAATTCGTTGAACAAACACATCTCAAAGAAATCACTGATAACGTATAGCAGGGGCAGGACACTTAAAAATATCCTATGCCCCAGCCACATAACACCACTGACCAGTACCTCTGAGTGTTCATGGCTTCCGAGAACACCTAAAGATTTCTTTCGTTGCACTAGATGTAATGTATGTCAATTTGCACTAGATAAAACCAAAAATACCCTACTCCATACAAAGTTTCATGAACTGTAACACCAAGTTTGTGATATACTGTATAATATGCAAGTGCAAATTAATCTACATAAGAAGCACTATCAGACCTTTAAAAGAACGAATACAAGAGCATGTCAGGGCTATCAGAAACAATAATTACAACTATCCGCTAAGAACACACTACAACATGGCACACGCAGGATCTGAATTAATAGACATCAAATTCCATGGACTAGCACATGTTGCCGACAATCCGAGGGGGGGAAACAGGATACTGACCCTCAGGAGAGATGAAACTAAGTGGATTACTAGGCTATGGGCGGTAGAACTTGGGCTAAACATAGACAAAGAGCTACATGTATTCCTGAGAGACTAATGACAACAGTACCCTATCCCCACCTGAGTGGAATGGTATTCAATAGGATCGGAGTTATTGCAAGATTTAAAACTGTACTCAATGAATATATGAACATCTTTTTCAGCTTGACACTGAAATTTGTCATGATTATTCGTGATTGATGAAAGGGGTTACTAACTTAAGGAATATACCCATAGGATGTACACTATTAATGTATGCTGATTATTATTTTTGAATATTTGGTGTATAAATATAACAAGCAATAGTGACTCATACTAAACCATGTTGTTCACTTCAATAGTGATCTCCACCACCGGTGTCTAATCAATCTACACATTACTCCTATCTGTTCCTCCTTCCTATATTCAACACTTCTTTTATTACCCACTTCATGCTCACTTACATTACATTCTGAGATCGCCTGAATTTGAGGGCTACTATTGTGGATGGGTACTTATGGGTTTACTCCATCAGCCCACCCACCTCCCTGAATAAGACTTCTGTCACGCTATTCAGTTGATGGACAGTGCAGTAAGAGCAACTATTGAATAGCGTGGTACGTTCAATTTGCTGATGGGCTTATATCCAGTGTTTTGCAGTTCATATTTGGGCTGCCCATGTTGATTTTAGTGTTACCTCCCAGGTTTACTCTATTAGCCCACCCTCCTCCTTGATTAAGATCTCTGTCACGTTTTTCAGTTGACAGACTGTGCAGTAAGAGTTATTATTGAATAGCGTGGTACGTTAAATTTGCTGATTTTTTCATATCTAGCTATTTACAGTCCATATTTAGGCCACCCTTGTCGACTTCATTGTTACCCTTGATGTATTTGTACTTCTCTTTCATGTTATTCTTTTATATAGACTACGGATGTGTATCCCTTTGTCACACTTTTGTTGACTTAGTATTACAGAAATACAATGTTTTAGGAGAGTTAGGATGGCCATCACACTCTCCATGACTTTTAGCTTTCTTAAAACCGTTAGTTCCATTTCAAACTTTATGTACGCATAGGAAATGACATATAACGCGATCCCCACGGCTACCGGGGTTTCACTCCATTTACTTGACTTGACTACGCTGGACAGAGAACACGCTACACGTACACTTAGAGGTAAGAGAGTGTCACTCTATTGTGTGTCACCCGTTACGTTAAGAATTAGCGGGCATCCCTTGGTTTGTTTTCTTATTTAAAATTAGTTAGCCTTACTTGTTGTTGATCGCTGTCAATATATTGTTAGTATCGAGTCACTTTTTTCCCTACAAGTGATTTGGACACGTTGGCTACAAAAGATAGGGGGGAGTATAATACGGAACTACCAATGTCAGTACTTGTTCTTACGATATGATATAATTCGGTATTTAACTGGGTTTGATGTTTTTTGCACATATCCGGCTTTTCATTACTTAGACTAGACCTGCTATGAGGCTTTATTTTCATTCAGCCGGTTAGCCCTTTACTATACATAATCGTTACATAGAATGGGCTTCGTCTACCATTATGTTTGGGTTTTGGCCAATTAGACATTTATCTTGTGCACACTATAAAAATATTTATTTTCTACTGCGTAGGGGGCTTATCAAGGCTCTTTGGCAATTACGTGTCCATGTTAGGACCACAGGAGGACACAATTTATGTTTAGAGCGTTACGCCCTGCTCCACCACAATCAGGAGACTTTAGGTGTCCTTCATCTCTTATTATTGGTGAGTCACGTTTTGAATGGGCCTATACGGTTGCTTTGCCATATTATATAACGATGGGGAGATGGCTTATATTTACCATTCTTCCCTTTTAGGATCTTATGATGACTACAACTGAACTTCTATATTTATGACAAACACACAACTGAGTTTGAAATTCGAATTTTACTTGTAAGTCTTTCTAATTAGCTCACATGCGCTTCTCTCCATGTACATAATCTATAAAATTTTGACAATCTTGTATCACTTTTCTATTTTTCAAGTGGCCATTGCCTTTCTTGATATATTACTGGATCGCATTTCTTGAACAGCGACCGTTACACCGCCGTCCTAGGTTAGTGCAACATTACTCTTTCATCTGTCTTAGGCTTCATTAGGAGGGTTTGTGGGTTCTATCTAAATCTGATGTTACCGTATGATCACTCGACTATTGTTCTGCACAAATTCTCTGTTTAATGAACATCATGATACTTGCTCTGGTTGTGGACTTCTATCCACTTTCTGCACAATGGGCACTCTGATTACTCAGTTTTTCTCACTGGTTCTTTTCACTAGGTTTTCTTAAATTAAGTTTTTGAATGAGGTTTTTCCTTGCCGTAACCTTCACAACGCACGTAAACACATCACGGAGTTAAATGTTTGTTAAAATAAAATTTTATATATTGCTTGTAATATTATGAACTGTCTTTTGATATATCTGTATGTATATATTACAGCCTTGAAAAAGTCCCTGGCGTGACGAAACACGTGTCGGCTGTACTTTCGAGACTGGCTGTTACTTGTACCAACGGAAATATATAAACATCTTCGAAAAACATTGGAGTTTGCATTGTGGAATATTTTTCTGGGTTCATGTATAATTACTGTATCATAAATTTGAAACGTAACTGCTCATAGATTGTTGGCAGGAGTGCGTTGGTCTCTATCTTGCATAAGTAACACGAAAGCTGTAGCTTGAGTGTATAGTGCATTTTGGGTAGTAGGATGCATATGTACCAAACGGCACCCTGGAAATGAAATAAATGTATTGGTTAACACTAACGTAATTGCACACTACGGAAGAGGTGCGATCGAATTTCCATCACTACCCACCTTTATATGTTTTGTAAACAGTTCAGGCTGTCGCAAGGGGTAGGTGGGGGAGTACTGCTGCATGGCAGCAATCCCCTTTGGAGCCCTACTCAAGTCCACAGTGTGCTGAACCCCGTCGTCCCACCCGCTATCTGAACTGTCCCCCACCACAGTAGCAGAACTCCTGCAAAATCTCACACTCATAGCAAATCCTGTGGTAAAAAATACTGTATTTCAAACTGTCTACATGGGTTTAACTTTGTCTTGCGTTAAGTCGGACTAAATAAATCAGCTATTTTCACCCGACTTCTCCATAGGTGAATTTGCCAGTGTAAACTCCTGAATTCTGGGATTTTAAAGTTTGTATAATCGAAGGGTGACTGCGGGAGACTTGCAAGGTTATTGGAGTGGTCAGTGACAGGCCTGGTTATCCTTGTTCTGGAACATAGCACCCTGATCTAGCCACATGGTGGTTTCCAGAGTATTACATCAAATGAGGTCTGGATCAGGGGCCCAGTAAGAGCTCACCAAGGGGAGAAGTTTGGAAACAATGAGCATAAGAAGGGCTTCAAGGCTGTCAGCACTAGTACAAGGCGACTTCTAAGGTGTTGGAGAGGTGAAGGATGTGTGTGAAAATTAAGTGTTTGCAAAAGTAATGGACTGCAAGAAATAGTGTTAAAAAATTTGCATTTCACAAAAGGCAGAAAGAGTTGGGGGAAAGCTGTGATCTACATAGATGTTACAATATTCAGATAAGTGGACTAAACCGATGACCCTTCTATCTTTTTTTGTAATCAGTTAGTATTTTGTCTATCTATGCAGGTTTTCTACTTTTTGCAGTAAGTACAAAATATAGCCTATAAGCAAGTTTCCCAGCACTTCTGGATCACACTCTTGCATTCTGTGATTTCCTCATGTAAAGCACAAGCTTGTTAAAGTCCTGTGGATATGTTAGTGGTGACGCTGGATGGGGTAAGTGTAAACCTAATATCGCACAAAAACAAATTTACTCCAACGAGCATTTAAAAAAAATATTTGTATCACCTTTCAGGCACAGTTAGCTGTGAAGGTTTGTGGCATATCCAATGATTCTCATGACCATCCACACCAATTCTAAAAACTGCGACTTTCAGAGAAACGCTCAAAAATATGGTTTCTATATCTACAGAATATCCACCTACCCTAGTAGGAATTTGCCGTTAAAAAGTACCGTCATTCACACGAATCAGAGTGAAAATACTGTTTGTCAGGGAAAGTATTTTCAAAGTTCAGATTTGTTTAAATCGTCCGGATCATTCTCGTAATCCACATAATTTTTTACCCCCAGTTATTTGGTGTCAGCAATCTAAAACCCCAAGCTGGCTGAAAATCTTTAAAAGTATCTAAATCATACCAAAAAAAAATACTATCGCAATACTCCTTAAAGCATTTTGGGAGAATTTGCATGTTAAAAGATCAGACAAACTGATTATTGGGAACCCATTAAATCTCTCATCTTAAAGTAGTCACTGGGCTCTGTCCAATCGTGCACAAAACACGAACTTCTGAGAATAACATTTTTCCAATTTTTTCAGAATGTAATAAAAGCCATCCAAATACTCATTAAAAATAAGCTCAGTGATATCACTGCTGGGAACGCACTCACAGACACAGGACAGCGCGTTCCATTCCTTGGGGAGCAAACAGATCTGCTTCAGCAGACAGGCGCAGGTTCTTATCGATATAGTGCCTCCAAATGCGCGTGCAGCCTTAGAAAGGCGCTTCTAGGTTTCTCTATGTGTATAGAAACGCGCGCAGTACAATCTGCTCTTCAATGGCCTTAAGGGGCAATTGTCGTCCATCTATATTTTTCCACTTTTATCTAAACTCAAAACATTGTGCCAGTAGTCTCCCCCAACTACAATATTTTTTGCTCTTTCGGAGTTCATTATTAAACAAGACGAGCAAAAGGTAAATTATTTAAAACTTAAAAGACTCGAACGACCTATTAAACATGGGTATCTTTTACGCAATATTGAAGCATATGCTGTGATTTTCTTGAATGTTTTTTCTTTTCATTATATAATCTTAGCCATAACATTCCAACTACAGATACCCTGTTACTTTTTTGCCTCTATTTGCTTTTAATTAAATAGGAAAAAGAGATCTATCTACTTATGTGCTTCGCTCTGCCTTTTATCACCTCCTGTTCTAAAAAGCACTCTGACGCCTTTGGCGTGTGTGCGCTACATAAAACTACAAAATCAATACATTTAAAAAGGTACATTATTCAATCGCATTCAGCCTACCTTGGTAGATTTTCTTTTCATCTTATCATCCTGGAAAAGGCAGGGTGTTTTTATCTAGTCGCTTTTAATGAAAAGATTCCACACTGCCTCTTTTTCATGTAGTAGGCCACAAAAGCAAACGTGAACTCCTTATAGGACACAGACGTGGGGCTACTTTTATGCAGATCGCAGACAGCGAATGTGTTTCTCTTTTGATTTGTAGGCAATAATTACTTGGCAACCCTTCTCCACTCCAACGAACCTCATCAATTAAAAAGACTAGACCTAGCAACCGCTGTCTTTAATCTTCCTACTCACCTGAATTATTAATGACATTAGGGGTGATTTTGAAACAGCTGCTGCTTGAAATTAATGAACATCATCCATGGAGAGTCTGAATGAAAGGGACCACGCAGTGAATAATGTCACAATAGGGTTCCAAAACCCAAGCAGACATCATCAAGCAAAGGAACATTCGAGAAGGCCTATTGCTGATGATTGTTAGAGATACAGGAGTGAGTGAAGAGAACTGTTTTTTCTCTCCACCTGGACGGTGCCTTTAACGGAGCTCTCTCGGTAACCACGTGGTCAGATTTTGTGATTTTTTCTTTCCATTCTGCTTCCCAGATAGGCTCTTTAAAGATGTTACTGAGTTATACTCCTACATCACGGCTCATGGAGACCGTTTACAGCTCTTGAACGTGTTTTCCCTTCTCAGTTCTTTCTCATTAATGAGGTATTTGCAAGGGCTTTTCAGGCAGAACAGCTCTGCAGTGTCGCACCATAACATTTGCAAACCTTAGAAACATGCAATAGTCTGTTTTAGAGAAAATTCATTGAACATTTTCCAGAGCTGAGAGATATAAAGCCAACGGTTGCCTTTAAGATCTCCTAGCCACCTGTCGGAAAGTCCACTGTTTTCATTCTCTTGCTAACTCTTGGCCAAGTTAAGGTCTGCAGACCTCCGATTTACATGCTATTCCTCAGCAAACTCAGAGGTGCTGGAACAATCTCCAGAGGGGGGGTGCTGACCAGAGAGCCACTTCACTGTCCAGAAGCGTCCTCCACCCACAACTTCACAGGGATTGTATTCAATAGTGATTCTGAAAAAGTCTTTCTTGAACTGGCCATGCTTTCTTTCAGAGAAAGGTGCCCTACCCCTTGCTGTCACCTTTTAACGTTTTTGAAAGAATGGGGTATGGTGGTCTATTTTAAATGATATTTTCCCAAAAACTTCATACATTGTGGAATGGATGGCTTCCATTCTAGAGAGCATGCTCACTAATAAATGTCCTCGTGTTGAAGCTGGGAAACCGTTATAACTAATCACTGGAAACCCATAGACATAGCAAATTACAAATCAAAATTGTGTGGGTTCCTTTCACAAGGCATAAATGGCTGGATTTACAAGTACAAGAAATTCCAATAGGTGACTACCCTGTTGTAAATTATTTTACGTCAACATATTATCTATACCATGATCACGCAATACATCATGTAAGAATAAATTCCATGCACTGCTGGAGAGTGGGCATTTGAAGGTATTACCACCTTAAAAGTTTGTGAATGCCCAGAAACGCATGAATCGGGCCCTGTGTGGCCACTTGAAACTCTGGATTCGCAGCACTCATTCACTCAGAGCTCTACTCTTGATACCAAGACTCACAAAGACCTCCATTTTAAAAAAACAGACTCATTCAGTCTGCACTCCTGACAACACGCAAACTCCATTAAAGTTAAGGTCTTGGTAATACACAACGGGGCACATTTACTCAAAAGTAGGGCAACAGCTAAATATGCTGTGTTGAGCGGGAGAGAGAGAAGCCCAGAGTAGTATCTACTAAGATGAGGCCCTGTTGCTCTCTTCCCCAGCTCTTAAAGTCGCCTAGTATCACACAACCACTTTTGCACCACAGCGTAATGGTGTGTGCATAATTTATAGCATAGGTTTTGTACTGCAAGGGTACCCTTCCAGCACAAAATATTTTGGTTAGACATATAATAAAAAAATTTACACATTGCATGTGAATGCAGCACAAATGCAATGTTTGATAAATTACGGAAAATAAAAACATTTCCCCTTGTTAGTGCCTGCCTAAAGGAGGTGTTATGTTTTTTGGCACAAAGACCTGTCTACCAATTTTAGTAGATAGGACTTTGCATCAAAAACCATGGGGTGGAGGGGGGGGGGGTATCTTGGAAATGCCCATGTGCCACCCATGGGATGCCACCTTGACACAAAGTTGCGCAAAGTAGCACGAAGTGCTACTTTGATTTACTTTTTGGCAATTTTCCAGTACAAAATTGTTTGCTCCTTATAACACTACCCAAAACACGCAGAGTTCTTCTAAGGATAACACCTGATTCATTCAACCCTAGTGCGCTAAGGAGACATCCCATGAGTGGTACATGCTTATAGTAAGGTATAGATTCACTGTCTTAGGCCTCTGCATTGAATAATCATCACATAGAGGCCCTGCCATGTATTCATATAATATTTCCTATTTATCAACAGTGCAACAGTTCCAACAACTGTAATTGTGACCGTATCATAGACAGTTCTTCCCTGTTGAAGCCTGGTGGCAGAACAAGTGAACATTTGCACATTTGGCAGCATTGAAAGATAATGTGTGCTTATTTTTATTCTGCTCAATGGTACTGTTTTATTGAACTCAGAAGGATGAAAGACTGAACAAACCTGCAAAGACTTTAACCTGTGACCATAGGGCCAAACACAGTTACCAGCAGCAAATGTATTAGTCCACTGAGTCAGCAGATATGCTATGTTGCCACTATATACATTAATATATGAATCTATAAAAGTATTATATTTGACTGAAAAAAACTAACATTTAAGAACGAGCAATAAAAGAGAGACTGGTTCTAGACTGCGTGCATCACGCAAAAGTCACCTAAGTACAATCTTGGTTCATTTTAACTCTCCTGAAAGCTTCAGCATTAAGAAATTAACTGCTTTATTAGCCCTTCCATTGGGGATTATATTTTTCAAAATATTTGTAAATTTCAAAAAAGCAAGAAATAACTGTTTTTTAACTAGCCTTCCCCTCTCACGGTTTTCTTCACCCAAACCAGTGTCATCACATTCAAGGTCAGAACGCTTATATTTTGTCGGTTAGACAATCATAAACAGAGATCTGCCTACTATAAAAAAAACTGCAGCAATTTACTAGAACGCCTTGTTCCCTGATTGTATTCCATTACTTCTGACTACTGCCTGTTTAGGTTATTCTGAATGTAGATGTTTCTAAACATACACTTCTAAATGGTGAGTTTTGTCCATCTTTCCTGCTGGTCTTCTCCGTCATTTCAGGGGGTGCTGCAGCGCCCCTGAGCAAATCAGACTATTGCAACAGCCCGTGCTGAGGTTCCCTGCTGCTCCTTCCAATTCCTTGGTAAAGTTTTAGATTTCTTAACCCTTGGCCCCAGCCTACCTCCTTTCAGGCAGCCCAGTCAGGCTCAATGTGTGCACTGGCCTTCTTCAGGCTCCTCTTGCGGGTATTCAGATCACTTCACCATGTGGCCTTCGCCCATCCCTAGCTTACGTGCGCCACCTACCTCTATGCATCGGTCTGCTCCCCTCCATCACAAATCTAACATCTCCTTACTCCTCAAGATTCAGGTATTTTCCCCTGCTAGCACCCTCAAATGGAAAGCACTCCTTTTTGACCTAACTACGGTCCCCAGAGGGAGCTCCATTGAAAACAGCCTTCAAACACCACCTCCTTCAACACTAAGGTGTTGATTTCGATTTCGGCCGGAAAACGTACTACCCGACACGGACCCGTCATTTTTTCCGACCGAACCGTACACACGCCTTACAAATAGCCGAGTACGATGCGAAGCTTGAAAGTTACGACCGACTCGGCCGGAAAATATATTATACGTCCGATTCAGCAGGAAAGGAGGCTCACGCGATAGACTCGTACGCGCAAAAATCGAGATAGCCAAGCGTCAACCTACAGACACGTACGCGAACGACTCCATGTAGCCAAGCATCAACACGACCCGACCGACTCGTACGCGAACGATGCCACATAGCCAAGCATCAACACGACCCGACCGACTCGTACGCGAACAATGCCACATAGCCAAGCATCAACACGACCCGACCGACTCGTACGCGAATGATGCCACATAGCCAAGCATCAACACGACCCGACAGACTCGGACGCCAACGATGCCACATAGCCAAGCATCAACACGACCCGACCGACTCGGACGCCAACGATGCCACATAGCCAAGCATCAACACGACCCGACAGACTCGGATGCCAACGATGCCACATAGCCAAGCATCAACACGACCCGACCGACTCGGACGCCAACGATGCCACATAGCCAAGCATCAACACGACCCGACCGACTCGTACGCGAACGATGCCACGTAGCCCAGTATGAATGGAACAGACTCGTCCAAAACAAATTACTCAAGAACAAGCATCAAGTGCTGTCAAAACGAATTACAAAATGTCCCAGAGAACCAAGATGTGGGAGAGGATTTTCAACAAGGTGAATGCCCATTCACCTACCTTGCGCACAAAGGAGGATATCCGGAACCGGTATTATGACGTTCGCAGGAGGGTAAAGAGGCTCATTTCCAGAGAACATGCCCTGAGCACCAAGACTGGCGGTGGACGTCATAAACCGGTGCATTTCACCACCTGGGAGGTGAAGTTACGTGACCTCCTCCCACAGGAGGCCATAACTGGACTAGCTGGAATCCCTGAACCTGGTGAGTACATGTACAAATAGTCTAAATTCACCCCAAATACACAGCCACAGACACCACAGCAACACATCTTGAATGTAACTATGTACACACTGTCATGGAACCCTGGAACATGCTGGCCCATTTGTCATGGGTGGGAGGAGGAGTGGAAGCAAAGACTACTGCCAGCAGCACACACTAGCCCCCCCCCCCCCAGTCCCACAAGAACACACCTGTCACTATGCTGTCCCTGAGAGTGAATGCAAATGCCCTGTCAAGATGGCTGACACTGGCCACAGTGTGGGGAACACAAGGCCCTGTAGGCAGTCCTGTACAGCATGACTACAGGCACCACTGTCAGACATCCTGAATGTAACTTTGTACACACTGTCATGGAACCCTGGAACATGCTGGCCCATTTGTCCTGGGTGGGAGGAGGAGTGGAAGCAATGACTACTGCCAGCAGCACACACTAGTCCCCCCCCAGTCCCACAAGAACACACCTGTCACTATGCTGTCCCTGAGAGTGAATGCAAATGCCCTGTCAAGACGGCTAACACTGGCCACGGTGTGGGGAACACAAGGCCCTGTGGGCAGTCCTGTACAGCATGACTGCAGGCACCACTGTCAGACATCTTGAATGTAACTTTGTACACACTGTCATGGAACCCTGGAACATGCTGGCCCATTTCTCCTGGGTGGGAGGAGGAGTGGAAGCAATGACTACTGCCAGCAGCACACTAGTCCCCCCCCCAGTCCCACAAGAACACACCTGTCACTATGCTGTCCCTGAGAGTGAATGCAAATGCCCTGTCAAGATGGCTACACAGGGCCACCCTGTACGAAATCTGGAAATATCTACTGCCAGTTCTTGGCCTACTCACACAACTACAGACCATAACCTTAACTGCACATTACACACACTGACAGGTCTAGATCAGTCACATGTGCCCTCAATGTGCATGCTACAAATGTGTGTGGAGGACAGGACACACTCTAATTAGCGGTCACACCACATAACACAAAACACACACAGATAAACACACATCTGGGACAATGCCCACGGACAGTAGATGTGAGGTGTAATGCAAGACGGCTGCTACTCTTGCGTTGTGTCATGTGCACAAGGCATTGTTGTGTGTAGCATTGTAATTCAACATCAGTCAGCGGTCTCAGCCTCCTTCAAAAATACCACCCTCACTGTCATTGCTCCTCTGACAATGATGAGTAAGGTGGTCTGTTAGCCATTGGAACGTGGGCTAGAAGTCAACACAGCCTAACTCAAGCACTAAACACACTGTACCTCACAGCTCTGACCATGAAAAGGCAAAAGACCATCCCTGGGAAAGATCCCTCTGTCCATGGAGAACAAGTAGAATGTACATGAAGTGATCATGTGCAAAAGTATGCAGCAACCAATAGCACCACATCAAGATAGACACATATGTGCAAAGTGATGGAAAACATCGACATAAATATGACTACTCACATTGCATACGTTCACAAAGAATGCAAGAAATACACACGCATAACAACCACCATGTTGGGACATAGCAAAACAGCACAATTCGAAACATCACACAAACTTGCTGTAGTCTCTGCGCAGGAGTACAAACTTGGATTATTCACCATTACAAGTCCAGTGTGGGCAACATTAGGGAATGTCAGATCATACTATTATCGCATAATACAACTACTCATGTCAGTTACTCCCCTACTGCATGCCAATGTAATTAGTTGTGTTTCAAGGCCTGCCATGTAACAATGCATTTGTCAGAAGAAACGCGTTGCTATTGCATACGAGGTTACACATGTGAATGTCATTGATTGCTCACATCAACACATACATCCAAGCAAAATCATCTAATGATGACACATATTCAGGAGAGTGAGTTAGCATGTCACACCAGCAATGTAACTGTGAGAAACTCCACAAAGGCAAGCACAGATGCACCATTCCTGCCAAACATAAGATTATTTACAGTATGTATGTCATAGTGGAAACACTGATGTGTGAAATAACAACACACCTGGTTCATGCACAGTGTGACACTTGCCAAACAACTAATAAGAACAGTCAAGGATTTAAATACATGCACATTGATGCACAGAGCTGGACATGCTCAGTAAACCACATGTCTCCAAAACCACAATGTGCAATTACATAAAAGCTCAGAGTCTGTGGCGATTGATGAGTAGAAATAAGAAGGAAACGCAACATTATCCACAACATCTTCACATTTGGCTGTGCATGACAACATAACATCTGAAAATACACAACTAACATTGTGTCTCTCTACTACCCACAGGCACTCCAGAACAGAGGGCATCATCTGGAGAAGATTCAGAGTCCACCAGCAGCTCCAGCACAACGTCGGACACTGAGACCTCCAGTGTGGATGACTCTCACACCTCCTCGGGCGATGGGAACCAACCTGGCACCTCCGGTGTGGGTCAGCATGCGGCACCAGTACGATCAGCAGCCCCAGCGACCACTCCTGCAACGTCCAGTAACATCCAGACGCCCCGGATCCCCACGGACACACCCAGACAACAAAACCCTGGCAGCACAGCAAGACAGCCCAATTTGGATTTGGCAGGAAATACCAGCCCTGTCAACAATGAAGGAGGACATGAGCTGTCAGTGCGTGTTACGCCAGGCAATGTCCATGCGGGTAGGGAAAGGAGTGGTGTGAGGGTGCGTGGTGGGAGGACACGTCCCACAGCTGGTGTCGGACAACAAGCTGACCCCGAGTTACAACGCATTTTCGATGTATATCACGAATGCACCGGAGACTTTGGCCAGGTTGTCGGGATCCTCAGGGACATAAAACATCAGCAGGCTGCACATTTCGACCGGATGGACAACCATATGGACCGTGTGGACCAACACATGGACCGTATGGACCAACACATGGACCATATGGAGTCCAACTGGTCGAAAATAGACAATCTCATGGCGGTGCATAGGGACATACTTATATGCCAACGCCAGATAACCACCAACATTACCACACCTCCCCATGTGCACTCCACACCTGTTGCCTCTACATCGGCAACTGCCACAGGGAGGGATGAGGAGTCTGGCGTAGAGTCCCCTCCGCCGCTGCAGCCTGATACTGAGGGTCCACCCCCAACAAAGAAGAGGAGGGGCCGTCCAAGGAAGGATGGCAAGTGAGAGACTGATGGACGTGCATCCCCCCTGGAACCAAATAAATGCTCTGGATATCCTCCACTGTGTGCAAATCATTCACTTTGTTGACAGTCCCTGGACTCTCCCACATGGGATGGAGCATGTAAGTTGGACTAAATGCCAAATGGACTGTGGATTTCGCTCAGAAGGATTTTCATCTGACAACACTTCCAACTCCTCTATGAACTGTGGATGATAAATTTGGGAATGCAATCACCTTTACCTGTTAGATTTTGGCACATGCACATTAATAAATTCATATTCACACAAACCCTGTGTCATCTGTGAATTGTACACTGTACCCACTTATTAGCTCATGATCTGTATCACCTGGCACTGTCTCACACTGAGGTGCATGAGTTCTGTGGTAGTGATTCTTCTCATACAGAAGTATGCACGGCAAAATAGGCCGTTGTCGAAGGATGGCTGGACATTAGTTTCACATCAGAACACACAATCCAATGACCTACTACCTCTGGTGTTTCATCATCTCAACAAAATATATGCAGAAGACACCCAATGATTCTACCACCCAGTAGCCAGCACCAACAACATCACCGAAGCAAGGTAGCAATGCACACATTCACGCTCACTCACCCATGCTTGTCCACCCAATCAGGAATCAGAGTGTGTGTGATGTTCAATAATTCACGTCTGAGAAATAAACAATCTCTGACTGTTGTCCTACAATGCAGCATACGAGCTAGCCCCTGCAGCAGTAAACATGATTCTCAAACAACATACAATTCCATAATCAAACATAATAGTACAGGTGAAATGTGTTCACAACCTCAGTGTGGAAAGCACCACCCTCCCTGTGATGGTGACAGATTCTACAAACCATTGAAGAACTCTATGGCAATACAGGTCAACCGCTCACCTCAGACAGTAGGAGTACTGGTCACAGCATATGCACAGCAAAGCGCTGGTGCATATATGTAGATCTTCCATCTGTGTAGATTATTGCCCTGTGCGTCAATGTAATGCAAGTATTCCACTTATGTGTAACAAAGTGTAGCATTTCATGGCGAAACTATCCGTGCTGACTAGATCTACCATTACAAAGAGTCCTGTATTTCAAACTTGTGGCGCAGTGCTTCATCAGTACCAAAATGATCTCATGTGGACTCAAAGGCATCTTGCACAACAATCACAGAAAGAATGTGTGCTAAAATGTCACACACAAAGCTATTATGTCAGCTTGGCTCCGGTAACTTTAGCATAATACAGCATGATCCTAGGGACCAGCTTACAATTCATCTACCGCCTCATGAAGAAATGTCACATGACACATACCAGAGATAGCCACGCAAGGTCAGCACAACACACATAGCTCATGCAACATTAAACATTGCACACACTGTTGTCAAATTAAAACCATTGAACCGCACAAACAAAGACCATTGTCTAATGAAATGAACACCATGGCAGAAAAACATGATATGAACGGTTGTAGCATATTTTTGCAACGGAGAAGGCAAACATCAATGTGTGTAACAGGTTTCTTACACAGGCAGAAGCTCTGCTCAAAACAAAAGCAAACTGATTACAGTTCCAAGTATCCAAATAAACAAAAGAAAAGACAAATCTGACCAAATAGATGGGTTGTCAGAGAGTACTGGTCCAAATTGAAAATCCATTATGGAACAGAGTGGTGTGTACCCACACAACAGCCAAAGGAGCCTGTGAAGGAGAGACATAGTACAGTCTTAATTACAACTTGCCATGATGACATATCCAATCATTGACTCACTATTGTCCATTGTAAATTCTGACCAATTGCTAGGGTTGAATACAACAATGTAGTGGAGACCATCATAACTTAACACACACTGTACAACGGCAAGGAGCCTGTGAATTAGCTGACCCACACACATATCACAACATAATGTCCTACTTACACACATCACGCTTAGGAAAGGCATCATCAGACATACATGCATACTTACACTCAAGCAAAGAAGTTGTCAATGAGCTGTCTCCTGACATCCACCTCCTCTTCCTCACTGGCAACGTTCCCCAGGCCTGGATCCTCCCATGAGGGAGGACGTTGGTCCCTGTCATCCTGAATGAGCGGTAGCTTATTCCTCATAGCCTTGTTGTGAAGCATGTAGCACACTATAATGATTTTGCACACCTTCTCCGGGGAATATTGAAGGGCACCTCCTGTCCGGTCAAGGCAGCGGAATCTGGTCTTCAGCAGGCCAAATGTGCGCTCAATCACACGTCTGGTCCGGCCATGTGCCCCATTGTAACGGACATCAGCAGGTGTGACCGGGTTCCTGAGTGGTGTCAGCAACCAGGGCATGTTTGGGTATCCAGAGTCTCCTGAAATTATCAAATATGAAGGATCAGTTGAGCAACAACAGGGTACAACATGACAGACAATGATCACACAACTGACACTGACAACTTGACTCACCAACAAGCCAGGCACGCTCATTCATGAAGTGGGACATCAGCTGGGGGATCCGACTCATCCTCATTATGTATGCGTCGTGTGCAGATCCCGGGAAACGCACACATACATGGGAGATGATCTGGTCCGCCAGACATAGCACAAGGGCATTGATTGAATGAAAGTGTTTACGATTCCTGTAAACCTGTTCATGGGCTCGTGGTGCAACCAAACCCACATGTGTCCCATCAATCGATCCAATCACATGTGGCATGTGTCCCATGGCATAAAAGTCATCCTTAATGGCACGGAACTGTGGCGGTGTGGGAAAATGTATGTACAGGTCGAGGAACCTCAACATGGCCTCACACACGTCCCGGAGCACTCAACTGAACATCGTCTGGGACATACCACCAGCATCAGACACAGTAAACTGGAACGAACCTGTGGCAAAAAAATTGTAGTGCCGCCATCACCTTCACCTTGGGGGTCAGGGCAAAGGGATATGTGCGTCCAGGTAGCAAGTGTGGTGACATCTGGTCTGTCAATTCCAAAATTAATGCCCTTGTGAACCTGTATTTCCTCATGCACTCACGCTCCAACATGGTTTCAAGATCCGGGAAGGGTCTGTGGACATTTGGTGCCCTGAGGAACACATGACAAAGTATGTACACATATTACTATATGAATTAAACTTCAATTAATACAGTATCAACAGATTGCGTGGCACTTACAATGATGACACAGTGAAGTCAGATGTCTGAGGTTGACCTAATCCAGAAATTACAGCAATGTGAGCATGAACATACACACAATTATTTAAGGTGTTACCAAATATTCCTGAGTAGTACTGTGACTACTCACTGTTCTCTGACTGTCCATGTGATCAATTGTAACATGCACAACACACACACAATTAAGTATCAGCCATAGATTCTTAGTTCAAATTGCACATGCATTGAATGTACACAGACATGGACAAGGTATTCCGACCTAGCAACAACACTACATACAGACAGCTTGTCACCATGCACAACACTGTCATGGTCAGGACATTGTCATGATGTGATGTATGACCTACACAACACACTGATCCCCTGGGACAGTGGCCAAGCATAGGAGGATGATCTGTGAAGTGGTCACTCACACTAGTCATGTCCCTCACACACACTGCTATAGTTGCACTGTAAGCTAGGATCATAATGTCAGTAGTCTTGTCTATTGTGTCTGTCCCATTTGACATGTGCAGGACTACATCCACACAGGGCATACAGCATGCCATTATTCATACATACATTGTCTGAGTTGATGAGTGGGCATTGCATGCACGCGCCTGCCACATCCTGAGCGAGCCGGACTGACCGATTGAATGCTTTATTCAATGCTGTACGACACGGGTGAGTTTTCAATACACGCGTCTGCCACATCCTGAGCGAGCCGGACTGACCGATTGAATGCTTTATTCAATGCTATACGACGCGGGTGAGTTTTCAATACACGCGTCTGCCACATCCTGAGCGAGCCGGACTGACCGATTAAATGCTTTATTCAATGCTGTACGATGCGGGTGAGTGTTCAATACACGCGTCTGCCACATCCTGAGCGAGCCGGACTGACCGATTGAATGCTTCATTCAATGCTATACGACGCTGGTGAGTTTTCAATACACGCGTCTGCCACATCCTGAGCGAGCCGGACTGACCGATTGAATGCTTTATTCAATGCTGTATGACGCGGGTGAGTTTTCAATACACGCGTCTGCCACATCCTGAGCGAGCCGGACTGACCGATTGAATGCTTTATTCAATGCTGTACGACGCGGGTGAGTTTTCAATACACGCGTCTGCCACATTCTGAGCGAGCCGGACGCACTGGTTGCCTGTTGGTTGTCAGACAGTATTTATTAAAAACCTAATGCATTTCAGGCTACCAGAGCCCTTCTTCAGGGGTAACTGTAAATAACAATAAAACATTTCCCATTATCTTGTTGTTCATGAATATACAGTATGTACTTTTCAATTGATATTCTAATACATCTTTACATGATCAATATTCACAGTGCAATACTCAATTTTGTGTGCCTAAGTACATACTGTATATTCATGAACAACAAGATAATGGGAAATGTTTTATTGTTATTTACAGTTACCCCTGAAGAAGGGCTCTGGTAGCCTGAAATGCATTGGGTTTTTAATAAATACTGTCTTGGACGAATTTGCATCAGTTCGTGTTTTTGTAAGAGGCCCGGAGGGCACAACTTAAACATGGGAAACCTTGGAAATGGCACATTATTCCTACGTGTGGAATGAATGGGAATAAGAAAGTGGAAGAAAGTAAAAAGAGTAAAAAGAATAAAATATGGAATATTTGGAAAACTATGAGCAATACAGCAGAATGTTCAAGTTAAACGCGGAATACGCGCAACCGTTAGCAGTGTGACTGGCAGTGGGGCGACGAGCAGCCCCACATGAACATGATGTTAACTAAGTGCCGTGTGGGTAAGGCACTTTTCCAGTGCGCACGCATTCTTGGAGTACGAGGAAAAAAGAAAGATAACTTTTGGTTGAACAGGAGTGCATCCAACATCCATATCTTCATAATAATTATTTTTGCCCTCAAAATGGATAGCACCCGTCAGTAGAAATGGGTAGAAGATGAAGAATTTCAAACAATAATGCAATAGTGTATTTTTCCACACGTATGGTGTAACATCTTGGTTCGTCAAGCAAGTCGGTGTTTAAAGAGTAACAGAAAGGAACTTTATAAACATTTACAATTTGATAATTGATGTTTTAGTTGTTAACAGTGATCACATTTTTATAAAGCAGTAAATTCAGTGATACGCTGTTAACACGCAAATGATTATTTTTTATTATTTGCCTTGACAAACGTACTGGATTAGGGGAAACGTAGTTTTTTCTATTTTAGAGCATGCGTGGGAGGGAAAGGCTGAACAGCTGGTTAATTAGGCAATACTAATGAGGGAGGGGCTCGGGTGTTTGCATGTCGTTAAAAACGGGGCGGAAGGTATGTGTGATGAATCACGTTGTGTTGGTGAGAGAAGGATTGACCGGTTTTAGCCGCTAAGGCAGGTACGTGCAGTTTAGTGAGGATATTTTTAAGCAGCAGTTTGAACAGCGTGTCAGTAAGTTGTTCCAAATTGTGGCAAAAGTATTAAAACAAGCGATAGCGTGCGCTGTTAGGCGTAAAAGTAAAAAGTTAGAACAGAGCGCGGTACAGGGCGGATGGGAGGATGGTTGAATGTTGACAAATGAGGAGAGTAGTGCAGATAGGAGTTCAAAAGTGGCGCGTGAGAAAGAGAGACGTTTGTAAACTTAGCGGTATGAATGGTAACTGAGGAAGAGGGTGATACAGGTAGTTAGAAAGACGGAGAGATGTGAAGGTTGGTGAATGCAATGGGTTGTTGAGTGCGTGTAGTGATAGGGATGGTCAAGACAGAAGAGCACAGAGTCATTTTGCAACGATAACGGTTAGGTAATGAAGGGGTGGGTGACCGTTGGAGCTGTTGATGTAGAGCACTATTAATAGAGTAATATGCTTGGGAGCGTTAGGCACACAAAATTGAGTATTGCACTGTGAATATTGATCATGTAAAGATGTATTAGAATATCAATTGAAAAGTACATACTGTATATTCATGAACAACAAGATAATGGGAAATGTTTTATTGTTATTTACAGTTACCCCTGAAGAAGGGCTCTGGTAGCCTGAAATGCATTGGGTTTTTAATAAATACTGTCTTGGACGAATTTGCATCAGTTCGTGTTTTTGTAAGAGGCCCGGAGGGCACAACTTAAACATGGGAAACCTTGGAAATGGCACATTATTCCTACGTGTGGAATGAATGGGAATAAGAAAGTGGAAGAAAGTAAAAAGAGTAAAAAGAATAAAATATGGAATATTTGGAACACTATGAGCAAAACAGCAGAATGTTCAACTTAAACGCAGAATACGCACAACCGTTAGCAGTGCGACTGCAGTAGGAGGGACATCCCACCCGTCTGCTTTGGGCACTGCAGTTGAGAGCCCGTCCACCACATCTGTCCTGCACACTGCAGTGGTGCAGGTTGACTGCACATCTGACTTGTGCCCAGCAGTGGTGACGGCGCCCACTGTGTCAGACCCCTCCACTGCAGTTGCTGGCGTCACTCCTGCACCCACCACACCTCCCCTGCCCCATTCTCCTGTCCCCTGATCCTGTCCCTGCAGTGCCTGGCCTGCCACTATGTATGCCCCTCCAAGGTGTGAGATGTCCCTGGTCCATAGCAGTGCAGGCAATGAATGGATTACAAGTTTTCACCTGTTACCCTGGTTGGACTCTTTGATGGACTGGCCATAGGCCTTTTTGCATCATGGCATGAACATTAATGGAGATTTTTTTGCTGAATAAAGCCATCCAGTGGTGTTGCATATTATGTACATGATGTTGATGATGTGTATCATGAACTTGCTATTGTAATGGTGTCTGTGTTTGTGCTACGGCAACACTGCACTGTTATGTCTTTTCCCGGCCAATGGCAGTGTGTTTTTGGTAGGTTTTACCCTAGTGTCCCTGTGTCTGCTGGATCATCGGCCTGCACATTCATCATGTTTGGTATCTCCCATTGCTGACATGGTATGGAACTTGTTCACATAACATCTACAGTCTCCACAGGATTCATTAGTGTGTGTGTCTGTTGGTGTTGATATGTGTGTATTCCTCATGGTGCTCACTTTGCACATTGTCTGACTGTTCACTGGAGTCATTGTCAAGGGTCATGGCCATTGCTTGTCTGCACATGGCAGGGGTGGTTTTTGTGATATACGGCAATATTTGCCAAACCAAATCTATGTTTGTATGTGACACAACCACTACATTGCCACAACATTGCTTGTGCAATTTGTACACGGACTCATACATGCTGTTTTGGAGATGCTGCTATTTTCAGGGACACAATGACCTTTTGGTCACTGTGGTGATGGGGGGTTTATGTCCCATAACAACGGTGATCAGTTGCAGCAGGATACTAGTGACACACATTTGCATTTTGGGCACACATGTGTTGTGAGTCACATTGTATGTCCACTGCCACATTCTGTGTTGTGAGCATTTGTCACATTAAAACATGCAATGTGGCAAAGATAGTAGAGGGGGTGGTTTGCTTAGTCTCCCTATGCGTGTGTATCCTGGTGTTGATGGGCATCCTGCCCCCTATGAGTGGGGATGGTCATTCAGATAGGCATCCACCCCCCTCTGGGGTGGACAATACTGTGAGTGATAGGCATCCACCCCCCTATGGGTGGAATATGCTGGGAGTGATAGGCATCCACCCCCCTATGGGGTGGACAATACTGTGAGTGATAGGCATCCACCCCCCTCTGGGGTGGACAATACTGTGGGTGATAGGCATCCACCCCCCTCTGGGGTGGACAATAATGGGAGTGATAGGCATCCACCCCCCTATGGGTGGGATATGCTGGGAGTGATAGGCATCCAACCCCCTATGGGGTGGGCAATACTGTGGGTGATAGGCATCCAACCCCCTATGGGGTGGGCAATACTGTGGGTGATAGGCATCCACTCCCCTCTGGGGTGGACAATAATGGGAGTGATAGGCATCCACCCCCCTATGGGTGGGATATGCTGGGAGTGATAGGCATCCAACCCCCTATGGGGTGGGCAATACTGTGGGTGATAGGCATCCACCCCCCTATGGGTGGGATATGCTGGGAGTGATAGGCATCCACCCCCCTCTGGGGTGGACAATACTGTGGGTGATAGGCATCCACCCCCCTCTGGGGTGGGCAATACTGTGGGTGATAGGCATCCACCCCCCTTTGGGGTAGACAATACTGTGGGTGATAGGCATCCACCCCCCTCTGGGGTGGACAATACTGTGGGTGATAGGCATACACCCTCCTATGGGTAGGATATGCTGGGAGTAATAGGCATCCACCCCCCTCTGGGGTGGGCAATACTGTGGGTGATAGGCATCCACCCCCCTCTGGGGTGGACAATACTGTGGGTGATAGGCATCCACCCCCCTCTGGGGTGGACAATAATGGGAGTGATAGGCATTCACCCCCCTGTGGGTGGGATATGCTGGGAGTGATAGGCATCCAACCCCCTATGGGGTGGGCAATACTGTGGGTGATAGGCATCCACCCCCTCTGGGGTGGACAATAATGGGAGTGATAGGCATCCACCCCCCTATAGGTGGGATATGCTATTTGGGATAATCATCCACCACCCTATGGTGGTGTTTCCTTTCGTGTACTCGTGACATTTTGGTGTGTGATAGGTGTCTGACTTACCTTCTGCGTCGTGCGCGTCGGTAACGATGGGCGTACAGTATAGGGAAGACATGCGCGATTGGATACATGGCTGCTCCGTCTCGTCCCCGTTGATCGTGTTCTGGCGCGACTCGGAGCTTTCATTCATACGCCTCGTCCGGATGCTGTGACGTGCTGGAGCCGGGCGCCCTGTGCGACGCGTATTGGGGACGCATCGTACTTGTGTATCCGGAAATTGGTTCGTTTGCTCCTCCGTACGACTCGCTTTCTGTGTTTCCTGAGCCTGTTCGCTACTGACATAGTGCACGAATCGGAGCGGACGATTCGGTCGGAGATTTTCCTGTTATACGCATCGTACTTGCTAGTTTGTAGGAAAAAGCTCCGGATACGAGTCGGACGTAAGGTAAGCCTACGAATAGCATTGGGAAGGCACTTTTGGTGACATCGTAATCGACCCCTAAGTGTCCTGCTCAATGCATCACCCGCACAAACTCCATCACTGCAACTCGATGGCATCATAATATATAATGTCCTGTCATTGAGTGTGATGATATTAATCACGTTGTTTAGAGCGTTTGTAAACTCCAAACTTGATACATATGTTTTTTGGTTTGCAAGTGGTCCCCCGGCAGTGGGGCGACAGGAACAAGGAACATTTGGATTTGTAGGCATTCCATCATGCATTAGATGGGTAGTCAGGCAATACCCTGAGCCTGCAGGGCTCTAAAGTGCTTTGTTATGAAGTGTTATAGAAATGCAACTATCATACAATACAGTAGCTGAAATGGATATACTTCCTTGGTGTTCATTTGTAAGGCACTATCATTCTTGTGAAGCACAGAGGTGAAGGTTTTGTTCAAAAATCATTTTTCACATATTTAAAATAATGAAATACTGCAACTTCTTTAAAAATGTGATAGTTTTTTATTTCATTTTTTAAAACCAGAAGTGTACATTGCACCTTTGAATTTATTTATTTGATAGAATCTAAAGTGCAATATACCAGAGTATGCTGCAGAAAGTAAGAGACACAAAAAGGGGGGCCTAGTGGCAGGAGCCCCCATTGCAAAAACAGGTTGTTTTGTGATAGATAAGGGGGCCCCTGGTGTTTTGTTCCCAGGCTTGGTGGCCATGTAGGGAAAAGTACCAAACACAGACATTTCTGAAAACTAGACACCTGGGGGAGTCCAGGAAGGTGTGGCTTGCCTGGATACCCCAACGTTTTCTTTCCAGAATCCCCTGCAAACCTCAAATTTAGCTCAACAATTCCTCTCAGTCTCCCAATAAAACTGATACCTCACTTGTGAGGGTGGGCCAAGTGCCTGCAACAGGGAAGAGGCAAAAACGAGTAGAGTTTGAAGGGGCACCACAGTGTGTCCATAAGAGCAGTTTTTTTAATATGTTTTTAGTCTGACTCTGCTTGGGGCACCCATACAAGTGAGGAATCATTTTTATCAGGAGATCGAGGGGAACATTGGGTGGTTGGAAATTAGTACTGGCGAATTGATCCTTCAACTTTCCCACACAGACATGACAGGAAAATGTGACTTTTTAGCTATTTTGGAGGTCTGCTTTGGATTTTAGGTAAGAAAACGCGGGGAGATCTACACAAGCCACACCGCCAGCTAAGCAACAGTCTACACACACTGCCAGCTAGGTGCCAGTCCACGCACACTGCCAGCTAAGCACCATCCACACACACCACCACTCACACCGCCAGCCAAGCGCCATCCACGCCATCCACGCACACCACCAGGCAAGTGCCAGTTTGCACTCATGCCACCAAGCTCTAGTCCACACACATAGCCAGGCAAGTGCAAGTCCACGCACACTGCCAACAAAATGCCAGTGCACACACATGTAGCCAAACACCAGTACAAGCAGACCGTCAACGGAACTCCAGTTCACACACACACACAGAATCTTTCCGTGGTATCTAATGGTTTTTCTGCCCTGCTTGGGGGCAGATGATCCTAAACATGTTGCTAATCTGGCCCCAAGTGGGGCAGAAATGGCTAAAATGTGTGCCTTTAAAAGAGGGGGAGCGACTCTTGACTCTGGGGCCGCTCCCTGACATGCCCATAAACATATCCCTAGTGCCTAGCGGGATTTCTGCCGCTACCTGGGGGGAGCAGATCGGGTGTAATAATCACCAACTACCCCCCAGGTGGGGCAGAAAGACTGTGCCCATTTTTTAGGAAGGCGGTGGGGGCATCGGCATGCCCCGTCAGGGCAGCCCCAACCCCTACGCAAAGAAAAAAATAGTCCCTGGTTCCTAGTGGGTTTCTTGCCCTCCTGGGGGGGCAGATTGGGGCTATTTCCCCGATATACCCCTCCAAAGGGAGTGCAGAAACACTGTGCCCATTTTTTGGGGGGGAGCGTGGGGGCACTAGCATGCTCATTCTGGGCAGCCCCCACCCCTACACTAAGAAAAAATAATAATAACTGGTGCCTAGAGGGCTTTCTGCCACCTTCCCAGAGCGGCTGATTGGGGGCTTTTGCCTCACCTGCCACCTAGGGGAGGCAGAAAGACTTCTGTCCCCATTTATGTGGGGTGGGGACAGCCCCGACCCCACTTTAAAAAAAAGAAAACGCTGGTGTCTAGTGAGCTTTTTGCCCCCCTTTGAGGGCAGATTGGGGTAATAACCCCCATCTACCTCCGGGGGGGCAGAAAAACTATCCTTTTTGTGTTTGGGGGTGGAGGCATTGGCAGGCCCATTTTGGGCAGCCCCCACCCATACATATTCCCCCAAAAAATGTTTCCCTGGTGCCTAGTGTGCTTTCTTCCCCCCCGGGGGCTGATCAGGGGCTATTGCCCCTGACAGACAGACTCAATATGCCCAGAAACATTTGGGGAAGCAAAGGCCCTTGCCCAAGGGGCTGCCCCCCCGCCCCTTCCCTGGTGTCTAATGGTGGATCCCTGCTTGGGGATCGCCCTACTGCGGCGATCCCCAAGCAGGGATCCACTAGGGAAGGGTACCATCGGAAAGGGGAAATTCTTCTCTTTCCAATGATACCTCTCACTTGTGTTTCTGTGTTTGGGGGGTTGAGATAGCCCCGCGAACACTGAAGCAGTGAAAGTGAAATGAGCCGATCGGCTCATTTCAGTTTCACTTTCAATGTAATGACATCAGCGTGCCATGCGCGCAATCGTCAATACTCTGGGGAAAAAAATGCCTCGGGCGGCTGTGGAAGCTCTTCCCCAGCTCTCGAGGCTGAAAAATAAAAAAGGAAACCCAAACAGCAGAGGGATTTCCTGGTTGTGTGCAGAGGACAGAGCGTTTCCGTCCTCAGCACATGACCACTATGGCGTCCTCAGCACTGAACCAGTTAAAACATAGTAGGGATTATCCCAAACTAGGCACAGATACCTTCTTTAGAAAGTCTAATTTCATGATGTTCACTAACTATTCTGCATTAAGGGGAGTTTCTCCCACTAAAAAATTAGTTACTTGACACTGGCTGAGAGCATCTTGCCAATGTGCAGTCAGATTTACACCTTGTTTTGTTACCTAATTCCATTCTAGGTTGTTTCTATGGTACAGCAGAGCAACCACTTATGCGAAAAATGCCTATCGTTAATAGACCAAGTGTATATTGTGTGCGTTTGTGTATGTGGCCTGTGTGGTATATGCATTGTATATATAAGTGAAGCATAGTAATGGAGGCCTGTGGGTTCCATTTTGGAAGCCCCCCTGCCCCAGACATTTCCTGTGCACAAGATGGAGTTGAGGTGATTTCCCAGACAGTGAGAGTGTATTGCTGACATTCCTGAAGTTGAAGGAAGGAGATACTAAAGTGGGGCCAAAGGAGACAGGACTCCTACAGATATTCCATTACATCAGTCTGTCAAAAGGGGTTGCTAATCAGTCTTCCTGTAGCACTGACATCTTGGTAGATGGTGAGGATGAAGAGTGGGGCTACAGTCTCAGTTGTTCACAGTTATGAAGATACTTTGGGTGAGGCCAGTCTTTTGTCTCTTTTTCCTGATCAAATGCTGCTTATGTGTGCTGCATACACAAATGCTGTTTAGCACTTTAAAGCTTGCCATATTGGCTTTTTCGATGCTTGGGAAAAAGTACCAAAAACTGATTGCTTTTGGTACAGAAAGCATATAGAAGATAAAGAATGGAATGTGATTAGCAGTGTGCTTATTGAGTGTACGTTTCAGATGTAAAACAGTCCCTCGTGCATTCCAATGGAAGCACTTCCTGGAAAGCAGAATGATGCACTAAATAGCCAATAGCATAACATGAAAAAGTAATACTTCTCTGGATGAGGCCAAAATCCACTCTGTGTACATTTTAAAGACTTAAGGCATGATTCACAAAGGTAACTTACACTTTTGAGTAAGTTTGCAATTTTGAGTAAGTTTATTACTTTTCGGTATTCACAGACTACACTTTTATATTAACTTACACTTTTGTAGTAATTTACACTTTTGTAGTAAGTCCAGCACTACACATGGCCAGCCACTGTTAAATTAAATTATTTAAATAGTAACAAAAAATAATGTTAAAACATATGGAAATGTAAACATAAATTCAAAATAGGTTATTAAGTATTTTATTGCATAAATATGTACTATTTTTCATATATTTTGTTAACATTCGATTGTATTTATTTATATGTTTTACTATTTTATATAATTTAATTTAAAATTATCTCCTATGGGGTTTTAGTTTAAGTCCCCACCTCCATTATTTTCTATGGAGGGTGTTGCAGTACCAGTGTTTGCCCATGTGTAGTGCTGGACTTATTACAGAAGTGTGAGTTACAAAACTGTAAGTTACTACAAAAGTGCAGTTTGTGAATATAGAAAAATAGTAAACTTGCTCAAAAGTGCATTTTGTGAATTAGCCCCTCTGTAACAAAAAGTCAAGGCAATATCTATGCTGTTCATCCAGACCTAACAAGTCATTATTCTTTTTTATAACAATACGGCCACAGCAAAACAATCTACAACTTCCACCCCACCACCTCGGCGGGCTGGCACTCTGCTGGTGAAGCTCCTTCGGTTTTGACTCAGAGCACAGCAATAAACTCGGGAGAAACAAATGGCGTTCCTGTCAGTGACCCCATATGGCGAGGTCATCTTGTTATGTATTCCATGCCATTTTGTGTAGACAAAAGAAAACACTTAGGGGCCGATTCTGATGCGGGTTGGAAAAGCTTCCCGACCGAATCGGTTGGGAAATGGTGTCCGACCCACTCGGATCGGGAAAGTCCGACCGGCGGAGTAGGATGCATCCGGATGCTTCCAGATACGATTTGGTTGAACTTCCATTGACTTCAATGGGAACATTTGTTCCTAACCGCATCAGAATTGGGCCCTCGGTCGGGAAGACACGTTCCCGATCCGATTTGGAAGGAGCAAATGCCGTTAGGAGGCCTTCCTAACCGCATCAGAATCAGGCCCTCGGTCGGGAAGCTTTTCCAACCCGCATCAGAATCGGGCCCTTAAACTGGAGGGTTTGTGATAAGAGTTAGTGAAGCAGCAAACGCAACATTCCGGACCACCTTGGAGAGAGCTGCAGTGGACTGCCTTTTAACTCCGCTATTACTTGTGACCCGTAGCAGGGTTAATTGTGAAGTTGCCTGCAGTCCCTGGGAACTCAAAATATTCATTTACAGTGCTGTGTCAAACTGTGAGAGTGAGGCTGAACAGCTACCACGCAGACCACATGAGCCTTGCATTGGGGCAAAAAAACAAGGAAAGTCTATGTTCACCATGTTAGCTACTTGTGGGAATGAGACAACAAGCATTTGCAATGCAATAGGTCTTGCATTTACGCAAGTTTAAGCTATTGGCATTGTAAGTGACAATGCCTATTATTTTTGTTTTTTAAAACGTAAATAAAAGGCATTGTCATTTTCAATGCCAATATCTTAAACTCGCGTAAATGCGAGACCTATTGCATTGCAAATACTTGTTTAAGTGTAAAACTGAGCGCGGCGCTGCTTCAAGGACACCGCGCTCAGTTTCTTTTTTAAACTTTAACACTGAGCGCGGTGTCCTTGAAGCGGGAACCGCACTCAGTGTTAAAGTTAAAAAAAAATAAAGAAACCGATCGCGGTGTCCTTGAAGCGGCGCCGCGCTCAGTTTTACAGTTAAAAAAACAAAAACAAACAGAGCGCGGTGTCCCTGAAGCGGGCACCGCGCTCGCTATAAAAGTTTAAAAAAATAAATAAATAAACAGAGTTCGGTGTCCCAGTATTAAATTAAAATAAATAAATAAACTGAGCGCGGTGTCCCTAAAGTGGGCGCCGCGCTCAGGATACAAATTAAAAAAAATAGCAGCCGCCATTGTCCCCAAAAGTGGCCATAAACAAAATAGTGCTCACCCCCTAGATAAAGCTGACCGTGTACGGAGCCAAGTAAAAGATCCAGTCGTCATGGGCGGTCACAAATAGAGACAGGGCGGTTACAAGGAGGGACTAACAAGCCTCATAATAAATCGGAAGCCAGCATTTACCAAGGACAATGACACCAGCCAATCAAAAATAAGGGTGGAGAGAAGGCGAGGCTTACACAGCACACTCGACTACTGCATGCCTCGCAGAGCGAGCAGTGCATGCGCGCTGCCGCTAGGCTCGTGCTAAAATGGTGTGATACTTAGAATGTTACTGGTGGTGATCGTGGTGGGATTGACACAGAGTACGACTTCACTTCTGGCATAGCTGAAATGCAGCAGAAAAGGTAAAAATGTGCAATAACACAGTTATCACACCTTCACAGATCTACTGCCTCATTGCTATCCTCAGTGCGGGGCAAAGAGATAACGCAACAATACAGTAGGGAATATAGCAGCTACATAGGAGATGAGATTAGGCAACAACAACGTCATGCATGAGGCTCCTAAACCACATCTCTGACCCCAACAATATGGCATTATGCTTCACCTTGCCTACTTCACTTGAAAATAGGCCACATGCCATTATAAATTAATCTTCAACCCAGACAACATGATGTGAAGACGTCAAACACTACAATGGAAAAGGAATTATGTTGGTATTAGCCCCCCCCCCCATCGAAGATGCCATCTTTACACAGTTTCCACAGCCAACCTGCTTAATTTGTAAAGGAGCACATCCTGGGCCCCAAAGTTTTGCCCAGAAGCCCGCAGCAAGAACTACTGAATGTTGGCATGCAGAATGCCAAAGGCTGCATAGTCTTGAATGCACATCATTCCTCTTTAATCCACCACCAGACACTCCCTGCCCCTTTGACTCACTTTTGCAGGTTCTTTTTCATTCCCACGTTCTCCCCTTTGTCATGGTTCTTCAGTCTTTCTCTTTCTCCCTGCATGTTTTTCTTACTCTTGCTCTGGGTTAAAGTCTGATGAGTCTCCAAAAATGAGTACCGGTGCGGTGGGTCCCACCTGGAACCACCACCTCAAAATAAGTACTGCCAATACCCACATAGGAGCAGCTCGTAAAAGGCACATTAAACCTCAAATAATACAAGCCTTTGTTCACGGTCTGCTTGACTTTGGCTGATATGTTCTGTGTTTGTATGAAGATGGCTGCTGTGTGCTAGCGGGTCTCTGAATATAGGTACATTTTGCGTGTTTGAGGTCGTGTGACTCTCTGGTGTCCTAATGTGTCTGTCTGAGTCTTTGAATGATGGTGTGTGGACCTTTGTGCATGTGTTTCCCTACACAGGCGATCACTGATGTGTAAACGTGCAGGAGTGTTCACATCTGAGGATATGTGATTTTATGTGTGTGTGTGTAGTTCTGCGTATCTTGGGTGATTCTGTTTTAACAGACATGTATTGAGAGCATCTGGGCAATTGGGCAATGCTGTTTCCGAAACACAAGCACGCCCATCCTAACAAGCAAGTAGTAATTAATACATTAAAAAATGGCGTATGGAAAGGGTGGGTGGGCGTGCTTCAAAACGTTTTAAAATACTTTCACTGCAAATAATTTCCTGTAGAAACGTTTACTTTGATTCCTTTTATCACACTCCAGTCAAAGGAAAGCTAAAGCATTAGGTTGTTGCAAAGGCAACTGAGTAATATCACTGCAAATTCAGAGAAAGAGGAGTGCACTGCTGGGCACATTGGTCCCTGTGTACCACAGAGTCGGCTGATGGTTCTTTTGACACAGTTTCTGAGAAACTTGATTTTCAATGCTGTTCGTAGGAAAGTCAAACATAAGAATAAGAGTTGTTTTTCCACAATCTACTCAAATTATTGATGGATTGTAGGAAGTGACAGCGTCATGACATGTTTTGGTCACTCAGTCATGCATTTGCCGCATATTGCTTTCTAGTAAGGAGGGAGTTTAATACAAGACCTTTTGCTTGCTCAGGCTTGGACAGAAGTTCAAGTTTAAAGAATCAAAGATAGACGAAGTCTCTTGATCCAAGCTGATGGAGATCAATAGATATTATGGGATACCAACACTCGGACCTCAGATTCATTTCAGTCATCAAGGTGTTTATCTGCCTTCGTGGTATTAGTATATAATGATGTATATGTCTTTATTACACCTCACCTAATGGATAGCTATCCACACCGCCCAAAAAGCTGCACTGCCCAGGGTCAGTCGCAGCCGGGATGGTCTGTCAGTGTGTAATGAAGAGCTAAAGTGGTTGTCTGCCGTGCTAATGTCCAGGCGGCCGCTTCAGCCTCATCTTGTGCAGGGATGAGGTCAGATATCCACTACTCCTAGTGTGACTCCAAAAGCCTCTGTACCATGAATGTCGCAGTGGTATTGGAAGCATGGGAGTTACATTCTGATTAGAGGCATATGTATATATCAACCTGAAGCTATTGCAGTTGAAACGATAATGCTGAGATGTACAGAACTATATTTTCCCGGCCTTAGCAAAAATAGGCCTCAACTAGGCCTTTCACTCCATCTTATATGAACATGGCTGCTGTTTCATAAAAATCATCATGTGTTTATATTTTTCATTGACATTGCATGAAACAAAATGTTCACTGCTTGTTTTGTATTGACATGTTGTTGTCGAGGAACTCTGTAGGAAGCCTTTAGATCATTTTCGAGACTCTTCCTGCTCACACACTGTAGTTCATTCACTGATGAGTCTTTCTATTGTTTATGTAACCATATTTGTTCTGACACCTCCGATGACATTAGGTCAGAAAGGACATCATTATTATTCATTTTGGGGGATGGTGCTAGGATGGTGGGATCATATGATGTTTTATAACGCTAAATTTTGATTTGTTGTCATATTGCTACATTTGCTCACCCCATGCTGACTGCAATTTCCATTGTTTTCAATGGTCAGAATTACTATAAAAGGCCCTCAATTTGGGGGTGAGTCAGCTCTTTTTGAGTCTCTACTGGGGATGTTGTCCATTTCTCTATCAATTTGCTGGTCATTTTGGGTGTAGTATATTTTTCAGATTTTGCTCATTACTGCATCTATATTAAATGCTAAAGAGTCTCTATGGCAATTGATTTCTATGTCTTATGTCTCATTATTGGAACCCAACGATAGTTTTGCCTTCAGTATTGCACTTTCAAATTTTAATAAACCTTCATGGTTTTCCTATTTACTGATCTCAAACTCCCTGCTTGAGTCAATCTTTATTATTGGCTGTATTTTGAAATTCTGCTTTGAATCTTGTCTTTAGTTACACAATGCCTCATCTATTCTTGAGGACAAAAACATCTCCGACCCAGCAATGGCCGCTTCTATTATGCATATTAACTAAGAGATAGCACCCCCAGATGACCTCATCTCTAATCCCACCCTAAGCCCTTCAACACCCTTCTAACTGATGCTCAAGGGCTAGAGGAAGGGCAAGGAATGGAAACAACAGAAATTAAAAAGAGCTCGTACAGCTCCATTATCATTCAGTTCCTGCCTCTGCCTTCATGAAAGCTGGATCATTGAGACTAGAGGTAGCAAGAGCAGCTCTAGGGAGTTTGAAAGAGAATATCAGGACAGCAGCTGATATCTGTGGCAACCCTGAATTTACGTTCATTTAATACACCAGTTTACCTTTATAATATTAGTTGGTTTATAAGAACCTATTCACAACCTTTACGGAACCCATAATTGAACAATGTGTTGACATACCTGTTAATGCTTCATGCAGACATGTATTGTTATTAACTGCCTCTGTCTCATACAGTGAATGACTACATGTTTACTTGTTTTGTTTTTCCATTGGTTATTTCAGAGCATTTGCTTCATGCGGCTTTACAGTTTCCTCAGAGCGTTTGTACCTCCTTCCAACAGAAGGAGGTACCAGTTTCAACTCTCCTCGTATTTGTGGGAGAAAGCTTGTGCGATATGTCACTTCTCCACAGTGCTATCATTCATAAACAAATGGGTTGGTGAATGCTTTGACAAGACACTAAAAAGCATGATAGGAGCTGTGCCAGAGAAACATGGGAGGAAGTGGGGTCTCCTCCTACAATGTCTCTTATTAACCTTCAGACAAATCCCACAGAAGGGAATGCAATTACGTTCCTTTGAAATACTGCTTTGGCCAGCTATGTGTGACCCACTTACCCTTCTCAGAGAGTGATGAGAAGAGACTTCTGAGTCTCTACATAGAATGTGCTGGATATGATATGAGACTAGTCCCAGGAAATAGAGGGCAGAGTAAATGAATCATGCAAAGAAACACCTTCAGGCTAGCTAAGAGCTAATAAAGAAATCAGCAGCGGTCCGGGCAGGTAAGCGCGGTAGGGCGGGGGAGATGTCGACAGACGACGGAATAGGAATTATTTATTTATTTAATTTCCCCTATTCCGTCGTCTGTCGACTCCCCCCTATCGCCCGTCCCCACCCCACCGCCCCACGGCGCTTACCTGCATGGACCACCGCTGAAAGAAATGGCACCACCACAGAGCAATGAGGACCTTGTAATAGGAAAGACAGGAGATATTAGTGCTAAAGACCATTTGCCCTAGAGCTTTAGAGGATAAGTGATCTGGGACATGCAAAGAAGTGCAGAAGGTTTCTGAGGTGAACTACCTGGCAGAAACCTGTATCATATGGGAATCATGGAGGTTGTTCGATGTAAAGTAGCTGAAAACTCACCTCTGGAGGGACTTTACAGTGAACATTCTTGCAATGGCAAAGTAGGCTGAGGAAGACAGCGAATAACTCCTTACACCTCTCCCTGGCCTGTTGCACAGTGACGTGAAAGATGGCTTTGGTAGCACATGCGTCTAATCTGACTCCTAAGCAACTAGAAGAGGTTCTTGGTTCTTTTTTCCATCTCTCATGTTGACCTCGGGGTTGGTTCCATCTGAATGCACAATAGAGACACGGGGAATAGTTTGCATGTGAAGAGGAGTTCTTATAGGGTGTCATTCCGAGTCAAGGAGTGTATCACGGCAGTGGCTTCCAAGATGTTAGACCTGAGACTGATGGAAAATTCCCACAGTCCCTGGACCAGCCCAGTGATGTTGGTGTTAAAACAAGGGTCAGTGAACCTACACTTCTGCTTGGACTATGAGTAAGGCTCCCTGTTTTCCGTTTTTATAGATTTTTACAGATAAATACAGACAGAAAACAATGTGTTTTCTGTCTGCATTTATTTTTAAAAGTGGATAAATACAGAAAATTGTGCTTCTTTTAAGTGACTCTCCATGCTGTCTTTCATGAATTATAAGTCAGCAGCTGAGCAGACGGACAGCATGGGAAATTAAAAAACAGGATGAAATTTCTTTAAGTAAGGGCATATGTCAACATACATTTATGGTATAATGCTAGTATTAGGGGAACAACAGAAACAAGGATATGAAGCTTTTTTTATACAGCTAAAACATGGACAGTATTAACATAGCAGTGTGGTGTAACATTGTTTGATACTTACCCAGTGCTTAATTTGTAAAATATTAAGTGCCAGGGCTCTGACCAGGAGGCCACTGCAGCTTGCACCACCCATCGCCCCTGCCATCGCTGGCAAAACAACTACTAACCATATCTCTTGCATGTAAGTGCGACAGTTCAGATTATTCCAGGTCCCCAAAGCTAAAGGAATGGCTGGGGAGGCAGGTATTAGTAATTTTTTTAATGTATATTGTTTTCCTAAACAACTGTTATACTGCTCATCTCTAAATTACACGAGCAGTGCCACCTTGTGGCAGACTGCCCTAAGTGTGGTGTTGACAATTAGGTGCCGGTGCCGAGCACCGGCAACCAATTAAGCTCCGGCTCAAATTAAGCACTGTACATACCATTGTTAATATATCATATAAAGAGTGATTAATCAAAGAGAATCAATAACCATTTTCGATTGTCTAATTGCAATTAATCTGGCTAAGATCTGTGTTATTCACTTTGAGTATATTTGTGCATCATTGTTGGAACCCTAGAGGTCAATGAGTAGTGCACTTTGCGTAGAGTGTACATGGTATATACATCTACGAGTTTACCGATTACATGGACACGAGCAGGTCCTGGCACAAAGCATCACACATTTGAATAATGTAACAATTGTTTTGAAAATTATCGAGTAAATTGGAGTGCAGGTTGAATTTACAGATTTTTTACAAAATGCTAGTATTTACTAGTGGATGTATTGTTATGTAAAATTTGACAGCTTGAATAGCTAAAACACGACAGACATCAAAGTATGAGTACACGTCTATCAGTTAAATAAATATGGAAATGTACAGTTTTTCAACTTCATTTATATACAAAACACAAAATAAATATGGATAAATACAGATGTAAATGTTAAAAAAATAAATACCATAAAACCGTGAGCCCTAACTATAAGGTACTCAATGGCTGACTAAGAATGATGCACACCAGATACCCCAAGCTGATAAATGAGCGGGTGGGCAGGCTGTGTGCAGCCCGCTTCTTCAGTACCTTTGATCTGACTAGTGGGTACTGGCAGACTGCACTGGAGCCTAGTGCCAAGGAGAAGGCAGGATTCGAGATGCCAGAGGGCTTGTACCATTTTAAGGTCATGCAATTTTAGCTGACAAATGCTCCTTCAAAACTATACTCCACCATCAACAAGGGTATCATATGGCTTGACATCACACTTAGGGGTCGATTCCGATTCGGGCCGGAAAACGTACCGACCGACTCGGTGCGGGAATTTATTCCGACCGACACGAACCGGCGCCATCCGACCCGGGTAGTACGATGAAATGCATGTGAAACTCGACCGACTCGGACGGAATACAAAACGAACGACCGAGCCGGACGGAAACAAGCCATCCGGCCGGAAAAACACTCGAAACGAACCGACCGACACGCACCCGGATAGCGACCGAACGAAACGTACCCGCGAACTCCGACCTGCGTAGTACGATGCTGTGCGTGCGAAACACGACCGACTCGCACGGAGCACAAGCCGTACGACCTACACGCACACAAAACCCAGCCGAATCAACCCAATACTCCGCAACCGACTCGTACGCCGCACATGAAACCAACCTGAAACACAGCGGGAACGAGTCGGACAACATCGCACCAGACAACAGCAGCATACGACTCGGACACAAGAACGACTCCTACATGCACCTCAAGCACCAAGGGAAAAAAGTAAAAAAAATGGCCAAACAAGCTACCACAAAGCCAATAAATACTGGGGGTGGGGGAAAAATGGAACAAGGACACACCCCCAACCCCACCTACATAAAGGCCACAAATCCCTACCATGATCCTTTGCAAATTCCACAGACCTGCCAGCAAACAACACCATCACACAGCAACCACAGACACACTCACAGCTCATACATCACACAAGCCACACACCATTACCACACTTACAAATAGCAGCCTCACACACACCCAGCTAAACCTACACTCACACACCCCCACTTGCACACACACACACACACACATCAATCCCCACCACCACCCATCACCATGCCCCCAAAGAAGAACCACAATTTCCTAGATTGTGAATTGGAAGTCCTGGTAGACGAGATACTCAGGGTAGAGCCACAGTTGTTTGGTACATTGGTACAACAGACCCCCATGTCGCAGAATACCAAGATGTGGGCGAGGATTGTCGACAGGGCGAATGCACAATCACCATGTTTGCGCACAAAGGAAGACATCCAGAACAGGTGGTATGATGTGCGCAGGAGGGTTCGGGAGCTACTGAAAAAGGACTACCTCCTCAGCCACCGCACCGGCAGTGGCCCTCCTGCAAAACCAGTATACCTCAGGCCCTGGGAGGAGAAGGTGCGGGCCATCCTACCACCAGTGAGCGTATATGGACTAACAGACATCCCAGAGCCTGGTGAGTACACAACTTATATACACAATATGGTGTGACAATACACACACAGCACCCTCAAAGGGATAGGCAAACCATGCACCCTTACCAAATACACAGCAAACAAAACATACTCATCTCAAGATGTGAATGCCAGTCAGACAAACACAATACCTTCCATCTCATAGTGACATCTAACTGTGTCATGACATCTACAAACCTAACAACAAATACAGCAAGGCAGTGGCACAAATAGAACCAAGAAACACTCTCAGATATTTTGACACCACTAGAACACCACCTCACAGGGAAGATCACTGAAAGGAAGGAATTCTGTGTATGCTGGTCAAGTCAGTGTAGCCAATAGCATCATGGGAGTTGGAGTCATAGATATTGCTCAGCCTCACAATTGCCCCATCAACACCACCCTGAACCATGCTTACATCACAGGGAGTGGAAAAGGACTCACAAGATGGCTGACACAGGGTACTACTGGGGGGAACACAAGGCCCTGCAGGCAACTGGGCACCAACAAACAACACAACCACATTGTCAGCCATCTTGCCATTGCTCTCACACTCACACACACTGAAGTCCACTCAAAAGGAAGGAAGGATGGGCATGCTGGGAAGGGGGGTGGAGGCAATAGCATGATGGGAGTGATAGTCACAGACATTGCTCAGCCTCACAATTGGCCCATCAACACCACCCTGAACCATGCTCACATCACAGGGAGTGGAAAAGGACTCACAAGATGGCTGACACTGGGTACTGCTGGGGGAGCACAAGGCCCTGCAGGCAACTGTGCAACAACCAACAGCAGGACACCACTGACTGACATCCTGAAAGACAACTTGCACTCCCTGCAATGGAAGCATGTTCCATGGTGGGATATCTGGCTGGGTGGGAAGGAGGACTCACAGCACTGACCATAGTTACAAGCACCTCCCCTCACACACACCCTCAACACTAACTCCACAGAACCCACCTGGGAGAATGCAATGCCTCACATTCTAACTCAAGATCCCACAAAGACCAACCAGCCGGGCTCATACTGTGTGAAGCACAGGGACACTCTTGGGACTGGTAGCCAAACAACCGAAAGGAGAACACTCTCAGACAACCTGTCAGCACAGGCACCCCACCCCACAGGGAAGCAGAGTCAAAAGAAAGGAAGGATGGGCATGCTGGGAAGGGGGGTGGAGGCAATAGCATGATGGGAGTGGTAGTCACAGATATTCCTCAGCCTCACAATTGGCCCATCAACACCACCCTGAACCTTGCTCACATCACAGGGAGTGGAAAAGGACTCACAAGATGGCTGACACAGGGTACTACTGGGGGGAACACAAGGCCCTGCAGGCAACTGGGCACCAACAAACAACACGACCACATTGTCAGCCATCTTGCCATTGCTCTCACACTCACACACACTGAAGTCCACTCAAAACGAAGGAAGGATGGGCATGCTGGGAAGGGGGGTGGAGGCAATAGCATGATGGGAGTGATAGTCACAGATGTTGCTCAGCCTCACAATTGGCCCATCAACACCACCCTGAACCATGCTCACATCACAGGGAGTGGAAAAGGACTCACAAGATGGCTGACACTGGGTACTGCTGGGGGGAGCACAAGGCCCTGCAGGCAACTGTGCAACAACCAACAGCAGAACACCACTGACTGACATCCTGAAAGACAACTTGCACTCCCTGCAATGGAAGCATGTTCCATGGTGGGATATCTGGCTGGGTGGGAAGGAGGACTCACAGCACTGACCATAGTTACAAGCACCTCCCCTCACACACACCCCAACACTAACTCCACAGAACCCACCTGGGAGAATGCAATGCCTCACATTCTAACTCAAGATCCCACAAAGACCAACCAGCCGGGCTCATACTGTGTGAAGCACAGGGACACTCTTGGGACTGGTAGCCAAACAACCGCAAGGAGAACACTCTCAGCCAACCTGTCAGCACAGGCACCCCACCCCACAGGGAAGCAGAGTCAAAAGGAAGGAAGGATGGGCATGCTGGGAAGGGGGTGGAGGCAATAGCATGATGGGAGTGGTAGTCACAGATATTGCTCAGCCTCACAATTGGCCCATCAACACCACCCTGAACCATGCTCACATCACAGGGAGTGGAAAAGGACTCACAAGATGGCTGACACAGGGTACTACTGGGGGAACACAAGGCCCTGCAGGCAACTGGGCACCAACAAACAACACGACCACATTGTCAGCATCTTGCCATTGCTCTCACACTCACACACACTGAAGTCCACTCAAAAGGAAGGAAGGATGGGCATGCTGGGAAGGGGGTTGGAGGCAATAGCATGATGGGAGTGATAGTCACAGATGTTGCTCAGCCTCACAATTGGCCCATCAACACCACCCTGAACCATGCTCACATCACAGGGAGTGGAAAAGGACTCACAAGATGGCGGGCACTACTGGGGGGAGCACAAGGCCCTGCAGGCAACTGTGCAACAACCAACAGCAGGACACCACTGACTGACATCCTGAAAGACAACTTGCCCTCCCTGCAATGGAAGCATGTTCCATGGTGGGATATTTGGGCTGGGGGGAGAAGTCGGCCCGGATGGCAACCAAATACCACCAATGCTGGTCAGGCACACACCTCAACATTCACATTGACATGCCACAGGTTGGCAGGACAATGTGCTACACCAATATCACTCTCTGACTGTCATAACCGAGTAGAATGCAATGTCCAGGGCCGCATCCAGAGGTACAGTCACAACTGTCCGGTGTTTTAACAATTGATGCCTGTAGAAACATACCATACAATCTGTGTCTCTCCCCAAAACAGGTGATGATGGGGACTCAGCAGCAGATGAGGAGGAGTCCCTGTCCCAGGCTCCCGGGGACACAGAGCTCTCTGGTGTGGATCAGCCTCTGCACTCCTCGGATGGCGAACAACAAGCTGGACCCTCCGGTGCCAGTCATCATGCAGCACCAGCAGGACCAACATCTGCACCCCCTGCACCCACCCCTCCAACAACTGCCAACACACAGGCCACCCCTGCCAACACGGACACACCAAGGACCACAGGTGACAACAGCGCAGGGACCCAGGACCAAACTGGAGCCGCTGCCATCGAGCCCACTAACAACACCCAAGTGGGCACACGGTCACCTGTGCGTGGCACCGCAGGGCCTGCACGTGTTGCCAGGGGTGGTGGGAGGGGTGGTAGACACAGGTCGCTATTTGCAGAGGGGTCTGGACTGCGTGATGACCCACAACTGGCACGCATTGCAGATGCGTACCAGACCAGCACCGGAGAGGTCACCCAAGTAGTGGGGATCCTCAAGGACATACAACAGCAGCAGGCTGCCCATCATGCCCGCTTGGACTCCCACATGTCCCGTGTCGAGACACACATGTCTCGCATGGAGTCCAAGTGGGACACATTGCAAGAACTCACAGCGGTGCATAGGGACATACTGACATGCCTCCGCCGGATCAGCACCAACATGGCCTCACCTCCCTGTGCGCCCACAACATCTGTTGCCACTACATCCGCAACTGCCACAGGGAGGGAGGAGGACTCTGGCAGAGAGTACCCTGCACCGCGGCAGCCTGCACCTGAGGGTCCCCCCCCAAGAAGAGGGGCCGTCCGAGGAGGCCAAACTGAGAGGCCGATGGCCAGCTACATCCCCCAGGAAGCCAACACCTGTTCTGGAACTTTTCCTCTGTGTGCAAACTGCACGCCCTGTCGATGGCAACCCAACTCGCCCACATGACATGGGGAGCTCTAGTTGTACAAATTCATCAGATGACTGTGGACTATACCCTGGACATTTCATCTACCAGGACTTCCAATTCACATGGGAACTTTGGATTCCTAATTCTATGTACAGCACCCACCATCCTGTGCACCATCCCCACACCTTTTGTAAATAAACTCACCAAAAAACCATATCTGCCTCTGTTGTGATTCCAACGTGGTCTCTGTCATAGAGATGGTGATCAGAAATATGACACTGTGCATGCTGACTGCTACAGCAAGTCCAACACCGTCATGGCAGTCATGGCGACATGACACATATGAGGGAGACACACCACTAGGGCTACACAACACATACACACCAGGGCCATATGACTCATCCCCTACACTGATGTTGCCTGGAAATACAGTGCAATGCACAGACACCACACATATTCACAGTCTGTGTCAAATACACTACAGGTGCAGTAAGCAAATGTCACTCAGATGTGTGACTACAGACAACGCACACCCCAAAATGTAGAACAGGTTTATTACACATTTGCTACATGTTGTTTCCACTACAAATGCAAGCTAATCCCACCTGGCTGTGGCCACAAAGTCAAACAATGCAGAAGATAGAAAGTCCAGGGGTGTGTGGCACATCACCTGTAGGGAAACAACTGCTGCCACCTTGGAAGTTGAATCATTGATTCGGGGGATCCAAGTTGTTCTAACAACTCCAGCAGCACCCTGTGAAGGACAGACATGACACACACTCAAAAGCACAGAAGAACAGCACAGAACGGCAATACTCATGTCTAATACCTGTCACAAGTTAAATACACAAAAGCAAGTTAGCATGTCTACACTGTTGGCAAGTACAGACCACCTGCAAGGACACATCTCCGCACGCATCCAGTCAAGTTGCACATGGCCACACTCAAACAGCACCAGAGCACCACACACACATATCATTCAAATCAAATTCATTGATAGTACAACACTCTGGATACTCACATTCAGCTGAAGAAGTTGGTGATGAGCTGTGTGCGGACATCACCATCACCATCATCATCATCATCACTGGCATTGTGGCCCAGGCCTGGATCCTCCACAGGTGGCGGATGTTGGTCATCGTCATCCAGGATGAGAGGCAACTCCTTCCGCACTGCCAGGTTGTGGAGCATGCAGCAGACAATGATAATCTTGCACACCTTTGCTGGGGCATATGGGAGGGCGACTCCTGACTTGTCCAGGCAGCGGAAGCGGCTCTTCAGGAGACCAAAGGTCCGCTCAATCACCCTCCTGGTCCGACCATGTGCCTCATTGTAGCGCATCTGGGCTGGTGTCACAGGGTTCCTGAGGGGTGTCAGCAACCACGGCATGTTGGGGCATCCCGAGTCACCTACAGACAGACAATTGCACATTAGCCAACATTGAAAAGTGTGCGGAAAGCAACATAGCACAACACACACAATGGTACAAAGTCAGTACACACCGACAAGCCAAGCACGCTGGTTCAGCATCTGTGACATCATCCTCGGGATGCGACTACTCCTCAGCACGTAGGCATCGTGTGCAGAACCGGGGAAACGGGCACAAACATGTGTGATGGTCATGTTTGCAAGACATACCACCAGAGCATTGACAGAATGGTAATGTTTCCTGTTCCTGTATGCCTGCTCATGTGCCTGTGGTGGTACCAAAGCCACATGTGTCCCATCAATGGAGCCAATGACATGTGGCATCCTCCCCAGGGCATAGAAGTCACTCTTGACGTCAGTGAGTCGGTGACGTTGTGGGAAATAGATGTACTGGTTAAGGCATCTCAACATTGCCACCAAAACATCGCCTAGCACACGCTTGGAACATAGTCTGTGACATACCACCAGTAGATGCCACAGTGTGTTGAAAGGTACCGGTGGCAAAGAGGTGTAGGGCTGCCATCACCTTCACCTTGGGGGTCAGCGCTGTCGGATACGGCCGGCCAGGCTGCAAATGTGGGTCCAACCGCACTGCCAAATCCTCAATCAGCTGCCTGGTGAAGCGGTACCGTCGGATGCTGTCACGTTCTACCATCGTTGCCAGGTCTGGGAATGGTCGATGGACAGCAGGAGCCCTGCAGTGCAGAGGTGAAGAAGTCAAGATTGTCAGTCACCCCACATATGTGCCATTCACCATACTGTAGTTCACATGCTACATCATCAGCAAACACTAGTACTTGATGTGTGTCTCGCTCTGTTTGGACATATATGGCACCCACATGGACATCATGTAACATCTCTGTTCAACATGTGTGGACAACAGGTCCCAGGGTGTGCTATGTGAAACCATTTGGCTGTGTCACAGTACCCATTTACTGCTCTCACATTCCACACACATACCACAGTGACGTCTGGACAGATGCGCCACAGGCATCTCAACTCATTGACAGGTAGATTCCCAGTGACACTGTCTTGCCACATGGACACTGGCATGACATGGCGTATCATGTACACGTCAGAAAAATAAAACATGACTCCCACAGGTAGTGCCCCCTGTAGCCTCTGCAGGACAGACATGGACATCTGTGACACACACACAACATCTAAGTCCATGCACAAACAACGTGGATGTGGAGACTGTCTCCCATTGTGCACATGGAGTCAGACATGTGAAACACAACATGCACACAGACTGCGGAGGGACATGACTATTGTGGCAATGGGCCACCCTGTGATGTACATGCTTTCCCACATGAGCCTTGGGGTATGTGACATGTCATACATATACACAACCTGGAAATGTGACCATGCAACATGCTCCAAAAATGAACAGTTGCACATCCCAGTGGTCATGTGCACGACACACAAAGGACCCTGTCCCCATTAACATGTGCACAGCCTGGGTGTGTCTGCCCCCAAGTGCCAGCCCAAAAACAACATGTACACCCCCATACACAGATAAGGTCATGCTGCCACACATTCCTTAGATACAGTGTGGACTGGGTGTGGTGTAGTAGGTGTGCCCCAGAGTCCCTGGAAAGTATATGTGGCTGGCATAGGTTCACCATTGACCAGCATGGTGACATATGCGTGTGACCTGTACAGGGACGCGTTGTACAGCAATGGTCCGATCGGTGTGCCCGCTCGGACCATTGCATTGAATGTGAGCGGGTACGCGATGTATCGCGGGTACGCGTTGTACAGCAATGGTCCGATCGGTGTGCCCGCTCGGACCATTGCATTGCATGTGGGCGGGTACGCGTTGTATCGCGGGTACGTGTTGTACATCAATGGTCCGATCGGTGTGCCCGCTCGGACCATTGCATTGAATGTGAGCGGGTATGCGTTGTACAGCAATGGTCCGATCGGTGTGCCCACTCGGACCATTGCATTGAATGTGAGCGGGTACGCGTTGTACAGCAATGGTCCGATCGGTGTGCCCGCTCGGACCATTGCATTGCATGTGGGCGGGTACGCGTTGTATCGCGGGTACGCGTTGTACAGCAATGGTCTGATCGGTGTGCCCGCTCGGACCATTGCATTGAATGTGAGCGGGTACGCGTTGTATCGCGGGTACGCGTTGTACAGCAATGGTCCGATCGGTGTGCCCGCTCGGACCATTGCATTGAATGTGAGCGGGTATGCGTTGTATCGCGGGTACGCGTTGTACAGCAATGGTCCGATCGGTGTGCCCGCTCGGACCATTGCATTGCATGTGGGCGGGTACGCGTTGTATCGCGGGTACGTGTTGTACAGCAATGGTCCGATCGGAGTGCCCGCTCGGACCATTGCATTGAATGTGAGCGGGTACGCGTTGTATCGCTGGTACGCGTTGTACAGCAATGGTCCGATCGGTGTGCCCGCCGGACCATTGCATTGAATGTGAGCGGGTACACATTGTACAGCAATGGTCCGATCGGTGTGCCCGCCGACCATTGCATTGAATGTGAGCGGGTACGCGTTGTATCGCGGGTACGCCGTTGTACAGCAATGGTCCGATCGGTGCGCACGCATTGGCTGGGGCCTGGCATGGCAACGGATGCGGTTTTTGAATTTTCAACGAGTCTGATGCAGTGAATTCAGTTGGCCAGCCACAACAATGTTGCAAATTCATGGGTGTCATGAAGTTGAATTTTTGAAGGATGCTGTGGGCGTGTATTGGAGCTGCTATTCCATGGATTGGCCAGATTCAGAAGATGCTACCGACTTGGACCTATCACTTTGGACACATGGGACAGTATCTGCCTCTGCAGCACACATATAATGCTGGCTGTTCCCCTGAGAGCTCACTTGCCTGCACTACATGCTCCAGGACGACATCTGCCACTACACTGCTGCTGTCTCTGCATCTTCTGGCTGCTGCAATGGCACGTACTGTGGAGAGAGCCCCAGCCTTCACCCATGAGGAGAACCAGGCCCTGCTGGACAGCCTCCTTCCACAGTACAGCAAGCTGTATGGGACACCAGGGGAGCAGGTGAGTGTGCTGTCCACTGCCTCACTAATTGTGCATGTTGCCTGACTAGCAGGATTTACAGTGTGCACACCACTGGCTAGCATGCCCACTGAGTAGTTCGCACCCCCAAAGTGTGTAGTCACTTGCACTGAACAGGTACAGTGGAGTAACAGTGCATTCAAACAAGGTTCACTTCCCATGCAATGATACCATGTAGTAACTGCTGGCAAACTGTCCATAGCCCTCGTTGCACTGCCTGTGTACATCATATGCCCCTGTGATTGAGACATGTATTTCCAACTGTGTGATGCACGGATATGTTGCATGTGTAGTAATGGCCTTTTCACTTTGTCATCCTCACAGGTTGATGCCCATCGGAAGCAGGACATCTGGCTGGACATCGTCCGGGCAGTCCGATCCGTGGGGGTCTACGAGCGCCGGATCCGCAACTGCCAGAAGAGGTGGCAGGACCTTCGTGGCTGGACCCGGAGGATCGCAAGGGTCCAGCTGAAGCTGTCGCCTCCTCGCAGGAGGGGCGGACACCGGACCCTGACCCCCCACATGCTCCAGATCCTGCCGGTGGTGTTCCCGGAGCTGGATGGGCAGCTGAAGGGCAGACAGCAGCAAGGAGGGGGTGAGTCTAAGACTGCACTGTGAACTCTGTCTAACATGCTATGTGCCCTCCTCTGGCCTGGTTAAACTTCCCCAGTACATCAGTCTTGTTGTCCAGTACCCATGTCCCTCTATTGTAACCTGGCCACTACCCATCTGATGCGCCAGTGTGCTCCTTACGCTCAGGATAATTGTGTCACTTGGGTACAGGGTCCTAGCATTTTGCTGTGCTCAAGGTGGTGACAGATTTTGTTCCCGTGACATTGTGTTTGCCTTCATGGGTGGGTCAGTTGCTCACACAATGCCTGAGTCATGCAATGTAGTCTGGGTGTAACTTTGATATGTGATCCACTTGCACATCTAATTCACCACATGTCCCTGGGGTATTTGCCACACCCCCATGGTGCGGGTGGGTACATTGTTTGGGCCTCAGGAGTATGTATGCCAAGTGTGTCACACATGCTTAGCCACCTGCCCACTGACCAGGGCTCATCCCTCTTGCAGGTGGAGCCGGACAGTCATGCCTACTACAGGGCATACAATACACTCTGTACTCCCACTCCCGTGTATCATCTGACATGCTGTGCTCAGTGAAATGTTGCCTCAGGTGTCTGCCTCTGTGTCGTTGTGCTGTGACTACGTTGTCGTGACTCCTGTGATGTCCTTCGGTTAGGGGTCAGCATGCCATCTGCTATTGGACCATGTGAGACAAGACTTCTGTGACTCATAGGTGTTTGATCACTTGACTGTGCAGACAGGTGTATGAGACTGTGACTTTCAGGCAGCTGTTCATCATTCACAGCACACTGTGAGGTGCTCTGGTTGAGGGAGTAGTGTTTCATGTCTCCCATTTGTCCAAATGATGTGCAGTGTACAAATACGGGTTCAGAGGATGTGGTTAGTGGGGGATGAACATGTGCACTTGTCAGTTACATTACTTGCCTTCCCCATGTCCTAGGATAGTGACACAGTGCAGACTGTTGTTTGCTGGCTAACATGGCCATGTGACTGGAGACAGTGATGTATGACTTTGCAGGCATGCCTGTGTCATGGCAGTAAACTTCCTAAGGGTGATCCTGCAGGGGGGTGACATGTGCAACAGGCACCCCATTGTGGCATTGACTATCCGGACATGGGTGCTTCATGGGGTCTGGTGCTGGTATGCATCACATGCATTTCTTTTTAGGCTCAGGCCGTCCATTTATCCAGACACCTGCACTGACTCAGTGGCAAGAGATGTGACGTGGGCATGTTCACATACTTCACCGTGTTCTCAGCAATGTCCAACTACTGTGTAGGTGGTGCATGTGTCCACACTGGGGTCTTACCATCAGACAGGCACCAGACAGATGGGTGCAAGGGCAGTAGGGGTGTCTGTTCCATGGCTGACCATCAGACTGACAATTGGCTTCTCCTAATCTGTGTGATGACTTTTGGCAATGTTCTACTAGTGATGCCAGGGCTTGCTCTGTGATGTGCTGTACTTACTGTGGTGTGTGCGGTCAGTGCAGGTGACTGATGTTTGTCTGTTTCCCTAATTGTTTGCAGATACATCCACAGCCACAGGAGGGGACAGCTCCATGGACCAGGAGGAGCAGCGGAGCCAGACTGGGTCAGCGTCCGACGAGTGGTCAGAGGGACCCAGTGGCACGGAGGGCGAGGGGAGCCACACCGAGGAGTCCTCAGCACCATCCACCTCAGCTGAGGACCACAGCAGCTCGGAGGATGACTCCCTTGTGGATGCGGGTGTCAGCAGCCACCACACCCCAGCTACTCTGTCTGATCCCGCCACCACCACCACCACCACCGCCCTCCCATTGGCTCCCATTCCTGAGGTCCGTGGAGGCTCCCGTGCTCGGGAGCGTGTCTCCTCCAAGCCAGGCACCGCACCCCCTGCCCCTGTGTCCCCTGCTGCCCTGAGTGAGGAGTTTGTGTACCTCCTTCGGCAGCTCCATGTAGGGCAGACAGCAATGCTGACTGTCCTCCATGCACACACCACACTGTTGACACAGCTGGTGTCGTTCATGGAGGGCATCTCAACGGGTATGTCTGCCCTACAGAGGAGCAATAGGTCCATGGACTCCTCCCTGACGGCAGCAGTGTCCCTCCTCCAACAGTCCCTCACCCCTCCCACCTCTGCCCCATCCACACTTCCTACCACCCTACCTGTCCAAAGCACATGCACACCTGCACAATCACCCCAACACACAGACACGAGCAGCACACACACAGCCAAAACCAAGGCAAGACGTGCACACAAGCATCCTCAGGGGACTGATTCCACACACACAGGGGATGGGGAACTGACACACACACAGGCAACCACAGTCACTCCGCAATCCTCAAGATCCTCTCCCTCCAAGACCCCTTCCCTTTCCTCACCTGCAACCCCACATACACAGCAGCTCTTCCTCTCTGACCTCGGCCTCTTCCCCTCCAATCCCGCTGTTCCAGCATACCGGGGGAAGAGGAAGTCCACACACAGACAGGAGAGTGCCCCTCGCCCCCGGACACCCTCCCCCAGGCGCAGGCAGAGTGAGCCCCCCACCCGCAAGTCCCCCCGGACCCGGAAGAGCAAGACCCTGCCACCGCCCTGCAAATCACCCACCCAGTCTCTCACCTCCATCCCCCAGGCCACCACTCCACAGGTTCCACCGCCACACCCTGCCCCAGGTTCCCCACACACCGATACCGCATCCCCAAAGTGCTCAGGCCCTCCCCCTGCCACTTGCTCTTCCACCTCCAAACCAGACGCTCTGCCTGTATGTGCCACTGGTGTGGAGACCGTGTCCCCCCCTCTGTCCTGCCCAGCTCTTCTGCCCCCCTTCCACTCCCTTGGAGTCATGCACTGCGGTGGAGTCCACAACAACCCCATCTGACTCGGGCACTGCATTGGGGACCCAGCCCACTCCATCTGCCCAGCCCACTGCAGTGGTTGCAGCACCAACACCATCGGACTTGAGCCCTGCGGTGGTGCCGGCCCCCCCTGAGTCAGACACCTCCACTGCAGTTGCCGGTGACACTCCTGCACCCACCTCACCTTCCCTGCCTCCTTCTGGCATCCATTGATCCTGTCCCTGCGGTGCCTGGCCTGCCCCTCGTATGCCCCTCCAAGGGGGATGTCCCCTGTTGGTACCTGTGCAGGCAAGCAAGTTGTGACAAGTAGTCACACATCACCCTGTTGGGACTGTGTATTTGGACTGGACATTGGCCGTAGTTAATTTTGGACTTTTGATTTGAGTTGCACACTTGCTGAATAAAGCCTCTTTTTGTTTACTTGTGGTTAATCTTTGGTGGTACATGATGTAGATGTGTAGAATCATGCATTTGCTGTTGTAATTGTGTTCAGATCAGGTAAATGAAGTTTTGCTGTGATGGGCTCCATGTGGCCCATGGGATATGTGTCCTAATCTAGTCTGGATCTATAGCATCCCTTGCTGCAGTCTGAGGGTGTAATGTTCAGCATTTGACACAGGGATGTACGTTTAGCATTTGTATATTACCATCTTTGTCCTACACTGTTGCACATCTGTTGGGCTTACCACTGTCCAATGTTCCTAGTACCCTGACTGTGTGCCCGTCTCCACTGGACATGCAGTTTTGCACATCAATTTTGGAGGACTCATCTGTGTATACAGTACAACTGGATTGCCACGTGTTTTGGGTGTATGCAGATGACTGACGTGACACTCCCGTACCCAGGCTGATATGAGCAGAGGCTTCTGTGTGTTGTAGTTGTTGACTCACTGACGGAGTGTCCTGCTGATATGTTTGAGTCGTGCACAGACAAGGTTTGGCACAGCGGAGCTTCCACAGGAGTGGAGTGCCCTCATGGCTGTGTGTAATCTGGTGACATTGCGTGTGCCCGTGTTGTGTGTTGTGTGAGCATGTCTGGCATGTTCCCTTCCCTTTTCCTACACAGGCTGTGTCCCTAGGGATGTTCCTGTTTGTGATGGTTGCAGAGTTGGTATGTGTTCATCCAGCATCTTGGACCTGGTTTCTCCGTGATGTGGTTGCATGGCAAACTGATGTTCATGAGGTTGTCATCCCAGGTTGTCTTTGTTGTCAGGGCTGGGGATGTGGGCAAACGCAGATGGGACACATTCAGGATTCCCCTTGGCACTTGTTGTTTACACAAGTAATGTGATTTTGAGTTTGTGGTACCTTTCAGTGATTGTGACGCGTTGTGTGTGTGACTGCTGCCACTCCTCAGGGTCAGAGCTGCAATGTTGGAAGTTGTGTACGTGTGTTCTTTGTGTCTCACCTTGGCTTCTTTGTTGGTGTGTGACTATGGCCAGGATCCCATTGTTTGTGGTGGATTTCACATCATGCGCATGTACGGCGTACTGTGCTGTGTGTCATACATAGACGAGTCATGTTGAGTGGGCATGTGTGATGGGTTTCTGCACCTTAGTTCCCCCCACCACCCCTGGGATTGTCATGGGTGCATGTGCAATGTCACCAGTCCATGTGAGCTTCACTGCTGCACATTGTTGGAGATGAGGGTGTGTGGTGTTGAGTGTGCAAATGTGACTTGTTGCATGGCTAGACCACTACCTCCATATTGGCCTTGGCTGGAAGGCCCTGCTGATTGATTGGAGCTTGTGTAGGTGTGATGGTAGTTTGTAGCGGAGGATACATGGCTGTGGTTCACAGTGTGAGCAACATCTACCTTTGTCATCACAGTGGAATTGTCATGCAGGCTAGTGTCTGCACAATGTGGGGTCCCTGGGGGTAGTGCTGTGGTGGGTGTGTCTCTTGCTGTGTTAGTTGCTGTTCCTACAAGCTTGTGTGACATTTGTAATTTGGGCTCCCTCTCATCTGACAATGCCAGATTTCCCACATAGGGGAATCCAATCCATGAGTTACTTGTGTGTGGCACTGTATACACATCTGTGTAATTGGGATTCAGGCCTCCTCATGTGTTGTGTGGTTGCCTGGGGACACTGGCACACACACCCATCACCTGTTGTCTTTGATATGCAGTGTGAGTCTGCCTGTTTGTGTTAGTGCATTTGCATCACTGCATTGGCATTTCTGTAGTGTGCCATTGGCTGTATGTTGTTTGGTGATTTTCCCCTGCTCTCCCTGGTACTCCTGGGTCATCAGTCAGCACAATGATCATGGTTTGTATGTCCCATTGCTGCCATGGTATAGTATTTGTTCACCTGACATCCACAGTCTCCACAGGTTATATACATTTGTGTGTCCATAGGTGCAGATATGTGGGTCAGCATCATGATGGTCACTTCTGTCATTGTGTAATCGGCTGATTGTTGGCAATGTGGTCCCCCATGTGTGATGTTTGTATGCACATGGACAAAAGCGATGTTTCTGTGACACTGCACTGTTAGCCTCGCCCAATCTATGTTGCAATGGGACACAAGCAGTACTATGCCACAGATGTTTTAGTTGTTGTGTGACCAGGATTCATCCATTCAGTTTGTCTTTGGCAGCTTTTACCATGCCTACACTTACCTTATGATCACCGTGGTGATGGGGCTTTAGGCCCCATTGCCACACTGATCAAAAGGTCCATCAGCCTTGGACCCCACACTTACCTTTTGGTGACTGTGGTGATGGGGCTTTAGGCCCCATTGCCACACTGATCAAAAGGTCCATCAGCCTTGGACCCCACACTTACCTTTTGGTGACTGTGGTGATGGGGCTTTAGGCCCCATTGCCACACTGATCATAAGGGCCATCAGCCTTGGACCCCACACTTACCTTTTGGTGACTGTGGTGATGGGGCTTTAGGCCCCATTGCCACACTGATCATAAGGGCCATCAGCCTTGGACCCCACACTTACCTTTTGGTGACTGTGGTGATGGTGCTTTAGGCCCCATTGCCACACTGATCAAAAGGTCCATCTGCCTTGGACCCCACACTTACCTTTTGGTGACTGTGGTGATGGGGCTTTAGGCCCCATTGCCACACTGATCAAAAGGGCCATCAGCCTTGGACCCCACACTTACCTTTTGGTGACTGTAGTGATGGGGCTTTGGGCCCTGTTAGACCTGGCATCCTTGGCGTGGGTCTCCCTTCCATTTTTTCGTAATGCCTCCACTGTTGCCGATATGTTTTTGCTGGACTAGATGCTCATGGGCACTTTGCCGCTGCTAATCAGTGCCAAAGTGCAAGTGCTCCCTATCGTGAATTGATGTATGTATTAGTGACTCCATGATTGGATGATTGGTTTACTTGTCAGTCCCTAGTACCGTGCACTGAGTGTGCCCAGGGCTTGTAAATCCAATGCTGCTGGTGGGCTTGCAGCACGGGTTGTGCCACCCACAGAAGCAGCTTGTAAAGTGTGTCTCAGGCCTGCCATTGCAGAGCCTGTGTGCAGCCTAGGGCTGCCATGTCGACTTGGTGAGTGCACCCACTTACCAGTGCCTAAACCTTCCCTTTACTGCATGTTGGTCACCCCTAAAGTAGGCCCTAGGGCAGGGTGCATTGTAAGTATAAGGTAGGACATGCCCTGGTGTGTGTGGCATGTCCTAATAGTGAATTACAGCCATTTTCGTTTTTCACTATTGCAAGGCTACCTGCTCCCCATAGGCCAGAATGGGCAGACTGACTATTACACCTTATAGTCAGAACTGACCCAGGGAACATGGTAGAAAAACGAATTTAGTATTCCTAAACTCAGGATGATAAAATACATCTTTTAGTGAAGTTGGTTTTAACATTCTGTGTTTGAAAATACCACTTTTAGAAAGTGGGTATTTTCTTGCCTAACTATCCAAGCCTGCCTCTGCTAGGTTGTGTATTCCTTGTCTGGAGATTGAGTGACAGGGGCTGGGGGTGGCTACAGGAGACAGGGTGAGTCAGCACAGGGCTGAATAGAAAGATCTCCATCCAGAGTGGAGGGAGGAGTTGCACCTGGGTCTGAATAGGGCTGTGCCTGCCTTCCACAATGCTGGCTCCACCTCCTGCCGGGCGGCTGAGCACTCTGCCCCACATTCTGAAAGGAAAGAAGGAGTCAGAAAAACAAAGTGCTCCAGGACTGACCAGAACTGGTTTTGGGCTAGGCAGAGGCCTCTCTGCCTCCAGAGAACAAAGAGAATCAGGGTATAAGAGGGGCACCCATACTCCAGGAAGATTAGATCACTTTTGGGAACAAGAAGAAACCTTTGCTGAGGAGCGGAACCAAGAAGAAACTGAGGAGAGACTATCCCTAAGCCTGAAGTGCTGCTTGGGGGATTGGCCTGCAGTGGTTTGCCTGACTGCCAAAGAAAGGAGAAAGGAACTTTTGCTTTGCTGTGACTTTCATCAACTTGTGAAGGATCTCCAAGGGCTTGGAAGAGAGCTTGCCCCCTGATCGAAGTCCCAGGACCATTGGACTTCACCCCTTTTGTGAATTGCTGCTGGAAACTCTGTTTCAGTGGCTACAGAGGTAGGGAGCTGTGACCGACTCTCCCGACCGGCTCGGTGTCCTGTTGGCACCACATCGAGCAACGCCTGCATCTTGCAACGCACGGCCTTGGTCTCACCGACTCCGTCAACGAGCCGCTGCCTGCACCGTAACCTGTGAGCACTGCACCTTGCAACGCCTCGCTACACCGAATCCATCTGGTCCGACCGACACGGTCACTGTTGCTGAGTTCGAGTCCTGTGACCGCACCGGAGTTGGGCACCGCTCGCAAGCTTCGCGACGCACCGCCCGACTCGCACCGCTGTCCGGACTGGATCGACGCCAGCTCCTGAATCCGGCTCCGTCGCCACACCGCAACCTGCCAGCACCGCATCGAAGCACCGTCTCGCCCTGCAACGCACGGCCTTGGTCTCACCGACTCCGCTCAACGAGCCGATGCCTGCACCGCATTGAGGGACAACGCGTCCTGCAACGCTTCCATTTTTGCATCGTGACCGCGACATTCAGCCGTCCGGCTCGCACGCCCGTGCCTGCCGCTTCAAGTAAAAGGTACTGTGACCGAGTCTGTCTACGCTGTGTTGGCCCATCTCGACGCGGTCAGCTGGATTTGTTAGACTCTGTTTGTTCTTTACATCGCAGTAGCCGGATAAGGCTACCGACTCGCACAGAACCTTGATTTAAGCATTTTTAACCAGAACTCTTGATTTTTGACAGTATTATGGATTATTTTTGTCGTTTATGGTCTTGTGGTAATTCTATATAAAATATTCTTATTTTTATAAATATACAAACTGTGTGGTGTCCATTTGTAGTGTTGTCACTTGATTACTGTATGTGTTCACAAATGCTTTACACACTGCCTCTGAACTAAGCCTGTCTGCTCGTGCCAAGCTACCAAGAGGGTGAGCAGGGGTTATTTCGGGAGTGTACCTACTTTCCTGACTAGACTCAAGGGTCCCTATTTGGACAAAGGTACCTACCTCTGCCAACTAGAGACCCCCAAATCTAACATTGGTGGTCAGCGGTGAGGATTCTGGACTTGCATTTGTGACTCATGTACAGTGATTGGTGAACACTACTTAGTGAGTGCAGACCAAAAACGCAACCACATACTTTTATAGCATTTTTTCTGGGATTTCCTATTTTTGCAACTGCCAAGTTTAATCACTATGGAGAAACCAGCATCAGTAGCCTCTGTTGAGTGTGATTGGGAAGAAGAGAGGCTAGAATGCTACACCCTCAAGCAGCTCAGGCAATTCTGCAAAAAGTTTAAAGTGTCCATGACCGGGCTCTCCAGGAAGGAGGACCTCCAAAAGGCGCTGAGGGCCTGGGTCGAATCAAGGAGTGCCCCTGTGGAGGGGGCTGAGAATGCAGAAGGGCAGCTGGAGGGGCTATTGGGTCTAGGGGCTAGAAGACCACCTTCCCCAGTAGGTAGCAGTGTTTCTGCCAGAGGACTGTCTCCAGAGGAGTTGGAGGACAGGAAAGAGAGTAGGATGCACGAAATGGAGCTGACCAAGCTCCAGCTGAATGGGCAGTTAGAATTCGAAATGCAAACTAGGAAATTAGCCCTAGAGGAAAAGAAAATGCAGTTTGAACATGAGAAAGTTTTGAGGGAGTTGGAATTGAAGGCCAAAAGCTTAGAGATTACTCCCTCTGGTGGCAGTGTACCGCCTGTGCCTGTTGAAGCTAGGGTGTATATTCCCAAAGATGTGGTGAAGGAGTTTTTAAAAATGATGACATTGGGCAGTGGTTCAAAGCCTATGAGGTAGCCATGTCTTCCCACCGGGTCCCTGAGAAGGATTGGGGAGCGGGGTTGTGGGGACGGTTCCTCAGTGAAGGGCGGGATACCTTGTTGGATTTGCCCTCTGAAGTCTATAATTCGTACAGCCACATGAAGGATGCCTTAATGACTAGTTATGGTTTGACCCCTGAGCTTTAAAGGCAAAGGTTCAGGAACTGTAGTAAGATTGAAAGCAGTACCTGGGTTGAATATGTGACCTTCTTTTGCAGAGCCTTGGATGGTTGGGTAAAGGGTAGCAAAGCGACTGATTTTCAGGCGCTCTTTGATTTGATTTCATGGGAGCACTTGTCCAGTAATTGCTTTCCTGAGCTACACCAGCACCTGATTGATAGTAAGCTGACTAACCCTAGGCAGCTTGCAGAGGAGGCGGACCGCTGGGTGAGTACCCGGGTCCACAAGGGTCACGTGGGAGACTCCGCCAAGGGTGGGCAGGGTCCCCAGCAGAAGAGTGGGGGGGACAAGGGTAAACAGAGGGAGTTCCCTAAAGGGCCCCAAAGTAGACCCCAAGGGAACCAAGGGAAAGGTTCCCAGCCTCCCCCTGAGAAGAAGCCAGTGGCCCTGACAGGCCCCCCTGTTCACCAGAGACCACTGGTATGTTACAAGTGTGGCGCAGCTGGCCACAAGGCAAACGATCCTCGTTGCCCTTTGCATGGAAAACCAGCACCCACTGGTGAAGTCCCCCGGCAGTTGGCTAGTGTAGCCCTGGGGGAGGAGTTGGGTGTCCAAGGTGGGGGGGATCCCACAGTGTTTTCCCTTGTCTCCTTAGGAGACTCTGAGATGGTCCTTAGGACCCCGCTGCCTGAGAACACTAAGAAATACAGGCAGTGGGTGACCATCAATGGCCATAGGGTGGAGGCTCTGAGAGACACAGGAGTCAGTGTGACAGCTGTCAAGTGTCACCTGGTGTCTAAGGAGCAGGTTATCCCTGATGCATTCTATCCGGTTGTTGCCGCTGACAACACAGAGAGTCACTGCAAGGTGGCTCAGGTTCCCTTTGAATGGGGGGTCTCGGGTACTCTTCAAGTAGCTGTGAGGCCAGCCATGCCTGTTGACTGTTTGTTAGGGAACGATTTGGAGAGCTCACCTTGGGCTAAGGTGGAGCGGAGTGCGCATTTAGAAATGTTGGGCTTGCCTGATTGGGCATGTGTGACCACCCGGTCAATGGCAGCTAAAGGTGTTCAAGAGGACCTGGAGCCTGAGAGGGAGGCCCAGGTGCCTGCCGGAGAGAGAGGAGGCAGGGGGCGCGGGAAACCGGCCCCCGAAGTTCCCACGGTCCAGGAGGAGGCAGACCCTGAGGCGGATGCCCTGGAGCCTACAGGGGAACAGGTAGCTGAACTGGGGGACCTACCTGAGCTGACCCATTGGCAGCAAGAAGGAGGACCCTCCAGGGAAGAGTTCTGCGAGGAGCAGAACACATGCCCTTCTCTCGTGGGTCTGAGGCAACAGGCCACAGACCAGGCAGCAGGTGATCAGTCTGGATCACATTGGATTTACTGGGAGAATGGTCTCCTGTATTCAGAGCCTAAGGTTGCTGAGCCTGGGTCAGCCCGTGTGCTGGTGGTACCCCAGCGCTTCAGAGCCTTCCTACTGGCGTTGGCTCATGATGTACCGTTAGCAGGACATCTGGGGCAGGACAAGACCTTTGACAGGCTTGTTACCCATTTCTATTGGCCCCAGATGCGCAGGAGTGCCGCCACTCACTGCAGGACATGCCAGACTTGCCAGGCAAGTGGAAAGAGTGGAGGAAGCACAAGGCTCCTCTCCAGCCATTCCCTGTGGTCAGCACCCCTTTGAACGGGTGGGTATTGACATTGTGGGGCCACTGGACCCCAAGACAGCCATGGGCAACAGGTTTATCCTGGTCTTGGTGGACCATGCCACCCGGCACCCTGAAGCCATCCCTCTGAGGACAGTGACGGCCCCCGTGGTGGGACGGGCACTGATGGGAATTTTCTCACGTGTGGGATTCCCTCAAGAGGTGGTGTCTGACAGAGGTACCAACTTCGTGTCCAAGTACATGAAGTCCCTGTGGCAGGAGTACGGTGTAACTTACAAGTTCACCACTCCTTACCACCCTCAAGGAAATGGGCTGGTTGAGAGATTCAACCGGACCCTCAAGGGCATGATTATGGGTCTGGAAGAACCCATGAGGCGTAAATGGGACGTCCTCTTACCATGCCTGTTGTTTGCATACCGGGAGGTGCCACAGAAGTCTCTAGGGTTCAGTCCCTTTGAGCTCCTCTATGGACACCCGGTGCGAGGACCTCTGAGTTTGGTCAAGGAAGGCTGGGAGCAATCTCCCAGGAAACCTCCCCAGGATGTATACAGTTACATGCTGGCCTTCAGGAACCAGACTAGGCATTTCAGAGAACTTGCTGAGGCAAATCTGGAAGCCAGCCAGGAGGAGATGAAGCGGTGGTACGACCAGAATGCCACTCTGGTAGAGCTTCAGCCTGGTCAGAAAGTGTGGGTCATGGCCCCTGTGGAGCCTTGTGCGCTCCAGGACAGGTGGACCGGCCCTTTTACGGTGGTGGAGCGCAAGAGTCCAGTTACCTATTTGGTGGACTTGCAGTCTCCCAGGAACTCCCTTGCGGGTCCTGCATGTGAACCGCCTGAAGCCCCACTTGGAGAGATCCCAAGTGGGCATGCTCTTAGCTACAGATGATGGAATGGAGGAGGAGACCGAGCCTCTTCCTGACCTCCTGTCAGCCGAGAGCAAGATGGATCAGTGGAGGGAGTAAACCTCTCTACCTCCCTGACACCTGAGCAGCAGGGTGACTGTCGCCAACTGTTGGGACAGTTCCCTGACCTGTTCTCCCTGGTTCCCAGTGTCACTCATTGGTGCGTCCATGATGTGGACACTGGGGACAGTCTTCCTGTGAAGCACAAGGCTTACAGGGTGACTGACAGGGTCAGAGCCTGCATCAAGGAGGAGGTCTCCAAGATGTTTGCGCTAGGGGTGATTGAGTCCTCTAACAGCCCTTGGGCCAGCCCAGTGGTCTTGGTTCCAAAGGCTGCCACGCCTGGTGCCACACCAGAACTCCGGTTCTGTGTGGACTACAGGGGACTCAATTCCGTCACCAGGACTGACGCACACCCCATCCCCAGAGCTGATGAGCTCATAGATCGGTTAGGGGCTGCGCGGTACCTCAGCACGTTTGACTTAACGTCTGGGTACTGGCAGATCGCCTTGACTGATGGGGCAAAGAGAGGTCAGCATTCTCCACACCAGATGGGCACTTCCAGTTCCGGGTGATGCCCTTTGGGATGAAGAATGCCCCTGCCACCTTTCAGAGGTTGGTCAACCAGGTGTTGGTTGGACTGGAGGATTTCAGTGCCGCCTACCTGGATGACATCGCAGTGTTCAGTGCCAGTTGGGAAGAACATCTGCGTCACCTCTGGGAAGTGTTGATGGCGCTGCAGAGGGCAGGCCTCACAATCAAGGCGAGTAAGTGCCAGATTGGGCAGGGTTCTGTGGTGTACTTGGGACACCAGGTTGGGAGCGGCCAGGTGGCGCCCTCCAACCGAAAATTGATACCATTCTGGCTTGGGAGCCCCCAAGACCCAGACAGAGGTGAGAGCCTTCCTAGGACTCACCGGGTATTACCGGAGATTCGTCAAGGGGTATGGCAGCATTGTTGCCCCTTGACAGAGCTGACTTCCAAGAAGCAGCCCAGGAAAGTGATTTGGACTGACGCCTGTCAGAAAGCTTTTGACACCTTGAAGACTGCCATGTGCACGGCGCCTGTGCTCCAGGCACCCAACTTCTCCAATGAGTTCATTGTTCAGACCGACACTTCAGAGCATGGTGTAGGGGCTGTTCTATCACAGATCAATGAGGAGGGCCTAGACCAACCTGTAGCCTTCATCAGTAGGAGGTTACTTCCCCGGGAACAGAGATGGAGTGCTATTGAGCGTGAGGCATTTGCTGTGGTCTGGGCACTGAAGAAGCTGAGACCATACCTGTTTGGGACTCACTTCCGGGTTCAGACAGACCACAGGCCCCTCAGATGGTTGATGCAGATGAGCGGTGAGAATCCAAAGCTGTTGAGGTGGTCCATTTCCTACAGGGGATGGACTTTACGGTGGAACACCGCCCTGGTACAGAACACGCCAATGCTGATGGTCTGTCCAGATTTTTCCGCCTTAGCGATGAGAACTCCCTAGGGTAGGATAGTTCTCCCCACATTTCAGCTGGAGGGGACACGTGTTAGACCTGGCATCCTTGGCGTGGGTCTCCCTTCCATTTTTTCGTAATGCCTCCACTGTTGCCGATATGTTTTTGCTGGACTAGATGCTCATGGGCACTTTGCCGCTGCTAATCAGTGCCAAAGTGCAAGTGCTCCCTATCGTGAATTGATGTATGTATTAGTGACTCCATGATTGGATGATTGGTTTACTTGTCAGTCCCTAGTACCGTGCACTGAGTGTGCCCAGGGCTTGTAAATCCAATGCTGCTGGTGGGCTTGCAGCACGGGTTGTGCCACCCACAGAAGCAGCTTGTAAAGTGTGTCTCAGGCCTGCCATTCCAGAGCCTGTGTGCAGCCTAGGGCTGCCATGTCGACTTGGTGAGTGCACCCACTTACCAGTCCCTAAACCTTCCCTTTACTGCATGTTGGTCACCCCTAAAGTAGGCCCTAGGGCAGGGTGCATTGTAAGTATAAGGTAGGACATGCCCTGGTGTGTGTGGCATGTCCTAATAGTGAATTACAGCCATTTTCGTTTTTCACTATTGCAAGGCTACCTGCTCCCCATAGGCCAGAATGGGCAGACTGACTATTACACCTTATAGTCAGAACTGACCCAGGGAACATGGTAGAAAAACGAATTTAGTATGCCTAAACTCAGGATGATAAAATACATCTTTTAGTGAAGTTGGTTTTAACATTCTGTGTTTGAAAATACCACTTTTAGAAAGTGGGTATTTTCTTGCCTAACTATCCAAGCCTGCCTCTGCTAGGTTGTGTATTCCTTGTCTGGAGATTGAGTGACAGGGGCTGGGGGTGGCTACAGGAGACAGGGTGAGTCAGCACAGGGCTGAATAGAAAGATCTGCATCCAGAGTGGAGGGAGGAGTTGCACCTGGGTCTGAATAGGGCTGTGCCTGCCTTCCACAATGCTGGCTCCACCTCCTGCCGGGTGGCTGAGCACTCTGCCCCACATTCTGAAAGGAAAGAAGGAGTCAGAAAAACAAAGTGCTCCAGGACTGACCAGAACTGGTTTTGGGCTAGGCAGAGGCCTCTCTGCCTCCAGAGAACAAAGAGAATCAGGGTATAAGAGGGGCACCCAGACCCCAGGAAGATTAGATCACTTTTGGGAACAAGAAGAAACCTTTGCTGAGGAGCGGAACCAAGAAGAAACTGAGGAGAGACTATCCCTAAGCCTGAAGTGCTGCTTGGGGGATTGGCCTGCAGTGGTTTGCCTGACTGCCAAAGAAAGGAGAAAGGAACTTTTGCTTTGCTGTGACTTTCATCAACTTGTGAAGGATCTCCAAGGGCTTGGAAGAGAGCTTGCCCCCTGATCGAAGTCCCAGGACCATTGGACTTCACCCCTTTGTGAATTGCTGCTGGATACTCTGTTTCAGTGGCTACAGAGGTAGGGAGCTGTGACCGACTCTCCCGACCGGCTAGGTGTCCTGTTGGCACCGCATCGAGCAACGCCTGCATCTTGCAACGCACGGCCTTGGTCTCACCGACTCCGTCAACGAGCCGCTGCCTGCACCGTAACCTGTGAGCACCGCACCTTGCAAAGCCTCGCTACACCGAATCCATCTGGTCCGACCGACACGGTCACTGTTGCTGAGTTCAAGTCCTGTGACCGCACAGGAGTTGGGCACCGCCTCGCAAGCTTCGCGACGCACCGCCCGACTCGCACCGCTGTCCGGACTGATCGACGCCAGCTCCTGAATCCGGCTCCGTCGCCGCACCGCAACCTGCCAGCACCGCATCGAAGCACCGTCTCGCCCTGCAACGCACGGCCTTGGTCTCACCGACTCCGTCAACGAGCCGCTGCCTGCACCGCATCGAGGGACAACGCGTCCTGCAACGCTTCCATTTTTGCATCGCGACCGCGACATTCAGCCGTCCGGCTCGCACACTCGTGCCTGCCGCTTCAAGTAAAAGGTACTGTGACCGAGTCTGTCTACGCTGTGTTGGCCCATCTCGACGCGGTCAGCTGGATTTGTTAGACTCTGTTTGTTCTTTACATCGCAGTAGCCGGAGAAGGCTACCAACTCGCACAGAACCTTGATTTAAGCATTTTTAACCAGAACTCTTGATTTTTGACAGTATTGTGGATTATTTTTGTCGTTTATGGTCTTGTGGTAATTCTATATAAAATATTCTTATTTTTATAAATATACAAACTGTGTGGTGTCCATTTGTAGTGTTGTCACTTGATTACTGTATGTGTTCACAAATGCTTTACACACTGCCTCTGAACTAAGCCTGTCTGCTCGTGCCAAGCTACCAAGAGGGTGAGCAGGGGTTATTTCGGGAGTGTACCTACTTTCCCTGACTAGACTCAAGGGTCCCTATTTGGACAAAGGTACCTACCTCTGCCAACTAGAGACCCCCAAATCTAACAGGCCCCATTGCCACAGTGGCCATGGTCGGCTTGTATTGTGGAGGCCACACACTTTTATGTGTCACACATGTGATAGTGGGTCACATTGTATGTTCATTGTCATGTTTAGTGTTGTAGGCATTTGACATGGACTACACACGCTTGTCATGTTGTTTGGGTGGATGTACTTTTCTGTGATTCCTTATGTGGGAGTATGCTGGTTGTGTCATGCATTACCCGTCCTATGAGTAGGGGTGGTGGTAGTGGTAGGCATCCAGGCCCCCCTGAGTAGGGTTGGTGGTAGTGGTAGGCATCCAGCCCCCCCTGAGTAGGGGTGGTGGTAGTGATAGGCATCCAGCCCCCCATGAGTGGGGATGGTAGTAGTGATAGGCATCCAGCCCCCCATGAGTGGGGATGGTAGTAGTGATAGGCATCCAGCCCCCCTGAGTAGGGGTGGTGGTAGTGATAGGCATCCAGCCCCCCCCTGAGTAGGGGTGGTGGTAGTGATAGGCATCCAGCCCCCCATGAGTGGGGATGGTAATAGTGATAGGCATCCAGCCCCCTGAGTAGGGGTGGTGGTAGTGATAGGCATCCAGCCCCCTGCGTAGGGGTGGTGGTAGTGATAGGCATCCAGCCCCCCATGAGTGGGGATGGTAGTAGTGATAGGTCTCCAGCCCCCCTGAGTAGGGGTGGTGGTAGTGATAGGCATCCAGCCCCCCATGAGTGGGGATGGTAGTAGTGATAGGCATCCAGGTCCCCCTGAGTAGGGGTGGTGGTAGTGATAGGCATCCAGCCCCCCTGAGTAGGGGTGGTGGTAGTGATAGGCATCCAGCCCCCCATGAGTGGGGATGGTAGTAGTGATAGGCATCCAGCCCCCTGAGTAGGGGTGGTGGTAGTGATAGGCATCCAGCCCCCCTGCGTAGGGGTGGTGGTAGTGATAGGCATCCAGCCCCCATGAGTGGGGATGGTAGTAGTGATAGGCATCCAGCCCCCCTGAGTAGGGGTGGTGGTAGTGATAGGCATCCAGCCCCCCATGAGTGGGGATGGTGGTAGTGATATGCATCCAGCCCCCCATGAGTGGGGATGGTGGTAGTGATAGGCATCCAGCCCCCCTGAGTAGGGTGGTGGTAGTGATAGGCATCCAGCCCCCCCCTGAGTAGGGGTGGTGGTAGTGATAGGCATCCAGCCCCCCATGAGTGGGGATGGTGGTAGTGATAGGCATCCAGCCCCCCCTGAGTAGGGGTGGTGGTAGTGATAGGCATCCAGCCCCCCATGAGTGGGGATGGTGGTAGTGATAGGCATCTAGGCCCCCATGAGTGGGGGTGGTGGTAGTGATAGGCATCCAGCCCCCCCCCTGCGTAGGGGTGGTGGTAGTGATAGGCATCCAGCCCCCCATGAGTGGGGATGGTAGTAGTGATAGGCATCCAGCCCCCCCCTGAGTAGGGGTGGTGGTAGTGATAGGCATCCAGCCCCCCATGAGTGGGGATGGTGGTAGTGATAGGCATCCAGCCCCCCATGAGTGGGGATGGTGGTAGTGATAGGCATCCATCCCCCCTGAGTAGGGGTGGTGGTAGTGATAGGCATCCAGCCCCCCATGAGTGGGGATGGTGGTAGTGATAGGCATCCAGCCCCCTGAGTAGGGGTGGTGGTAGTGATAGGCATCCAGCCCCCCTGAGTAGGGGTGGTGGTAGTGATAGGCATCCAGCCCCCATGAGTGGGGATGGTAGTAGTGATAGGCATCCAGCCCCCCTGAGTAGGGGTGGTGGTAGTGATAGGCATCCAGCCCCCCCTGAGTAGGGGTGGTGGTAGTGATAGGCATCCAGCCCCCCATGAGTGGGGATGGTGGTAGTGATAGGCATCCAGCCCCCCATGAGTGGGGATGGTGGTAGTGATAGGCATCCAGCCCCCCTGAGTAGGGGTGGTGGTAGTGATAGGCATCCAGCCCCCCCCTGAGTAGGGGTGGTGGTAGTGATAGGCATCCAGCCCCCCATGAGTGGGGATGGTAGTAGTGATAGGCATCCAGCCCCCCCTGAGTAGGGGTGGTGGTAGTGATAGGCATCCAGCCCCCCCTGAGTAGGGGTGGTGGTAGTGATAGGCATCCAGCCCCCCATGAGTGGGCATGGTAGTAGTGATAGGCATCCAGCCCCCATGAGTGGGGATGGTAGTAGTGATAGGCATCCAGCCCCCCTGGGTTGGGGTGGTGGTGGTGGCAGGAATCCAGGACCCTATGGGTGTGTATGGCATTGGTGATGCCCATCCCACCCCTATGATTGTGCAGTTGCTAGTGTACGTCATTTGTGCATCCCTATGTGTGTGTGACATATTTTAGGTACGTGTAGTTAGTTTGTATTGTTGGTGTTTGACTTACCGTCTGCGCCGTACGCGTCCGAATCGGTCCCGGTAATAGATGTAGAGTATTGGTAGGACCTGCGCAATGGGATTCATGGTTGGTCTCGCCTCGCTCGGGTTTCTCGTGTCTTCGACTCGTACTCGCCGCTGGCTTGTTCGCCTCGTAGCCGTGGATCGCTTAGTGACGCGAAACGGAGCTTATGTGCGGCTCTCCCGGATGCTGAAACGTGCCGGACGTAGCGACGGGTTCGGCGCATACGGAAGACGCATCGTACTAGTCCGGCCGGAAGGTGCAGTGTATTTGGTTCCGTGCGACTCGATTCGGCGTTTACGGATCCGGCTCGGGCGGAGAAAAGGAGCTGGATTGGGTGAGCACGGCTGGGTCGGAATCTGGGCTGTTATGCGCATCGTACTTGTTCGTTCGGTAGAGTGTTCGAGTCGGTCGGGAAACACGCGTTCGGCTGGTATTTTTTCCGGACGAATACTGTTAGGTGCGCTTCCGGCCCGAATCGGAATCGGCCCCTTACTGTCACTCTGGTATCATTTATCTTTAAGTAATACTTTGAAATTTCATATTATTTGTTCTCAATTGTTTTCCTCTATTTGTTAAATTATTTTCAGTCCATGCTCAGAAATATTAAATTGAAATGTTCAGTTGAACACATACTGTCAAACTTCATAAGTTCTACACCTATGAATTTTAAGATGAGAGATCCGAAAAGGTTTTTGTGGAATCAAACATACAGGGTTACCCATATTCTACTAATTGCTTCTACATTTATATTATAACAAGCCTCTATATCATAAATGTACCACTAGTGACATACTGTACATGTTTATACAAAAATGGAACTTATGTAGGGCAGAACCCTCAAAAATGCCTGCTTATCATTTTTTAAATTTAAACCTGAAAATAGAAACCCTCAAAAACTCAAAAACATTCGTTATTCCAATTGTCCTTCAACATAATACAATACAATACAATAGATTTTTCGAGCGCACAGCTACCTAAAAAGGTGTCTCGGAGCTAACGGTGAGAGTGTCCACTGAGTTCAAGGGCAAAAACAAGTGTAGGGGGAGTCGAAGAGAAGTGTTTCGATACTTTTCCTGAAGACCGTTTCAGATGGGCAACTTCTCAAGGCCACAGGTAGGGCATTCCACAGTCTGGCTGTCAGATAGAAAAATGAACGACCACCCTATCTGGATTTGACAATTATAGGGGTTTGGAAAAGCTTAAAATTATTAGAGTGAAGGGAGTGCACCTGAGATAAAAAAATTAAACCAGCGCCTAAGGTATAGAGGGCCTCTGGAGTTAAAAATCTTGAAAGCAAAAGTGAGGGCCTTAAACTGAATCCTTTTGCCAATCAGCAGCCAGTAAAGCTGACGCAAGTGATTAGAGATAGAACACCAGAGGGGAAGTCTTAGGATCAGACGGGCAGTAGCGTTTTGGATAATCTATAGACGATGTAAGAGAAAGGAAGGGAGTCCAAGATATAGACTATTAGAATAGTCCAGTTTCGAAATAATTGAGGCATGCACAATGCTTTTCTGCTGATCCAAGGAAATAAAATGCATCACACATCTCAGAAATCTGAAAGTCAGGAAGCAAGAACTAGACAGATATTTTATCTGAGGTTCAAATGTAAGCTCTGCATCGAATTTAACCCTCATGTTTCTGGCCACAGGCGAAGGGCAGGGAGGATTGGCCATCTCAGAAGGCCACCAAAGGTTGAAGTTGGGTATGGTTTTAGAACCAAAGAATAAAACTTCGGTTCTTAGTTCAATTTCCAAAAGTTGGTATTCATCGAGTTTAGTACTGATCTGAGACATGTTTTAAAAGAAATCAATGTTGAAGGAGCATTTTCATGAAAGACCAGGACCAGCTGAGTATCCTCAGCGTATGAGACAACTCTAATTCTGAAAGACTCCATGATGTGGCCAAGGGTGATATGTATATTGAAAAGGGTAGGGCTGAGAGCCTAACCCTGAGGAACGCCGCAGTTTAAAGGCTTAGCTGCAGATGTGAAAAGAGGGAGAAATACAGACTCTGTGCGGTCGCAGATAAAGGACTTAAACCAACACAAAGCACGTTTAGTAATACACATGCCTTTCATAAAATAAGGCTATGTACTTTATTTCATGACATGTACTTGTTGTCCAGTGTGTTAGTATCTAACTCTCCTGTGCGGCTCACAGTATTATTTGTTGAGATAGGCATGCATTAATCAATAAGGGCAGCCAACGGAAGAACACCATCGGAAAGACAGGGTGCAAACACTTACAACAGAGTTAGCTGCCCGTCACGTATTGTTTATATTTTATTAGATGTCAGGCTCTGGGGAGACTTGGTTGATATGAACGTGGGCACCACTACTGACAGCGACCATAACCCCCTTTGTGCAATTTTCAAAACCCTATGGGAAGCCTCTTACCATTCTGAGAGCATTTTACCCTTAACCATCACTAGAGAGATTGTCCCCTCAAATTGCAGCAGATTTCTAAAATGGCGCAAGGTTGCCCTGCAAGAATCTAAAATCACCGGCATACGACAAGTCTTGGCATCAAGCACATTAGAACTTCAGGCGGCTGCTACAGACTCACAGGGATTGTCAGATGTGCCCTTGGTTCATTCCCGTACAGTGGAACAACTTAGTGCCCACTTCCTAGCTTCCAATTCAAACATCAAGCCAGCTTACCTTCAAGAGGGCCCTACTCGTGGTACACAAAAGATTGCAGGCGCAAGCTATTGCTTCTAGCCGCAGCAATCAAAGAACTGCCCATTGATTAAAGCTGCAAGGAAGAGCTATAAAGCAGCCTTGCACCAAGCAAAGATAACTTGGGAGGAATCCCGTTGGCAACAACTGAAGGAAGCAAGCACAGCCAAGGATACCAATTTATTTTGGACCCTAGTGACCTGGGGAGATAAGAGAGGTGCATGCCCACCTCCTAATTACATCACAGGCCAGGAATGGCACGATCACTTTCGGAAGCTCTACTCTGCAATGGAGGACACGCCAACTGCAGAACTATGCGATTCCTATGGCCTCCCCAAGGCTGACAGCGAGGGCTTTGATCTGGCTGAAGGTCGAGGCTGCGCTAGGGAGAATAGTGCCCGCCAAAGCAGCGGGTCCAGGTGGTCTGCCTGGTGATTTATTCCTTGCAGACATTCCAAATTGGGCACGCTACATCCTCCTCCTTGTTAACGCCATAGCTAGTGGAGCCCCAGTACCGGGGTCCTGGAAAGGCGCCGAGGTGGTCCCGATCTACAAAAAGGGCGCTAGAGAAGACCCCTCAAATTACAGACCAATTAGTCTGATAGATGCATTACAGAAGGTCTTTGGCAGAGTTTTGCTGCAGAGAATATAATCATGGGCAGAAGATGAAGCCATCCTTTCCCAGTATCAGGCTGGGTTCCGGACTTGCACCGGAACAATTGATCAGGTTTTCAGGCTGCTTCTCATTTATTGGAAAGTAGTGGTAATCGGTAAGGGCAGTCTTTATCTCGCATTTATTGATTTAAAGACTGCCTTTGACCTGATTCCCAGGAGCCAGCTGTGGCAGACACTTAGAGATTTGGGCATCCCCCCCCTCATCCTCAATCTGCTGGTTCGGCTCCACGAGGGTAACTACGCTCAAGTAAGATAGGGGGCACAAGGTCAGCTGACTGAGAAGATCCCTGTCAAAAGGGGAGTATGACAGGCCTGCATCATGGCTCCCACCCTGTTTTCCTTATATATGAACGGGGTGGTTAAATTTTTGCAAGACGATCCAGCAGATGCACCTACCCTGGCGGGTGATAAAGTACCAACCCTCTTGTTTGCTGACGATACCCTGCTGGTGTCTAAAACCCCAGCAGGGCTACAAAGACTACTCAATAGATTCCAACTGTTTTGGGACTCCAGGGGGCTGGTCATCAATACCTCTAAAACTAAGTTTATGGAATTTAACCCTCACAAATCGTTCAGAAGTAATCTCTTGCTGAGTGGCATACTCCTAGAAAGAGTCGGCACCTTTGACTATCTTGGTGTCCGACTCTCCGACAAAATGTCATGGAGGCCCCACCTAGCAAAGATGCTCATGGGGCATAAACGAGTGGCCGGAAGATTAGGAAATGAACACCGCCTCTCATATAGTAGGCCAGTTGCCCCGGCCCTCAAGGTTTACGATGCCAAAGCAATTAGCACAGCTCTTTATGGAGCCGAGTTATGGGGATTTAACCACATTGACGATCTTTGTAGATCTGAACACAAGTTCCTTAGGGACCTGGTGATGCTGCCCCGCAACATTCCACTCACACCTTTAATGCTCGACATGGGCAGGCGGTCGATTGGGGATATTGCAAGGCTGCGCCCATTGCGCTTTTGGGCTCGCATAAGGCGGACCTCTGAGCTTTCTAAGTATGCTGAAGCCCTTACTGAGGTCATACAAAATGATGCTGGCCGCAAAATAGGATGGATCTCAAACATTAGCAAAACATTGTCAGCTTTGGGGCTTCAAGCTTACTTGGATAGGCAGGAATCACCAAGCAAAGAGGAGCTTAAACGACTGTACTGGGATTGGGTGGACTGCCAGGAAATCTGCAAACCTAATGTCGGCAGTTTGACAGCAGAATTTTATCTACACAAGCAGACTAAATCCTTGGAGTCTTATTTAGATGTAATTCAGGTCCCGAGGGACAGAATGCTGTTCATTCATTTTAGGTTTGGCACACTCCCTGTCTGTGTGACAACTGCAAAATGGCACTCCCCCAAACAGACATCTAAGGATTGTCCATGCTGCAGGGCGCCGGTGGAAAGTGTCGCTCATGGTATGTTCACATGTTCGGCATACAATGCTCCGAGGTCCAAGTGGCTAAAACCAATATGCCGACAACTGGGCACACAGGACCATCGGGTCGCCCTGCGCATTCTCAGGTCCGATTCCAGACCCCTTTTTGCGTGCGGTGTGGCTAAATTTCTTAGCCACGCTTGGCTAATCAGACAAAAGACTGTATCAAGAGTGGCCTAATACTGCACCAACGGAAGCCAAGAAGAAATTGTTGTAGTGTTTGAAGGCCATTTAGCTGCCCACTGAGTTCATAGCTTACGCACATGCACTTTAAATTTGTTTTTCCTTGATTGTCATTCTAATGAGGGTACTTATGAACTTTTATAAGTTGTTTCTGGGGTTTTTACATTAGGCCTATAACACCCCATGGAGGGATTGTAATGCTGCTATTCTACAGCTATTTTTATTGTAACCTATTTATGTTTTTATGGTTGAATTGTTTAATAGCTTTTATAATGTAGTCTTCGGCAACCGCATCCCCTATGGGGGTGCAACAGTGTATCTTTATGGATTGCCTCTGTATAGCATTTTTATCACATGGCTGTATCATATATTTAATCTGTATTTTTTTATTACAAAAATGTATTTTCACTGCTTTTATGACATTTCTTGTCGAAATAAAGCATATACAACCAACCATTAATCAATATTGGCATATAAACATACATCGATGTTTGCCTTTATGAATGTATGTCCTCTTTGTCCTGTGCAAACAGAAAGGAATACCGTGATGTTTTTAAATATGCTCCTCTGTTGACTTCTATACCCTTTGTCTGTCACTCGTGCTTGTCACACCTTGTCCACATATTTTTTTTATCAAGTTTACTGGCCTGAAATGGATAGTTCATAGATTACATTTTGTCCACTTTTAAAAAATATATGTCTTTCATCAGCATCATTTATAATTATGCTTACCTCCATTCTTTGTTAATTCTTACAGTATTTATCCAGGCAAGCAGCTAATGTCAATCCTCTATGCTTGTTTCTATATCAAGGTTTCCCTTGCATTTGGAGGGAGAGTGCTCAGACAGGCATTAGCCAAAGGGCATGGCTCATTGATCACTTCCTCCTACCCAAACTGTTGCACAGACAGTTGGATAGCATTTGCCCCCGCACAGCCTGCACCATCTACTTAGCTCCACTTTGTTGTTTTTTTAAGATTTATACACAAAACCACATTTGAATTGCTGACCAGATTCGGCCTCACAGGAAATTAAACTCTCCCTATACCTTTTTGAAAGTATAGGGAGGGATTCAACCTACAGGCAGCTCAAGAGAGGAAAGGTCAGTCCTAAGAGCATGTGGACGCCATCTTGTTGTGGTGTTTCATCATTACTTAATACTTCCTCGTATTAAAAACATCAGTGTTTCAAATATCCAATAATGCCAGTTCATTCATGACTGCTGAAGAACGTGTTAATGCTTGGGGAACCATGTTCTATAAGGCCTCAAGGAGTACCGTGTGGCCTACCTGGATATTATTGCTGTGATCAGCAAATCATGGAAGGACTATCTGAGGCACCTGTCGGTCTGGATACAGAGGGTGAAGGGGAGCAGTCCTCTTTGGTCTACTTTGGGCATCCTGGGTGCAATGGGAAGATGTGCCTGCTGGACGCCAAGATTTGGTCTTTGTTAGAGCAGAAAGTCCCTATAACACAAACCTAAGTACAAGCTTTTCTAGGACGCGCTGGGTACTACAACAACTTTGTGGCAAACTATGAACCATAATGGTGCCCTTGCCAGTCATGACATCCAAGAAACAGCTGAGGAATGTGATCTGGACTGCGGAATGTCATAAGACTTTTGAGGACCTGAAGGCTGCCCTTTGCAGTGCTCATGTGTTGAAAGTGCCAGACTATAGTCAGCCCTTCATTGTGCAAATTGACATCTGACCATGGAATTGGAGCTGTCCTCGCTCAGTTCAATGACAAGGGCAAAAAGCATCCAGTTGCTTTCATCAGTCACAGACTGATTTGTAAGAACATAACCGAGTTGCTAATGAGAAGAAGTGCTTTGTAATTATTTGGGCCTTGAGAAGGTTCCCGCCTTACTTCTTTGACACTAGGTTTGTGATCCAGATAGATCACAAGCCACTGAAGTGGCTGACGGTAAGGAAGGGTGAGTATACCAAACTGCTGAGATGGTCTCTTTGCAAAGACTACACTTCACTGTGTGAAACACAAACCCACACAGCAGCATGGGAATGCAGATGGACTTTCCCGCCGGCTTTGCTGATCAGACAAGTGGACTTCAACAGTGGAGTAAGGTTCCAGGTAGGCAGATCTGGTAGCGGCATCTGTGGGGGTGGGAATGTCCCCTACATGGTAACACAGAGTTGCAACCCTTGCCCTCGGGACACAGGATACATGCCCTCAGATGCATGATATCTGTTATGCTGACATTCTTCTTTTGGCCAGTATGCACAACAATATTGCATGCATGCAGTGACCCAGGCAAGCTTGAAGGTTGTGATACCCAGAGAATGGCTCTGTGGCCTAGAGGGATGCACCAAGCAGACCCTTGAGCTAACACAAGACGACTGTGTCCAGGGACACATTAAGTGGTGGAACCAGCATAGCGTATATTTTTGAATTGGTAGTCTTAAAGAGGACTTTTTCCTGTTTTAAAAGATCGTGGTGCATACCAGCACCACTCGTATAAAGTGCTGTCGGAATGTACTGCCAGACCATATGCTGACATTCAGAGGGAATGTGTGCATGTATGTGTGTATGGGGTGCCATTAGCAGTGCTCCATGTTACATGTAAGTGTAATCTTGAACAGAGCTGGGGATCCATTTTGATTGGCCTCTGGTACAGCATAGCACAAGGTGAAAGCTGTTGCTTAGTCTCTTCAGACAAGGGCTTGTATTTCTGTTATTCTTGAGCTGCAAAGACCATCCCCACACACTGAAGTGTGAGAGGATAGAGGCAGGGGTGCTGTAGAAATGTGGCGGTGACCATTTAGTGAAGGGCATGTGATTATCTTTCTCAGGGCACTGCCATCAGGGCTGGCAGTGGACAAGGGGAGATGAGTCAGCAGATTCTTTTCAGGTGCAAAGGGAATTTTTCAGGCAAGACCTGCCCTTTTGTCTTCACACAAGGGCTACTCCTAGAAGGGCTGTTGACAGCCCTTGCAGACCATCAACATTGATTGTGCTGCTGTACTGCATCAATTGGAGACACCCTCACCACTACCTGCTGAAAAGCGCATCGCCAGAGACAAAGACTATGTCTCTGCCACACAGTTGAAATACGCAAAAAAAGGAACTACCCCAAACTTTTCCATTCAGTTCCAGTTTCTTCATTGACCAAGGAGAAGAAATGCTGAGGTCCAGGGCTGGTGTCTTGTACAGCCTCTCTATCAGAGATGAGGGGACATTGCATGAAGTCTGAAATATAAACGAGAGGAGCTGTAGGTCTGCCTGTGCTGGGTTGCTAAGAGAGGGAAGGAATGCACCTGCAGGGAGACAACTGCCAAGAAGGAAAATCCCAGATGCTGGGCCCAGGAGCACTGGGAAATGACAGACTGGGCTGCGGAGTGTAACCAGCGCTTCCCTGAGTTTGAGTGGGTCTCCCCAATCCAACCTCAAGTCACATTCATCCTGCAAGAGGTGTGATCTCTGCTGTGATGATCTGCCGGAGTGTTCTTCACCTATGAGCAACCGCAAGCTCCAGTACGCTCAACTATGAGCGCCCATGACCTGAGACACCTACAGTTATGAGCAACTTTGATCTGAAACACTAACAGCTATGAAAGACCGCTCCAGTTCTCACAAAGTTGTCAAAATCAAATGCCAAAGTGACTGGTCTTGACTGTGCCTACTAGCAGTGTCTCCACCCAACACGCCCACATACTAGTAGAGTCCTCGAGCATCTGGAAGGCGGTCTCGTGAGCTGCTGATGAGAGCACTGACACACTCAAAGAATCAGAAGAAGGTTTTGGTGCACTCAACCCTGCTATTTTGACACCCCAAAATCTACCTCAACAAGATGCCCACAATTTAGAAGTCAGGGATGGTATTAAACTTCAAGTTCATGAGTCAATATGTCCCCGAGGTAAGGCACCTCAAAGCATCAGAAATACTGTCAATTAAGTAAAAGAGACCACTAAATAAATCAGTTCTAGATTAGTGTAATAGTTTAAATAATACGGTACAGGTTAGTTGCCATGAGTGCTCTTAGCAACTAGAGCATTAGAGAGAAATGCAAAATCAAAAATATTCTAAGTCCCAAGTGAGCATCAAATTTGGGAGAGAAAAGGGCAGAATCCCTAGTAGAACATGAAAGTCTCTGGCTCACCCCCAAAATAGAGGTGTTTTATAAAATATTTTCACATATAAAATTAACAGAATTGCAAAATCACTGTGGTGTGAGCAAATGTATCATTTCATTAGCAAATCAGAGCACAGACTTATAAAACCTCATATTAATTACCTTAACATCTCTGCACTATCCCACTGCATGAATAATTATTCTGCCCCCTCTATACTCATGTCATCTGGAGATGGTAATGCAAACTAGATACATAAACAACAGCATGTTATATGAATAAATAGGGTACAGTGATCTAGCCGAAAGGACTTTGAAATAATAGTTGCAGTTTTGTGAATGAGCCAGGGAAAGTTAATCGAAAACAGTGGGAATAATGACAATGGAAATAAACTAACATGGACCCTGCTTGAACGTGTGCTGCAGAAATAATAAACAGTAAGGTGTACAGGGTGAGGACAAAGTTGACATCCATTTTGAACAACATGGCCAAATTGAGGCCTACTTGACAAGAGTAGGGTAAATGCATTTCTGCATATCATAGGAAATTTGTTTAAGGACAATATTACTATATCAGTGTTTACATGTGTAATCAAGTGTGACACTGTATTCTGCACATTGTTAATGATGCACAAAAATCTAAACGCACAAAAATCGTTCAGAAATGTGAGGCATCTTGCTGAAGACCCTGGGCAGGCACTCACGGCATCCAAGCTACAATACCAAAGTAAAGCTGAGAACTGTTGAACTCCCATGAGTGCCTCGTGCATTGAACTAAAGTGGCTTCAGTCAAAGCCATAACTCCAAAGACTCAGTGATGGGACATTTGTTACAGAACCAGGGAAGCTGCTTGCACTTTTGATAGTGAGCCTGCATGTGCACTTAGGTTAAACCTGATTATTTGTGTAGATATTTCAAAAGTAAAGGTATAGACCCTTCTGCCTTCATTTTTGTGTTCACAGTATTGCACTTTGGAGTGTATTAAAGTACTTTTTTCTTTCACAACATGAAGCACTGGGCTACACAGTAATTGTGTCTGTTGCACAACTGTTAAGTCCTGAAACTCTGTGCCCACCCTCCACCCCCACACTGCCTCCCTGAGAAGCCTTGGTCTACCCGCCCTTCCCCCACTGTGGGTCAACTGCTGAAGGGGTGTTCTTGGTGGTTGGTTTGCACGACCATAGTAGTAAGGCAAAACATCCTAACCCACCACAGTCGATGCCCAGCAACCTCTGCTTGTCCTGTGACCCCGAAAAGGTTCTGACCACCCATCTGGAGTTATTCTCAGAACGAGGATAGACAACTGGAGGACTAGTTATTATTAAAATATTTTTCCAGAGACACACAAACCCCTCTGACAACTGAGACCCACAGTGTTTCAGCAAGAACCAACTAGGTGCATATCCTGGGATATTAATCGAACCATTTGCTATTTAAAACCCAATAATTGTGCAAAGATCAGGAGGTGTTTATCATGACTTATGCTCAGTTCATTTTTGTGTTTTCAAAAGTATTGCACAACCCAGTTCTGACCTGGAGTGCCGTAAAAAGAAATTCATTAGGCCAATCAGTGCATGTTATTTTCAAGTTATCTGATGAGTTGCTGCCACCTACTGGCACTTTAAGCACATTGTTGAGCTATGCACACATAGCATTGGTACTTTCAGTAATGTTAAATAAACCCAGCAGAGGTGTCAACTATTTCACTATTAAAAACTTCACTAACCAATTTTTTTAAAAAGCACAATCTAAACCCAATAGTCAACACACAATCACAATACAATACAAATAAATATACACAGTGTGCGCTGATAAAATCACTGCAGTTACATGTATTGCTTGTTTATTCCTTCTTTAATTTCAAATTCAGGAATAAACGGCCTTGAAGCAGCACAGAAATCTCCTATTTGCAAGCAAAATCTGGATTCTTGTACCGCCTACGCACAGGACGTGCCAATGGAGCATAATAGCAGCAGCTTAAAACGAGCAGTAGTATTTTATTTCCAGAAGAGGAATGGTGAGACTCGCATCTCGATGATAAAGCGCGTGCAAACTGTTAGGTTGTCCTTTTACATCACATAACTACCCAATTTGCACCTGAAGACCTTATTATGTATCTACTGGACTCCTGTGAAAACGTAGAGAGCATGTAACAGATAAGATAGTAAGTACTGAGCTCAGGGACGGTGTCGGGTGAATGAAACATGTTAGCTGTGATTTGGTGTCACCTTTCTGAGAAACAGAGTAAAAGACGCCATATTTAAAACTTGGCCATCGCGGGGACATGGGGAGATTTAAAGAATGAATAGGTTTTTAGCGTACGCTTGAACTAAGAAGTCTACTCATTGCCAGAAAAATGATTATAAGGAATTAGAAACCTTTATTAAAACTCAGAAAGGATTGGTAGGCTGAGGATGAGAGGGTGCACACTCAACTTTGCACATTTTATGTTTTAACTCTGCAACTTTTCCAAGGTGCAAGTCTAGCAGAGTTTTTTTTTAAAAAAAGGTGAAAGATTCAGCAGCCCGTGAGTGCAATCGAAAAACATTCCACCCTGTAGCGTCGTGCTGGATACGTGGTTGTTTCTAGCCACTCCCCAAGGGCTGGCCTTACACCCACCCACCCCACACCCATCCAACACCGGTGTCACAGGTCAGGTGGCCCCGTCAATAAAAGGGCCTAGGGCCTTCTTGTTTGGCACTTAATCTCTGCTTTTGATGGGGGAAAGGCTGGGAGGGCTCTGATTGGTGAGAGGAGCAGGGTGCAATAGACCCAGGCAGTGACAAGGATAGGAGAGAAGCCGGGGATGCTCCTGGGGCACCACCTCTGTCAAGGCAGGACCTACAGCTACTTGTTCATGATTTTATATCAGAGCAGGAGGGCTACGGGAAAGGCACCTAAACAGCGTTGTCACGAACAAACTCCAGCTACAGTAGTCGTTGCCGCATTTAGTGGGTATCATAGCACGTTGATGGCCAAAATGGCCCTTTATTAGAAAATCTGGAAACTATTTTGCCTGCTAAAAAAGATCGTTATGCAGCCACTAAAATTATCATTTGGTCTTCAGGTGTCTCCTTTTGGCCAAGTGCCTCAGGTGTTTCTAATTGGCAATAAGTATGCCTTTCCGGTCTTTGTCGAGGGCAGAAATGCACTTTTGTGTTCAATTGATATTGTGCCTTTGAGCTTTATGTTACTTTGACCATTTGCCTTCTTGTTTGGAGAAACTTCACATGTATGACTGGTAGCCTTCTGCCTGGTTATCGCTGAGATTACAGAGCATTAATGCGTGGGGTCAGGTTAACCTGTCATGTCAGACCAGTCACTGAATATAAAAAAAATAAGAAATTTCACAAACTGCACAGTTGAGTTTCCACACAACAACTTCTGAATTTCCAACACTTTTCTATATTTGCAGATTAATTAATCAGCTCAGAGGCCGATGCTTTGTGCATTAGTGTCTCACTTTTGTACTTTAACCACGATGCTCATTTTGGTCCTATTTTATTTTACCAAAAACTCCCCTCATTTTGTGAACTTTCAGAGGTATAACAGAGAGTCTACCACCTCGTAATCCCTAAAATATGCTTAGAATGCCTGAGTTTATATGAAAGTCATCCTATTTTCAATTAAACAGAGACTATGATGGAAGCTGGAGTTTAAAGTGACATTTTTGGAATTTGCTATGCGCCTAGATGAATTCCCCTTGGCACCATGAGAAACTTCAACAAACTTCATCATATTTTGGTCAACTACAAGGTCATTCAGTTTTGACGCTTTTCACTTACTGCTAGTGCAGGCAGACTTTGTTGTTGAGGGCAGAAGTTTCTATCACTGAGTGTAAATCTGTAAGCATGGACATCCACTATACATCAGCAAGATAGCCCCCATGCTGAAATTAGACATTGCTTTCATCGCCTAACAGTTTGGGAATTGAGGGACTGCAGATAAGGTACATGAATGTTCAGTCAGTCCCAAGCACATCTTAAGTTGCCCATTTTTGTGCAAAGCCAACGAAGCAACCACGATTGTTACATTTACTTTTATTTTTTTCACTTAGTCTTTCATTTCTAACCCCACATTCATGCCGCATTTTCACATATTGTTATACTTTTTCAGATAGTCTTGGCATTCTAAAAGAAAGCAATGTATACTTCAAACGATATATTCAGAATGATCTGACACTAGCATACATTGAGTTTTCTGTGTTCAATCTGTAAGGAATTTCAGGAAATATGACTTTTAGAGGTCGCATCTTTTATGCGAATCAGTAAATAAACTCATATGTATTATGCATTAATTTCAATACACAATTGTAAAACCTTGAAATACTAATCCAGTTAATAAATACAAAATAAAATATCCATATGGCTATAGAACACAATTCTTCTAGCAATGTCATAATATCACACTGTAAGAACAGTGGGTGAAGTAACAACCTTCTGGCATGCTGTGTCACTTTAGAAACAAATAAAACATGGGCAAATGAGTCTAATGATTATTTACAGAGCAAGAGATTCAGACTTCTTGTTTCAGCACAGCCCCTGCTCCTTTAACCCCTATCAGAGAAAGGCAACCAATTTCTAGGTTATAGACAACAACCGAACTTAATTAACTTTTAAAAATAAGAGGTAGGTGTGGACCTCACTGCCTGGCATAGTCGCCGCTAGATTTTGATGCACACTTTAAAATAAATTAAATTATTCTACAATATCTTTTAATGTCTAACAAATTCCTATTTTACCATTTAGGACCCAATTTATATCTTGGCGGTATGGAAACTCTGTCGCAACGACGACAGAGTATCCTTTAACGCCAAGATAATGGCCCGCCCACCAGATGTATATGCGGGCAAACCACTGGTGTAACCCAGACTACTCCATCTTTGCCATGGTTGCACCTCTCCATAAGAGTAAGGGCCATCGAAGGCTCACCTCTATGTCCGCCCACATAATTTAGAAGGGCAGACATACAGATCAGTTTTCACTGCCCTTCACCGCCAGAAAAATCCTGGGGCTAAGGGGCAGTGAAAATTGCTCATTGCTTTCCTCGCCATGGGCGGGACCATTTTGTTTTATTTTCAAAAAGAAAATACCACTTTGGGATTTTAATTTCGAAAATAAAAAAAAATACTTTGACGGACAGCTCTGTCATGCTAACAGAGTTGTGCATTAAATTTAAACAAGCATTGACGGGAACCACTGTGATGACACTTCCTGCCAATGCTTTAGAAATGACCGCCAGCCTGGCAGTCATTTCTAAATTTGGTGGGCAGATTAGTCTCTGCCTGGCAGACTTTCATTTCTCCACCAGGCCAACGGGGATTATGTCGGCCAAATAATAAACTGGGTTCTTAAACATCACTTCCTGCCTTATGCGCAGTCCAGTTGCTGCAAGAAATCTATTTTCAAAAAATAATTGAGAGAGTGTTTATATGATTTGTCAAGTCCAGTTATAATATCAACCTTAAGGCATCAATAGGTGAGTCCATAAGCATCCCCGTTTCTTGATACATTGTTTAAAACTTTTATGTTTTATGGTTGTCAAACTTTGTTCCTGCCTGACTGCTTCACATAAGGCAGCTCTGCATACCGCTAGTAAACTTTGCCACAGGACTCCCACTTGCTTCTCAAACTCCATCACAATTTTTAAAGGAGCATAGTCAGGCGCACAGTAAAATGTATGGACAGAACATTTGCTCCATACATACTTTTTAGCACACTTCCATCACACTCTCCGATATTCCTATAAAAAATGTAAATGTGAATTGCCTCCTAACATAACTTTTAGTTTAAAGTTGAAGTATACTATTATCCAAGATATGTATTCATAATTTCCAATCATGTGTTACATTGACTCAGGTGAAAGTGGATTCAAATTTTTCGTCCTATAGTTAGTCAACCACACAAGTTTTGATAATTTAAAGTGAAAATTGAACAGCTCACTGTATTACGTAAAGATCACAGCTGCCCTACTGTAGTGAGTACAAATAAAATGTGATTATCCAGCTATAAGAGTATCTCAATTTTCTGTAGGTCTAACTTCAGGAATTTACCTAAAGATTGTTCAATCTTGTTTGAGATGTCTACAGAGTACAGTGAAATTAACAACAGCGCTGGAGTTAATCCTTGTTTAAATTTATTTATTGGAAGCAATGCTTGCTGTGTTATCACCTTCATCTCCAATCTTTTCCAATCCTAACTTGAGTCATGGTATGTAAAAGTTTTATTATATTAAAAAGCACATCATGGAGTCCTCCAATGTTCAGAGTTTTCTAAGATACTTCTATCAACCTAATCAAAGTCCATAAACGGTAGATCCTAAATAGGGCTGCCAGAAAATGTACCTGTTGATGTCCATAGAAAGCCTAGGCTTTTTGTCCGTGTCCCTAGCAAGAGGAAAGGCCAGTTTTACCACTTGCAAAGGAGGGGAACACCTCACCTCCATATGGGAGTGGCTAGAAGGAGAGACTAGGATACTCTAAGAAGAATAGTACCATTTTGGTTAAAATATTCAGGAAAGGGGTTTAGTAAAATGAGAAAGAAAGTGCTGAAGTAAGAGGTAGGAATTCTGAAAGAAAGTTGCCAGGTTTGAGTGTAGGAAATTCTTCAATCACTGGCTAGTGCAAAGGATAAGACTGCCACTTCACAACTTTCCTGGCCTTGGGAAAACAACAGCTTGGAAAAAGTAAACTTAGCCTGACTAATGAAAGAAATAAGACTCAAGGACTTATGACTCTTTCTGGCACCCATTGACTGAAACTACTCTCCAAGGGCCAGGTGGCTGGCCTCCAGTTATTTGCTAAAGAGACACAAAAGGCAGAAGGACGTGACTCCAAGAAGGTCCAGATGACCACTATGAAATGGATCTTGCACTGGCAGGAGAAAGATCGGGTGCCCAGAGGCCTATCCTGGTGACCTGAAGAGAACAGCAGGAATGACCAGGAATGTTTTGGAGTGTTTTTCTCAGCACCAAGAACTGATTGTAACTGTAGGGAGGTGAGACTTTGGGTATATGCAACATCTCACAAAACATGACAAATATATTATGGAAGTCTCTCCTGCTTACTGGCAGCTGGCCATAATATACTGCAACTGCAGGGAAGTCATGATGCCTGCTCAGCAGTAAGGGAATGTTCCGCCATCCAGAGCTTTTCTCATCTAAATGCATCTTCTGCATGGTGGAGATGCGTTGGGTTATACCAGTTCCCATAGGTTGGACAGGGGCTTCATATTCGGGGTCAGGGACCGGTCACTCACATTTTCTCATCTTGACTTCTAAAAGAGTTTCCAAGGGATAGGAAAGGGGAACCCCAAGGAAAGTAATATTGCACACTTCTGGCTGCTGTGTTGAAGAAAGAATAGAATACACTCCTACAATATAGACATCACCCCGTTGAAGGAAACCCATCACTCTGACATTGAAAGTGAATAGCGACAAAGAGAGTGGGTGGGTAGTGTGATTATTAACAGTCATACAATAATCCAATTCACTGATCAATCACCATAGGCAAACAATTCCAAGAAATAAAGAGTGGCCATTCGATTCCACAAGTTTTTCTCGTACAAGATATTACAAACCTGGGCAGATGTAGAAGGCAGATATGTCTACATTAAAATTAGAATTTTCAAACTCCATCAGTTACTATTTGAAAACCTTTGACCAATAACTCTATTGAAAATGGGCATTATATTAATGGAAAAGAACTTGGCCTGTGGACTCAGAAGGGTCTTCTCTTCTTCAATTCACACCTCCCAAGTTTGCTTTGTGCCAGGCAGCTCCTCTAGGAATCATCTTACAATTCTCACCCACCAGTAATGGCAATCCAAGGGCAGTCAAGTTGTCACACTGTCACTCGATGCTGAACATGCTATTTTACCAAGTCTAATTCTTTAGAAAATTGGAATGTGTTGGCCTGGGTCAAGACTTCATTTCTACTCATCAGTGGCAGCACAGGTAAACTGTGGAATTCTCCTATTGACCTCCTTATTGATCCATAAAGGTGAAAGACAGTGTGGCTTACTGTTCACCTTTATGTTTATTGTGGCCTTTGAAAGAACTCTCTAAAGCAAGCCACAGCAGCTAAGCCAAAGCCATACCGGCAGTAGAATGAAAGGCTCTCTTATATGCTGATGAAATTCTAAACCTCACCGAACCCCAATCATCCTTGCACTTCTTTCTTTAAGTGACAACTCTACCACTTTCTCTGCTTATAAAATCAATTGGGGGAAAAGTGTGGTTATGCACCCATCCTGAACACCTACTTATGCCCGGAACTTCCAATGGCTCACATCTCATCGTAAATATTTGGGCATCTAGGGAAATGCAGGCTTATGAGATATGGTAAATAAAAATTTAGGTCCTGTTTTAGATTTTAGAATAAGGAGTACCCTGTCAGCCAAGTCCTCAGTCCGCCCACATTATTTTGAGTGTGGCAAACCATCATTTTCCCGAATGTAGTGCCCGAATGGCTTTGCCGCTGGAAAACGTACTCTGACAGTCCGACGGAGCAGGGCCCATCGCAGTAAGGGCATCAAACTGCCTGCCTTATTTAGACAAGGTGATCTTATGTTCTTTTTTCAGTCTGTTACCATGAAAGGGGTCAGTGAAAAAAACAAAACGAATAAATGGTCACAAACAAAAAACAAATAATAACCCATAAACCCTGGGGGAAAGCTCCCAGGGTGTGGAGGATGTTCATTTTTTGTTTTTCAGACACAAACTCCTTCTTTGGAAGTTTGTTTCTGAAAAACAAAAATGTTTGGTACATGGCTGCCTAAAAGAAGTTGGCTGCACATCAAACTTTTAGTGCCTTCACAGGAGCAATCATGGTGGCAGCTTCTGTGAATGCACAGAGATTACCACTGGGTTGACAGTGATCTAAAAAAATGGTGGTCTTCTGAAAATCAAGGTGGAGAACGTTATATCCTCCACCAATCTTACAGGCAGAGTAAATACTGCCAAGGGCTAAATCAGCTAGTTGGAACCTTTCATACTTATGATGAAAGAAAACTTCCACAGGTGGTCTCAACTCCAACTTTCACTTTGGGGCAGAGTTCAAATTGTCAAGATGGTCAGGCACCTTGTTTTAATTATGCATTTGGAGTCTTGCCTCTTTTAATTTTTGAACTTACATTATGACCTATAAAGAAATCCATTAAGTTCTTTCTATGAGGGGGCGCTAGAGGGCGCCAGGCAAGCTGGCCGCACATTAGTGCAGCTCTGCCCAGCTGATTTCCCATCCGCCTATTATCCGCGCCAATCTAACGCATCATACTCTAAAAAAAGGTCGCCCTGAATGGCACGACACCCCTACCTCCGGTCGGGGCCCCGCTGACACTTGGGGGCCTCTGCAGAGGCCGTTATCGGTGAAGACACGATCTCTCCGGCGGCAAACAACATGGCGGCCAACAGCATCTGGGGCTGAGCCGGCCCGCTGGCTGGAGTGCGGGGAGACGGGGACGAGGCGCCGCGGCTGAGTGGAGTCGCGGGGTGAGCTGCCGGAGTGAGGCTGCAGCGGCTGATTGACTGAGACACCCGGACGCTGGCAGGAAGTGTATGCACCTGGCTGCGGGCCTCTGCGGGACCACCGCCGGAGACGGACCTCTGATACTGCCCGCGCTGTTCGACCCATGCCTCTGCCGCATCGGCGGGGGGCCGGCAGGCCCCGTGGAGAGCTTTGGCGGCTGGGGACGTCGTTGGAAGGACTGTGCGACGGGCCCTGGGACGCCGACTATACGGCAGGCTGGCGCCACACGCACTCACGATCCATCGGCCCTGACGACTAGAGGGAGGCCGGAAGGAGCTCTGCTGCTGCTTGACCCCCGAAGAGGCCAGATCGTTGCCCTGGAAGTTGCCGGTGCCCGCGGTGGGCGGTGGTGAGTGGGGTGCGGCCTTGCTCGGGCCTGCGGCTGTGGCGGCAGGTGTGGGCCTGGGCGCCGGGCCGTGCTCTGCAAGCTGCGGCCTACCTGCGGTGTGGGAGGCGGAGAGGGTTGCGCCACATCGTAACTGCATATTGGCGCAGATACCCACATCATTCTCGTGCCCCGTACGTCAAGTCGCGGTCTGTTTGGCCGCGGGGCCTGCGTGAAGCGCTCAACCGAACAATATCTGCTGGTGTGGCTGAACTGTTGGAGCCCCTCTCATGTGGAGACCGGCCCCTCCATACTGGGCACGCTTAGGTGGTGGCTTTCCGCATCTAATAACTGGCAATTGAGAAACACTGGCACTACTGGGCAATTTTAACGTGGAGGTGTTCATACTATAATAGACTGGCATACATAGCGCTAAATAAAACCAGGCTCCTTGTGAGAGTGCTGCATTGAACCACACCGACGTGACGCCACTTGCCTGCGGGAACCCATTAACAGTACAGTGCCCAGGGTTCTTCGCACTTGTACCGTGCCGCATCGCTGCCTGCTGTCTGAAAACTTGTCCTGACTACTAGGCAACATGGGGAAAACGGACAGGTCACAACCCCGCCTCACGTTTGAGGCGCGCAAAACTACCAAAACGCATCAAAAAGCAGCCTCTAACTCAGAAGCAGACACTCAGGGAGAAGGTCCCTCCACACTGGAGACAACGCTGATAGCCATGCAGAAAAGTATTCAGGCTATAGAGGGGAACATGTCGGTAATCAATCACAGACGTGACCATATGTCCTCCCAGCTGGAAAAGCAAAACGCGAGAATGGGGGAGATAGAGCAGAGAGTCTCCACTAACGAGGACGGCCTCAGCGTGGTCGCGGACAAAGCAAACGACATGGAAAAAGTCCTGGCGCTTATACAAGCGAAAAATGAAGATTTAGAGGCTCGGTCCCGTCGCAACAACATTAGAATTACGGGCCTGTCGGAGTCCACCAATACTGGCAGGATGGAGACCTTCATCGAGACACTGATCAAAGACACCTTCGGCCCTGAGAATTTGTCCGCAATGTTTATAGTTGAGCGGGCTCACCGCTCCCTGGCGGCGAGGCCGATACCGGGCGCTCCACCTCGCCCTATAATTGCTCGGCTACTAAATTACCGGGACCGGGACACTATACTGAGACTCGCCAGGGAAAAGGGTACCATCACCCACCAGGGGAATTCGCTGTCTTTCTTCCCTGACTTTACCGTTGCAGTACAGGCGGCGCGTCGGGAGTTTGGTGCTGTGAAGAAACTCCTGCAATCGGAGGGCATTCCCTACGCCATGCTGTACCCCGCCCGCTTACGGATTGGACAAGAGGGACACTTCAAAATTTTCACCACCCCAAAGGCAGCGATGGAGCACGTGAAAAAGCAGAAGAGACGGCGCCGCGAGACCCCGGCTGAATCGGATGAGGAGGAGCAGTAGTGGATCGAGTGGTGACGAACTATGTTGATGTTAGCGCTCTGCATTATGGGACACACCTTGCCACTAAGTAGTATTAATGCTCCCTGACACATTTGCACATCTGGCACTGGACTCATGCTAGGTGTCATAAGACATTTTACAGAGGGTTGTCACGATGGTGTAGACTGGCTGGCCCTGCTGTTTATGGTATATCATATTCCAACATGTGTCATGTTATCTCTCAAGCAGGTGCTTGCTAGCGGAGTGATGATAATCTGTATTTCTTAGTTTACTAACCCACAAGCGGGAGGACCCCCGAACTTATGTACAGTCCTGTACGACTTCCCGCAGCAGATTCACTATAGTGACACTGGTCCTCAGGAGGCACATGTTCTTGATATAATGCGTTGATTTACACGTTCCATTATCCTGCAAAGTAATTAGAGCTGATCAGCCACCTCCCACTCCGGGGGAGGCTAGTAGCTCTCTGGTGTTCCCCATATGGGAGTACCCCGCATGTTATGCAATTTTAGTTCTGGGTGTTGGGAATTGTTTATTAAGGGAAGGGATGGCTATGGCATGTTGGGGCTGCTGAAGTGGGTGGGGGGTTGGAGGGGGGAGAAGGGGGGGCACTGGATGGCACGTGGACCTCATGTTGACCCTAATCCCAGGCACCACAATACTGTGAACCGTCATAACACTAATGTACATGTTTTTACAATTGTAAGATCCTGGTGGTAATATAAAGTTCCTTACATGGAACGTACGGGGCCTAAACACACCCAAGAAAATCCGGTCAGTACTGGCCTATCTGGACAGGCTTGATGTACAGGTAGCATTCCTGCAGGAAACACATCTTACCCCAATCTCTGAGAAAAATGTGGGTGCACGATGGGCTAGTGTCCGGATCGCTTCCTCATACTCATCCTACTCCCGTGGGGTACTAATCCTTATCAAGAAAGGGGTTCCCTTCACGGTTCTGAGCTCAGAGACAGATGATCAGGGTAGATTAGCTCTTGTGCATGGAAAGCTTGGCGGTGCGGGAGTGTTGCTGGTCAATGTGTATGGGCCGAATGTGGATGACCCCTCCTTCTTCGCTGATGTATGGCGCCGCATATCTAAGTTTCCTCCTTCCGAAATTATCTGGGGGGGCGACTTCAACACTTGTCTAGATGTAACTAACGATAGATCGGGTAGCGGGGCCCCAAGGCATAGGCTGGCAACAGACACCTTGCTTGCTCTCTTGGAGGCTGGGAACATTCATGATGTCTGGCGGATGCGGCACCCTGAGGCGACGGAAAGTACCTTTATCTCTACCGTGCATGGCACATGGTCCCGTTTGGACTACTGGCTCCTCACTGAAGTTGCGTGCACCTGGGCGACGGATGTCCATCATTTGGCGAAAACACTCTCAGATCACTCCCCTGTGCTGCTTGAAATGAGTGTCCCAGAGTGCGCCCGCCCACCGTTCACATGGCGACTGCAACAGACATCATTGACGGACCAAGTCTTTAGGTGCACGGTGGGTGAGGCGATTGGGAATTTTTTTAAGGAAAATGAGGGCACTGTGGATAGCGCGGGCGTCTTGTGGGAAGCTTTTATGGTTACGATTCGGGGGGTATGTATAGGCGCGCAAGCTGGGGTCCTGAAAGATCTACGACGCAGGATTTGTAAACTGGCCGCCGAAATTTCCACATTGGAACGTGACTACGAGAGGAATCGCAATCCGGGGACACTGGCTGTGATCCGCGATCTGGTTACGGAGCACAACAAAACTGTGAATCAGGAAATGGCCCACAGATCACGTCGAAGCACGGCACGCTATTACGGGGAGGAGGGAAGGCCCAGCCGCTCTCTCGCGCAAAAGCTGGTGGCGCCCCGGAGTCAGGAGTCAATCACTGAAATGTTGGATGAGGCGGGGGAGGCGCATTATACCACACCCAAAATAAGTAAAGTGGTTCTAGATTTCTATATTGCCCTCTATGAGAAGCGGCCTTCCGCCCCAGCCGATGAAGTGGACTCCTACCTGGAGGATGTAGCACTAAGCTGGCTATCGCTCGACCAGCGAGAGTATCTCACACAGCCATTTGACGTAGAAGACGTCAAGTTGGCCATTATGTCCCTCCCGACCTGTAAGGCGGCCGGCCCTGATGGACTCCTGAGTGAGTTCTACAAGGCCTATGCCGGAGATCTGGCCCCTAGACTCCTGGATGTTTTTGCGGAAGCGTACGACACAGGAGCGCTTCCCCCCACACTTAAGGAGGCCCTTATTGTCATGTTGTTGAAGCCGGACAAGGCAGCCAACAGGTGCGACTCCTATAGACCGCTATCTATGATAAATCTGGACACCAAAATCCTGGCCAAAATGATTGGCAGTCGACTTTTGCCCTTAATCCCCAACTTAGTTCTCCCTGACCAGTCGGGATTTGTGCCCGCCAGATCAACCATGCATAACCTGCGCACTGTCTTCGCCACTCTACATTATTTTGAGGCGGATTTCCAGGCAGTGGCGGTACTGCTGGACGCCGCAAAGGCGTTTGACTCCCTGCACTGGGAGTATATGTTCACAGTGCTGCTCCGTATGGGCATGCCTCCCTTTTTCTTGAAATGGATCCATCTCTTATACGAAGCGCCGGTGGCACGGATACGCGTGAACGGCTGGATATCGGAGGCGTTTCCAGTAAATAGAGGCACGCGGCAGGGTTGCCCCCTGTCGCCAATACTTTTTGCGCTTGCACTGGAGCCTTTGGCATGTAAATTGCGCCAGCGCCATGCCAAAGCGGCGCTACAATTTCGCCAGCGGCCTCTGGTGGTTTTGCTATATGCGGACGGCATGCTGTTATACGCACGCGAGCCTGCTACGTATTTACCAGAATTGCTTCGCGAGTACGTGAAGTTTGAAAGGTACTCAGGGTTAGGCATAAACTGGGAAAAGTCGACTGTGTTCCCGCTAACGGCCAATACACGCGAAGTGGAATTGGACTTCCCACTAACGTGGTACACTGACCCATTCCGTTACCTGGGCGTGTGGCTGCACAGGGACCCCGAAGTAGTGATATCTACGAACTATGGCCGCGTCATTACCTAAGTCACTGAACAAGCAGCACGATGGGCCAAATTGCCGCTCTCCCTAGCGGATAGGATAGCAGTCGTCAAGATGACGATCCTACCGAAACTCCTCTATTGCTTTATCGACATCCCGATTCGCTTAAATCTTGCATTATTCAACGCACTACAGTCAGCCTTGCTGTCCTTTGTCTGGGGAGGCAAGAAGCCCCGCTGTAGCTGGGATGTGCTTGTGCAGCCATTTGAACGTGGCGGGTTCGAAGCCCCTGATATGAGGTTATATTACCTTTGCGCCCAAGCGCAATTTGCTAATTTCTGGTACCACCCACAGCGTTTTCAGTCACATATTGCAGTGGAAGCAGACTCGGTGCTACCTGTGCCACTAGTGGCGGCGGCGTTACTGAGAGGGCACGGCGGACCACGAACTGAAATAAACCCGGTCAATTGTACTGCGTGGGCATGGAAATCCCTGGCAAAAAGGGCACATCTAGATTACCTCTATGCCCCGGCGCTGCCGCTGGCATCTCCGCAACACAAGAGCGTGCCGCAATACACTCACTGGAAAATGCTGGAATTGCCCGGATGGGGAATCTCTACACGCAGGGCAGGTTCTGACCATTGGCAGTCATACAGGAGGGGCGGGATCGGGATATGATGCTGGGGTTCACTTACGTGCGGGTGAGGCAGGCTATTCGTGCTCTATATCCTGACTATCCTGCCGAGACAGCTATCGGCATTACAGGCGGTGCTGGTCAGCGACTCACGTCGGGGATTGATAACGAAATTATATAATGCCTCCCTGAGGGAGCGGGATCCCATTGACGACCCTTCCTACAAAAAGTGGGCCACGGTGCTCGGGGTCCCCCTGTCCCAAGACGCCTGGAAGTTTTGCTGCACACTAACAGGACGCTTGACGGCCAACTGTAACCTCCACATCATACATTTCAAATATCTCCACCAGCCATACTACACCCCTATTCAATTGCGTCGTTTTGGGCTTAGGGAGAATGCTCGCTGTGTGCGGTGCGGACAGGATGACACGGACTTTATGCACCTTGCATGGCACTGGGCTGGTATACATGGCTTCTGGACTTGTGTCACGGGTGTGCTCACAGAAGTAGTGCTGGAAAATGTGGTGTGTGCGCCGGATGTGTGCCTCTTGGGGTGGGTACGGGGCCTAAAGCCGTGCAATCGGAGACTGGTAGCTATCTCCACACTCTTTGCCAAGTGGGCGATTGCGCAATGCCGGGGGGCTAAAACTCTCCCCACAGTGAAAAAATGGATGCGTGAATTGCTATATTGTAGGGACCAATTGGGGATCTATGCAGAGGAACTGCCGGAGGCCTCGAGACCCAAGGATTTTTGGGCCCCATTAACAGGGTACTTACTCAGCAATCCAGATCTGTCATAGACGGTCAGATGGATAGACTGCCCTTTCAACATGAAGGGACTGGGAGGCTTTTTAGTGGGCTGCTTTGGGTATACAGGTCACTTATTACGTCAGGTTCAGGAACTTAACAGTGCCGGGTTCTGGGGTGGGGGCGGCGGGGGGGTTGCTTCTTGGTTGGGTATTGGTTTAATGTAAACAATACTTGTATTGCATATTCCCTGTTAATGACCTGCTAAGCACCGCTGGGGTCTGTATTCTGCTGTCACAAGCTGTACAATAAAAAGATAATACAAAAATAAAAAAGTTATTTCTATGGGGCGGCACCCACGCACATCTCAAACCCTCCATAATATGAGCCTGATTTAGAGTGCAGAGGAACGGCTTTACTCCATCAGGTCACCAGATTAAAATATTCCATCTCCCTGATGGAGCACTTGTCCTTCAAATTTAGAGATGTCCGCAAGCCCTCCGGACATCTCTTAACATTGGCAGGAACTACTGTCACGGCAGTTCCTATCAATGTGTTCAAAACTTGCCGGGCGGCCTGTCAAACATGATGGCTTGCACACATATTGTTTTTGTTTTCTCAAAAACTAAATCCCAAAGCTGGATTTTGTTGATGAAAAAACCAAACCTAATGGACCCCCAAGCCATGGGAGTTGTGTATCATGATGTGGGGGTCATTTAAACTTTTTCCCTGTCCCTTACTGCTGGGTTTTTTAGGGCAGTAAGGGAGAGTGAAACCAGACCATTCGACCGTTCCCACTAAATTATGGGCCGAGGTGGGGGCGGAAGTCAAATGGCCAAAACTCTGATGGCCCGCACTCCCTCCTGTAGAGTATGTCAGCAATGGAGCCAGAGAAGGCTCCATCGCTGACATAATTAAGGTCCCCCCACCTGGAAATCAGATGGGCGGACCGAGGGTTTGGAGGAGATGGTACTCTGTTACAGTTGTGACCGAGTACCCTCTCTGGGAAACTCTAAATCAGTCCCAATATATTGATACCCAATCTGCTGATCTCTGTCAGTCTCACATTGAATCCTATTTTAATGCATACCTGATTTCACTAGCAGAATAGCTACTCTTCAATACTGGACAGCCACTATGGACAATACTAGAGCTCATCTCCTTACAGGCCCATAGAGGTCTCCCTGCCCTTTACACTTCTGATCTTGTTCAACTTTTTCTCTTCTCAGCTCCTCTTTCATTCAGATGATGTCTGATTTAGAGTGTGGAAATTAAGTCAGCAAGAGTAGCAGTTCTAGGAGAATGCATCCGCTTGTCCTTGACATTTTTGTTAAACAAAAAAGAAACAACCACCCCAGAATGGTTAATGTGGACCTTGCGGTGCCTCTGGGTGAATTTTAAAGGGGAGGGAATGGGGCTCTCATGTGTTGTGAAGCCGAGGGCGGGACAGAGACCAAGGTGCCTGCTACCTGAAAGAAATGTAAATGTGTGCAATTAGTTAATCACCAAATGTAAGGGCTGCTTGGGACCCAGTGTAAGCATTGATTGATGGAGTCACTTCAAGTTTCATGATGACAAGTGACATAAGGGTGTTGAGTTCTTAAAAGTGTCCTTTTGATGGATTCTTATAAAAATGCTTGCACTAGGTACAGTCTGATTACCTATTACTAAATATATGCTTTGAAAGCCCTTAAACACTAAACCCAGAGCCACTGGAATTATATGATTCTTAGGCTTTTTTCGCATAATTATGGATCTGCCACATTTGCCACATAATCCCTCATCTAGCGCATAAGCTGCAAATTTAAGAAAAAAACATTGTTTCTAGCTCTAACAGATCAAGAGTTACTAAAATGTGGCGACATATGTTCCTACGCAGTGGAAGGCCCTTCACAAAGGTTAACGGGTCACCTTAAATTTGTGCATTTCTGTGTTTGGTTGTTAAACTGGTACTAATGAAGTCAAATCTTTGCCCAAATAGTATTACCATGTGTAAAAAGTACACAATAATAAAGTAATAGTATCAGAAAATATGCCTCATTTTTTGCCTTTTCTTCTGCCATAATTTCATCAACCCAGCTGCATAATTTGGCGCTCCCCTGCTACATAATTCCAGTGGCTCTTACTAAACCATTCTGCAGCAGCCTATTTTATACTGTGTGTAATACAGTTTCAAAATAATGATTTACATATTCACATTCACAGTGCTTTTTGTTACAGGCTGGGACCTTGTAGCACTATATATAAACAAGCCTCTTTTCCCCGTGGTGCCCACCAGGATTCAATTCTGTAACTCTTAGGCCTCGCACAGAGACATCTGAAGTGATTGCATTAACCCAATTGAGGTTTCATAAGTAGTAACTTGAAATAATTTTTTTTTTAGGTGTGCATTATTTTATCTGCAGTTACCTGCAGGTAAAAAACTGAAGAAAATAGTTGGACAATATTTTGTTTTTTTTAAATCATGTCTTTGATCCTGCCATGCACTTCAGCTGCTGCTTGTAAATAAAGAGAGCCTGAAAATGCTCTAAATAAACACATTTGTGCTTCCAGCTAACACTGCCACAGCCCCTCCATGGGGGTGCAACCCACAGTTTGAAGACTTTTGGTATAGAAGAATCTGGAATCAGGAGACATGCTGTAGAGATTTGCAGAAAATTCTTGAATCCAAGGAAAATTCTAAGGAACAAACAATGGGCCAAAATACTTGTGCAATGGGGTGAAGAACGCAATGAAAAATACTATTGTTTGTGTTGCAGCACACCTTTCTCTGAATTCAGCAGCCTTTTATAATAAAGAAACAGAAAGTGACATCACAGTAAGTACAGAAGTCCTCATGGATTGGGAAGCAGCCAAAAAAATGCACCTTGGATTGGGAATGATGATCTTGTCAAGCTCCATCTATTCCTGGAGAACGATGGGATATGAAAGATTCCAGAAAACAGGACGGGAGATCACAGAAATAACAGGAGCCATCTTGCGCTGCCAAGCCAGGTCCCTCTTGAACTGAAACACAAGCAATCCAGCAACCCAAGATCTGGTTGGGACTCTTCATTCAGGTGTAGCTTGGTTCTAGTGGCACAGTGAGCACGGAACCCATGTCTGGGTATATTTGTCACACTTAGGGCATTGCACTGAAGTATACAAAAAAGTGATGAGTTGAATGCTTGAATTATTCTCAGCTACTGGTATTTACTTGGGTCGCATCCCAGTCCATCATTAAGTTGCACATCATGCCACCTCAATTTGGACCCAGCCATATGCAAATCAGTCTTGACACTGCTCCAATAGGGACAGACCAACCCGAACTGTTAGGCCAGGTCCTCCCTGAACCAGAACGCAAGCAACCCAAGACTGGTTTTGACCTGGTTGGAGCTCTTCAGTTGGATGTAGCTTGGTTTGAGTGGCACAGTGCACATGGGGCCCATATAAGGACATACCCATTGCACTTCCGGTTTTGAGGTTGCTCGCAGCCCCTTCTGGAGGGGGCCTTGCCCTGTCAGTTCGGGCCAGACTGTTCTCATGAGGAGCAGGATCCATGCTGATTTGCATAAAGCGGACCTTTGTCTAGAGTGGCATGGTGGACGAAAAACGATTGACTGGAATGCAGCCCTAGCGATTGCCAATAGCTGTGATTATTTCAAGCATTACATCCATTACATTGTTCTTGTTGCAGTTGACACCCTAAGTATGATGATTATGCTCATACGTGGGTCCCATGTTCACTGTGCCATAGTACTCAAGCTACACGCTTCTGCCGTGCCTCAAGTAGGGCGAAACCGGTCTGAGGTTGCTTATAGCCCCTCCTGGAGGGGGGCTTCGTCTGGCAGCTCCGGACGGACTGTTCCAATAAGGAGCAGGGTACGTACTGATTTGCATAAGGCAGGCCTTTGTCTAGAGTGGCATAGTACTTACTCTTTTTTATTTGTTGGTTCCTCTCGGTCTGCGCTGGGAAACCCTTTTTGGGTAGCTACGCGCATTACAAAATCAGTTAACATAACATAACATAACATAGTTGTTGAAAAATGATGGACTGGAATTTGGCCCGAGTGACTGCCAGTGCCTGAGATTAATTCAAGCATTCCATCTATCACCTTGTTTTGGTTGCATCTTGAATTGGGAAGCAGCAACAAGAATCCATAGCCCCAGCCATCTTGGATTAGTAAAGATTATATAGTCCAGCTCCACCCATTCTTGGAAACTATGGAACAGAAAAGGCAACATGGAGGATTCCAGAAGGAAAGTAAATGGTTGGGGGGCGGAGTTTGGCCACGCTCAAGATGGCAAGCTTCTGATAATGAACACCATAAACCTGGCACCCTATTGCAGATTTTAATGTCCCTGGGGAATAAAACGACCCTTGCACTGACAGCAACGTTATCCAAAGGTGTGGAGAATTAGGGGGTGGTGAGTCTGTATCTGTGATCGAGCTAATAAGCTCAACTGAACGTGGTGTTGAAGTAGGCAGACTCCAGATCTACAGACTCCAGGCCGCACAAGCAGGCTCATCATGCTGCTGACAGAAAGATCCTGCTAGGTTGGAGAAATGGATAAGTAAAAAGGAACGCAGGTGCATAGCACTGGAGGAGGACTGAGACCCAAGGTAGCCTAGCCGGCGCAAAGACATATACACAGAGCCAAGTGGGACCCATTGAGCCAAGACCCATCTTCTAAAATACAAAGTGGGCCGCGAGTAACCTATGTCTGCGTCTGGGCGAAACCCAGGTCTTTTGGCCTGTATATCACTACATCACAGACCCCTGGTGTAAGCGGGCCTGCCCCCACCCTTGTATCGCACATTCAGGCCAGAGGACCTGGAAAATCAATGCCCATAAGACGTTTAGAGCCTTGGTCTGAAGCTGATTGTTAATTGCCATATGTCGTGCTGTAACTAGCATGACAGGGTAGGAGAGGACTGTAGCAGTGAGGGACACATGGACAGTATACTACACTAAACCACCTAAAACAATCCAGGCATCTAACACCAGGCTGGACAATTTGGACGGAACCCACTCCTCCTATTTGCTCACGTCTGGCTAAGAGCCGATATTTCAGAGAAGGCCCTACCCCCGGCCCCATGAAGCCTGAAGAATACCACAGCAAGGAAGGGATCAATGTAATGGCCAAAGTGCACTGGAGGTGAACTACCACATCACACGACCATCAGAGCATGAAGTACATCCTGTGAGAAAGATGCATGTTTCTGTTACATTTGTAAGTAGCCTGTTTCTTACAGGCTCATAAGCAGGGCAGCACTAAAGAAGGCATGGATGACTTTATGAATTATTGTACCAAAGAATTCAGCCCTTTTGCTGATCCCGTCCTTCTGCTAGCTGGAAGTACGCTCAAGGAGGGCGGAGTGGAGATACATGAATGCCAAGACGAGGGCTATCATAGTGCATGAAACTCTGGGCTATGGCACCATCTTCCTGGTAGCATAGAGCAGCACCAGCCCACACTGTAAAAGCCAGGTCTCAGAACCATGCCAAATAAGACTTTTACACTGGAGCCATAGGGTACAAGACGGGGTGGGGCCTCAAGTAATACAATTAGAGACAAGAGTCAGCAAGGAGAGAGCATCCGGGGACCACAGAAAACTTTGGTCTCCCCTCCTACCATCATGAATGCCCAAAGGCAAGGCAACACTCAAAAATCTGATGAGATAACTCACCTCCATTAAGACAACTATGGAGTCAGTGCTCAAAGACACTAAAACAAATAGCCAGAGAGCTTGAATCTCTGTGAACAGTTCTGGGAGCTTACCAACCATGCATGGACATAACAGACAGGAAGTTGACAGCCCTTGAAAGTCAGGTGGCCTCGCTGGAAGGTGGTCCGGATCTGGGCCAAGAGCTGTGGATTATGTGAAAAAACTAACAGATGTAGAGGAAAGGAGCAGGAGGAATAATGTTCGCTTTATGGAAGTACTGGAAGGGGCAGAGGGGGTGACACGAATGGTTTTCTGGCTTCCTTCCTCCCTGAACTGACAGGCCCCACTTTCACACCCAGTCTAGAGTTCCAGTGAAACCATAGAATCCCAATCCAAGGACCCTAAGAACTACCCAAGCAATGAAGGCATAAGCCCACAACTCACAAGCTGCAGCCCACTAAGGGACATGGGAACACTAAGTGGAGGAGCACCCTACACGAACTGGTTACGACGACCCTAGATACGCACCATTCACTTCTGACTCCTAAGGTGTACATTGGCCTGCATGTAGGACGGATTACCCTAAGGGCCCGCACATGGTTGAGAATTTTTATCAAGCTCCCCACACTATCTTTGGCGAGGCCCTTTCTCACCTAATAAGTCCAACACCTTAGAGGGCGCGCACTGGCACACATCTGCACGGATAAAGGTCTTACCACTTTAGGGGCCCGCACACGGTTCTGTTTCCATCTAGCAACCTTATATAACTCTTGGCGGGGCCTTCTGCAACACCATGCGCCAAACAGACCGATACTCCACTGAGCACGGAACTGGTGATTTTCCCACTCTAGAGGCCCGCACACGGTTCTGTTCTCACCTAGCAACCCCACATAATATCTTGGTGGGGCCTTCTGCACAACCATGCGCTAAACAGACTGACATTCCACTGAGCACGGAATTGGCGATTTTACCATTAGTTTTTATTAATCCGGGTGGAGGACTGCTTTGTACTGGTCGAACCAATCGCCGATACCTGATCTGTATATCTCAATCATATGCATGTTTGCACATTATAATATTGCATGCTCGTGCACCTCATAGTTTGGGCTTTGCGCAAGCGTCGTTTCACCTCACACTCGCCATACAAACCACCTTTGACCATGTACCCAGGGAGGTTGCTAATTTTGCCTGGCAACAAACGTAACGACAATTAAATTTTTTTTACATCATACAATCTTATTGCACAGTTTACGCTATTTTTTAGTTTTTGTATTTACTGTGCTTTTATGCTATAGTTTTCGTATAAGATTTTAAGTAATCATACAATAAAGATTCATTCATTCATTCATAGAATCCCAATCCAAGGTGACAGGAATAGACAGGCACCGCAGCTAATTATTGTCTGCCTTTTGAGTCATGAAAACTCATTGTGGCACCAAACCAACACAACAGTCCTTTTATACATAAAGATGCCAGAATATATTTACGGCAGCTGAATGTTCACAGGAAACAACGATTCAGAGGAAACAAATCTTGGCATTACAACCCATGCTACGAAAGCTGGACATCCATTATGGGTTATTGAAACCCACTCCCCACCCCCCAGCCTGGAGCAGCAGAGATGAGCAAGTATGACTAAATATCGGGAAAGAAGGAGGAAAAAGACTCTTTTAAAGTGAACCTTACAGACAGAGATAAATCGTGTCCCTTTTTGAAGGCCTAACTAACTGTATAAGGAACAGTGGGCTAACGGATATGGGGAGGATGTACTTATCACAGGATGTCAGGTAAGATCTGCCCAAATATAGACACTAATATTGAAATGAATGCAGCAATATAACAACTTGTGCAACAGAATCCCCCTGTTGTAAATAATGTACACGCACCTGTTTCTTACACTGTACATGTGCATGTCATAAAATGTAGAATGTGGAATGTTAGAGAACCTTATATATGTTAGGGCAATAGAATGTTGGGGGAGAAGCTGTTGGGGTTCATGCAGAGACACCGTCTCAATGTGTATCTGTTGCACGCTTTTGGCCTTATTGTAAATAGCTTGTAATAAGAAACATTATTTTATTATTCACCAACTGCTGCTGTTAGAGGCTTCTTTACAACAGTTTTAGCTAAGACCTTGACCCACAAGAGCAGAATCGGTTGTTGTGATAATTACACTGGAACTGACCTGCGACACTTTTCTATCATTTGTCAAAGCAAGTGCTGTTATTTGAAACAACGTTTTTTTTTATAGCTTAAAGCCCGCTGCATCTATGGTCAGTGCAGTCCAACGCACAGTGAAAGACCAAGTTGCCTTACTGGTTTTAACGGCTCCCAGCACACGCTGTCCCCACGCCTGACAGGAGCCACCAGGCATTCTGTGAAGAGCATCATCAATTGGGCCAGTGGAACGCACACTTCATGCTATAGTGACCCGCAGGTCACGATGCGTCCCAGTGCGTGCTGCCATCTTTGATGCGCATTTGGTATTGCACAGCATGCGTGCATGTCAGTTTCTGGTCGGCGACAAGGGGGGTTTAGGGGGCAGCCGACCCTGGGAGGTCTGCCCCCCGGGCAGTTTGGGAGGGGGAGGTGGCCTAGACTGGGGAGCGGCCATCTTAGGCTGTTGGGCTGCATGAGGACTAGCCCAAATGCAGCCCAAATATTGAAAGGATAGCCCAAGGGGTATATACTTCCCTGCGCGCTTTCCCAGCCACCATTTTAGGTTTGGTGACCTGGTGGCTGGGATTAGCGCTGGGCTTTTGCATTTTTGTCAGTTAGGCAGTTTATAAGTAGTGTAGGGCCGTTTGACTTACCGCTGTGGTATTATATCGTGATGGCCGGCGAGGATTATCGGGTGCTGGAGGCCATTCGCCTGCTGAGTGAGGCGGGCCGGCTGGATTTGATTATGCCGGTGGCCTCCTCCGGCGCGCGCCCCCCTCGGCGCGCGTCTGCGGGGGTGGCGGCGGCGGTCCTGGCGTGTTCGCCGCCGCACTCTGGTCGCTCCCTGGCTGTGCGGGGGCGTGAGGTGACTGTGGGGGGCCGCGCGGCACAGGCCGCGGCCCCCGGGGTAGCGGGATCTGGTGCGGGGGGCGGGCGTCGAAAAAGGAAGGCAGGGGCCGGTAAGAAGGCCGCTGGGCGGGGGAGCGACTCGCGCGCCAACCCGGCGTTGCGTCCGTCTCCCCCGGGCCGTGTGAGGAAGAGTGGGGCTGGGGGTGTGCGCGGCGCCCGCCGCGTGTCCAGTGCGGTGGGCGGGGCAGGGAGGAGTGGGGCGGGGCTGGGGCCTGCCGGCGGAGCATCCGTCTTCCACGGAGCCGGCAGGCAGTGTGCAGCGACGGAGCATGCCGGCGGGGCGTCTAGCCCTGAGCGAGCCGGCAGGCAGAATGAGGAGAGGGCCCTTGTGGCAGAGTGGGGGCATGACGGCAGGGCGTCTAGCCCAGAGGAAGCAGGCAGGTTCCCTGGGAGGAAGGAGCGCGGCCGTTCGCGGGTTCGCAGAGCGGCCCCGCGTGCTGAGTGGGCAGTGGGGCCTCCGGAGTTTGTGGAGGCCCCGTTTTTATCGTCGGGGGGAGGGGGGTAGGGGGGGCTGGTCAGGGGATTGTGGGGGCCTCCTCTGGAAGTGGAGGCCCCAGGCGCGCGGGCGGAGGAAGGGAGTTGGGGGAAAGGGGGTTGTAGGGATGGCAGCAATGGATTAGAATTGGGGGGGTGGCATTTTGGCGCAGGGAGGGGGGAATGCAGGGTTAGAGGTACAGGAGCAGGGGGGGTTATGGTGGGCGGGCATGGGGGGGAGTTGGAAGGAGGGTTTGGGGTCCGGGGAAGAGGACCAAATGGATTTGGGGCAGGCGGTGGGGGGGCCTACGTTGATGAGGGAGAGGGGAGTAGCGATGTCCCGGAGGAGTTGGAGGAGGGCAGGCGGGCCAGGGATTGGGATGGCCTGGATATATTCCAATCTTGGAATGAAGGGGTGAGGGGGTTAGATAGGGTGGGTAGGTTGGATGCGTACATGAGTCAGGGAGGGTACTTGGGTTTGGGGGCCCGAACCGGGGGGGGGGGATGCAGGACAGGGGGGGGCACGGCATGATTGATTTGGAGTGGAGTGAGGAGGAGGGGGGAGACGGGGGGTCTGGGACGGGGTGGATTTGAAGAAGGTGGGGCGGGCTTGGGCGGCCAGTACTTTAGGGGTTGGCAGGAAGAGGAGCTGGGACGGGAGAGGTAAAGGTGAGGGGCCCAGCACACCAGACCATCCCTTTTTATTACAGGAGGTTTCGCAACGCGCAGCACCGGACTTGGCAAGGCTGGGAGCGGCCTGTCGGCGCCAAGGAGAAGGGAGGGTGGAGCCTGGGGCGGCGCGCCCAGTACCGGCGAGGGACCCCGTCATGGTCGGTACAAGTAGGCCCGGAGCGGGCTCACCGGCCCGCCCACCCACCAGACCCTCACGGTCTGGGGGGCAGCATCATCAGTGGAGCGGCATGGAGCGCCAATTGCTTGAGGGGAGGAGGGGGCACTCAGCCCCTCCGGTGGAGCGGGATGGTGGTTTCCAGGAATTAGATTACGGGTTGGATAGTTTGGAGGAAGGGGAAGTGAGGGATGATGGGGGTGTGGGGGGGCCCAGTAATTCTGTTGTCAGTGTGTTGCAGATGTCACGACGCCCTACGGAGGTCACGGGTCGGACATCGCGGGTGGACCGACGCTCGCCCCCCCTGGCACGGAGAGAGGACAGACGGAGGTCGGCTTTGTTAGTGCCAGGTAAGCCGCACCCTCGCATGGTGTCAGTGGGGGTCGGGGGGGGGACAAAGGGGAAGGGACGGGGGGTCGGTTGCAAAAGGGTAAGTATGTGCAGGACGCGGGTGTGGGGACGGATTGGGAATTGCCGGCTGCTCAGGGGAGCGGGGCGGGTGTCGGCTCAGGCCCGGTGTCGCTGGATAGCGAGGGAGATAAAAAAGCAGATCCCAAGGCAGCAGAATCCGACACGATGGTAGAGAGCAAAGAATTGAAGGTAAAACGCTTGCCTTACATGGGCGTCATAGAACCTTTGGGCGCCCATCTAATGCTTTCCACTAAGGAGAAAATCTGGAAGGGTGAATATGTGGAAATGTTAAAACTCCTCCACAGGGAAGTGCGGGCCAAGGAGGGCTCTAAGGAGGAGGAATATGAGTTGGCCAAACGGCCACGGGTGCCGCTCACGATTGAGAATTGGACGGCGGCATTTTTAATCTATGCGAGTGTATACTATGAGAAGTTTCCGGAACGGTGTGTGGCCATGTTTAAGTACATGGACGTGATTCGGAAGGCCCAGATCACGGGGGGCGGCTTTGCCTGGGCACAGTACGACGAGGAATTTCGGGCGCGTATGGCTTGGGACCCTGAGGCCAAGTGGGGGGAATTGGATGCTGACCTGTGGCAGCACACAATGGGTCAAGCCGGGGCGGGAAAGACCATATTCACGGCCAGTGGCCTACCACTGGTGTATCGGCCCTTTCAGGGCGACCCACCCGCGGGGGTGGGGAGTGTGGGGCGGGGACAGACAGGGTCAAGAGGGGCATGTTGGGATTTCAATAAAGGCCTGTGCACCAGGGAATATTGTAAGTTCCGTCATGAATGTTCAGGTTGCGGGGGTCGGCACACGCTGGCCAATTGCTGGGGGGGAAGACAGGGTCCACAGGGGGGGGACACAGTGGCAGGCAGGGGATTCAAGGGGGGGAGCCAGCAACAGCAGTTTTCAGGGGGAAGGGGGGCTAAGGGGCCTGGGGCCAAGGGCTCGTACTCCGGTTAGGATCGAAAAGCTGGTGGCGGCCTTGGAGACATATGACAATAAGAGGGCCGCGGACCGGCTACGCCGGGGATTTTTGGAGGGATTTCGACTGGGGTATGACGGGCCTAGGACACGACGATGGGCGGACAATTTGAAATCGGCAAAAGAGCACCCTGAGGTGGTGTTGGAAAAGCTGGACAAAGAGGTACGGGAGGGCCGCATGGCGGGCCCCTTTGCGGTTTGGCCATTACCAAATTTAATTGTGTCACCAATTGGTGTGGTGCCTAAAAAAGACCCAGGTCAGTTTCGGTTGATCCAGCATTTGTCGTGGCCCGAGGGGGGCTCCGTAAATGATTTTATTGATGAACAAGAGGCATCGGTGTCTTATTCGTCTGTTGACGTTGCCATGTCCCTGGTGGTGACAGCGGGCGCAACGGCGATGATGGCAAAGTGCGACATAAAGTCCGCTTTCCGGTAGCTGCCAGTCCACCCAGAGGACTGGGATCTTCTGGGCGTCCATTTTGATGGTAAAAGGTACGTAGACAAGGCATTTCCGATGGGCTGCTCTACGTCCTGCGCACTTTTCGAATGTTTCAGTACGTTCTTGCAGTGGCTTTTTACGGAACAGACGGGTCACCAAGGAGTTACGCACTACCTGGATGACTTTTTCTATGTGGGCCCCCAGACTCCACGGACTGCCAGTCAGCTCTGGACAGTTTTACTGAGATCATGGGGGAATTGGGGGTGCCTTTGGCACCGGAGAAGACAATGGGACCCTGCTTGGCTTTGTCCTTTTTGGGCATTGAATTGGACTCCCGCAGGATGGAGGCACGGTTGCCGGTGGACAAACAGCAGCAAATGTTGGGCCTGTTGGAGACAATGCTGTCCAGGCAGAAAGTGACTGTGAAAGAGATTCAGGTGCTGCTGGGCCACCTCAATTTTGCGTGTCGGGTGGTGCGGGTAGGTCGGACTTTCTGCAGGCGCCTGGGCAGGGCGTTGGCGGGCCACGGACCGCCCCACCATCATGTGCGGCTGTCAGCGGGGGTGCGGGAAGACCTGCGGATGTGGCAGTTTTTTCTGCAGAACTTCAATGGGATCCCATAGAGCGAGAGGAGGACATGGTGTGGGACGTCCAGATTTTCTCGGATGCAGCGGGAAGCGAGGGTTTTGGCCTGTTCAGGCAATGGCATTGGTGCGCCAAGCAGTGGCCAACGGAATGGGCGGGGGGTGGGAGGAGCATCGCGTTTTTGGAATTCTTTCCCCTGGTAGTAGCGATCACGCTGTGGGGGGAATGGTTGGCACACAGGAGGGTGACGTTCCGCATTGACAACATGTCAGTAGGTTGTAAACAGGCAGTCGGCTAGAGATGCACAAGTGTTGTAACTGCTGAGGGTGTTTGTTCTGGGCTGTTTACGTTTTGATATTGCATTTCGGGCTTTGCATGTTCCTGGGGTGGACAATGACATAGCTGATGCTTTGTCTCGTTCACAGTGGGGGAGATTCCGTGGACTAGCTAAGGACGCGGACGAGACCCCGACCAGCATGCCGCGGCATTTGTGGAAAGTAGGCAACACAGGATGTTGCAGCTGGTTTTAGATTCGCTGGCGGTTTCCACGCGACGGACGTACAGCATGGCCTGGGGGGATTTCCTGAATTCTGGTGCACGGTGGCGCAGCTCACCGAGGCGGCGACAGGAGGACGTGATACAATTCATCTTGGACCTAATTGGAAAAAGGTTGTCTAGGGTTGCCATCGCGGGGAAGTTGGCGGGAATTGCGTTTATGGGGAAGCTGTTGTGGGGTTATGCGCCCTCAGCGGGCGAGTTAGGTACGCGGATGCTGGAGGGGTGGGCCAGGGAGTGTGGGCGGATAGGCAGGGTCCGCAATCCCATGTCATGGGATTTGCTGATGGAAGTGCTGGGGGCCCTGCCGGAGATATGCGTGAATGATCATGAGACTTTGTTGTTCTCAACTTTAATGGTGTGGATGTTTTTTGGGGCGTTTCGGGTGTCAGAGATGCTGGGCACAAAGTTATCATTGGGCTTGCTCTGGTCGGAGGTGTCTCTGCGGGAGGGGGGGGTGGGTATTTGGCTTCGCGGAGGGAAGACTGACCAGCGGGGCAGGGGTCAATGGGTGTCCTTAAGGGCTAGTCAGCCGCGGTCCACCTGTCCATACAGGTGGGCGGTACGGTGGAAGCGGGCCAACCCCTACGCGGAGGGGAGGGTATTTTGTCATGCCAATGGCAGGGTAGCTACGGGGTATCAGTTACTGTCCGTGATGCGTAGGACGCTGGCTCACTTGGGGATTGAGGGGACAGGTTTTGGCACGCATTCATTCCGGATCGGGGCGGCTTCAGAGGCTAACAACAGGGGCTGGGAGCAAGGGGATATCATGCGTCTGGGCAGGTGGTCTTCTTCTTGCTACCAGCGTTACGTGCGCAGCGCGCAAGGGGGGGTTTAGCGCGGTTGTACTGTTTTCCTGGGTTTACATGTTTTTCTTGTTGCAGGTTCAGTGATGGGCCCCATGGCCCAGGAGTTGGATATCTGGATTGTGGGGCACTCTTTCGTCAAGTGGGCACAGGTCCAGGCTCGCTCCAGTTACTTCGGAGAGAATTTGGGGTTTAATAAAGAGTTGTTCCGTGTTCATTGGCGGGGTAAAGGGGGTATGCGCTGGCGGGAGTTGGTGGCAGTGTTGAATGACATTTTGCGGGCTGGTAGGTGCCCGGATGTGCTGTTATTGCACTTGGGAGAAAATGATATGGTGCAGGAGACGGGTTTGGCGCTCATGCGCCGTATGAAGCGGGATTTGGAGTTGATCAAGGGACAATGGGCGGGGGTCACCGTCATTTGGACGGAGTTTATGCCCCGCAGAGTTTGGAGAGGGGCGGTTCAGCCTGCGGCAGTGGACAGGGCAAGGCATAAGGTGAATACGGAAATGATCCGTTTTTGCAGACACCTGGGTTTTCATAGGGTGGTGCATCGGGACATTCGGTATGACACTCCGGAATTTTTTAAGGGGGATGGGGTTCATCTGTCTAAGATGGGGATGGACCTATACCTTTTGGAAGTAAGAGAGGTGTTAGCCAGACTATCCGGCGCCAGGTGAGCGACCAGGGGAGGGTTCCTAGAGGGCAGGGGGGGGCATGAAAATGGGGAGGCGGCGTTGCCTCTAGCTCCCGCCTTTTCCTGGGTGGCGGGGATTTGTTCAAAGTTGGCCAAGATTGCCGGATGTTTTTAGTTAAAGGTTGGTAGTTTGGGAGCAGGGTCAGGAAAAGGGTAAACAGGTAGGATAAGTGTAGGATAACTTTAGATTAGGGGTTTTCTGAGTTACAGTTGCAGAAAGGCAGGTACAGGTTGGGGTCATTGGAGGACAGGACTGGGAAATGCAATGTTGGGTAACGTTGGGTAATACGGTTGTTATGTAATGTTATGTAATGTTATGGAGTGTTAATTTGTATTCAGAAGGGTGGGGGACTTGATGTGGGGATCGTAGGGGTGGGGGAGGGACTATGGGGTCAGGTAATTTAATGTATAGTGAGGCGTTAGTTTGTAAGGCAGTTGCCAGTGTTCAATAAAGTGTGATATGCACCTGTTTCAATAAAGCGTCCTTTTACACACACAAATCGGTCTCAGTCTGGCTTGCCCCCCATCCCTCCCAAGGGGGGTTTGGGGGGCAGCCGACCCTGGGAGGTCTGCCCCCCGGGCAGTTTGGGAGGGGGAGGGGGCCTAGACTGGGGAGCGGCCATCTTAGGCTGTTGGGCTGCATGAGGACTAGCCCAAATGCAGCCCAAATATTGAAAGGATAGCCCAAGGGGTATATACTCCCCTGGCGCGCTTTCCCAGCCACCATTTTAGGTTTGGTGACCTGGTGGCTGGGATTAGCGCTGGGCTTTTGCATTTTTGTCCCCGCACGCCCGTCCCTACATTTTGGGGTTTTGGGGCCCCCATTTTTTGGGGGGGGCCCTCTTTTTCCGGTGTATATTATTTGGGTTTTTTAAGTTTTGGGGTCATCTTTTTGGAACAGGTTCATAGGGGTATTTATGCTTTGTATTGTCGCTTGGAACAGGTGCTGGCGTGGATTTGTTCAAAGTTGGCCAAGATTGCCGGATGTTTTTAGTTAAAGGTTGGTAGTTTGGGAGCAGGGTCAGGAAAAGGGTAAACAGGTAGGATAAGTTTAGGATAACTTTAGATTAGGGGTTTTCTGAGTTACAGTTGCAGAAAGGCAGGTACAGGTTGGGGTCATTGGAGGACAGGACTGGGAAATGCAATGTTGGGTAACGTTGGGTAATACGGTTGTTATGTAATGTTATGTAATGTTATGGAGTGTTAATTTGTATTCGGAAGGGTGGGGGACTTGATGTGGGGATCGTAGGGGTGGGGGAGGGACCATGGGGTCAGGTAATTTAATGTATAGTGAGGCGTTAGTTTGTAAGGCAGTTGCCAGTGTTTAATAAAGTGTGATATGCACCTGTTTCAATAAAGTGGCCTTTTACACACACAAATCGGTCTCAGCCTGGCTTGCCCCCGAACCCTCCCAATGCAGGCTGCCAGCAGGCGTGTCAGTTTCTGATCAGAGACACGTCAGAGATCTGTCTCAATTTCTTTATGGAAAAACAAGCGGTGTGCTGTGTGACTCCTGTAAGAGCGTTCCTTTTTTCTTCTTCACAACAGGTATTTGACCACAGTTTAAATACAGTGCTTCAGTTTCCATATAAAGAAAAAAATATTTGCTGAAAGCAGGAATATAAAAGGTGCAACAAGGTGTGTGAATCATAGCACCATCATGAGTGATATAATTAATAGTGGCCTGAAGTTCTTAAACCTATTTTCCTTGTGCAACTTTTACACTTAATATGTGCTTGCAATTACTTGTTGGTTGTGTCCTCCTACTATATCCAACAGTCAACATTCTTATCGTTTCAAGAGTCACAAGAGTGTGTTGATAGTTGAAGGATGGCGCAATATAATGTCATAACACAGCCTGCGTTCCATTTGCAAAATCCAGGTAAGCCCATTATGAAATGGAAAAATTGGCATGGAGTATTTGAAAACTATCTAGTTTCAATTGATGGTAAAAAAATTGATCCGGAGACGTAGAAAGCTTTAATGTCTGGATTGTTGGGCAATAGTGGTCAACAAATCTCCGGTAATTTGCCAGAGTATAAACCACCAGCTGGGCAATTCATACCATATGATGAATATGAAGAAGCAGTAAAACGAATGCAAAAGCAATATATTGCTTCTTTACGCATTTGCGTCATCATGTGATTTTGGCGAGATGGTAGACACCTATATTAGGGATTAGTTTGTCTTTCACTGCTATTCAAATATGGTTCAGGAAAGATTGTTGGTATGTAGGAATCCTACTTTGCAGAAAGTCATTGATATAGCCAAAGAATTGAATGATTTATTATATCCTCAAAGGCTTTGTCACATAGTTCAACACCAAATACTGATGTTTATAATGTAAATGACAAGAAATGGGAAACAAAAAGAAATGTAGAAACATTTGTGGATGAAAACAGAGGTGGTAGATTTAATACTAAAAAACCTCTTTTCTGTTACAGGTGTGGGTCTAAGTCGCACTGGATGATCATCCAGAGTGTCCTGCAGTAGGTAAAAGATGCATAAAGTGTCATATAATTGGCCATTTTAACAATATTTGTTAAAACAAATGGTACATATAGGTAAAACAAATGGTACATATAGTAAAGTCAAAGTAAGTGCTGTGGAAGACTTTGATGAGGAAATGTGCTCTAATATTGTACTCACAGTTGATTCACCTGTTGCAAAATTTAAAGGACCTCTTGGGGTGGTTCATATTGGGGATGTTGAACTAAACGTCAAGGCAGATTCTGGGTCACCCATTACCATTTTAGCTGACAAAACATTTGAACAGTTTTGGAAGGGAGTAGTGTTATCAAATACAGATGTCAACCAAAAGGCTTTTGGGGAATTTGATATTAGTGTGCAGGGCTATTTCACAGATATTCTTGAATTTAGAGGTCGTAAGATTGAAACAAAGATCTATGTAGCTGAAAGAGGTAGAAATATCATCGGCTTGCAAGATTTAAGTAAACTTGGCGTCATTCTCAAGGCAGGATCACCTGATCCCATTGTTCTAGGAGACATTCCCATTTTCAGTATTCAGAGTAACGATGATACTTTAACAATAGAAGAGATTTTAGAACATAACAAAAAAAAATTTGCACCTAATATAAGCTGTGTTAAATGGTTTGAACATCTCATAAAAATAAAAGCTTATGCAGTTCCTGGAGTTCATAAAGTACATCATGTACCTTTATCAGTCAGGAAAGAATTGAAAGATTTGTTAAAGATACTTTGTGAAGAAGGCATAATAGAACCCACTGACTCATCCTAGTGTATTTCGGCTGTTGTGACCACACAAAAAATCAGGTGAAATCAGATTGTGTGCAGACTTGAGGTCATTAAATTGGAATATAATAGTTGATTGTCACCCTGTGCCAAAAATGCAGGAAATGTTGTCGGCAATTAGTGGATCTAAATATTTCTCTTTGATCGATCTAAAGTCTGAATACCATCAGGTCATTGTATCTGGAAGATCCAAAGATTTCACCACATTTGTTATACCGTTTAGTGCATACAGATATGTAGGGTTACCTTTTGTCCTTGCTTCGGCAGCCAGTGTCTTTCAAAAATTGATGTATTTTTATGTGATGATTACAATGGCGTCCAAACTTTCCAAGATGACATATTAATTCATGCCAAAACAGTCAAAAAATACAATGAGATTTTGCACAGGGTTTTGAATACACTGGGTGATAGAGTTATGACAGTAACCAAAACAAAATGCAAGTTTTTACAAACAACAATTGAAATCTTGGGCCATACTTTATCGGAGAAGGGTATAACACCCAAAATAGACTTAGTCACAGCCATTAGCGACGCACACGAACCAAGTGATAAAGACACGTTAAAATCTTTTTTAGGCCTAAGTGAGTACTATTCTAGGTTTATTACGGGATATGCAATAATGGTTGAGCCATTAAGAAGGGTGCTATGGAAAGTGATGAAATTTGGATGGGAAGAAGAACAGGAAAGTGTATTTAAAGATGTAAAAAATGCCATTTTAAATGCGCCAGCCCCCAAACCACATGATACTAGTGGCAAAAATATCATTACTATGGATGCTAGTGCAGCAGATATAGGTGCAGTTTTCAGTCAAATGGTTAATGGGAAGGAACAAACTGTAGCATTTATTTCCAGAACACTCAAAAACGCAGAAACATTTTCAGCACTATTGAGAGGGAAACGTTAGCTTGTGTGTGGTCTGTGGAGAAATTGAAGACGTATTTATGGGGGCAGAGAGTTTGGGTAAGTGACGGATCACAAACCTTTGCTATACATGATGGATGGATGTGGTAGAGGCACAGCTAGGGCATTTACAAGACTAGTTAGATTAATATCGAGATTGCAAGAATATAATTTCAGAGTACGATATAGTTGAGGTGGTTTGAATAAACAAGCAGATTGTTTATCCTGACTACCGATTACAGAGGAAAATGAAGCTAACATGGGCGATGAGTGTGATTGTGTGGTGGCAGTGTTGGATGCTATTGGGCATAGTGATGGAGCCATTTCAGAGAAAGAATGGAAGGATAATTTTAGTAATGACACAGTGTTACAACTAGTCAAAAATATATCATGAATGGTTGGCCAACTATGAGGAACTTGGACACAAGTTTAAAAAACTATTTTCAAATTGCTGATGAGTTGACTGTAGAAGGAGGGCATTTAATGGGGCATGATTTATTTTTCCCTCCAAATACTTTGAGAAACGATTTAAAGGGGTTAACTCACAAAGGACACCCAGGCACTACAGCTACTACGAAATTGTCGAGAAGTCATTATTGGTGGCCAAGGTTGGTTCTTGATGTTGACATGTTTATTGATAAATGTACTGAGTCTATCAGATCAGACAAGCATTGGAAGACTCGCAAAGAAGAAATGCATTTGGTTGAAATCCCTAATGGGCCTTGGGTTAAAGTGGCAATTAATTTCTCAGGCCCTTTTTCTTTATTGGTTGAAGACATGCGTTTTTACCAATTAAACATATGTTTTCCTACAAATTTTAGGGTGAATTTTAGAAATTGAGCAGTTGCCAAACATTTTGGTATCAGGCAACGGCACACAGTTAGTATTGTATAAAATGACTGATTTTCTTAACTTATGTGGCATTAAACAAGAAAAAACACCCCTTTGATAGTCCTTTTTCAAATGGATTAGTTGAGAAAGCTAACAGGATCATGAAAGAAGGTATTCAAACAGCATTAGCTCTTGGTCTCCCTGTTAGTGATTTTTTATGCGAAAAAAATTGGAATTTACAACAAAACACCTAATTGAGTTACTGGTCATTCTCCCTTTTATTTATTAAGAGGGAGAAAGGGTAATACATTACTGACTCCTAGGTTTGGTAACAAGAAAGTTCAGCAGGAAGAAATGGAAGAAATTATTAATGAAGAGTTACTAGTAAAAAACAATATCGTAAAGAATCAAATAAAGACCAAGATTTATCATGATTTAGTTCACAAAGCAAAGTTAAAAACTTTCAAAGAAGGTAATTGGGTAATTGTGAGAAACCCTGTCAAAGTACAAAAAGGGGAATAAGTGTATTCATCTATTAAAGACAACAAATAGTGCTTTGCTGTAGAAGGGTAAAGGGTGGTGGAATAAAAGTGCAGTGTCTTACTAAAGCCTGGTCAAGACGTTTTATGGAAAAAACAAGGAAACACAGAGAGTAGCAATTTCTGTGATTCTAATGATGGTTCATCAGCACAAAAGTTTAATGAGAAAATAGCTGTTAAATCTGAATTTGAAAATGAACCTGATGTGGACAGAAATGTTACCAGAGAATTAGTTCAAAATGAGATTGAATCTGGTATTGTGGAAGAATGTCATGAAGACAATATTGATGAAATGCTATGTAATATGTCTATTGAGATTACTTCGCAAAGTGGTAGAGTGATCAAAATTTGTAACAAATACTCTGCATTTGTAATGTATTCATTTCATTATTTATTTTTCTGTTCTTCAGTTAGTTTTTAGTTCTTTTATTTTCTATTTTTTAAAAAGGAGATGTAAAAACTGTGCACGTGCCTGTTGCTTATATTGTGCACACGCTTGTCATAGAATGTGGAATGTTAGGGAACATTATATATGATAGAGCAATAGAATGTTGGGGAGAAGTTGTTGGGGTTCATGCAGAGACACTGCCTCAATGTGTATCTGTCTCACACTCGTTGGCCTTATTGTATATGACTTGTAATAATAAATATTACTTTATCATTCATCAACTGCTGTTTTAGAGGCTTCTTTACAACACCCCCTTACCTTTCAGCAACTGGACACAATATAATGTACTGTTGTGCTGGACATCTCTTCCCTGTATCGACTGGTGACAACACAATGTACATTGCAAAACGAGGTCCCAAGGACTGTACATAAAACTTTACTTTTCTATGGGTGCTGGGAGAGCTGGGTGGAGGGAGAAGACTAAAGAAAGTTAATAGTTAAGGAAGTCTGTAATTTTGAAATTGTCAACTTAAGAAACATTCTGAAAAGTGCCTGCTATAAGGTAGCATTTTGTGTTGTAGCTATTACTCCTTATAAAATCATATTTCTGAAGTTTCCCCCCCCCCCCACACCACTCATAAGCAGGACTCACTTTAGTCTCGCTTTCTGGCTTGGGTGTGTGAAACCCAAAATCTCAGTAGTAGTGTGCGTTATTCCTACTTCCCATTACAACACGCACTGCCCAATACCACCTATTCAAAGCATATTACGCCACAGGATCCACAATGGACCAGACTATACTAAGACAACACATTCTCAACTGAAGCACCTCCACATAACATCACACAATGTCAATAGCATGATCCATTACATTAAACTGAAAAATGTGCTTGCATACTTGGCCACCAAACACCCGGATATATCCTTGCTTCAGAAGACACATCTATCCAAAACAGAGTCGATATAAATTGAAAAGAGATTGGGTAGGCAAAGTAATTGGCAGCAGCATGGAGGTGAGCCAGGGGAGCACCTTTGGGATATCTACATCTAGGTCCTCCTCGAACGAAATGTGCTGCAGCCATCTTGTTAAAAACATAACTGCAATACACAGTACAGGACCTTGGATCGACCCATTAGGCTGCTATGTCTTTGCAAAGATTAAAACAATGGACACGACAAAGGTGGTCAGAGACAAAAATGCATCAAACAATGACAGAGGAACTTTCCTATCATCATTTTCCAGACTCCTGACTAAATTTGGCTGTGTAAAAGTAGTGATGTGGGGGTTGGAGGAGAAAGAAGGGACTGGAATCTAGCCTTGGACCCCCACATAGACAGTTTCGGCCCGTATGACATACCAAATCCCAAAAACTGAGCAACACTGACAGACATTATAAAGAACAATGGATTGACTGATCTATGGTGCTTGATACACCCAAGAGAAAAATAATACACCTTCTATTGTACATGGGACATGCTCCAGGATCAATTACTTTCTCCTGAACCACCCATTACTAGCCATTCTACTAGACTGCAGAATTTTGGAGGGAGGAACAGCAGACCATGCCCCAGTGATGTTAGACCTTGAACTCAGTCATATTGCACCTATCGGAAAAAACACTGGTTAAATATGTCCCACTGCATCCGAAAAGCAGAAGCTCACTGCCCACTTGCACCAATACCTGATGGACAAAGAGGTCTCAGTCTTGTTACCTCAAGTTCGATGGGCCGCAGGAAAAGCGACTATAGGCGGGCGAAGAGCTGTTGATGGACTTTACCCAGTGAAAAAAGAGGCTACTCGAGCATCAAAGACAGCTAGAACTAGATATAAGTACATTGACAAAACAATATAATGACCGCCCAACCCAGCAGCTCCTACAACATCTTCAAAAAGCAAAGTTCAACCTAAACACCCATTTCACTTCACAAGCAGAATACACTCTGCTACATTTAAAGTGGCTGCATTATGAGCAAGGGGAAAACGCGGTCTGGCTACTGTTGGCACAACTCGGCCAGCGAGAAGCTCACTTAGCCATGCCAGCCATAAGAGACCAAGAAGATTGTTTAGTGACCTACCCAGTAGAAACAGTGCAAACATTTCCCTTTTTTCTAGGTAAACTATACAGTGCTGAGAGTTCAGAGGATCCTCAGAAAAAGCAGCTATTTTTAGAAGGGCTACATCTCTCTGCCCTTTTGAAACCAGTCGACAGATACCAGAGGGGGAAATAACAAAGGAGGAAGTTTCTAAGGCCATTTCAGACATGCCCTATAATAAGACACCAGGAGATGACACGTACTCCACAGAATTTTATAAATTGAACAAACAGATAGCAACTCCCATGCTACATAAGATCTTGCGGGGAGCTGAAGACACAGCCAGACTATGCACTCAGCACAATAAGGCAATAATCAGCCTTGTATTGAAACTGGACAAGGACCCCATCCAATGTGGCAGTTATCATCTGACTTCATAAAGATACTGGCCAAATTAATGGCAACCAGATTAAAAAGAGTAACCAGAGTCTTGTTCATGACTCAAATGTGGGTTTTTTATCTGGAAGATTTTCAAAAAACAACATGAGAACACTGAGAGATGAAATATGGCAGGTGAGGGCAGACATGGATGAAAAAGTCTTACTGTCCTCAGATGCCAAAAAAGCATTTGATTGAATCGAATGGGGTTATCTGTTCTACACAATGGAAAGGGCTGGGATAGGCCCTAACTTCTTGGCCAAACTCTTATGGCTCTATGGAGACCATTCCACATAATTTGACTGTGGAGGATACACCTCACATACCTTCGCCATAAAAAGGAGCACCCAACAGTGCTCACTCCTTGGATCACTTTCAGCAGAGCCCTGCCTGTGACCTGGACAGATCACAGTGCTGTATTTTTTGAGTTAACTATTCCAGGAGAGACCTTCAAAGCACCTAACATCAATAGTACAGCTACAACTCGCCCATGGTGAAAAATAAATACTCCGGAATTAGATTCGGCCTTACGTTCTCGTACTCCCTGTCTAAACACTGACCCTGACTCTGCAGCCCGCAATTTTGAGGGCTGGATTGATTCAGCAGTTGCTAAGCTCGCACCTGAAACACATATACGTAACCGCAGGAAGCAACCATCAACACCTTGGTATACACCTGAGCTGAAGGAACTTAAAAAGAAGTGTAGGGCCCAAGAACGAATATGGAAGAAAGATTACTCTGCTATGAAAAAAGACCACTATAGGAAAGCTTTTGAAAATTATAAAGATGCAATAATCTCAGCAAAGTCACTCTTTTTTACTGAGAAAATTAGTTACGCACAAAATTCAGCCAGAGAGCTTTTTAAAACAGTCACGGCTTTATCAAAATTAGATGAAAGCAAACAGTACACCCCCAATGCAGAATTCTGTGATAAATTAGCAGATTTCTTTTATAGTAAAGTAAACAGTGTATACGACGAGTTCTCCAGTCATCAAGCTGGGGACAGCTCAGACCTGATGAGTGGTCTAGATCATGGTGAGGTAACTACGCAGGCTCACCTAGAAAAATGTAATCACCTCACGCCCGAACGAGTGGAGAGGCTTATACTGTCTACTAAGTCTGGATCCCCACTGGATCACTGTCCGGCTATGGTTCTTCTTATGGTTCCTACTACCATTGCAGGCCACCTTGCACCTCTTCTAAATAATATTCTGGATGCAGGATCTTTCCAAACATCTGGTAAAAATCTTTAGTACGGCCCATCTTGAAAAAACCCTCTCAAGACCCTATGGAGGTCAAAAATTACCGTCCGATTTCCTGTCTGCCGTTTCCTTCTAAAATTTTTGAGAAAGCCCTTAACGAAGACCTGCTACATTTCCTGGAATTTAACGACAAAATGGACCCTGCACGACACGGATTTTGGCCTCTACACAGTACAGAATCTGCCCTCATTGCAGCCACCGAGAAGATCCGCACCCAGCTAGGTATAGGAGGGAAGGCAATACTAATCTTGCTAGACCTCTCAGCCACATTTGATATGGTAAACCATCAGCTGCTCATCCGGCGCTTATCTGAAATGGGGTTCACAGGAGGAGCCTCCAAGATACTAAGATAATTTTTAGCGAACAGAGAACAAACCGTAGCGATGGGGACATAAATCACATCCTTTTGCCCTGCCATGCGGAGTATCCGGGAGATCTTCGCTATCCCCAACCATGTTTAATGTCTACGTCACCCCACTGGCTAAACTCATCCGCTCTCGTGACTTTATTGCTATCTGTTATGCGGACGACACACAAATAGTGGTATCTTTAACATCAAAGCCGGATGACGTGGCAATAAAATTTAACAACTGTATGGTCCACATCATCAGATGGATGCGAGACAACTATTTAAAGTTGAATTTCGAAAAAACTGAGGTGCTACTATTCGGTAAAAACACAACCTTCTGGAACACAGCATGGTGGCCAGAAGTGGCCGGATCCAGCCCATCCCCAGTAAGGAAGGTATAAAATCTAGGTGTCACTCTAGACGATCAATTGTCCTTATCGGACCAGGTCAATCTTATCACATCGTCCTGTTTTTTCACCATGAAGATCTTGAGAATAATATTACCTTTTATTCTGATGGATCTAAGAAAAACAGTAATTGTGGCCCTGGTGTTGTCAAAGATTGATTACTGCAACGCCCTTTATCTGGGTGCAAACAAGAGGACCATATGTAAGCTTCAATCACATCAAAATGCGGCAGCACGATTACTACTTAAAATACCCAAATATAGTTCGGTGTCCCAAGGGATTTGTGATCTGCATTGGCTGCCGGTCCAGGCGAGGGTCCAATTCAAGTCCTTGTGCATTGTTCACAAGACCCTTTATGAGGCAGGACCAGCCTATTTCAGTAATCGTATTAGATGGCAGGTTCCACAACGCAATCTTAGGTCATCAACTGCCTCTTTGCTGGTTGTTCTCAGGGTTAAGACCGTAAAATGGGGCGGCAGAAGCTTCCTTCATCTGGCCCCTAAACTTTGGAACACTCTGCCTTTTACTCTGAGAAGCCAAACCAACAGACAACTGTTCAGAAAGGAGATCAAAACATGGCTGTTCGCGCCCAACTTTTAACCACTATTTGCCTCCTCTGTTCAGGTTATGACAGCTCTAGTGCTAAGACGCCTCGGCATAAACGCGCTCTATAAAACTTTAATTTCATTTCCTATTCCTCCTTGCCCTGGAACCACTTGTGGCTGCCTTACAACAAAACACCTGAATTAGGGGATTAAGACAGCAACAGGACAAAGTTGTGGGACAAAGTAAAATAATGTTATATGTCGATGACATCCTCTTGTTACTAAGTGATCTTGATGTCTCAATACCACCCGTTATGTCCACAATAGATGCATTCTCTGCATTCTCAGGTTACAAAATTAACTGGAGCAAGAGTGAAATACAGCTCATAATCAAATGTATGACTAGACGTGTTAGTGAGAAATATGGTTTACCTGGAAAACCTCCAATTAGAAATATCTTGACATACTGGTCAACAGGTGTCTAGAAAACATGGTGACAGATAACTTACAAACTTTGGTGGTGAGAATTCAGAATGATTTCCTCAGGTGGTCCTCTCTCATGATTTCCTCAGGTGGTCCTCTCTCTAATTGTCATTATGGGGCAGATTTCAAGTGGCAAAGATGCTAAGAGCCCCCAGACTCATCTATATATTTGGCATGTCAATAAGAGCTGATCTGTGCTATCAATAAAAACATCAAAACATTTACGTGGGCAGGCAGAAAGTCCTGACTTCAACCCTCAAAACTGCACGTAGATACACGAGTTGGGAGGGGATGAAGTCTCCTGTATTTGTACTACCTGGAGCACCAACTGTCACAATTGGTCTATCTGCTCAATAATGGCAATGAACAACCCACCTGGGTGTTGATGGCACGCCACACAGTACAAGCCCCAACTGGCTTGGATATTCGGTACAGTAGCAAGCCACTGAAAACTACTCTACGATCTCCAGTGATCAAGGTAATGTGGCTGGCCAGGAAGGACTCTCACAAAATACTGGCCTTGGACATCCGTATTCATCAAGAAGCACCTCTGTGGTCTAATACAGGAATTGCAAATGGGCAGAAAATGATCAAGTGGGCTAAATGGATCAGATGCAGGATACCACCTATAAGCAATCTATATGACTGAGACAACTTTAAGTCCTTTGAAACTCTCTGTTTGGACAATAAGATCCCTCACTCCCATCATTGGCAATATTGACAAATACAACACTGCCTGAGAAGTAGACCTGGGTCTGATCCCCACCTTGCCTGAATCAGCACTCCACAAATACATGGAAACTTGGGGAAAATCAAGAGGCATGATGTTGGAATGGAAAAGTCCTCTGCGTGGTAATGGATGTGCTCCCATGCCCTGAGTGCCCAACAGTACTGTTGTCTAGATCCCTAATGCTGATTTTTGTTGTCACAGGCAAACACGAATCATGCGTGTGCATCATGACATAGGCCTGTCTCATGGAGTGTAGTCTTGTTGGACCAAAAGGGGCACCCAAAGCGTTACTCTCATTGTGGTGAAAGGCTACTGCCTTCACCAGGAGTTAAGCAGCATGAGCGCAGTGGTGGCAGCATACCGAGTAGTGATCAGTCGGAGTGAACAGGTCCTTTTTAACCTGTGTCAGTGGAGTGAGGCTCACTCACCTTTTTAAGGTTCAGCTGCTGTGTGCTTAACTCATCCTCACCCTACATCATTTAGATGTGAAGTGCTGCGCAGTGCAGGAGTGATGACTCTGCACTGGTTGTATGTGTGCCTCGGAAGGGTTCTTTTATATTCCATACAGGTATCATAACATAGGCCCCGGTAATCTCATTACCCGCCACCTATATTCTCTCCCTACATTAAACTTGTCACGTTTTACAGGGACTGACCTTTTACCTAGATATTACACTGCAGTCAGAACGCAGGATTTCCCTAGTTCTAAATCTCATACATTATGCATGAGGATTCTTGGAAGCACAGCAGGACTACCAGCTCCTGTATAAAATCTATGTACAAAGTTCAGGCCCAACGTCATCCTTAGGCCGACACAGTAATACAGCAAGGTAGGACCACTGGGGAGACCTATGGGTATATATACATCACATCTTGCTAAGACAGTTAGAGGAGACCGAGACTTCCCGGCCGACACACTGACCAGAGACGCTGAGGTTCCTGCATGCAGACACTCCAGCTCGCAGTGGTCTAACATCCCTCGCGGGGTGTCTAGCTCGAGACCAGGACGGGGTCCCACAGTCTCACTTAAGGTAACGGGATTGACTAGATCCTAGAGGAATTCTTGGCTTCACACCTACACCAATGCTAGGTACACTTAGGTACATCTAGTTAGGGAGGCATCGTAGGAGTACGTACCTTTTATTATCATGTGTTTCATATACTTGAATGTATTCATGATTTTAGTAAGATGGTAGAATTATACCATCCTTTTACTTTCATAGTACTGTTAATCATTTATATCCTATACTGTCTAACGGTTGTTGCAGCACATCTATTCTACACCAGAATAACAACTGTTCAATAAATGCTTATTGAAAACGCCCAGCTTGTTTATTCTGTGCATCTCTCTGAGACAAACTAAGTAAGCACGAGTGACTGAGCGAAAAGTAGTATATTGTTTCCACGATCCTGAGGGATCAGGGTTGTCATGTTCTGAGGTTGCCAGAATCTATTCTCTCCCTGGTAAGAGGAGATTATAGTGGCACTGTGAGCTAGCTGATACAGACAGGCTAACATACCCGGTGGGGGTGCACGGAATCAGTCTGCCACCAGTCCCACAGTTTATGTTATCCAAACGCGCAGATCCTGTATAGGTCATATAGGAACTACACGACAGTTCAGTACAAGGTTAGAGCAGAGCTAGGCAGTGTGTGCATGGTGAGCGCTGGTATTGCGTGTATCTTGAACCAAGGTCTGACAGTGGAGCCCTCCAAGGATACAGCACCTGAACTGCTATCCCTCTAGTATTATTACCCCTCTATTCTTCCTGGGGTTTGTGTGCACACTGAAACGCACCCACCATCACAATGCAGATCCTCATGGGATCACAACAATATAAAACACAAGCACAGGTGCACCACATATTAATTACAGGATATAAAAGTACATAGGTATAATCCGTATGCAATACAAATGTTATTCAAAATTTATTTTTATTCCAAAATTCTCTTTTTAAAACATAAACATATGCATCAAATTTTCACAGTGATACAGCCACAGCCGACGCGTTTCGTCCTGCTAGAGGACTTCTTCAGGGCTGTCAATTTAAACAAACAAATATATAGACATCAGTGAACATAAACCAAACAACACATACATAATACACATGCATTTTAAAAGATTAATCCTTTTAGCCAAAAGGCTATGTTGATAATCCTATATACAAGAAAAAAAGAAGAAAAACCCAGACATACTAAAAACAGACAGACTTTTTTAATATATTGCAAATTCAAAATATAAACGACTTTTCTATACATTTTACTTATATTTACAATAAGAAAATACAAAAAACTATTTCAATTAATAGTTCAAAACAATATTAACTAGAGGCATCCTAACAGAAATTAGATAAATGATGTGGATGTGGTCATCATACAGAAGCGCAAAACAAAAAATCACAATTTTGATCATTTACTTTGCATTTCTAGAAGTTCCTTTCACTAAACAGGTACAAATGAACGAATAGTGGAACCTACCGCTAGTAACTTTAAGGAGATCAATCACCACAAGGAGGAAGAGTCGAAAGAACAATCAGAGAAACTGCCTATCTCTCATTCCCCATCTAAGTCGCCGATATAAAAAAAACCTACAGAGAGATAGATGAAGGTTTATACACCAAATATGGCTACCAGAAGAAAAACCTGCACAGACTGGAACCAAGATACTTACTTCACGTCAGAAGTTTAAACAATGTTCCTCCGAGCTATCGATGTTAGAAAAGTATATACGGCAAGGGTATCAAAGAAAATGGGTGAAGGGGCAGGGCGTGCATGTAGATTAATGCCTTTCCGCCTATTAATGGTCGCCCAATTCAGTCACCTAAAAAACAAAAGTAACCATAGTATATTTTCATAGGGTCCCTTCTGACACGGGACTAGCACTCAGTCAAATCTTCTGATTACCCCATCCCAATGAGAACAAGCAAGAGCTGCTCGTGAAATTGATAGTCTCCCCATTGTAATTTCCAAACAATTGTTACATTTAACCTCAATTAACCACTAAGTAAATTTCCATAGAAAATCCTATGTATCCATAGATCTGTAACATCAGTTCTAACCCCAATATGTGGCTGAACCCATGTTCGCAGGAAACCATACTCATGCAATACTGATTAAAGAATGGTCATGGTGTTACAAGAATAAGGCTCCAATACTTACATGGGTATGATGTCACCAGCCCCAAAATCATATACTGCAGACCCAAGCCTTATCAGTTCTAATGCAAAATATATGTGCCGGAACTGTTGTTAATAGTCTATAGTATAAACAAAGAAAAGGATAAAGAATCATCATTAAATTGCCCAGACTTAACTTGGGCATTATCATGATATCAGCACAAAGACGAACAATAAGAGAGACGGATATATATTAACCATCGTATTAATCACCCTATGTCAAGCCCAGGGTTTAACCTCATAGCTATTACGCTAGAGCAGTTTAACCAGAATATACTCTAATCCATCTCCCCCTCAGAAAGATATGCACCATAGTGTCGCTTAACTAAAAGCAACACAACTCAAACTAAAAAAATGCCAACTAAACATAAAGGAAATAGAGCGGCAAATGAGGCAAGACGGCATATTCCCACTCCCCCTTGGAGGGGTATGCACAGTATAAAATAAGAACTTTCAAATGAAACTAGAAACCATGGATTAACTTATATATTATATTGAAATTTGACTGGTACAAAAACAGATCTGGTATGGGAGTGTGTTGCCTCTCATATATTTGAAGTTAGGGCTGAGGGCACTTTTGCTGCAAATAGGGGGCAACACTTTGGAGCATTTTGTTTTCCCTGAAAGGGACAGAGAGCCTGTTTCAAAGTTGGCATGATGGCCTGGCATGATGGGGAAGGGGTGAAAGAGGCAAAGGAAACAGCCTTTTTCTCAAGGCCCCAGCTATCATTACTGAAGCAGGTGAATTGCATTGGGGCTTAGGAATGTGAGGGGCTCATAACATCCCAATTAGGGGGTGCAGTGTTTTTGGTTCGTTTTCAGTTTGAGGCAATTATAGGTCTAACATTTAGTGTGGATTATGTGCTACAGAAAAAGTACCCCTGAAATAAGATCATAAGCCCATAAGTCTCTATCCTTCTCCCAATCCTTGCTATAAAGTTTTGAGAGGTAGGCGTCTTCAAAACCTTTTTTTAGGGGGACTCAGAGCAAACATTTTGAAGACCTCTGCTATACGGCCTATCAATAACAAAGGGAGGGTGGTCCAATGTTAGAGAGTCTTTTAAACTTTGTCGAAAAGGGGGGCGATCTTCTGTGCTCCATCTGGAGCTCAGATTTTGTTACAGGTAGTGTTGTGTCCCTCTTTGTCCAAGCTCACTAGGACCACAAGCATGGCTGGTAAGTGGAATGGATGATCTTTATTGTATTATCCTCCCCTTACGGTGCAGTGCATGCAGGCAATTCCTTCTTCCTCGTGGGGATTGAGAAGTACCCCCGTCCCCCTTCCCTGACTGGAAGTGGTTTCCGGTGTCTAGTCCCCTCCCCAAGTGTCCTGTGCAGGGTCCTAGTGCCCACCTACGTCTCACCCTTTTATGGAAAAGAAAGAAGAACCCAAATGAAAGCAAAACTGAAAAGAAATGGAAAAAAAGAAAGGAAAAAGAAAAACACTTACAATAGTTAAAGACGATATTCATTGTTGGCTTTGTCTCTGATGTTGGCGACTTTCTGTCCCATCATTATAGTTCCTCAATGAGCCATTTTGCTCTTCTGCTCACTCTCTTTTGGCGGGATATTTCTGTTTCCTCGCTTTGTACTTCCCCTGCCACTCCAGCCCAGGCAGGTCCTTCACTGCTGTGAGGTACGCTTTCCACACATTCCTCGTCTTCGTCCGTTAGAGCTTTTGCTTTGTTCCTTGGCGGTGCCTCTATTTCCTCATCGTCTGATGTTCTGAATCCTTTGAAGTGTGAGCTATTTTTGGTGATACTGTAAGGTCCCGATGCTGCCGTTATCATGGGCCCTTTCACGTTTGTCATCGTTAATGGTTGACTGGAGAAAGGACTGTCTGACTTCCTTGTTTGCCGTTGGTGCACTAGTACTAGATCTCCTTGCTTTAATTCAGTTGCTGTGGCATGACGCCATGCAGCAGCGTATTGTTTCATCTTCTTCTTTGCCTCATGATCTCTTTCAGCAATGTCACTGTGTTCAGGGGGTGCTTTTGCTTCCAGTTGAGGCAACCTGGTCCTGCCTGTTCTCCCCAGTACCAGTACTGCCAGGCATCTTCCCGTGGAATTGTGCGGTGTGTTGCGGTGGTCTCGCAGTATTTGGCACAGTGCTTGACCTACTGAGATCTGCGCCAATTTTGCCAGTTGGACAGCCTTTTTAATGTTGCTCATGAATCTTTCTACCATGCTGTTTGCATTTGGCCACAGAGGTGTTATTTTCCTGTGATGTATTCCCAGTTACGCCATGGACCTACGGAATTCTTCTCCTGAAAATAGTGGTCCATTCTCTGTCTTTAGTGTCAGCGGGGCATCCCATGCTGCACATATGGCATCTAGTATTGTTAGGGTGGCAGTTGCTGATGTTGATGACACCTGATGTACTGTGGGAAACTGGGAGTATTTGCGTATGACGATAAGCAGTCCCCAGTGTCCAGCGGCCCATAGAAGTCAGCGCCCATTGTCGACCACAGCGCCCCGGGGAGCTCAGACATGCGTAGTTGTTCTGGCTTTGGTGGCCTTCCAGCTATCTGGCATAAATGACAGTTTATGATTAAGGCTCCCGGTTTTCCGTTTTTACGGATTTTTACAGATAAATACAGACAGAAAACAATGTGTTTTCTGTCTGCATTTATTTTTAAAAGTGGATAAATACAGAAAATTGGACTTTTTTTAAAGTAGGCTCTAAAGCGCCATACTAGTGATGAGAACAAACAAGACTCAATAGCACTTGGCATCCTTCCAACTGGGACGCCTTCGGTATTTGTCAGCACACTGTTCTTCCACATGCCATCATTTCGAGCTGGCAAGGAAATTCAGAGTAACACCAGAAATTGTTGACTGCACTACCACACCCGATATTCATGTTACCTCAAATTTAGAGGCTTTCAATTGCTCCTGCTTTTTTTTCATTCTTAAAGCTGCAGATTAGCACCGCTGGCACTAATGGACATGCTGTCCCTGTGCTATGAGGTAGTGTTGAAATATTGTTCAATTGCTAATACCAATTGTCTTTAAATCGCTAAAGTTGTGGTACATATGTTTCTACCTGTAAATAAAACTTTTGGGTGGTGTTTTACTTCTAAACAGATGGCGGTAGTTCCATCATCAACAGACTAAGTCTCACACAACAACATCCCTTCCTATGCTAGGCCTCCACTGCTTTCACATGAGCAACGCAAATCTCCCTACATGCACCCTGTAATTTTTTTATATAAAGTGTGAACTTGGCCCAAGGGCATTAGAGTACTGAGAGATTCTATTACACAAGGTCATATTTTTTTGTCTACAGGTCTACGGTGTTCATGGCCAGTGTCACCAAAAGAAGAAGACAGGACCTTGGCAAAAATAGGATTCGTGCTATGTCCCACCCAACAAAGAATTTTCCTGATTAAAGGAAAACTACACCCCAGACACAGCAGTCGTTGCACAGATTTACCAACACTGGGGAAAGACTTACAAAGTCTGAATATGTAACGTGCTGCTGCAAATATGCAACCCTCCAAGGCACAACCACTAACTAGCCAAGGGAAGGCAAGTGGTAGAAAGATAATTCAATGTATTTTCCAGCCTGGAAACCTAGGGGCATATTACCAAGGATTTGCGATAATTATCGCAAAGCGCGCTTAGCGCTGTTTTTTTTATCGCCGGCTATCGCTGGATTTCATCGCGGAGATAACGCGTTATTATCAACGCTTATCTCCAAGGCGATAAAAAATCCAGCGATAGCGGCGAAACCCAGCAATAGCGCGAGAAATCCAGCGATAAATTCACTGCGCTAATGAAAAGCTTGCTAATAGGCAGGTGAGGACTTAACCTTACAATCCATCTCCCATTGACAAGATGGTTAAGTCAAGTTTTTAGCAGGTGTTAAATTCCAGCGCTAATCGCGGTTAGCGCAACTTTTTTTATCGCTTCGCGGTTTTGGGGCCGCGTTGATAATAGGGCGAAGTTGTGTCTGCGAGTGTTTCCATGACGTGTTAGTCAGGAACGCCTACTTTGCATGTCATTAGCGATATATATCGCTGACATGCAAAGCGGCACCAAAACGGCCGCTTTCGCCATAAAGCGGTTGCTAACAGCTGTTAGCGACACCTTGCTAATAGGGCGATAGAAATATCGCCGCGTTAGCGGCAAAAAGTGCCGCTAAAGCGGCGATACCGCCCTTGCTAATATGCCCCCAAATCATTTTCACTTCCACTGGTAGAACTAACTTGCATGAAACATCCTGACCATAGTTACGACCTCTTTAAACTGAAAGCCCAAATTAAGATGCTGAGGTGACTGAACCGGGCTACTAAGTTGAGAATCTAGCAAATAATATGCCCTATCACAGCTCCAAATAAAAAATGTAGATACTGGGAAAAAATTGTGATTTGTGGGGCTGACCATGAGAATTGTACCTAAAACGGCGTGTTTGCAACACATTTATGGCAAGAACTGACAAAAACATAGATTTGAGTATTATAAATTGTCTGCCTGAAGAGCCACATAACATAAAATTAGTTAACTAATTGTGTCAACATACATTTATGGTGTAATGCTAGTATTTACCAGTGGATGTTTTGTTATATAATATTTGGAAGCTGAAATAGCTAAAACAGACAGACATCAAAGTATGAGTGCGCGTCTATCAGTTTAATAAATATGGAAATGTACAGTTTTACAACTTCATTTAGCCGCAAATCACAAAATAAATATGGATAAATACAGATAAAGTGGGCAAAAAATAAATATGGATAAATACAGACGGAAATGCTAAAAAAATAAATACCATAAAACCGGGAGCCCTATTTATGATGATGTCCTCCCTTAGCATTTATTTTTACCACTATACCCCTGTAGAAATCATGTGCCAGGCTTACGGCCTGCCGCAGTAGTGTTTTTGGTATCACTATCATGGTTCCTCGAAGTAGAATTCCATGGTCTGTTTCTGACAGCTCCTCTTGTATTTGTTTGAACACTAGTAGTTCTTCTCTTCTGACTCCTTCACTTATTGGACTGCTGTTGTTTACATGTCTCCACCTCTGTTGCTGTATTGTACTTTTGACTGCTTGTAGCGTGGAATCACTTATTGTTTCTTGCATCAGTTCTTCAATTGTTATTGAGGTACTCCTCAGCCATGGACATGGTCTCTGGCGCGCGAGGTAGGGGATACTGTGACATGTAATCGGCAGGGTTAATCTCTTTTCCTGGTTTGTGCACTATTTTGAAATAGTAGTCCATTAGTCTTTTCCCCCATCTTTCAATGCCCAGTGGAATTTTTACGTTCGGGTTACCATATATCGTGACTAGTGCCTGGTGGTCTGTCACGATGGTGAATGGCTTCCTGTAGATGAACATGTGGTAGTGTTCACACACCCACACTACTGCTACACTCTCTTTCTCTGGTTGGGAGTATGCCCTTTCTAAGTCTGACAGGCTCCTGCTTGCAAATGCAGTGATCTGGCTGGGTGAGTCTCTTCTGGCATACGTTGTGGGAGAATGGCTCAGTTTTTTACGGGTCTGATCACCCGCCTCACCATCTCTTGAAAGATTTCCACTGCTGACGATATTCTGAAGCTTAGTCACTTGTAGCGAAAAAGACCCAGGTGAGTGGAGAACGTTGTAATGTAGCGTGATTGCGAATCAAGCTCCAGCTGATGGTAACCTTTTAATAGATCTAGTTTTGAGAATATGTTGGCTCCGGTGAGGCAGCTGATCATGTCAATCAAATGAGAGCCTGGGTGCCTTTCCCCTTCGATTGCCGTGTTTGGTATGCACAGATGCGTATTTTTGTTGTGTTTTTCTTCAGTACACTCACTATTGGAGATACCCATGGAGTTCATCCGTCTGCCGGATCTATGATGTCCTGTTTTAGAAAGCTCTTTAAGTCTTCTTCCGCTCATGGTTGTAGGTGCACAGGTCATTTTGATCCACTTGCTTAACTGCTTCGTTGATATGAAGTGTTATTTGCATGTCCTTCAGCCTTCCCAGCCCTTTTTGGATTGCAGGGTGTTCTCTCAGAATGTTGTGATGCTCTGCCATGTGGTATGTCATTGCTAGGAGGCCCATCCCTGAGCAGTGGCATTGCATAGTAGACATGGTGCTGGAATGTGTCCATGGAGTTCATGAACTTCTTCTTTTCGTTGTAGTGTCTCTACAAAATTTACCACTGGTTTCATCGCGTCCCATGTGAAAATATTGATGGTGGAGGGTGACAACGGAGGCTTGTGTTTCATCTTCTCATATTTTGATATGCACATGATGTTGCATCTGGCTCCACTGTCTAGAACAAATCTCGTTTTGTGGCTACCAACCTCAATGTCCACTGTCGCTGTTTTCTTTATCTGTTGTTTGCCAATGAGCTGAATATGGTCGGGCTTGTGATCTTGCGCTGGAACAACTGACATTAGATATAGTTGTTCCATGGTCTCACGTACATTTGCGTCATCAGAATCAGCTGATGGGCTGCGATTGTGTGTTTCCATGTGCCGTGCGTACCTGCTTGACATTGTTTGTGGTTTGGCATGTCGCCCTCGCTCTGTTTTGAAATATCCGCCCATGCAGACACTCGCAAAGAGTTTTTTTTGGTTGCATTTTCGACATTGTGTCCCATGGCAGAGCAGGCACCAGCACACTGGAATTCTAGTCTGCAGCGGTAGCATGTCCGTTCTTGTTTCTGCTTTAGTAGCGGTGATGTTTTGTCATGTCTGCTGCTGTTCCCAACCATGCGATTAGCCTGTTCCATCGTACACGCTCAACCATTTTCCATCTGAATGGCATGTGACGTGGCTCTGGCCTCCGTGCGTGCCATTGTTAGTATTCTGTCTAAGTTGTATGGTTCTTTAAGTACTCTTGTGCGCAACCCATCTGAATGACAACCTTCGATGATGCGCAGCCATATTGCAGCTGCTTTGTCAAATCTTTCAAATTCACAGTATGTGACCAGTTTGCGTAACCTCGGTTGCAAAATAGGAAGGGACTCATCTGCCCGTTGGCATGCTGTGTTGAATGTGTACATTCGAAGTCTATGTTCCCCTTGGGGTCAAAACTGTTGGTGAGACACTTTATCAGGCCTTTGTATGTTGTGATTGCCCCCGACGGGAAGGTTACGAGCAGATCTTTGACCTCAACACCAACGAAGTTTAGAATTAGATCTTTGTTTTGTTCATCTGTGTTGTTTTTGCATGTGGCACGCACGTAGCGTTTGAACTGGCTGATCCACTTCCCCCAACAAGCACCTTTCGTCTGAGAGACAGAGAGGTCGAAAGGCAGCGGTCCTCAGAAGATTGCGCTTTAGTTGCACTCTCATTGCGTTCCTCCGTCATTGCTGTGGTCAGTTGGTGTCAACGATATGCTCCTCATTGGTAGGTTGCTGGTGGGCCTTTTAATTCTTTGTCACCACTTTTTAGTTGCTTTTTCCTATCGGCACGCTGTTTTTTGCTTTGAATGCACTGTGCCTGACTTCAAAATGGCCGCCAGCACTTTCTTCATGGTGACTTACTTCTCTGCCTGACTTTAAAATGGCCACAGAGGTCTCGCGTGATTGAGATTTGGCCTTTTTGGTGTGCCTGACCTTAAGATGACCGCCGGGGCCTCCTAAATGTGCCGCGCCTGACCTTAAGCTGGGGGCCGAGGTCTTGTGATATTTCAGTTTGCAATTGAAATCACTGTGGAAGACTCGGGCGGCTGTGCAGACGGTTGGCGGGCAGCTGAGGCCACAGCGGTGTGCACTGCTTGCTCGTAGGGCGACGCGGGAGACGGTTGCAGCTATCGCAAGCTGCAATGTCAAATGCACTTATTTAAGGGCAGCGCTGTGGCTTGGTAGTGCTTACCGCGTTTGTTTTCCTTTTCTCCTCCACGATGTGCTATGGGGGTGGGCTCTTTACGTCTCTTCTTCTTTTGGCCATAGTGGTCCAGGGTGGGCTCCTGGCTCCGTTCTGTATTGCAGCTTGCTGGGATGTAGTGCACCCTCGTCATGGTGTGATCCCACCGGATCGTCGCCAGATGTCATGTCCCTCTTTGTCCCAGCCCACAAGGACCACAAGCAAGTATAGTAAGTGGAATGGATGTTTTTAATTATATTATCCTTCCCTAAGGGTGCAGTGCACGCAGGCACTTCCTTCTTTCTTGTGGCGCATGTAGAGAGTGCCCCCGTTCTCCTATGCTGACCGGAAGTGGTGTCTGGTGGCTAGTCCCCTCCACATGTGTCCTGTGGAGGGTCCTAGTGCCCACCTGCACGTCGTTCTGGCAGTTAGCTCCTTTTCTGACATCATAATTAAACAAACTAGTGTCTAGGATCATGCTATTACATATTTAGTCCTCTAAACGTGCATAGGATCCTTGATTAATTTGTGTAGTGTTATAAAAAGATGAGATGTTCCCAACAAAGGTCGAGGTGAAATTAAAGATGCCAGTTTCTTTTCCAGGACTGGGTAAAACACAAACAAGATGGATGTCTATTGGCCATGTTCACGTATTGGTTTGAAATGACATATTATAGAACTGATTTATATATTACACATAACTGGAAATTATTTAACATATATTCATTCAAGTGTAGTAGTGAGTGTTTTGAATTAAGATAGAATATTCATATAACTGATTTGGAACACATAATGGTGTTAATTAGAAGTGAAGCAGAGCTGGCAGCTTGATCCTGGAAAATCCCCATGTTTTACAAATCTAGCTGCACCAAGCATGCCCCTGCTACTTCTACATAGTTTGATACACCCAGTGAAGGTTGTCTGGGAATATTTGCTGGAAACATACATGAATGAACTTGGGGTATTCACATCAGGCCTCCTGATGCAAAAGGAGAATGACATTTTGTGTAGCTGCACAGGCCTCCATTGTGTAGCAAGTATTATTTCTTTCAAATTAACGCTCCAAACCAGGCTTTTTCTGGACCTCACATTTTTATCTTGTTATTATGTTGCCAAGGTGTACTGTGCTCAGTCACTAAAGGACAAATGTTTGAGACACGAAGTTGAATTTCGTTTCTTCCAGTCAGTGTTGGAATGGCTACTGAATGTTTCATGTAGAGCAATGTCTACCAAGGAGTAAATTGGCCGTATTCTTCTATTTGATTTTTTAACCTATACTATCCCAAATGGCCAAATAAATCCATAATTCAGTATATCCCCTGTCTTACAAGTGGTGAAGCAGAAGAATATAAATTGGCAGAGAGGAGCAGGTTCTGGGCTTGTCTTCCTGCTCTTTTCTGCTGGTCTTCCTAAGTCTTGCTGCTGTTGCTACTGAGGATGCTGCTCTGGCTGAACTGGTGAATTCTGGGATGTTCTGTTCCAACTGCTGGGAATCTAAACAAGGTATTGGGTCCTGACTATAGCTCATAGATCCATGAATCACAAGAACGAACCTCACAAAAATGATATTCTGGCATCTGAGGAAAGAGGCAAGGTCTGCTTTGACTTGAAAAGATAAATACTTCATTTCTAGAAGAGGAAACTTTAATACAGGGGCAACAGCAACCAAGCAGGTCGCCCAGATGCATCCACAACTCCAAATGTCTCCCTTCACGGCTTCACAACTCTTGATGTCACACAAATCGAGAATTCCAATGCTGCCAGCAGCACAAGACATAACACACCTCCTTTTTCCATTACAACAACAACCCAAAACTAAAAACATAAACAACACAGTGAGTTCAAGAAAAAACTAAATACAACAATACCCCTTGTGACAGGGCGCCCTAGGAGGAAGACTACTGAAGCCCCGGTGGTACCACAGAGGTGTGTTTTGCGTCCACGGAGGGGCGGAGTCCTGGCCCTCAGCCAGACCCGGAAGCGGCTTCAAGTACGCCAGCAGCAGAGAAGGCGGCGTTCAGCAACAGCGAAGACGAAGCGGGACGACCTGACAAAGGAAGAGGAAGCGAGCAGCGGACCAGTGGCAGACGTTTCCCCAGGGGAAGGCGCTATGGAGGCAGCCGTGGCTCTATCAAGTAGCCACGGCTTCAGGCAAGTGACCCGAACGGCCGGGCGTTTAATGGGCGGGTGGGTTTCCACCCACGCTTGCTTTACAGGCCTGTAGAAAGGTCCGTACGGCACACCAAAGGTGGGGGATAGAGACTCCTGGTTTGGATAAGGGGCAGTATCTGGGGTCTGACTAGGCACATAACATCATTCCAGGTGAGGAGAAAACCCAGAGCTAGGAGTCACTAGTAGCACAGGGGTCACGTGAAGACTAACGGTCCCCGCACTTCCCTCACGCCCACTTGCACTTGGTTTGCTTTGTTTTCTGCCTATTATCCCTTTACTTTACTCACATCGTGTGAAGCAACACTTTGAGTCCCTATCCGGCTCTCACCGGCTCTCAGGGGAAGGGTATAGGGTTATCCAGTGTAGTGATAAGCAACAGGAACACTAATATCCTCTCTCTTGAGGAGAAGTGAAATCCTGTGGGGAGAAGACGCAAACCGAGACAGACTTCGGGACTATCTCTTACTGTGGGTGGGCAAACACCAATAAATACGTCTTGACTTCATACCTACGGCCTCTCGTGTGTTGTTCTGTGACAAGTGGTGTCAGAAGTGGGATAATTCCCTCCCTTGCTGACACAGGACAACACCATGACCCAAACAATCAGCCTGGACGATATGTTGAAACAGCTGGCCGAAGGGCAGCGTCATCTCCAATTAGTGGTGGAGGGACAGACCACAGAGGCACAAAAGGACTGGGAACACCTGCAGGAGGCCCTACAGGCGCAAGCCGGTCTTATAGCCCAGAACCAGGTGGTTCAGGACACTGCCATTAAACGCCTAACAGATACGATTGCAAGCAGTAAGGTACACCCCAATGTACCAAGTTCGGTGCTACAAAAATATCAGCCAGGGGAAGACCCGGACTTCTTTTTACGAACTTCGAACGGGTAGCCAGCACCGCCCAGTGGCCAGTCGAGTGTTGGGGCCAATATATACCACCCCTTCTGTCGGGCGAGCTGCAGACTGCCTACCAGGCAGCAAATCCAGCAGGAACCAACCCCTATGGAGCAATCAAGAAGGCCATGTTAGAGAGGCTGGGTTACAACCAGGAACATTACCGTGTCAAGTTTAGGAAGGAGAAATGGCTACCTCAGGACAACCCTTGTGCTCTCTTCTATAGAATCCAGGACCTGGGTACCCGCTGGTTACAGCCTCACACCTCTACAATGGAAGAGGTGATGGATAAGATTCTACTCGCGCAGTTCCTGGAGGGTCTCCCGATTCCAACAAGAGCATGGGTGAAACAACATTCAAACATCACGGTCACTAGCGCCATCGACTTGGCCTGTGCCCACCAAAGAGCCCTGGAGGTACGGGTTTTCACGCCACGAATGCCTACTCCAGTTGCCTTAAAGTGGAGGTTCTCCGCTCCCAGTCCCTCTACTCCCCCTATGCGGCTCCTCTTGGACCCGAGACTCCTGGCCCGTCCCACTGTACGGGAGGGCAGTCAAGGACCCCAATGCTATCAGTATGCTTAGTTGGGCCACATTGCATGAAACTGCCCCAAAGAACCAGCCCCAGTGAACCCATGGAGGTAGGGTATACACGAGGCCGGGTGCTCTGGGCAGGAGATGGGAAGGAGGCCTATCACCTGTTTCTCTCTGTGAACGGAGTCACAACAAAATACCTTATAGATTCAGGGTGTCTCCATTCCGTACTTAGCCAAGAGCGGATACTGGGCCATCAGTGGCAAGAGGGAGAGAAAGTAGCGTTCACCTGTGTTCACGGAGACCAGAAAACCTACCCCGTGGCTGTTGTAGAGATAGGGGGAAAAGGGGAAACGAGACAAATACGAGTCGGAGGAATACCGAGACTGGTGGAGGACATGATAATAGGCACCGACTACGTAGAGTTCCCAACACTACTGTCCAGAGCAATCACGGCAAAGGAAGAACACACGTGGCTGATGGGAGCTCCATTTTCTTACAGAGGACATAAAAGGGGGTAGGTATAAGACCGAAAAACCCGTAGAGAAAAGAGAGAACACAACCATTACGTAGTATTGAACGGGTTGACTGACAACCCTTCTACTTCCTCAGTTACAGATGGAGAGCAGGGAACTCCGCGCAGCTTCAGGGCAGCTCAGAAGGAAGACCCCACCTTGGGAAACGCCTGGGCCCAGACAGTGACAGAAGAAGACGACCAGGTAGGCCCTTGCTTTTACACTTCAAGGGGTTTATTGTGCAGAAGGGTCAGGAAGCCTACCGAAATGGTAAAGCAACTCCTAGTCCCCCTCCTTTCCGTGACCAGGTCCTCCACCTAGCACATAATCAGGCGGGTGGGGCCATTACGGAAGAGAAAACACTGAGGAATACCTCTTACGCTGCTTTTATTGGCCTAGGGGTCTTCTCAGACATCAGACGCTTTTGTGCACCCTGTCCCCTGTGTCAACGGGTTCAACCCCTCTCATACCCCTAGGGCACCCTTGTGTCCCCTCCCCATAATAGAGGTACCCTTTTCCAGGGTTGGTATGGACCTTGTGGGCCCTCTGGTTACCTCCACCAGGGGTACCAGTACATATTAGTGCTGGTTGATTATGCGACAAGGTATCCCGAGGCTATACCACTCACCAGCATGACAACCAGTAGCGTAGCACAGGCTATGATAGGGCTCTTCAGCCGGGTGGGGTTCACACGGGAAATAATGACAGACCAAGGCACACCCTTTATGTCTCATCTCATGGCCCAAATATGCAGGTATTGGGAGTCCGACAAATACGCACCGCAGTCTACCACCCCCAAACGGACGGCCTGGTAGAGCCGTATAACCGCACCATTAAGAACATACTGAGAAAAACCATCTCTGCGACAGGGAGGGATTGTGATAAATAGCTACCTCTGACCCTTTTTGCGATCCGAACTCACACCCAGTCTTCGACCGACTGTAGTCCGTTTGAGCTCGTGTTTGGGAGGATGCCCCGGACCCTCCTAGAAATGGCAGTGGAGAGGTGGGAAGACGAAGGGAGGGGTCTCCTCGATTATGCCGCTCTTCTCAAAGAAAGGCTGTCCACGCTATGGGAGGAGGTCAGGCAGAATCTGGACACTGCCCAAAGCAAACAGAAAAGAGGGTATGACAGTAGAGCAGTGTTGAGAATGTTCCAAGTCAGAGATAAGGTCCTCCTCCTTCTTCCCTCCATCGATAACAAGTTGTTGGCCAAGTGGCAGGCCCCCTTCATAGTACTAGCCCAGGTGACACCGGTCACATATCGGATGGCGGTTCCACACTCAGGGAGGGCAGGTCAGATATACCATGTTAACCTGTTGAAGAAGTGGGTGGAAAGACCAGAACCAGCTCACATGTCCTCTACTAACCTGCTGATAACTGATACCCATTCACTGGCTATTCACTTTCCTCCCGAGGCCCAGACCACCAGAGCAGGCACTGTCCCCATAGGTTCCCAGTTCACAACAGAGCAGTCGAAAACCCTCCTCTCGGTAGTGGACAGTTTTCAAGACATCTTTTCCCACAGACCGGGTAGAACACCCCTTGTGCACCACGACATCAGAACTTACGGTGCCAAGCCTATTAGGTTGAGACCATACAGAATACTAGAGGCCAGACGGAGGGTGGTGGAAGGAGAAGTTGAGGAGATGTTACGTGACGGTATCATAGAACCCTCCCGCAGCCCATGGTGTTCCCCGGTTGTGCTGGTACCAAAGCCTAACATCTCTCTCCGGTTCTGTGTGGATTTCAGACAGCTGAATGTGATCTCCCAATTTGACTCGTACCCCATGCCACGTGTGGATGAGATGATAGACAAACTAGGCACAGCCAGGTACATAACCACACTAGACCTGACTAAAGGCTACTGGAAAATATCCTTGACACCTTCAGCCTGGGAGAAAACCGCTTTTCCACCCCCTCGGGCTTGTATCACTTCAGAGTTTTGCCCTTTGGCCTTCACGGAGCCCCAGCCACCTTCCAACGGCTGATGGATGTGGTGTTACAAGCACACTACACCTATGCAGCCGCCTATCTGGACGACATTGTGATCTTTAGCCACACGTGGGAACAACATGTCACCCACATAAAGGCAGTACCCAACAGCCTTAGGCAAGCAAGACTTACAACGAACCCCGAAAAGTGTATGTTAGCCACAAACACCATATGTTACCTGGGTTATCACATACAGGAAAGACAGATACGACCTCAGGTGGGCAAAGTAGAGGCCATCAAGACCCTGGAGACGCCCTCCACGAAGAAAGGTATAGGGGCCTTCCTGGGTTTGGTGGGCTACTACCATCGATTCATTACCCGGTTTTCGGAGGTGGCAGCTTCGTTAACGGACCTGCTAACAAAAGCATGCCCCAATACCAGCAGGGAGTGGTCCCCCTGTCAACTGCAAAGTTTTGAGACATTAAAGGGACTGTTGTGTCATGGCCCGGGACTCGTTTGTCCAGACTTCACCAAAGAGTTTACTCTACAAACCGATGCCTTGGACAGAGGACTGGGGGCGGTCTTGTCCCAGCCCGACGGGTCTGGGGATCTGCACCCCGTGGTGTACTTGAGTCGTAAGCTGCTCTCTCTGGAGTCACGTTACTCCACAGTGGAGAAGGAATGTTTAGCTATTAAATGTGCTGTCCAATCGCTCCAGTACTATTTGTTGGGTCGCCCTTTTCGGCTGTACACTGATCATGCCCCTCTGGTGTGGTTGGCCCGGAACAAGGATTCCTGCGATGGTTTCTGGCACTACAACCTTTTTTCGTTTCAGGTGGCTCACCGGCCCGGTTCACAACAGACCAACGTGGACTACCTCTCCCGTTCCACAGCTGTCTCATGCCCCGGTGGGGAGGCATTGTGACAGGGCGCCCTCGGAGGATGACTACTGGAGCTCCGGTGGTACCACAGAGGTGTGTTTTGCGTCCACGGAGGGGCAGAGTCCTGGCCCTCAGCCAGACCCGGAAGCGGCTTCAAGTATGCAAGCAGCAGAGAAGGCGGCGTTCAGCAACAGTGAAGACGAAGCGGGACGAACAGCGGAACAGCGGGAGCCAGAGGAAGCGAGCGCAGAGGCCACGGACCAGATGAGCGACAAGGAAGCGAGGGCGGATGCCGTAGACCTGACGAAAGAAGAGGAAGCGAGCAGCGGACCAGTGGCAGACGTTTCCCATGGGGAGGACGCTCTGGACGAGGCAGCCGTGGCTCTGTGAAGGAGCCATGGCTTCAGACAAGTGACCGAATGGACTGGCGTTTAATGGGAGGGTGGGTTTTCACCCAAGCTTGTTTTTCCCAGCCTGTAGAAAGGTCCGTACGGCACACTGAAGGGGGGATAGACTCCTGGTTTGGATAAGGGGCAGTATCTGGGGTCTGAATAGGCACAGGACATCAGTCCAGGTGAGGAGAAAACCCAGAGCTAGGAGTCACTAGTAGCACAGGGGTCACATGAAGACTAACGGTCCCCACACTTCCCTCACGCCCACTTGCACTTGGTTTGCTTTGTTTTCTGCCTATTATCTCTTTAATTTACTCACATCGTGTGAAGCAACACTTTGAGTCCCTATCCAGCTTTCACCCTATCTTTATGGGGGAAAGGTATAGGGTAATCCAGCATAGTGATAAGCAACAGGAACACTGAATGCCTCTCCCTTTCTTTTCTCCCCGAGGGGAAGCTCGATGCCAGAGAAGACCGTCGAAGAGGAACCGAAAAACTGAGGAGAAGTGAAATCCTGTGGGGGAGAAGACGCAAACCGAGACGGGCTTCGGGACTATCTCCTGCTGTGTGTGGGCAAACACCAATAAATACCTCTTGACCTCATACCTACTGCCTCTCGTTGTGTGTTGTTCTGTGACACCCCCATACTCCCAAAATAATCTGAAACAAACATGAAATTCAATGAGAACCAAAATATTAAACACTACAATAAGCCTAAAAATAACAATAAAATAATTAAACACAACACACATTGTAGATAACTGTAACTGATGGCCTAGAAGAGATCGATTCCTATACACAACATAATCTCTAAATTTGACAGGTAGTCGCTCTTCACACCTCAAACTCTCACTCTTGCCACACCACACTTTTCTGCTGCTATCCTCACTTTTCATACCTGAAGATGGAACACTGCCACCCTTTCCTGAGTTCTCTTTGACTCCTGCTTTCGTCAGCACTGTACCCACCTTTGCTTCACATTCAAAATTCCACCATTAACCATTAGTTAATTTGACAGCATTCCCATCGGCACTTATCTCATCAATCACTTGCACAGGTTCATGCTTCAAAGTTCCCTTCTTTACCATGTTGCTAGAAAACTCTAAATGAACAGAATCACCCACAACCCAGTTTTTGCTCTTAGAACCATGAATCATGTCACATCCTTGCTTACTCCACTCCTTACCTTACGTGTGCCAGCAAAAATCCTCCCTTGTTAACGTTCCGACACCACATTCAATATCCCATTGATTGTAGATAACCATTTGGGTAACAGCTTGTCACTGGTCTTGCGACCCCTCAAAGCCACAAATGGAGTGACCCCAGTGAGACTATGGGGGATTTTGCGATATGCTAACAAGATAGCTCACAACAAATCCTCCACACAAAGACCAGAAGTGACAGCACCTCTGATGGACTCAGTCACAAACTTGTTCATCCCCTCAGCATTGCCATTACTCTGAGGATGATGCAAACTGCACTTCTTATCTTTAATACCAGCATCTTAAAAAATTCTCTTATTTCACTAGACATGAATGGCACCCCATTATCCAACAAAAGTTCAGAAGTAAACCCTTCTCTACAAATAATATCTGTAAGAAATTGTATTACCAATCTAGTGTTAGGTTCTCTCACAAACCTCACCTCAAACCATTTAGAAACATAATCTGCAATGACAATCAAATATTTCTGATGAAGTGGTAAAATGTGAAAAGTACTTCAGAAAATCTTCACTTAATCGATCTCAAACCTGTTCAGTACACTCAACTTGTCTCATAGGTGGTTTCCTGTACTGCAAACTCTTGTCAATAGTGTGACAGATAGCACACCTTTCAACCCAAATTTTCACATCTCTGTCCATGGCTGACCATCAATATTTTTCTCTAAACCTCTTTTTGTTGGGCATCATACCTAGATGACGTTTGTGACTCATCTCAAGCAGTCTTTTTCTAACTGCACTCTGAGGATCCATTTAGTCACCCCCACAGAAGGAAACCATCCTCCATAGAAAGTTCCATTTAAATTTAGCTGTAAGGTTGGACATCGGTCATTAGAGAATTCTCACAAGGCCACCCTTTAACAACAAATTCCATAACGTTGGCCAGCTCAGTATCCTTGGCAAGTTGTTTTCTCAACTCGGCCCCACAAACTTGCTTGCTCTCAGAACAACACACACTAGCAACCAAACATTCATTACCTTCTTCTCTCTCCATATTATCCACATGCGAGTTATTAGACAATACAGGTAACCGAGAGAGACAATGTGCCGTATTATTTCTCCCCCTGCTATATGTTCGATAACAAAGCTGTCAAATGCCGTGACCCCTTTTCTACTACTGCCTGGTGATATGCTGACCTAAGATTGAGTATAGAAAAGATCTTCACTCCACTCATGGTAGAAACCATGTTATCTATTCTAGGTAAAGGATATCCATCCACCCAGATAGCCTTATTGAGAGAACGTAAATCTATGCACATTCTCAATTCTTTATTCTTTTCAATGCAGCAACAATAGGTCACAGCCACAACGAAGACTCAGTTTGCTCAATCACTCCATTCTTACACATCTTTCTCAACAAATCAGAAAACTCAACCCGTACACTAAAAGGCACACAGCTCATCTTATGCTTAACAGGCTCAACATCATCTTTCACTTTGATAACATGTTCAAAGTCTTTGATCTCCCCCAATTCTTCATCAAAAGTATCAGACCATTGTTCCAACAACTGCGTGACATCACCCATACCTGACCTTTCTCCTACTTGTCCCAACCACAACACCTGTTGAGCACACTCTGGTTTCAACACAATACCAAAAAACCATTGATGATGCCACCTAAGAATGGCAGGACTGTCCACAGAAACAAACACTCTCCCTTGCCCAGATCTTCCTTTAAAACTGATGACAGTCTCAAAATATCCCTTTAGGTAAATTTTAGAACTGTTTTAACCACCAGGGTTAATATCAATTGGGAGAAGATCATGACATATGTTCTTCTTGATCACGGTAGCATGCGAAATAATGATAATTTTGGAGCCCGAATCAGTCATGAGGTGAATCATTACATCGTCCGCACAAAAATTATCAATGAGATCTTTAGACTTGGGCATATCATTTTCAAGAAAATTTACACACAGCACGAGATTACCCACTTTGTCATTTACATTTTGGTAATCTTGCTCTCCTCTAAACAATATTAACTTGTTCTCTTACCCTTTCACGTGAATTGCAACACGCTCAGGCAAAATGCCCACTCACACTGTATTTCATACAACGTTCTTTCTTTGCAGGACACATTTTAAATGAAGCAATATGGTTCTCTGACCCACAACTAAAACATGTTCCTTCATAACAATAAACCTTTTTCATCCTAGACTTTAGATCCTTTTTACTTTTACTATTCTTAACCTGATATACAGTCTCTTTCTCTTCCTGAGCATTATTCAACAATTTCACCTCAATACTATTCGCAATTTCTAAAGCTTCCTCCAATGTAGGATTTTTTCAAGTTAACAACCTCTCTTTGATCCTTTTGTTAAAACACCTAGTACCCAATGTGTTCCTAATAAGTTGTACCATAAAACTGTCAAATTCGCACTTGACAGCTAGAACTCCCAATGAGGCTACATACTGTCAATTGATTAATTTGCCTGTTGATCCTGTGAAAACAATGTGTATCTTCCAAATAACAAGTTTGATGGTTTGGAAAAATGTTTTTCTAATCTTTTAACAGCCTCATCGTACTCATCTTCATCATCAACAGGAGTAAAGACTGGTAAGTGTTCAAATATTTCTTGACCGTCTAATCCAAGAGAATGTTCTAGAAGTCAATATTTCCTGTCTGCCCTGAATTTAAAACTATGAATGGCTCTAAGATAGGCATTGAAAGCCCTAAACCATTCTTTCCATCTAATTGGAGGTTCACCTGGAGATTTAAAAAATGGAGGTGGTGGATTTATGGACTGCATGTGGTCACTAAAGAACTCTTCAGTAGGCAACAAACATGATCCACGAAATAAACAAGTCACCTTATGCACTGTATAAGTAATACTTGCCATGCTGTTACTCTAAAATGTGGTCATCAGTTGGAAATCATGTGAAAGGTCTCTTAACATGACGGAATATATTTGAACAATGTAAATACCGCATTGACTCAATGATAAGATGACTAAAAGGAGAAAAAATCTAGAGTAAACTCTTCATTGACTCCTTAAAGATGTCCATTGCTCTGACTCCACAAACTGTAGATTTAGGAAATGTCAGCATCTATAAACTTGCCAATCTAAGATGGCCGCTACATTATTCCAAGTGAGTGATGACATCATGAATGAGGCTTTTTGTTGAGAAAACGATTGAAGATCGATGCAAACTATTGACAATTTCCAATCTAAAACCATGACTATTCTAATGATTAGTTATTCTAGAAACGTGATGATGTGAGAATACAGTCTTAGTAAATGCATCCCAAAAATAAACTGAACAGGCAGACTAGCGATAAATTATCCAACTGAATGCACAGCCGCTGTTGCCCCCAGGTGAAGACTCCACTCACCAACCCCGACGCAGGCAATCTGTAGAAAGCACCGCTTCCTTTTAGTGCAGTAGCCCACGTGAGGAAATTCTGCTCGTAGTCTATCTGGCATCTAAAGAAAGAGGCAAGGTCCGCTTTGGATGGAAACGGTAAATGCTTTATTTCTAGAAGAGGAAACTTTAATACAGGGGCAACAGCAACCAAGCAGGTCGCCCAGATGCATCCAAAACTCCAAATGTCACCACTCACAGCTTTAGAACTCTTGATGTTACATACATCGAGAATCCCAATGCCGCCAGCAGCAGGAAACATAACACATATGTAACAATTAAAACAAGAAATGCAATGTTTATGTTTTTATTTTGTGTCAACTTATGTTTTAGTCATGTATGCATACTCAAATATTTTAGCATTTTGATGGTTACTTTGAAATACACCAAAAATCCGAAAAGCGGAAAGAAAACTTATAACGGTCACAACTCCTTCTTTAAAAAACAAAGCACAATTAAACTTATACACATCAATTTCTATATATGTATAATTATGTCCCTGAATTGGTTAATTTGACAACAGTTTATTGCCAGTGATCCGGTCAGCTAACGATATCCACGACTCTTATCAGCTTACTCATTCTTAAATAACAATACATTTACTGCACAGATACTTTCGACATAGATTAGTAAAGTACAGATACGAAATAGTTTTGACTGAAGTGTCTTCATGATTTATGATGTGCACAGAGAAGAATTTATAATGCTCATTAGACAGTGTGCAAAAACTCAAGAACCTTTGCAATGCTTGTGTCTCTCTGGGTTATTTTTGTGAAGCTAAAGTATGCTTCACAATAGTGCACAAAATAATGAATGAAATGCATTTGTGAATTAATTTTTATGAAAAAATAAAAGTTTCAAGAATAATTTGAATGCACAGTTTTCAAAAATAACATGAGCCAGTTACATTTGGTATGTGTATAACTGGAGATACAGCAGGACAAAATGTTCCCTCCCGAATTAGCTTAGCAATGCTACGAGTTGTCATAATCCTGATCGATAAATGCATATGTTTGGATTGGTTGAATGTAGGTGTATAAAGAGAAGCGTTTGATCCCAGTTTGTTCTATGAAAACTGTTTATTTTGGAACTGTGTTTAAGTAGCTACTGAGGTAAAATAAATATTAGTTTTTTAGAATATATTTAGTAAAGTCTGTGCTTTTTGTGATAGATTTTAGAAAGGTTAATGACATATATCATGATTTTGAATTAATTAAAAATTAGATGAGTCATTTTGAGATCTAATCAACCGAATGTGTGGTTTGCTTCAATTTGTGTTTTGTTTTTTTCTAGAAATTTAAAGTGTGCAAGATTTGTGCTATAATCCTGGTGAATATGTATATATGATCTGGTGAAATAAGTGAACTTGTACAGTAGTAGGGTGGAAGTCACTGACCTGTCCTAAGTTTAAGGATGAGGCCCTGAAAGGAATAAGTACAGCTTGCTCCCAGTAAGGATCTCAACAATACTGAAAAATGAAAGAGAGGTCTTGAAGGATAGGAGCTTTCCAGACATGTGTAAATGTGTTAGTTGATGTCTAAATGGAAAGCACCTTCCAGGTAGGGTGATCACCCCAGATTTGAAACAGGATGGTGTACTTGGAGAAAGTTATTAGAGGTCATCCTAAAACCCCTCCATATTCCTAATTTATTTTCAAATAAACATAATTAGTTAGGGTCGTAGCCTAGATGTAGAATGAATGTGTATATTATATAAGCACAAATTACAAAGGAAGAATGTTGAAGACTTCTTTATTACGTCTGTGTCCAAACTCATATCCCCCATTAGGGACTTGGCCACAGTGACGGAAAACCCTTCCAACTTCCAGACAAAGAGAAAAAAAGCAAAGTAAGAAGTATTACAGTATGCTGGAGATTGAGCTAGGCTCCAATAAATCTTACACAAACATCTTTGATAATATGTCCAAAAGTTGGGATACCGTATAAGCCATCATAAACCACTTTTTCTCATATCCTCTTCCACGTCATCAATTCACTTCTTAAACATGTTGACAAACAAATCATATTCCCCACTAACGATTGTTAGAACAATGAGGATTAATATATGTGCCTTATAAGGTAATGTGATTGTAGTCATCACTGAAACTTAATACTAACTGATAGTTTTTTGGGAAATGCAAGAGCCATTACGTAAGGACAAGGAACCACATGGCGAATAGCCTATTGATGCAGCAATTTAGGAATTACTGTTGTAGCAAATCAGCAATACATACAGATAGCACTGATTAAGAACAAAGGCCTGAGTAAATACATTTTTAGGCAATTTATTGATAAGCTAATATTTTTAAAAGTAAAATAATGTATTTCACAGTAGTGTATTGAACAGATATATCTATGTAAACACATATGCTGGAAAAATAACTATTGTGTGGCTAGCATGGTGCAAAGACCACTGAATGAGAGTGGACAATGCAGTAATATTTATACAATTAAAATCGCCACATTACTTTGGGTAACAAAAAAGCTTACTGTAATAAGCCACCGACTTGGATCCGAGGAGATTCCAATGGGGTGGCAACGCTAGTTCCCGAATCCTCCTGAGACTTGCCCACGGTTTACAGGAGGAGACACTGCTTCAGTGGCAAATCCCAGATGGAAGGGGGTTGGGATGGAGACAGCATGTGGAGTCAAAAGATGCTGTGGCTCGTCTACTTGACAGCAACACTGCAGCAGGCATTCACACCAGTCTGATGAATGGTACTGGCAAATATGGTACCTATAAACCAACAAATAATAAGTCTTTAGCGTAGGGTTAACTATATCTCTTAAGGCATCACCTCACGAAAGCTTTCCAAATCTCAACCAACCTTTAGTTTTGTTGTCATTTGTTCCTTTTTTAGAATGTCCGTAGAGGTCCCTTCATCAAAGTTTCGAAACTGTAGTGAGTATGATTTCAGCATCAAACCCACAAGCAAATTTGGATGGGGTTAGCTCTCTGACAGAGCCCTGCCAACAGTATGTACAAGTTGAACAAAAACACTAGTTACCTTTGTTTGCAGCATGATGTTGTGACTGAGCTCACCACATAGCGAAATCAAGTCTGTTTATGCGTCTCTCCTTTTCTTCTGTTCTTTTTTCCATCCAGGGACGAGACTAATGCGGGATGTTCTTTGTGGTGTGGTCGAAGCGGGAGGAACAAGGGAGCTAACAAGTCAGAATCCTGGAAGCCAGGAAACAGGTAAGTGGCAGGCAAAGAGGCTAAATGAAGAGGAGGAATGCGGATAGCCTTTAAATAAGACTGCTTGTCTTTGTTCTGCACTTGAGTGTTTATTGCATTGCTTTAGAACATTTACTAAGGTTGCATTCTAATTGTTTGTAACAAGGAACAGGTGCAGATGATTTATTTGATGAGGCTGTCTTCTAGAGGGTGCTTTAGAATGTTCACAAAGGTCGCGTTCTAATTGCTTACAGCAAAGAATAGGTGCAGGTGATTAATTTGATGAGGGCTGTCTTGCAGAAGGTTCACGTTGAGGTCATCTATGCCGGTTGCTTGATACTTATTATGGTGGATTTTCTGGATGTTTCCGTGGTGCCTGAAAACTGACCTTGCATATGCATGGTAAACATTTGCAAAAGCTATTAAGCCTTTTCAAACAAACTGGGGAACATCAGCTGCAGCTAGCTATTACCAACAGCATGTAATTTGGTTAAAAGTCAGGGTACAAGATGTTTGTTCATTTATAAGTGTTGAGAGGAACGATATGAATCATGCCGTTATATTGGTGATAGATTTTATTTGCAAGCATTAGGGCTGAGGGCAAACTGAGAAAATAGTAGCAGCTAGGCCAATTAAGTCACTGCACCACCCAATATAGTCACAGATAAAGTTCGTTCTACCAGTGTTGCCCACCTCAAATAGCCAGCTGCCACATGGCCATAAATCAAATGCAACTAGATTAAAAAAGATGAGAGGCAACACACTCCCAAACCAGAATTGTTTTTGTACCAGTCGAATTTCAATTTAATCAATAAATTAATCCATGGTTTCCAGTTTCGTTTGAAAGTTCCTATTTTCTTTTTTTTTCATACGTATGAGCGTGAACGGGGACGCGTCAGGCTGCCAAACAAAGTACTTTTGCCTTTGTGACCACGGTTTCCAACGAACATGCAGAATACTTATTGAAAAGGAACACAGTACTTGGTTAAGGAACTAAGGCTACTTAAAGCTTTTAATTGGACCTTGTACAGCATTTGGAAGATACATGGAAGCAGGCAACAAAGCGTTTGGAACGGAAACAGATTCTTAACTGCTCTTTACGTGGTACATGACCTAGCTCAAGAGTTGTGGTGCCCTGAAGAGGCCCTTGTTTGGATCGAAACGCATTGGCTGCATTGTTTTGTTAATGAAATTTCAAGTGTGAAAAGAAGAAAAAAGAAAAAGAAAATAAGAACTTTCAAATGAAACTAGAAACCATGGATTAACTTATAAATTATATTGAAATTTGACTGGTACAAAAACAGATCTGGTTTAGGAGTGTGTTGCCTCTCATATTTTTGAAGTTAGGGCTGAGGGCACTCTTACTGCATATAGGGGGCAACACTTTGGAGCATTTTGTTTTTCCTGAAAGGGACAGAGAGCCTGTTTCAAGGTTGGCATGATGGCCTGGCATGATGGGGAAGGGGTGAAAGAGGCAAAGGAAACAGCCTTTTTCTCAAGGCCGCAGCTATTATTACTGAAGCAGGTGAATTGCATTGGGGTTTAGGAATGTGAGGGGCTCATAACATCCCAATTAGGGGGTGCAGTGTTTTTGGATCGTTTTCAGTTTGAGGCAATTATAGGTCTAACATTTAGTGTGGATTATGTGCTACAGAAAAAGTACCCCTGAAATAATAAGATCATACGCCCAGTGCCCTGCACTCAGCCCAGTCTCTATCCTTCTCCCAATCCTTGCTATAAAGTTTTGAGAGGTGGGCTTCTTCAAAACCTTTTTTTAGCGGGACTCAGAGCAAACATTTTGAAGATCTCTGCTATATGGCCTATGAATAACAACGGGAGGGTGGTCCAATGTTGAAGAGTCTTTTAAACGTTGTCGAAAAGGGGGCGATCTTCTGTGCCCCATCTGGAGCTCAGATTTTGTTACAGGTAGTGTTGTGTCCCTCTTTGTCCAAGCCCACTAGGACCACAAGCATGGCTGGTAAGTGGAATGGATGATCTTTATTGTATTTTCCTCCCCTGACGGTGCAGTGCATGCAGGCACTTCCTTCTTCCTCGTGGGGATTGCGACGAGCCCCCATCCTCCTTAACTGACTGGAAGTGGTTTCTGGTGTCTAGTCCCCTCCCCATGTGTTCTGTGCAGGGTCCTAGTGCCCACCTTAACATCGCTCTGACGTCTCACCCTTTCATGGAAAAGAAAGAAGAACCCAAAAGAAAGCAAAACTGAAAAGAAATGAAAGAAAGAGAGTAGAAAAGAAAGGAAAAAGAAAAAGAAAAACACTTAAAATAGATAAACACAACGATATTCATTTTTGGCTTTGTCTCTGATGTTGGTGACTTTCTGTCCCATCATTATAGTTTATCAATGAGCCATTTTGCTCTTCTGCTCACTCTCTTTTGGCGGGATATTTCTGTTTCCTCACTTTGTACTTCCCCTGCCACTCCAGCCCGGGCAGGTCGTTCACTGCTGTGTGGTACGCTTTCCACACATTCCTCGTCTTCGTCCTTTAGAGCTTTTGCTTTGTTCCTTGGCGGTTCCTCTCTTTCCTCATCGTCTGATGTTCTGAATCCTTTGAAGTGTGAGCTATTTTTGGTGATACTGTAAGGTCCCGATGCTGCCGTTATCATGGGCCCTTTCACGTTTGTTATTGTTAGTGGTTGACTGGAGAAAGGACTGTCTGACTTCCTTGTTTGCCGTTGGTGCACTAGTACTAGATCTCCTTGCTTTAATTCAGTTGCTGTGGCATGACGCCATGCATCAGCGTATTGTTTCATCTTCTTCTTTGCCTCATGATCTCTTTCAGCAATGTCACTGTTTTCAGGGGGTGCTTTTGCTTCCAGTTGAGGCAACCTGGTCCTGCTTGTTCTCCCCAGTACCAGTACTGCCAGGCATCTTCCCGTGGAATTGTGCGGTGTGTTGCGGTAGTCTCGCAGTATTTGGCACAGTGTTTGACCTACTGAGATCTGCGCCAATTTTGCCAGTTGGTCGGCCTTTTTAATGTTGCTCTTGAATCTTTCTACCATGCTGTTTGCATTTGGCCACAAAGGTGTTATTTTCCTGTGATGTATTCCCAGTTATGCCATGGACCTACGGAATTCTTATCCTGAAAATAGTGGTCCATTGTCTGTCTTTAGTGTCAGCTGGGCACCCCATGCTGCAAATATGTCATCTAGTATTGTTAAGGTGGCAGTTGCTGATGTTGATGACACCTGATGTACTGTGGGAAACTGGGAGTATTCGTCTATGACGATAAGCAGTCCCCGGTGTCCAGCGGCCCATAGAAGTCAGCGCCCATTGTCGTCCACAACGCCCTGGGAACTCAGACATGCGTAGTTGTTCTGGCTTTGGTGGCCTTCCCGCTATCTGGCAAAGATGACAGTTTATGATCATGTCCTCCCTTAGCATTTTTATTTACCACTATGCCCCTGTAGGAGTCATGTGCCAGGCTTACGGCCTGCCCCCGTAGTATTTTTGGTATCACTATCCTGGTTCCTCGAAGTAGAATTCCATGCTCTGTTTCTGACAGCTCCTCTTGTATTTGTTTGAACACTAGTAGTTCTTCTCTTCTGACTCCTTCACTTATTGGACTGCTGTTGTTTACATGTTTCCACCTCTGTTGCTGTATTGTACTTTTGACTGCTTGTAGCGTGGAATCACTTATTGTTTCTTGCATCAGTTCTTCAATTGTTATTGAGGTACTCCTCAGCCATGGACATGGTCTCTGGCGCGCGAGGTAGGGGATACCGTGACATGTAATCGGCAGGGTTAATCTCTTTTCCTGGTTTGTGCACTATTTTGAAATAGTAGTCCATTAGTCTTTTACCCCATCTTTCAATGCCCGGTGGAATTTATACGTTCGGGTTACCATATATACGTGACTAGTGCTTGGTGGTCTGTCACGATGGTGAATGGCTTCCTGTAGATGAACATGTGGTAGTGTTCACACACCCACACTACTGCTACACTCTCTTTCTCTGGTTGCGAGTATGCCCTTTCTATGTCTGACAGGCTCCTGCTTGCAAATGCAATGATCTGGATGGGTGAGTCTTTTCTGGCATACGTTGTGCGAGAATGGCTCTGTTTTTTATGGGTCTGATCACCCGCCTCACCATCTCTTGAAATATTTCCACTGCTGACGATATTCTGAAGCTTAGTCACTTGTAGCGAAAAAGACCCAGGTGAGTGGAGAACGTTGTAATGTAGCGTGCTTGCGAATCAAGCTCCAGCTGATGGTAACCTTTTAATAGATCTAGTTTTGAGAATATGTTGGCTCCGGTGAGGCAGCTGATCATGTCAATCAAATGAGAGCCTGGGTGCCTTTCCCCTTCGATTGCCGTGTTTGGTATGCACAGATGCGTATTTTTGTTGTGTTTTTCTTCAGTACACTCACTATTGGAGATACCCATGGAGTTCATCCGTCTGCCGGATCTATGATGTCCTGTTTTAGAAAGCTCTTTAAGTCTTCTTCCGCTCATGGTTGTAGGTGCACAGGTCATTTTGATCCACTTGCTTAACTGCTTCGTTGATATGAAGTGTTATTTGCATGTCCTTCAGCCTTCCCAGCCCTTTTGGATTGCAGGGTGTTCTCTCAGAATGTTGTGATGCTCTGCCATGTGGTATGTCATTGCTAGGAGGCCCATCCCTGAGCAGTGACATTGCATAGTAGACATGGTGCTGGAATGTGTCCATGGAGTTCATGAACTTCTTCTTTTCGTTGTAGTGTCTCTACAAAATTTACCACTGGTTTCATCGCGTCCCATGTGAAAATATTGATGGTGGAGGGTGACAACGGAGGCTTGTGTTTCATCTTCTCATATTTTGATATGCACATGATGTTGCATCTGGCTCCACTGTCTAGAACAAATCTCGTTTTGTGGCTACCAACCTCAATGTCCACTGTCGCTGTTTTCTTTATCTGTTGTTTGCCAATGAGCTGAATATGGTCGGGCTTGTGATCTTGCGCTGGAACAACTGACATTAGATATAGTTGTTCCATGGTCTCACGTACATTTGCGTCATCAGAATCAGCTGATGGGCTGCGATTGTGTGTTTCCATGTGCCGTGCGTACCTGCTTGACATTGTTTGTGGTTTGGCATGTCGCCCTCGCTCTGTTTTGAAATATCCGCCCATGCAGACACTCGCAAAGAGTTTTTTTGGTTGCATTTTCGACATTGTGTCCCATGGCAGAGCAGGCACCAGCACACTGGAATTCTAGTCTGCAGCGGTAGCATGTCCGTTCTTGTTTCTGCTTTAGTAGCGGTGATGTTTTGTCATGTCTGCTGCTGTTCCCAACCATGCGATTAGCCTGTTCCATCGTACACGCTCAACCATTTTCCATCTGAATGGCATGTGACGTGGCTCTGGCCTCCGTGCGTGCCATTGTTAGTATTCTGTCTAAGTTGTATGGTTCTTTAAGTACTCTTGTGCGCAACCCATCTGAATGACAACCTTCGATGATGCGCAGCCATATTGCAGCTGCTTTGTCAAATCTTTCAAATTCACAGTATGTGACCAGTTTGCGTAACCTCGGTTGCAAAATAGGGAAGGGACTCATCTGCCCGTTGGCATGCTGTGTTGAATGTGTACATTCGAAGTCTATGTTCCCCTTGGGGTCAAAACTGTTGGTGAGACACTTTATCAGGCCTTTGTATGTTGTGATTGCCCCCGACGGGAAGGTTACGAGCAGATCTTTGACCTCAACACCAACGAAGTTTAGAATTAGATCTTTGTTTTGTTCATCTGTGTTGTTTTTGCATGTGGCACGCACGTAGCGTTTGAACTGGCTGATCCACTTCCCCCAACAAGCACCTTTCGTCTGAGAGACAGAGAGGTCGAAAGGCAGCGGTCCTCAGAAGATTGCGCTTTAGTTGCACTCTCATTGCGTTCCTCCGTCATTGCTGTGGTCAGTTGGTGTCAACGATATGCTCCTCATTGGTAGGTTGCTGGTGGGCCTTTTAATTCTTTGTCACCACTTTTTAGTTGCTTTTTCCTATCGGCACGCTGTTTTTTGCTTTGAATGCACTGTGCCTGACTTCAAAATGGCCGCCAGCACTTTCTTCATGGTGACTTACTTCTCTGCCTGACTTTAAAATGGCCACAGAGGTCTCGCGTGATTGAGATTTGGCCTTTTTGGTGTGCCTGACCTTAAGATGACCGCCGGGGCCTCCTAAATGTGCCGCGCCTGACCTTAAGCTGGGGGCCGAGGTCTTGTGATATTTCAGTTTGCAATTGAAATCACTGTGGAAGACTCGGGCGGCTGTGCAGACGGTTGGCGGGCAGCTGAGGCCACAGCGGTGTGCACTGCTTGCTCGTAGGGCGACGCGGGAGACGGTTGCAGCTATCGCAAGCTGCAATGTCAAATGCACTTATTTAAGGGCAGCGCTGTGGCTTGGTAGTGCTTACCGCGTTTGTTTTCCTTTTCTCCTCCACGATGTGCTATGGGGGTGGGCTCTTTACGTCTCTTCTTCTTTTGGCCATAGTGGTCCAGGGTGGGCTCCTGGCTCCGTTCTGTATTGCAGCTTGCTGGGATGTAGTGCACCCTCGTCATGGTGTGATCCCACCGGATCGTCGCCAGATGTCATGTCCCTCTTTGTCCCAGCCCACAAGGACCACAAGCAAGTATAGTAAGTGGAATGGATGTTTTTAATTATATTATCCTTCCCTAAGGGTGCAGTGCACGCAGGCACTTCCTTCTTTCTTGTGGCGCATGTAGAGAGTGCCCCCGTTCTCCTATGCTGACCGGAAGTGGTGTCTGGTGGCTAGTCCCCTCCACATGTGTCCTGTGGAGGGTCCTAGTGCCCACCTGCACGTCGTTCTGGCAGTTAGCTCCTTTTCTGACATCATAATTAAACAAACTAGTGTCTAGGATCATGCTATTACATATTTAGTCCTCTAAACGTGCATAGGATCCTTGATTAATTTGTGTAGTGTTATAAAAAGATGAGATGTTCCCAACAAAGGTCGAGGTGAAATTAAAGATGCCAGTTTCTTTTCCAGGACTGGGTAAAACACAAACAAGATGGATGTCTATTGGCCATGTTCACGTATTGGTTTGAAATGACATATTATAGAACTGATTTATATATTACACATAACTGGAAATTATTTAACATATATTCATTCAAGTGTAGTAGTGAGTGTTTTGAATTAAGATAGAATATTCATATAACTGATTTGGAACACATAATGGTGTTAATTAGAAGTGAAGCAGAGCTGGCAGCTTGATCCTGGAAAATCCCCATGTTTTACAAATCTAGCTGCACCAAGCATGCCCCTGCTACTTCTACATAGTTTGATACACCCAGTGAAGGTTGTCTGGGAATATTTGCTGGAAACATACATGAATGAACTTGGGGTATTCACATCAGGCCTCCTGATGCAAAAGGAGAATGACATTTTGTGTAGCTGCACAGGCCTCCATTGTGTAGCAAGTATTATTTCTTTCAAATTAACGCTCCAAACCAGGCTTTTTCTGGACCTCACATTTTTATCTTGTTATTATGTTGCCAAGGTGTACTGTGCTCAGTCACTAAAGGACAAATGTTTGAGACACGAAGTTGAATTTCGTTTCTTCCAGTCAGTGTTGGAATGGCTACTGAATGTTTCATGTAGAGCAATGTCTACCAAGGAGTAAATTGGCCGTATTCTTCTATTTGATTTTTTAACCTATACTATCCCAAATGGCCAAATAAATCCATAATTCAGTATATCCCCTGTCTTACAAGTGGTGAAGCAGAAGAATATAAATTGGCAGAGAGGAGCAGGTTCTGGGCTTGTCTTCCTGCTCTTTTCTGCTGGTCTTCCTAAGTCTTGCTGCTGTTGCTACTGAGGATGCTGCTCTGGCTGAACTGGTGAATTCTGGGATGTTCTGTTCCAACTGCTGGGAATCTAAACAAGGTATTGGGTCCTGACTATAGCTCATAGATCCATGAATCACAAGAACGAACCTCACAAAAATGATATTCTGGCATCTGAGGAAAGAGGCAAGGTCTGCTTTGACTTGAAAAGATAAATACTTCATTTCTAGAAGAGGAAACTTTAATACAGGGGCAACAGCAACCAAGCAGGTCGCCCAGATGCATCCACAACTCCAAATGTCTCCCTTCACGGCTTCACAACTCTTGATGTCACACAAATCGAGAATTCCAATGCTGCCAGCAGCACAAGACATAACACACCTCCTTTTTCCATTACAACAACAACCCAAAACTAAAAACATAAACAACACAGTGAGTTCAAGAAAAAACTAAATACAACAATACCCCTTGTGACAGGGCGCCCTAGGAGGAAGACTACTGAAGCCCCGGTGGTACCACAGAGGTGTGTTTTGCGTCCACGGAGGGGCGGAGTCCTGGCCCTCAGCCAGACCCGGAAGCGGCTTCAAGTACGCCAGCAGCAGAGAAGGCGGCGTTCAGCAACAGCGAAGACGAAGCGGGACGACCTGACAAAGGAAGAGGAAGCGAGCAGCGGACCAGTGGCAGACGTTTCCCCAGGGGAAGGCGCTATGGAGGCAGCCGTGGCTCTATCAAGTAGCCACGGCTTCAGGCAAGTGACCCGAACGGCCGGGCGTTTAATGGGCGGGTGGGTTTCCACCCACGCTTGCTTTACAGGCCTGTAGAAAGGTCCGTACGGCACACCAAAGGTGGGGGATAGAGACTCCTGGTTTGGATAAGGGGCAGTATCTGGGGTCTGACTAGGCACATAACATCATTCCAGGTGAGGAGAAAACCCAGAGCTAGGAGTCACTAGTAGCACAGGGGTCACGTGAAGACTAACGGTCCCCGCACTTCCCTCACGCCCACTTGCACTTGGTTTGCTTTGTTTTCTGCCTATTATCCCTTTACTTTACTCACATCGTGTGAAGCAACACTTTGAGTCCCTATCCGGCTCTCACCGGCTCTCAGGGGAAGGGTATAGGGTTATCCAGTGTAGTGATAAGCAACAGGAACACTAATATCCTCTCTCTTGAGGAGAAGTGAAATCCTGTGGGGAGAAGACGCAAACCGAGACAGACTTCGGGACTATCTCTTACTGTGGGTGGGCAAACACCAATAAATACGTCTTGACTTCATACCTACGGCCTCTCGTGTGTTGTTCTGTGACAAGTGGTGTCAGAAGTGGGATAATTCCCTCCCTTGCTGACACAGGACAACACCATGACCCAAACAATCAGCCTGGACGATATGTTGAAACAGCTGGCCGAAGGGCAGCGTCATCTCCAATTAGTGGTGGAGGGACAGACCACAGAGGCACAAAAGGACTGGGAACACCTGCAGGAGGCCCTACAGGCGCAAGCCGGTCTTATAGCCCAGAACCAGGTGGTTCAGGACACTGCCATTAAACGCCTAACAGATACGATTGCAAGCAGTAAGGTACACCCCAATGTACCAAGTTCGGTGCTACAAAAATATCAGCCAGGGGAAGACCCGGACTTCTTTTTACGAACTTCGAACGGGTAGCCAGCACCGCCCAGTGGCCAGTCGAGTGTTGGGGCCAATATATACCACCCCTTCTGTCGGGCGAGCTGCAGACTGCCTACCAGGCAGCAAATCCAGCAGGAACCAACCCCTATGGAGCAATCAAGAAGGCCATGTTAGAGAGGCTGGGTTACAACCAGGAACATTACCGTGTCAAGTTTAGGAAGGAGAAATGGCTACCTCAGGACAACCCTTGTGCTCTCTTCTATAGAATCCAGGACCTGGGTACCCGCTGGTTACAGCCTCACACCTCTACAATGGAAGAGGTGATGGATAAGATTCTACTCGCGCAGTTCCTGGAGGGTCTCCCGATTCCAACAAGAGCATGGGTGAAACAACATTCAAACATCACGGTCACTAGCGCCATCGACTTGGCCTGTGCCCACCAAAGAGCCCTGGAGGTACGGGTTTTCACGCCACGAATGCCTACTCCAGTTGCCTTAAAGTGGAGGTTCTCCGCTCCCAGTCCCTCTACTCCCCCTATGCGGCTCCTCTTGGACCCGAGACTCCTGGCCCGTCCCACTGTACGGGAGGGCAGTCAAGGACCCCAATGCTATCAGTATGCTTAGTTGGGCCACATTGCATGAAACTGCCCCAAAGAACCAGCCCCAGTGAACCCATGGAGGTAGGGTATACACGAGGCCGGGTGCTCTGGGCAGGAGATGGGAAGGAGGCCTATCACCTGTTTCTCTCTGTGAACGGAGTCACAACAAAATACCTTATAGATTCAGGGTGTCTCCATTCCGTACTTAGCCAAGAGCGGATACTGGGCCATCAGTGGCAAGAGGGAGAGAAAGTAGCGTTCACCTGTGTTCACGGAGACCAGAAAACCTACCCCGTGGCTGTTGTAGAGATAGGGGGAAAAGGGGAAACGAGACAAATACGAGTCGGAGGAATACCGAGACTGGTGGAGGACATGATAATAGGCACCGACTACGTAGAGTTCCCAACACTACTGTCCAGAGCAATCACGGCAAAGGAAGAACACACGTGGCTGATGGGAGCTCCATTTTCTTACAGAGGACATAAAAGGGGGTAGGTATAAGACCGAAAAACCCGTAGAGAAAAGAGAGAACACAACCATTACGTAGTATTGAACGGGTTGACTGACAACCCTTCTACTTCCTCAGTTACAGATGGAGAGCAGGGAACTCCGCGCAGCTTCAGGGCAGCTCAGAAGGAAGACCCCACCTTGGGAAACGCCTGGGCCCAGACAGTGACAGAAGAAGACGACCAGGTAGGCCCTTGCTTTTACACTTCAAGGGGTTTATTGTGCAGAAGGGTCAGGAAGCCTACCGAAATGGTAAAGCAACTCCTAGTCCCCCTCCTTTCCGTGACCAGGTCCTCCACCTAGCACATAATCAGGCGGGTGGGGCCATTACGGAAGAGAAAACACTGAGGAATACCTCTTACGCTGCTTTTATTGGCCTAGGGGTCTTCTCAGACATCAGACGCTTTTGTGCACCCTGTCCCCTGTGTCAACGGGTTCAACCCCTCTCATACCCCTAGGGCACCCTTGTGTCCCCTCCCCATAATAGAGGTACCCTTTTCCAGGGTTGGTATGGACCTTGTGGGCCCTCTGGTTACCTCCACCAGGGGTACCAGTACATATTAGTGCTGGTTGATTATGCGACAAGGTATCCCGAGGCTATACCACTCACCAGCATGACAACCAGTAGCGTAGCACAGGCTATGATAGGGCTCTTCAGCCGGGTGGGGTTCACACGGGAAATAATGACAGACCAAGGCACACCCTTTATGTCTCATCTCATGGCCCAAATATGCAGGTATTGGGAGTCCGACAAATACGCACCGCAGTCTACCACCCCCAAACGGACGGCCTGGTAGAGCCGTATAACCGCACCATTAAGAACATACTGAGAAAAACCATCTCTGCGACAGGGAGGGATTGTGATAAATAGCTACCTCTGACCCTTTTTGCGATCCGAACTCACACCCAGTCTTCGACCGACTGTAGTCCGTTTGAGCTCGTGTTTGGGAGGATGCCCCGGACCCTCCTAGAAATGGCAGTGGAGAGGTGGGAAGACGAAGGGAGGGGTCTCCTCGATTATGCCGCTCTTCTCAAAGAAAGGCTGTCCACGCTATGGGAGGAGGTCAGGCAGAATCTGGACACTGCCCAAAGCAAACAGAAAAGAGGGTATGACAGTAGAGCAGTGTTGAGAATGTTCCAAGTCAGAGATAAGGTCCTCCTCCTTCTTCCCTCCATCGATAACAAGTTGTTGGCCAAGTGGCAGGCCCCCTTCATAGTACTAGCCCAGGTGACACCGGTCACATATCGGATGGCGGTTCCACACTCAGGGAGGGCAGGTCAGATATACCATGTTAACCTGTTGAAGAAGTGGGTGGAAAGACCAGAACCAGCTCACATGTCCTCTACTAACCTGCTGATAACTGATACCCATTCACTGGCTATTCACTTTCCTCCCGAGGCCCAGACCACCAGAGCAGGCACTGTCCCCATAGGTTCCCAGTTCACAACAGAGCAGTCGAAAACCCTCCTCTCGGTAGTGGACAGTTTTCAAGACATCTTTTCCCACAGACCGGGTAGAACACCCCTTGTGCACCACGACATCAGAACTTACGGTGCCAAGCCTATTAGGTTGAGACCATACAGAATACTAGAGGCCAGACGGAGGGTGGTGGAAGGAGAAGTTGAGGAGATGTTACGTGACGGTATCATAGAACCCTCCCGCAGCCCATGGTGTTCCCCGGTTGTGCTGGTACCAAAGCCTAACATCTCTCTCCGGTTCTGTGTGGATTTCAGACAGCTGAATGTGATCTCCCAATTTGACTCGTACCCCATGCCACGTGTGGATGAGATGATAGACAAACTAGGCACAGCCAGGTACATAACCACACTAGACCTGACTAAAGGCTACTGGAAAATATCCTTGACACCTTCAGCCTGGGAGAAAACCGCTTTTTCCACCCCCTCGGGCTTGTATCACTTCAGAGTTTTGCCCTTTGGCCTTCACGGAGCCCCAGCCACCTTCCAACGGCTGATGGATGTGGTGTTACAAGCACACTACACCTATGCAGCCGCCTATCTGGACGACATTGTGATCTTTAGCCACACGTGGGAACAACATGTCACCCACATAAAGGCAGTACCCAACAGCCTTAGGCAAGCAAGACTTACAACGAACCCCGAAAAGTGTATGTTAGCCACAAACACCATATGTTACCTGGGTTATCACATACAGGAAAGACAGATACGACCTCAGGTGGGCAAAGTAGAGGCCATCAAGACCCTGGAGACGCCCTCCACGAAGAAAGGTATAGGGGCCTTCCTGGGTTTGGTGGGCTACTACCATCGATTCATTACCCGGTTTTCGGAGGTGGCAGCTTCGTTAACGGACCTGCTAACAAAAGCATGCCCCAATACCAGCAGGGAGTGGTCCCCTGTCAACTGCAAAGTTTTGAGACATTAAAGGGACTGTTGTGTCATGGCCCGGGACTCGTTTGTCCAGACTTCACCAAAGAGTTTACTCTACAAACCGATGCCTTGGACAGAGGACTGGGGGCGGTCTTGTCCCAGCCCGACGGGTCTGGGGATCTGCACCCCGTGGTGTACTTGAGTCGTAAGCTGCTCTCTCTGGAGTCACGTTACTCCACAGTGGAGAAGGAATGTTTAGCTATTAAATGTGCTGTCCAATCGCTCCAGTACTATTTGTTGGGTCGCCCTTTTCGGCTGTACACTGATCATGCCCCTCTGGTGTGGTTGGCCCGGAACAAGGATTCCTGCGATGGTTTCTGGCACTACAACCTTTTTCGTTTCAGGTGGCTCACCGGCCCGGTTCACAACAGACCAACGTGGACTACCTCTCCCGTTCCACAGCTGTCTCATGCCCCGGTGGGGAGGCATTGTGACAGGGCGCCCTCGGAGGATGACTACTGGAGCTCCGGTGGTACCATAGAGGTGTGTTTTGCGTCCACGGAGGGGCAGAGTCCTGGCCCTCAGCCAGACCCGGAAGCGGCTTCAAGTATGCAAGCAGCAGAGAAGGCGGCGTTCAGCAACAGTGAAGACGAAGCGGGACGAACAGCGGAACAGCGGGAGCCAGAGGAAGCGAGCGCAGAGGCCACGGACCAGATGAGCGACAAGGAAGCGAGGGCGGATGCCGTAGACCTGACGAAAGAAGAGGAAGCGAGCAGCGGACCAGTGGCAGACGTTTCCCATGGGGAGGACGCTCTGGACGAGGCAGCCGTGGCTCTGTGAAGGAGCCATGGCTTCAGACAAGTGACCGAATGGACTGGCGTTTAATGGGAGGGTGGGTTTTCACCCAAGCTTGTTTTTCCCAGCCTGTAGAAAGGTCCGTACGGCACACTGAAGGGGGGATAGACTCCTGGTTTGGATAAGGGGCAGTATCTGGGGTCTGAATAGGCACAGGACATCAGTCCAGGTGAGGAGAAAACCCAGAGCTAGGAGTCACTAGTAGCACAGGGGTCACATGAAGACTAACGGTCCCCACACTTCCCTCACGCCCACTTGCACTTGGTTTGCTTTGTTTTCTGCCTATTATCTCTTTAATTTACTCACATCGTGTGAAGCAACACTTTGAGTCCCTATCCAGCTTTCACCCTATCTTTATGGGGGAAAGGTATAGGGTAATCCAGCATAGTGATAAGCAACAGGAACACTGAATGCCTCTCCCTTTCTTTTCTCCCCGAGGGGAAGCTCGATGCCAGAGAAGACCGTCGAAGAGGAACCGAAAAACTGAGGAGAAGTGAAATCCTGTGGGGGAGAAGACGCAAACCGAGACGGGCTTCGGGACTATCTCCTGCTGTGTGTGGGCAAACACCAATAAATACCTCTTGACCTCATACCTACTGCCTCTCGTTGTGTGTTGTTCTGTGACACCCCCATACTCCCAAAATAATCTGAAACAAACATGAAATTCAATGAGAACCAAAATATTAAACACTACAATAAGCCTAAAAATAACAATAAAATAATTAAACACAACACACATTGTAGATAACTGTAACTGATGGCCTAGAAGAGATCGATTCCTATACACAACATAATCTCTAAATTTGACAGGTAGTCGCTCTTCACACCTCAAACTCTCACTCTTGCCACACCACACTTTTCTGCTGCTATCCTCACTTTTCATACCTGAAGATGGAACACTGCCACCCTTTCCTGAGTTCTCTTTGACTCCTGCTTTCGTCAGCACTGTACCCACCTTTGCTTCACATTCAAAATTCCACCATTAACCATTAGTTAATTTGACAGCATTCCCATCGGCACTTATCTCATCAATCACTTGCACAGGTTCATGCTTCAAAGTTCCCTTCTTTACCATGTTGCTAGAAAACTCTAAATGAACAGAATCACCCACAACCCAGTTTTTGCTCTTAGAACCATGAATCATGTCACATCCTTGCTTACTCCACTCCTTACCTTACGTGTGCCAGCAAAAATCCTCCCTTGTTAACGTTCCGACACCACATTCAATATCCCATTGATTGTAGATAACCATTTGGGTAACAGCTTGTCACTGGTCTTGCGACCCCTCAAAGCCACAAATGGAGTGACCCCAGTGAGACTATGGGGGATTTTGCGATATGCTAACAAGATAGCTCACAACAAATCCTCCACACAAAGACCAGAAGTGACAGCACCTCTGATGGACTCAGTCACAAACTTGTTCATCCCCTCAGCATTGCCATTACTCTGAGGATGATGCAAACTGCACTTCTTATCTTTAATACCAGCATCTTAAAAAATTCTCTTATTTCACTAGACATGAATGGCACCCCATTATCCAACAAAAGTTCAGAAGTAAACCCTTCTCTACAAATAATATCTGTAAGAAATTGTATTACCAATCTAGTGTTAGGTTCTCTCACAAACCTCACCTCAAACCATTTAGAAACATAATCTGCAATGACAATCAAATATTTCTGATGAAGTGGTAAAATGTGAAAAGTACTTCAGAAAATCTTCACTTAATCGATCTCAAACCTGTTCAGTACACTCAACTTGTCTCATAGGTGGTTTCCTGTACTGCAAACTCTTGTCAATAGTGTGACAGATAGCACACCTTTCAACCCAAATTTTCACATCTCTGTCCATGGCTGACCATCAATATTTTTCTCTAAACCTCTTTTTGTTGGGCATCATACCTAGATGACGTTTGTGACTCATCTCAAGCAGTCTTTTTCTAACTGCACTCTGAGGATCCATTTAGTCACCCCCACAGAAGGAAACCATCCTCCATAGAAAGTTCCATTTAAATTTAGCTGTAAGGTTGGACATCGGTCATTAGAGAATTCTCACAAGGCCACCCTTTAACAACAAATTCCATAACGTTGGCCAGCTCAGTATCCTTGGCAAGTTGTTTTCTCAACTCGGCCCCACAAACTTGCTTGCTCTCAGAACAACACACACTAGCAACCAAACATTCATTACCTTCTTCTCTCTCCATATTATCCACATGCGAGTTATTAGACAATACAGGTAACCGAGAGAGACAATGTGCCGTATTATTTCTCCCCCTGCTATATGTTCGATAACAAAGCTGTCAAATGCCGTGACCCCTTTTCTACTACTGCCTGGTGATATGCTGACCTAAGATTGAGTATAGAAAAGATCTTCACTCCACTCATGGTAGAAACCATGTTATCTATTCTAGGTAAAGGATATCCATCCACCCAGATAGCCTTATTGAGAGAACGTAAATCTATGCACATTCTCAATTCTTTATTCTTTTCAATGCAGCAACAATAGGTCACAGCCACAACGAAGACTCAGTTTGCTCAATCACTCCATTCTTACACATCTTTCTCAACAAATCAGAAAACTCAACCCGTACACTAAAAGGCACACAGCTCATCTTATGCTTAACAGGCTCAACATCATCTTTCACTTTGATAACATGTTCAAAGTCTTTGATCTCCCCCAATTCTTCATCAAAAGTATCAGACCATTGTTCCAACAACTGCGTGACATCACCCATACCTGACCTTTCTCCTACTTGTCCCAACCACAACACCTGTTGAGCACACTCTGGTTTCAACACAATACCAAAAAACCATTGATGATGCCACCTAAGAATGGCAGGACTGTCCACAGAAACAAACACTCTCCCTTGCCCAGATCTTCCTTTAAAACTGATGACAGTCTCAAAATATCCCTTTAGGTAAATTTTAGAACTGTTTTAACCACCAGGGTTAATATCAATTGGGAGAAGATCATGACATATGTTCTTCTTGATCACGGTAGCATGCGAAATAATGATAATTTTGGAGCCCGAATCAGTCATGAGGTGAATCATTACATCGTCCGCACAAAAATTATCAATGAGATCTTTAGACTTGGGCATATCATTTTCAAGAAAATTTACACACAGCACGAGATTACCCACTTTGTCATTTACATTTTGGTAATCTTGCTCTCCTCTAAACAATATTAACTTGTTCTCTTACCCTTTCACGTGAATTGCAACACGCTCAGGCAAAATGCCCACTCACACTGTATTTCATACAACGTTCTTTCTTTGCAGGACACATTTTAAATGAAGCAATATGGTTCTCTGACCCACAACTAAAACATGTTCCTTCATAACAATAAACCTTTTTCATCCTAGACTTTAGATCCTTTTTACTTTTACTATTCTTAACCTGATATACAGTCTCTTTCTCTTCCTGAGCATTATTCAACAATTTCACCTCAATACTATTCGCAATTTCTAAAGCTTCCTCCAATGTAGGATTTTTTCAAGTTAACAACCTCTCTTTGATCCTTTTGTTAAAACACCTAGTACCCAATGTGTTCCTAATAAGTTGTACCATAAAACTGTCAAATTCGCACTTGACAGCTAGAACTCCCAATGAGGCTACATACTGTCAATTGATTAATTTGCCTGTTGATCCTGTGAAAACAATGTGTATCTTCCAAATAACAAGTTTGATGGTTTGGAAAAATGTTTTTCTAATCTTTTAACAGCCTCATCGTACTCATCTTCATCATCAACAGGAGTAAAGACTGGTAAGTGTTCAAATATTTCTTGACCGTCTAATCCAAGAGAATGTTCTAGAAGTCAATATTTCCTGTCTGCCCTGAATTTAAAACTATGAATGGCTCTAAGATAGGCATTGAAAGCCCTAAACCATTCTTTCCATCTAATTGGAGGTTCACCTGGAGATTTAAAAAATGGAGGTGGTGGATTTATGGACTGCATGTGGTCACTAAAGAACTCTTCAGTAGGCAACAAACATGATCCACGAAATAAACAAGTCACCTTATGCACTGTATAAGTAATACTTGCCATGCTGTTACTCTAAAATGTGGTCATCAGTTGGAAATCATGTGAAAGGTCTCTTAACATGACGGAATATATTTGAACAATGTAAATACCGCATTGACTCAATGATAAGATGACTAAAAGGAGAAAAAATCTAGAGTAAACTCTTCATTGACTCCTTAAAGATGTCCATTGCTCTGACTCCACAAACTGTAGATTTAGGAAATGTCAGCATCTATAAACTTGCCAATCTAAGATGGCCGCTACATTATTCCAAGTGAGTGATGACATCATGAATGAGGCTTTTTGTTGAGAAAACGATTGAAGATCGATGCAAACTATTGACAATTTCCAATCTAAAACCATGACTATTCTAATGATTAGTTATTCTAGAAACGTGATGATGTGAGAATACAGTCTTAGTAAATGCATCCCAAAAAATAAACTGAACAGGCAGACTAGCGATAAATTATCCAACTGAATGCACAGCCGCTGTTGCCCCCAGGTGAAGACTCCACTCACCAACCCCGACGCAGGCAATCTGTAGAAAGCACCGCTTCCTTTTAGTGCAGTAGCCCACGTGAGGAAATTCTGCTCGTAGTCTATCTGGCATCTAAAGAAAGAGGCAAGGTCCGCTTTGGATGGAAACGGTAAATGCTTTATTTCTAGAAGAGGAAACTTTAATACAGGGGCAACAGCAACCAAGCAGGTCGCCCAGATGCATCCAAAACTCCAAATGTCACCACTCACAGCTTTAGAACTCTTGATGTTACATACATCGAGAATCCCAATGCCGCCAGCAGCAGGAAACATAACACATATGTAACAATTAAAACAAGAAATGCAATGTTTATGTTTTTATTTTGTGTCAACTTATGTTTTAGTCATGTATGCATACTCAAATATTTTAGCATTTTGATGGTTACTTTGAAATACACCAAAAATCCGAAAAGCGGAAAGAAAACTTATAACGGTCACAACTCCTTCTTTAAAAAAACAAAGCACAATTAAACTTATACACATCAATTTCTATATATGTATAATTATGTCCCTGAATTGGTTAATTTGACAACAGTTTATTGCCAGTGATCCGGTCAGCTAACGATATCCACGACTCTTATCAGCTTACTCATTCTTAAATAACAATACATTTACTGCACAGATACTTTCGACATAGATTAGTAAAGTACAGATACGAAATAGTTTTGACTGAAGTGTCTTCATGATTTATGATGTGCACAGAGAAGAATTTATAATGCTCATTAGACAGTGTGCAAAAACTCAAGAACCTTTGCAATGCTTGTGTCTCTCTGGGTTATTTTTGTGAAGCTAAAGTATGCTTCACAATAGTGCACAAAATAATGAATGAAATGCATTTGTGAATTAATTTTTATGAAAAAATAAAAGTTTCAAGAATAATTTGAATGCACAGTTTTCAAAAATAACATGAGCCAGTTACATTTGGTATGTGTATAACTGGAGATACAGCAGGACAAAATGTTCCCTCCCGAATTAGCTTAGCAATGCTACGAGTTGTCATAATCCTGATCGATAAATGCATATGTTTGGATTGGTTGAATGTAGGTGTATAAAGAGAAGCGTTTGATCCCAGTTTGTTCTATGAAAACTGTTTATTTTGGAACTGTGTTTAAGTAGCTACTGAGGTAAAATAAATATTAGTTTTTTAGAATATATTTAGTAAAGTCTGTGCTTTTTGTGATAGATTTTAGAAAGGTTAATGACATATATCATGATTTTGAATTAATTAAAAATTAGATGAGTCATTTTGAGATCTAATCAACCGAATGTGTGGTTTGCTTCAATTTGTGTTTTGTTTTTTTCTAGAAATTTAAAGTGTGCAAGATTTGTGCTATAATCCTGGTGAATATGTATATATGATCTGGTGAAATAAGTGAACTTGTACAGTAGTAGGGTGGAAGTCACTGACCTGTCCTAAGTTTAAGGATGAGGCCCTGAAAGGAATAAGTACAGCTTGCTCCCAGTAAGGATCTCAACAATACTGAAAAATGAAAGAGAGGTCTTGAAGGATAGGAGCTTTCCAGACATGTGTAAATGTGTTAGTTGATGTCTAAATGGAAAGCACCTTCCAGGTAGGGTGATCACCCCAGATTTGAAACAGGATGGTGTACTTGGAGAAAGTTATTAGAGGTCATCCTAAAACCCCTCCATATTCCTAATTTATTTTCAAATAAACATAATTAGTTAGGGTCGTAGCCTAGATGTAGAATGAATGTGTATATTATATAAGCACAAATTACAAAGGAAGAATGTTGAAGACTTCTTTATTACGTCTGTGTCCAAACTCATATCCCCCATTAGGGACTTGGCCACAGTGACGGAAAACCCTTCCAACTTCCAGACAAAGAGAAAAAAAGCAAAGTAAGAAGTATTACAGTATGCTGGAGATTGAGCTAGGCTCCAATAAATCTTACACAAACATCTTTGATAATATGTCCAAAAGTTGGGATACCGTATAAGCCATCATAAACCACTTTTTCTCATATCCTCTTCCACGTCATCAATTCACTTCTTAAACATGTTGACAAACAAATCATATTCCCCACTAACGATTGTTAGAACAATGAGGATTAATATATGTGCCTTATAAGGTAATGTGATTGTAGTCATCACTGAAACTTAATACTAACTGATAGTTTTTTGGGAAATGCAAGAGCCATTACGTAAGGACAAGGAACCACATGGCGAATAGCCTATTGATGCAGCAATTTAGGAATTACTGTTGTAGCAAATCAGCAATACATACAGATAGCACTGATTAAGAACAAAGGCCTGAGTAAATACATTTTTAGGCAATTTATTGATAAGCTAATATTTTTAAAAGTAAAATAATGTATTTCACAGTAGTGTATTGAACAGATATATCTATGTAAACACATATGCTGGAAAAATAACTATTGTGTGGCTAGCATGGTGCAAAGACCACTGAATGAGAGTGGACAATGCAGTAATATTTATACAATTAAAATCGCCACATTACTTTGGGTAACAAAAAAGCTTACTGTAATAAGCCACCGACTTGGATCCGAGGAGATTCCAATGGGGTGGCAACGCTAGTTCCCGAATCCTCCTGAGACTTGCCCACGGTTTACAGGAGGAGACACTGCTTCAGTGGCAAATCCCAGATGGAAGGGGGTTGGGATGGAGACAGCATGTGGAGTCAAAAGATGCTGTGGCTCGTCTACTTGACAGCAACACTGCAGCAGGCATTCACACCAGTCTGATGAATGGTACTGGCAAATATGGTACCTATAAACCAACAAATAATAAGTCTTTAGCGTAGGGTTAACTATATCTCTTAAGGCATCACCTCACGAAAGCTTTCCAAATCTCAACCAACCTTTAGTTTTGTTGTCATTTGTTCCTTTTTTAGAATGTCCGTAGAGGTCCCTTCATCAAAGTTTCGAAACTGTAGTGAGTATGATTTCAGCATCAAACCCACAAGCAAATTTGGATGGGGTTAGCTCTCTGACAGAGCCCTGCCAACAGTATGTACAAGTTGAACAAAAACACTAGTTACCTTTGTTTGCAGCATGATGTTGTGACTGAGCTCACCACATAGCGAAATCAAGTCTGTTTATGCGTCTCTCCTTTTCTTCTGTTCTTTTTTCCATCCAGGGACGAGACTAATGCGGGATGTTCTTTGTGGTGTGGTCGAAGCGGGAGGAACAAGGGAGCTAACAAGTCAGAATCCTGGAAGCCAGGAAACAGGTAAGTGGCAGGCAAAGAGGCTAAATGAAGAGGAGGAATGCGGATAGCCTTTAAATAAGACTGCTTGTCTTTGTTCTGCACTTGAGTGTTTATTGCATTGCTTTAGAACATTTACTAAGGTTGCATTCTAATTGTTTGTAACAAGGAACAGGTGCAGATGATTTATTTGATGAGGCTGTCTTCTAGAGGGTGCTTTAGAATGTTCACAAAGGTCGCGTTCTAATTGCTTACAGCAAAGAATAGGTGCAGGTGATTAATTTGATGAGGGCTGTCTTGCAGAAGGTTCACGTTGAGGTCATCTATGCCGGTTGCTTGATACTTATTATGGTGGATTTTCTGGATGTTTCCGTGGTGCCTGAAAACTGACCTTGCATATGCATGGTAAACATTTGCAAAAGCTATTAAGCCTTTTCAAACAAACTGGGGAACATCAGCTGCAGCTAGCTATTACCAACAGCATGTAATTTGGTTAAAAGTCAGGGTACAAGATGTTTGTTCATTTATAAGTGTTGAGAGGAACGATATGAATCATGCCGTTATATTGGTGATAGATTTTATTTGCAAGCATTAGGGCTGAGGGCAAACTGAGAAAATAGTAGCAGCTAGGCCAATTAAGTCACTGCACCACCCAATATAGTCACAGATAAAGTTCGTTCTACCAGTGTTGCCCACCTCAAATAGCCAGCTGCCACATGGCCATAAATCAAATGCAACTAGATTAAAAAAGATGAGAGGCAACACACTCCCAAACCAGAATTGTTTTTGTACCAGTCGAATTTCAATTTAATCAATAAATTAATCCATGGTTTCCAGTTTCGTTTGAAAGTTCCTATTTTCTTTTTTTTCATACGTATGAGCGTGAACGGGGACGCGTCAGGCTGCCAAACAAAGTACTTTTGCCTTTGTGACCACGGTTTCCAACGAACATGCAGAATACTTATTGAAAAGGAACACAGTACTTGGTTAAGGAACTAAGGCTACTTAAAGCTTTTAATTGGACCTTGTACAGCATTTGGAAGATACATGGAAGCAGGCAACAAAGCGTTTGGAACGGAAACAGATTCTTAACTGCTCTTTACGTGGTACATGACCTAGCTCAAGAGTTGTGGTGCCCTGAAGAGGCCCTTGTTTGGATCGAAACGCATTGGCTGCATTGTTTTGTTAATGAAATTTCAAGTGTGAAAAGAAGAAAAAAGAAAAAGAAAATAAGAACTTTCAAATGAAACTAGAAACCATGGATTAACTTATAAATTATATTGAAATTTGACTGGTACAAAAACAGATCTGGTTTAGGAGTGTGTTGCCTCTCATATTTTTGAAGTTAGGGCTGAGGGCACTCTTACTGCATATAGGGGGCAACACTTTGGAGCATTTTGTTTTTCCTGAAAGGGACAGAGAGCCTGTTTCAAGGTTGGCATGATGGCCTGGCATGATGGGGAAGGGGTGAAAGAGGCAAAGGAAACAGCCTTTTTCTCAAGGCCGCAGCTATTATTACTGAAGCAGGTGAATTGCATTGGGGTTTAGGAATGTGAGGGGCTCATAACATCCCAATTAGGGGGTGCAGTGTTTTTGGATCGTTTTCAGTTTGAGGCAATTATAGGTCTAACATTTAGTGTGGATTATGTGCTACAGAAAAAGTACCCCTGAAATAATAAGATCATACGCCCAGTGCCCTGCACTCAGCCCAGTCTCTATCCTTCTCCCAATCCTTGCTATAAAGTTTTGAGAGGTGGGCTTCTTCAAAACCTTTTTTAGCGGGACTCAGAGCAAACATTTTGAAGATCTCTGCTATATGGCCTATGAATAACAACGGGAGGGTGGTCCAATGTTGAAGAGTCTTTTAAACGTTGTCGAAAAGGGGCGATCTTCTGTGCCCCATCTGGAGCTCAGATTTTGTTACAGGTAGTGTTGTGTCCCTCTTTGTCCAAGCCCACTAGGACCACAAGCATGGCTGGTAAGTGGAATGGATGATCTTTATTGTATTTTCCTCCCCTGACGGTGCAGTGCATGCAGGCACTTCCTTCTTCCTCGTGGGGATTGCGACGAGCCCCCATCCTCCTTAACTGACTGGAAGTGGTTTCTGGTGTCTAGTCCCCTCCCCATGTGTTCTGTGCAGGGTCCTAGTGCCCACCTTAACATCGCTCTGACGTCTCACCCTTTCATGGAAAAGAAAGAAGAACCCAAAAGAAAGCAAAACTGAAAAGAAATGAAAGAAAGAGAGTAGAAAAGAAAGGAAAAAGAAAAAGAAAAACACTTAAAATAGATAAACACAACGATATTCATTTTTGGCTTTGTCTCTGATGTTGGTGACTTTCTGTCCCATCATTATAGTTTATCAATGAGCCATTTTGCTCTTCTGCTCACTCTCTTTTGGCGGGATATTTCTGTTTCCTCACTTTGTACTTCCCCTGCCACTCCAGCCCGGGCAGGTCGTTCACTGCTGTGTGGTACGCTTTCCACACATTCCTCGTCTTCGTCCTTTAGAGCTTTTGCTTTGTTCCTTGGCGGTTCCTCTCTTTCCTCATCGTCTGATGTTCTGAATCCTTTGAAGTGTGAGCTATTTTTGGTGATACTGTAAGGTCCCGATGCTGCCGTTATCATGGGCCCTTTCACGTTTGTTATTGTTAGTGGTTGACTGGAGAAAGGACTGTCTGACTTCCTTGTTTGCCGTTGGTGCACTAGTACTAGATCTCCTTGCTTTAATTCAGTTGCTGTGGCATGACGCCATGCATCAGCGTATTGTTTCATCTTCTTCTTTGCCTCATGATCTCTTTCAGCAATGTCACTGTTTTCAGGGGGTGCTTTTGCTTCCAGTTGAGGCAACCTGGTCCTGCTTGTTCTCCCCAGTACCAGTACTGCCAGGCATCTTCCCGTGGAATTGTGCGGTGTGTTGCGGTAGTCTCGCAGTATTTGGCACAGTGTTTGACCTACTGAGATCTGCGCCAATTTTGCCAGTTGGTCGGCCTTTTTAATGTTGCTCTTGAATCTTTCTACCATGCTGTTTGCATTTGGCCACAAAGGTGTTATTTTCCTGTGATGTATTCCCAGTTATGCCATGGACCTACGGAATTCTTATCCTGAAAATAGTGGTCCATTGTCTGTCTTTAGTGTCAGCTGGGCACCCCATGCTGCAAATATGTCATCTAGTATTGTTAAGGTGGCAGTTGCTGATGTTGATGACACCTGATGTACTGTGGGAAACTGGGAGTATTCGTCTATGACGATAAGCAGTCCCCGGTGTCCAGCGGCCCATAGAAGTCAGCGCCCATTGTCGTCCACAACGCCCTGGGAACTCAGACATGCGTAGTTGTTCTGGCTTTGGTGGCCTTCCCGCTATCTGGCAAAGATGACAGTTTATGATCATGTCCTCCCTTAGCATTTTTATTTACCACTATGCCCCTGTAGGAGTCATGTGCCAGGCTTACGGCCTGCCCCCGTAGTATTTTTGGTATCACTATCCTGGTTCCTCGAAGTAGAATTCCATGCTCTGTTTCTGACAGCTCCTCTTGTATTTGTTTGAACACTAGTAGTTCTTCTCTTCTGACTCCTTCACTTATTGGACTGCTGTTGTTTACATGTTTCCACCTCTGTTGCTGTATTGTACTTTTGACTGCTTGTAGCGTGGAATCACTTATTGTTTCTTGCATCAGTTCTTCAATTGTTATTGAGGTACTCCTCAGCCATGGACATGGTCTCTGGCGCGCGAGGTAGGGGATACCGTGACATGTAATCGGCAGGGTTAATCTCTTTTCCTGGTTTGTGCACTATTTTGAAATAGTAGTCCATTAGTCTTTTACCCCATCTTTCAATGCCCGGTGGAATTTATACGTTCGGGTTACCATATATCGTGACTAGTGCTTGGTGGTCTGTCACGATGGTGAATGGCTTCCTGTAGATGAACATGTGGTAGTGTTCACACACCCACACTACTGCTACACTCTCTTTCTCTGGTTGCGAGTATGCCCTTTCTATGTCTGACAGGCTCCTGCTTGCAAATGCAATGATCTGGATGGGTGAGTCTTTTCTGGCATACGTTGTGCGAGAATGGCTCTGTTTTTTATGGGTCTGATCACCCGCCTCACCATCTCTTGAAATATTTCCACTGCTGACGATATTCTGAAGCTTAGTCACTTGTAGCGAAAAAGACCCAGGTGAGTGGAGAACGTTGTAATGTAGCGTGCTTGCGAATCAAGCTCCAGCTGATGGTAACCTTTTAATAGATCTAGTTTTGAGAATATGTTGGCTCCGGTGAGGCAGCTGATCATGTCAATCAAATGAGGGCCTGGGTGCCTTTCTCCTTCGATTGCCGTGTTTGGTATGCACAGATGCGTATTTTTGTTGTGTTTTTCTTTAGTACACTTACTATTGGAGATACCCATGGAATTGATCCGTCTGCCGGATCTATGATGTCCTGTGTTAGAAAGCTCTTTAAGTCTTCTTCCGCTCATGGTTGTAAGTGCACGGGTGATTTTGAGCCACTGGCTTAACTGCTTTGTTGATATAAAGTGTTATTTGCATGTCCTTCAGCTTTCGCAGCCCTTTTTGGATTGAGGGTGTTCTCTCAGAATGTTGTGATGCTCTGCCATGTTGTATATCATTGCTAGGAGGCCCGTCACCTGAGCAGTGAGATTGCATAGTAGACATGGCGCTGGAATGTCTCCATGTAGGACATGCACTTCTTCTTTTCGTTGTATGTTAGTGTCTCTACAAATTTCACCACTGGTTTCATCGCGTCCCATGTGAAAACATTGATGGTGGAGGGTGACAACGGAGGCTTGTGTTTCATCTTCTCATATTTTGATATGCACGTGATGTTGCATCTGGCTCCACTGTCTAGTACAAATCTCGCTGTGTGGCTACCAACCTCAATGTCCACTGTCGCTGTTTTCTTTATCTGTCATTTGCCAATGAGCTGGATATGGTCGGGCGTGTGATCTTGCGCTGGGACAACTGACATTAGATATAGTCGTTCCATGGTCTCACGTGCATTTGCGGCATCAGAATCCGCTGATGGTCTGCGATTGTGTGTTTCCAAGTGCTGTATGTACCTGCTTAACATTGTTTGTGGTTTGGCAGGTCGTCCTTGCTCTGTTTTGAAATATCCGCCCATGCAGACACTCGCAAAGTGTTTTTTTCGGTTGCATTTCCGACATTGTGTCCCATGGCAAGGCAGGCACCAGCATACTGGAATTCTAGTCTGCAGTGGTAGCATGTCCGTTCTTGTTTCTGCTTGAGTAGCGGTGATGTTTTGTCATGTCTGCTGCTGTTCCCAGCCATGTAATTAGCCTGTTCCATCGTCTGCGCTCTCCCATTTTCCATCTAAATGGCATGTGACGTGGTTCTGACCTCTGTGCGTGCCATTGTTAGTATTCTGTCTAAGTTGTATGGTTCTTTTAGTACTGTTGTGCGCAACCCATCTGAATGACAACCTTCGATGATGCACAGCCGTATTGCCGCTGCATTGTCAAATTTTTCAAATTCACACTATGTGACCAGTTTGCGTAACCTCGGTTGCAAAATAGGGAAGGGACTCATCTGCCCATTGGCATGCTGTGTTGAATGTGTACATTCGAAGTCTATGTTCCTCTGGGGGTCAAAACTGTTGGTGAGACACTTTGTCAGGCCTTTGTATGTTGTGATTGCCTCCGACGGGAAGGTTACGAGCAGATCTTTGACCTCAACACCAACGAAGTTTAGAATTAGATCTTTGTTTTGTTCATCTGTGTTACTTTTGCATGTGGCACGCATGTAGCATTTGAACTAGCTGATCGATTTCCCCCACCAAGCACCTTTCGTCTGAGAGACTGTGGTCAGTTGGTGTCAACGATATGTTCCTCATTGGTAGGTTGCTGGTGGGCCTTTTAATTCTTTGTCACCACTTTTTAGTTGCTTTTTCCTATCGGCACGCTGTTTTTTGCTTTGAATGCACTGTGCCTGATTTCAAAATGGCCGCCGGCACTTTCTTTGTGCTGACTGACTCCTCTGCCTGATATTAAAATGGCCACAGAGGTCTCGCGAGATTTGCCTTTTTTGGTGTGCCTGACCTTTAGATGGCCGCCGGGGCTTCCTAAATCTCTATTGGCTGCCGCGCCTGACCTTAAGATGGGGGCTGAGGTCTTGTGATATTTCAGTTTGCAATTGAAATCACCGTGGAAGACTCGGGCGGCTGTGCAGACGGTCGGCGGGCAGCTGAGGCCACAGCGGTGTGCACTGCTTGCTCATAGGGCAACGCAGGAGACGGTTGCAGCTATCGCAAGCTGCAATGTCAAATGCACTTATTTAAGGGAAGCACCGTGGCTTGGTAGTGCTTACCGCGTTTGTTTTCCTTTTCTGCTCCACGGGTGGGCTCACTACATCGCTTCTTCTTTTGGTCGTAGCGGTCCAGGGTGGGCTCGTGGTTCCGTTCTGTATTTCAGCTTGCCGGGATGCGGTGCACCCGCGTCATGGTGTGATCCCACCGGATCGTCGCCAGATGTCATGTCCCTCTTTGTCCCAGCCCACATGGACCACAAGCAAGTATAGTAAGTGGAATGGATGTTTTTTATTATATTATCCTTCCCTAAGGGTGCAGTGCATGCAAGCACTTCCTTCTTCCTTGTGGCGCATGTAGAGAGTGCCCCCGTTCCCCTACGCTGACCGGAAGTGGTGTCTGGTGGCTATTCGCCTCCCCATGTGTCATGTGGAGGGTCCTATTGCCCACCTGCACATCGCTCCGGCAGTTAGCTCCTTTTCTGACTTCATAATTAAGCAAACTAGTGTCTAGGATCATGCTATTACATATTTAGTCCTCTAAACGTGCATAGGATCCTTGATTAATTTTTGTAGTGTTATAAAAAGATGAGATGTTCCCAACACAGGTCAAGGTGAAATTAAAGATGCCAGTTTCTTTTCCAGGGCTGGTAAAACACAAACAAGATCGATGTCCATTGACCATGTTCACGTATTGGTTTGAAATGACATATTATAGAACTGATTTATATATTACACATATCTGGGAATGATTTAACATATATTCATTCAAGTGTAGTAGTGAGTGTTTTGAATTAAGATATAATATTCATATAACTGATTTGGAACACATAATGGTGTTAATTTGAAGTGAAGCAGAGCTGGCAGCTTGATCCTGGAAAATCCCCATGTTTTACAAATCTAGCACCAAGCATGCCCCTGCTACTTTACATAGTTTGATACACCCAGTGAAGGTTGTCTGGGAATATTTGCTGGAAACATACATGAATGAACTTGGGGTATTTACATCAGGCCTTCTGATGCTAAAGGAGAATGAAACCTTGTGTAGCTGCACACACCTCCATTGTGTAGCAAGCATTATTTCTTTAAAATTAACTCTCCAAACCAGGCTTTCTCTGGACCTCACATTTTTATTTTATTATGTTGCCAAAGTGTACTGTGCTCAGTCACTAAAGGACAAGTGTTTGAGACACAAAGTTGAATTTCGTTTCTCCAGTCAGTGTTGGAATGGCTACTGAACGTTTCACGTAGAGCAATGTCTACCAAGGAGTAAATTGGCCTTATTCTTCTATTTGATTTTTGAACCTATATTATCCCAAATTGCCAAATAAATCCATAATCCAGTATATCCCCTGTCTTACAAGTGGTGAAGCAGACGAATATAAATTGGCAGAGAGGAGCAGGTTCTGGGCTTGTCTTCCTGCTCTTTTCTGCTGGTCTTCCTAGTCTTGCTGCTGTTGCTACTGAGGATGCTGCTCTGGCTGAACTGGTGAATTCTGGGATGTTCTGTTCCAACTGCTGGGGATCTAAACAAGGTATTGGGTCCTGACTATAGCTCCTAGATCCATGAATCACAAGAACAAACCTCACAAAAATGATATTCTGGCATCTGAGGAAAGAGGCATGGTCTGCTTTGACTTGAAAAGATAAATACATCATTTCTAGAAGAGGAAACTTTAATACAGGGGCAACAGCAACCAAGCAGGTCACCCAGATGCATCCACAACTCCAAATGTCTCCCTTCACGGCTTTACAACTCTTGATGTCACACAAATCGAGAATTCCAATGCTGCCAGCAGCACGAGACATAACACACCTCCTTTTTCCATTACAACAACCCAAAACTAAAAAACATAAACAACACAGTGAGTTCAAGAAAAAACAAAATACAACAATACCCTTTCTGACAGGGCGTCCTCGGAGGATGAATACCGGAGCCCCGGGGGTACCACAGAGGTGTGTTTTGCGTCCACGGAGGGGCGGAGTCCTGGCCCTCAGCCAGACCCGGAAGCGCCTTCAAGTACGCCAGCAGCAGAGAAGGCGGCGTTCAGCAACAGCGAAGACGAAGCGGGACGAACAGTGGAACAGCAGGAGCCAGAGAAATCGAGCGCAGAGGCCACAGACCAGACAAGCGACAAGGAAGCGAGGGCGGAGGCTGCAGACCTGTCGAAAGAAGAGGAAGCGAGCAGCGGACCAGTGGCAGACGTTTCCCCAGGGGAAGGCGCTCTGGATGAGGCAGCTGTGGCTCTGTCAAGGTGCCACGGCTTCAGGCAAGTGACCCGAACGGCCGGGCGTTTAATGGGCGGGTGGGTTTTCACCCACGCTTGCTTTACAGGCCTGTAGAAAGGTCTGTACGGCACACCGAAGGGGGGGGATAGAGACTCCTGGTTTGGATAAGGGGCAGTATCTGGGGTCTGACTAGGCACAGGACATCGGTCCAGGTGAGGAGAAAATCCAGAGCTAGGAGTCACTAGTAGCACAGGGGTCACGTGAAGACTAACGGTCCCCGCACTTCCCTCACACCCACTTGCACTTGGTTTGCTTTGTTTTCTGCCTATTATCCCTTTACTTTACTCACATCGTGTGAAGCAACACTTTGAGTCCCTATCCGGCTCTCACCCTATCTTTCGGGGGAAGGGTATAGGGTTATCCAGTGCAGTGATAAGCAACAGGAACACTGATTGCCTCTCCCTTTCTTTTCTCCCTGAGGGGAAGCTCGACGCCAGAGAGGAACGTCGAAGAGGAACCGAAAAACTGAGGAGAAGTGAAATCCTGCGGGGGAGAAGACGCAAACCGAGACGGACTTCGGGACTATCTCCTACTGTGTGTGGGCAAACTACAATAAATACCTCTTGACTTCATACCTACAGCCTCTCGTTGTGTGTTGTTCTGTGGCAAGTGGTGTCAGAAGTGGGATAATTCCCTCCCTTGCCTACACAGGACAACACCATGACCCAAACAATCAGCCTGGACGATATGTTGAAACAGCTGGCCGAAGGGCAACGTCATCTCCAACTAGTGGTGGAGGAACAGACCACAGAGGCACAAAAGGACTGGGAACACCTGCAGGAGGCACTACAGGCGCAAGCCGGTCTTATAGCCCAGAACCAGGTGGTTCAGGACACTGCCATTCAACGCCTAACAGATACGATTGCAAGCAGTAAGGTACACCCCAATGTACCAAGTTCGGTGCTACAAAAATATCAGCCCGGGGAAGACCCGGACTTCTTTTTTACGAACTTCGAACGGGTAGCCAGCACCGCCCAGTGGCCAGTCGAGCGTTGGGGCCAATATATAGCACCCCTTCTGTCGGGCGACCTGCAGACCGCCTACCAGGCAGCAAATCCAGCAGGAACCACCCCCTATGGAGCAATCAAGAAGGACATGTTAGAGAGGCTGGGTTACGACCAGGAACATTATAGTGTCAAGTTTAGGAAGGAGAAATGGCTACCTCAGGACAACCCTCGTACTCTCTTCTATCGAATCCAGGACCTGGGTACCCGCTGGTTACAGCCTCACACCTCTACAATGGAAGAGGTGATAAATAAGATTCTACTCAAGCAGTTCCTGGAGGGGCTCCCGAGTCCAACAAGAGCATGGGTGAAACAACATTCAAACATCACGGTCACTAGCGCCATCGACTTGGCCTGTGCCCACCAAAGAGCCTCAGAGGTACGGGTTTTCACGCCATGAATGCCTACTCCAGTTGCCTTAAAGTGGAGGTTCTCCGCTCTCAGTCCCTCTACTCCCCCTCGGCGGCCCCTCTTGGACCCGAGACTCCCGTCCCGTCCCAATGTACGGGAGTGCAGCCAAGGACCCCAATGCTATCGGTGTGCTCAGTGGGGCCACATTGCATGATACTGCCCCCAAAGAACCAGCCCCAGTGAACCCATGGAGGTAGGCTATACACGAGGCCGGGTGGTATGGGCAGGAGATGGGAAGGAGGCCTATCACCTGTTTCTCTCTGTGAACGGAGTCACAACAAAATTCCTTATAGATTCAGGGTGTCTCCATTTCGTACTTAGCCAAGAGCAGATACTGGGCCATCAGTGGCAAGAGGGAGAGAAGGTAGCGTTCACCTGTGTTCACGGAGACCAGAAAACCTACCCCGTGGCTGTTGTGGAGATAGGGGGGGGGAGGGGAAAAGAGACCAATACGAGTCTGAGGAATACCGAGACTGGTCGAGGACATGATAATAGGCACCGACGACGCAGAGTTCCCAACACTACTGTCCGGAGACATCACTGCAAAGGAAGGACACAAGTGGCTGAAGGGAGCTCCCTTTTTTTACAGAGGACATAAAAGGGGGTAGGTATAAGACCGTAAAAACCCGTAGAGAAAAGAGAGAACACAACCATTATGTGGTATTGAACGGGTTGACTAACAACCCTTCTACTTCCTCAGTTACAGATTGGGAGCAGGCAACTCCGCGCAGCTTCAGGGCAGCTCAGAAGGAAGACCCCACCTTGGGAAACGCCTGGGCCCAGACAGTGACAGAAGAAGACGACCAGGTAGGCCCTTGTTTTTACACTTCAAGGGGTTTATTGTACAGAAGGGTCAGGAAGCCTACCGAAACGGTAAAGCAACTCCTAGTCCCCCTTCCTTTCCGTGACCAGGTCCTCCACCTAGCACATAATCAGGCGGGTGGGGGCCATTACGGAAGAGAAAAGACCGAGGAATACCTCTTATGCCGCTTTTATTGGCCTGGGGTCTGCTCAGACATCAGACGCTTTTGTGCGGCCTGCCCCCTGTGTCAACCGTTCAACCCCTCCCATACCCCTAGGGCACCCTTGTGTCCCCTCCCCATAATGGAGGCACCCTTTTCCAGGGTTGGTATGGACCTTGTGGGCCCTCTGGTTACCTCCGCCAGGGGGTTCCAGTACATATTAGTGCTGGTTGATTATGCAACAAGGTATCCCGAGGCTATACCACTCACCAGCATGACAACCAGTAGAGTGGCACAGGCTATGATAGGGTTCTTCAGTCGAGTGGGGTTCCCACGGGAAATCCTGACAGACCAAGGCACACCCTTTATGTCTCGTCTCATGGCCCATATCTGCAAGGTATTGGGAGTCCGACAAATACGCACCGCAGTCTACCAGCCCCAAACGGACGGCCTGGTAGAGTGGTATAACCGCACCATTAAGAACATACTGAGAAAAACCATCTCTGCGGCAGGGAGGGATTGGGATGAATAGGTACATCTGACCCTTTTTGCGATCCAAACTCACACCCAGTCCTCGACCGGCTATAGTCCGTTTGAGCTCGTGTTTGGGAGGAAGCCCCGGACCCTGCTAGAAATGGCAGTGGAGAGGTGGGAAGACGAAGAAGACGAAGGGAGGGGTCTCCTCGATTATGCCGCTCTTCTCAAAGAAAGGCTGTCCACGCTATGGGAGGAGGTCAGGCAGAATCTGGACACTGCCCAAAACAAACAGAAAAGAGGGTATGACAGTAGAGCAGTGTTGAGAATGTTCCAAGTCAGAGATAAGGTCCTCCTCCTTCTTCCCTCCACAGATAACAAGTTGTTGGCCAAGTGGCAGGGCCCCTTCGTAGTACTAGCCCAGGTGACACCGGTCACATATCAGGTGACGGTTCCACACTCAGGGAGGGCAGGTCAGATATACCATGTTAACCTGTTGAAGAAGTGGGTGGAAAGACCAGAACCAGCTAACATGTCCTCTACCAACCTGCTGATAACTGATACCCATCCACTGGCTATTCCCTTTCCTCCCGAGGCCCATACCACCAGAGCAGGCATTGTCCCCATAGGTTCCCAGTTGACAACAGAGCAGTCGAAAACCCTCCTCTCGGTAGTGGACAGTTTTCAAGACGTCTTTTCCCACAGACCGGGTAGAATACCCCTTGTGCACCACGACATCAGAACTGACGGGGCCAAGCCTATTAGGTTGAGACCATACAGAATACTAGAGGCCAGACGGAGAGTGGTGGAAGGAGAAGTTAAGGAGATGTTACGTGACGGTATCATAGAACCCTCCTGCAGCCCATGGTGTTCCCCGGTTGTGCTGGTACCAAAGCCTAACGGCTCTCTCCGGTTCTGTGTGGATTTCAGACAGCTGAATGTGATCACCCGATTCGACTCGTACCCCATGCCACGTGTGGATGAGATGATAGACAAACAAGGCACAGCCAGGTACCTAACCACACTAGACCTGACTAAAGGCTACTGGCAAATATCCTTGACACCTTCAGCCCGGGAGGAAACCGCTTTTTCCACCCCCTGGGGCTTGTATCACTTCAGAGTTTTGCCCTTTGGCCTTCACGGAGCCCCAGCCACCTTCCAACAGCTGATGGATGTGGTGTTACGAGCACACTACACCTACGCAGCCGCCTATATGGACGACATCATGATCTTTAGCCACACGCGGGAACAACATGTCACCCACATAAAGGCAGTACTCAACAGCCTTAGGCAAGCAGGACTTACGACGAACCCCGAAAAGTGTATGTTAGCCACAAACACCATACGTTACCTGGGTTATCACATACAGGAAGTACAGATACGACCTCAGGTGGGCAAACTAGAGGCCATCAAGACCCTGGAGACGCCCTCCACGAAGAAAGGTATAAGGGCCTTCCTGGGTTTGGTGGGCTACTACAGTCGATTCATTACCCGGTTTTCGGAGGTAGCAGCTCCGTTAACGGACCTGCTAACAAAAGCATGCCCCAGTACCATCAGGCAGTGGTCGCCCTGTCAACTGCAAAGTTTTGAGACATTAAAGGGACTGTCGTGTCATGGCTCGGTACTCGTTTGTCCAGACTTCACCAAAGAGTCTACTCTACAAACCGATGCCTTGGACAGAGGACTGGGGGCGGTCTTGTCCCAGCCCAACGGGTCTGGGGATCTGCACCCCGTGGTGTACTTGAGCTGTAAGCTGCTCCCTCTGGCGTCACATTATTCCACGGTGGAGAAGGAATGTTTAGCTATTAAATGGGCTGTCCAATCGCTCCAGTACTATTTGTTGGCTCGCCCTTCTCGGCTGTACACCGATCCTGCCCCTCTGGTGTGGTTGGCCCGGAACAAGGATTCCAATGCCCGCATCCTGTGATGGTTTCTGGCACTACAACCTTTTTCGTTTCAGGTGGCTCACCGGCCCGGTTCACAACAGACCAACGTGGACTACCTCTCCCGTTCCACAGCTCTCTAATGGCCCGATCGGCTATGCCTGGTGGGGAGGCACTGTGACAGGGTGCCCTCGGAGGATGACTACCGGAGCCCGGGGGTACTACAGAGGTGTGTTTTGCGTCCACGGAGGGGCGGAGTTCTGGCCCTCAGCCAGACCCGGAAGCGGCTTCAAGTATGCAAGCAGCAGAGAAGGTGGCGTTCAGCAACAGTGAAGACGAAGTGGGACGAACAGCGGGAGCCAGAGAAAGCAAGCGCAGAGGCAACTGACCAGACGAGCAAGAAGGAAGCTAGGGCGGAGGCCGTAGACCTGATCAAAGAAGAGGAAGCGAGCAGCGGACCAGTGGCAGACGTTTCCCCAGGGGAAGACGCTCTGGACGAGGCAGCCGTGGCTCTGTCAAGGAGCCACGGCTTCAGGAAAGTGACCCAAACGTCCGGGTGTTTAATGGGCTGGTGGGTTTTCACCCACGCTTGCTTTACGGGCCTGTAGAAAGGTCCGTACGGCACACCGAAGGGGGGGATAGAGACTCCTGGTTTGGATAGGGGGCGGTATCTGGGTTCTGACTAGGCACAGGACATCGGTCCAGGTGAGGAGAAAACCCAGAGCTAGGAGTCACTAGTAGCACAGGGGTCACATGAAGACTAACGGTCCCCGCACTTGCCTCATGCCCACTTGGTTTGCTTTTTCTTCTGCCTTTTATCTCTTTAATTTACTCACATCGTGTGAAGCAACACTTTGAGTCTATATCCGGCTCTCACCCTATCTTTATGGGGGAAAGGTATAGGGTAATCCAGCGTAGTGATAAGCAACAGGAACACTGATTGCCTCTCCCTTTCTTTTCTCCCCGAGGGGAAGCTCGATGCCAGAGAAGACCGCCGAAGAAGAACCGAAAAACTGAGGAGAAGTGAAATCCTGCAGGGGAGAAGACGCAAACAGAGACGGACTTCGGGACTATCTCCTACTGTGTGTGGGCAAACACCAATAAATACCTCTTGACTTCATACCTACGGCCTCTCGTTGTGTGTTGTTCTGTGACACCCCCACACTCCCAAAATAATCTGAAACGAACATGAATTTCAATGAGAACCAAAATATTAACCACTACAATAAGCCTAAAAATAACAATAAGATAATTAAACACAACACACAGTGTAGATAACTGTAACTGATAGCCTAGAAGAGATCATTTCCTATGCACAACATAATCTCTAAATTTGACAGGTAGTCGCTCTTCACACCTCATACTCTCACTCTTGCCACACCACACTTTTCTGCTGCTATCCTCACTTTTCATACCTGAAGATGGAACACTGCCACCCTTTCCTGAGTTCTCTTTGACTCCTGCTTTCGTCAGCACTGTACCCACCTTTGCTTCACATTCAGAATTCCACCATTACCCATTAGTTAATTTGACAGCATTCCCATCTGCACTTATCTCATCAATCACTTGCACAGGTTCATGCTTCAAAGTTCTCTTCTTTACCATGTTGCTAGAAAACTTTATATGAACAGAATCACCCACAACCCAGTTTTTGCTCTTAGAACCATGAATCATGTCACATCCTTGCTTACTCCACTCCTTACCTTATGTGTGCCAGCAAGAATCCTCCCTTGTTAACGTTCCGACACCACATTCAATATCCCATTTTAGATAACCATTTGGGTAACAGCTTGTCACTGGTCTTGCGACCCCTCAAAGCCACAAATGGTGTGACCCCAGTGAGACTATGGGGGATTTTGCGATATGCTAACAAGATAGCTCACAACAAATCCTCCACACAAGGACCAGAAGTGACAGCACCTCTGATGGACTCAGTCACAAACTTGTTCATCCTCTCAACATTACCATTACTCTGAGGATGAAGATGATACAAACTGCACCTCTTATCTTTAATACCAGCATCTTAAAAAAATTCTCTCATTTCACTAGACATGAATTGCACCCCATTATCCAATAAAAGTTCAGAAGTAAACCCTTCTCTACAAATAATATCTGTAAGAAATTGTATTACCGAACTAGTGTTAGGTTCTCTCACAAACCTCACCTCAAACCATTTGGAAACATAATCTGCAATGACAATCAAATATTTCAAATGAAGTGGTAAAATGTGAAAAGTACTTCAGAAAATCTTCACTTAGTCGATCTCAAACCCATTCAATGCACTCAACTTGTCTCATAGGTGGTTTCCTGTACTGCAAACTCTTGTCATTAGTGCGACAGACAACACACCTTTCCAGATTTTCACATCTCTGTCCATGGCTGACCATCAATATTTTTCTCTAAACCTCTTTTTGTTGGACATCATACCTAGATGACGTTTGTGACTCATCTCAAGCTGTCTTTTTCTAACTGCACTCTGAGGATCCATTTTGTCACCCCTACAGAAGGAAACCATCCTCTATAGAAAGTTCCATTTAAATTTTGCTGTAAGGTTGGACATCAGTCATTAGAGAATTCTCACGAGGCCACCCTTTAACAACAAATTCCATAACTTTGGCCAGCTCAGTATCCTTGGCAAGTTGTTTTCTCAACTCTGCCTCAAAAACTTGCTTGCTCTCAGACCAACACACACTAGCAACCAAACATTCATTACCTTCTTCTCTCTCCATATTATCCACATGCGAGTTACTAGCCAATACAGGTAACCGAGAGAGACAATGTGCCTTAATATTTCTCACCTCTGCTATATGTTCGATTTCAAAGTGGTGCTCCGAAAGCTTGGAGCTAAGTCACACAAGTCTGGCAGTTGCTTTAGTAGAATTAACATTACTGCCACTCAAATTGGAAAATAGAGTTTTATGATCCGTACTTAGCAAGAACTTTGTACCCCAAACATAGTACTTAAACTTCTCAACAGCCCTAGTACAAGTGAGCATCTCCTTCTCAATGACCAAATATTGGCGTTCATGAACCTTCAAAGTACGGGAAGGAAAAACAATGTTGTGATCACTGCTATCCCTCCTTGCAACAAAGCTGCACCAAAACCCTAACCACTGGCATCAACAGTAATGCGTATCTTCTTTACAGGAACTTAAGGACTCAACAAGGGAACTTGCATAAGTTTGTACCAAATGCAAGTTCCTGCTCCAGTCTCCAAATAAATTGGGTCTTTTTCTTTAACAATCTGTACATAGGTTCAGCAATGGTGGCAAAATGTTCTATGAACTTCATATAAAACATGCGCAATCCCATGAATGCCAACAATTAGTCACGACACTCTGGTGTCAGAGCTTTTTCTATTGCTTCTAACAGCCCTGGCTTAGGCTTAATCCCTTTGCTCGTGATTACATGCCCCAAATACTCCACAATAATGACTCCAAAACACATTTATCTTTCCTGAGTCTTATTCCTTTAATCTTAAAATTCTCTAATAGTCCTCGCATTCATTCAAAATGCTCTTCTTCACTCCTCCCATAGACTAGGACATCATCCTGAAATGCCATCACTCCACTCAAAACACCCAACACTTGACTCATCAGTCTTTGAAAACTGCAGCAGCAGATGCCAGACCAAATGGCATCCTTCAAAACTGAAAAACACCATCTGGTGTAACAAAGCTGTCGAATGCCGTGACCCTTTTCTAATACTGCCTGGTGATATGCTGACCTAAGATTGAGTATAGAAAAGATCTTCACTCCACTCATGGTAGAAACCATGTTATCTATTCTAGGTAAAGGATATCCATCCACCCAGATAGCCTTATTGAGAGAACGTAAATCTATGCACATTCTCGATTCTTTATTGTTTACAATGCAACAACAATAGGTGACAGCCACAACGAAGACTCAGTTTGCTCAATCACTCCATCCTTACACATCTTTCTCAACAAATCAGAAAACTCAACCCGTACACTAGAAGGCACACAGCTCATCTTATGCTTAACAGGCTCAACATCATCTTTCACTGTGATAACATGTTCAAAGTCTTTGATCTCCCCCAATTCTTCATCAAAGGTATCAAACATTGTCCCAACAACTGCGTGACATCTCCCATACCTGACCTTTCTCCTACTTCTCCCAACCACAAAACCTGTTCAGCACACTCTGGTTTCAACACAATACCAAAACACCATTGATGATGCCACCTAAGAATGTCAGGACTGTCCACAGAAACATACACTCTCCCTTGCCCAGATCTTCCTTTAAAACTGATGACAGTCTCAAAATATCCCTTTAGGTAAATTTTAGAACTGTTTTAACCACCAGGGTTAATATCAGTTGGGAGAAGATCATGACATATGTTCTTCTTGATCACAGTAGCATGCGAAATAATGATAATTTTGGAGCCCGAATCAGTCATGAGGTGAATCATTACATTGTCCACACAAAAATCATCAATGAGATCTTTAGGCTTGGGCACATCATTTTCAAGCAAATTTACACACAGCACGAGATTACCCACTTTGTCACTTACATTTTGGTAATCTTGATCTCCTCTAAACAATATTAACTTGTTCTATTACCCTTTCACGTGAATTGCAACACACTCTGGCAAAATGCCCACTCACACTGTATTTCATACAACGTTCTTTCTTTGCAGGACACATTTTAAATGAAGCAATATGGTTCTCTGACACACAACTAAAACATGTTCCTTCATAACAATAAACCTTTTTCATCCTACACTTTAGATCCCTATCACTTTTACTATTCTTAACCTGATATACAGTCTCTTTCTCTTCCTGAGAATTATTCAACAATTTAGCAGAAACCTTGGACTCCTCAATACTATTGGCAATTTCTAAAGCTTCCTCCAATGTAGGATTTTTTCAAGTTAACAACCTCTCTTTGATCCTTTTGTTAAAACCCCTAGTACCCAATGGGTTCCTAATAAGTTATTCCATAAAACTGTCAAATTCGCACTTGGCAGCTAACACTCCCAATGAGGCTACATACTGTCAATTGATTAATTTGCCTGTTGATCCTGTGAAAACAATGTGTATCTTCTAAATAACAAGTTTGGTGGTTTGGAAAAATGTTTTTCTAATCTTTTAACAGCCTCATCGTACTCATCTTTATCATCAACAGGAGTAAAGACTGGTAAGTGTTCAAATATTTTTTGACCTTCTAATCCAAGAGAATGTTCTAGAAGTTAATATTTCCTGTCTGCCCTGAATTTAAAACTATCAATGGCCCCAAGATAGGCATTGAAAGCCCTAAACCATTCTTTCCATCTACTTGGAGGTTCACCTGGAGTTTTCAAAAATGGAGGTGGTGGATTTATGGACTGCATGTGGTCACTAAAGAACTCTTGAGTAGGCAACAAACATGATCCACAAAATAAACAAGTCACCTTATGCACTGTATTAGTAATACTTGCCATGCTGTTACTCTAAAATGTGGTCATCAGTTGGAAATCATGTGAAAGGTCTCTTAACATGACGGAAGATATTTGAACAATTTAAATACCGCATTGACTCGATTATAAGATGACTAAAAGGAGAAAAAATCTAGAGTAAACTCTTCATTGACTCCTTAAAGATGTCCATTGCTCTGACTCCACAAACTGTAGATTTAGGAAATGTCAGCATGTATAAACTTGCCAATCTAAGATGGCTGCTACATTATTCCAAGTGAGTGATCACATCATGAATGAGGCTTTTTGTTGAGAAAACGATTGACAATTTCCAATCTAAAACCTTGACTATTTTAATGATTAGTTATTCTAGAAACGTGATGATGTGAGAATACAGTCTTAGTAAAAGCATCCCAAAGACAAAACTGAACAGGCAGACTAGCGATAAATTATCCAACTGAATGCACAGCCGCTGTTGCCCCCAGGTGAAGACTCCACTCACCAACCCCGACGCAGTAAATCTGTAGAAAGCACCGCTTCCTAGTAGTGCAGTAGCACACGTGAGGAAATTCTGCTCGTAGTCTATCTGGCATCTAAAGAAAGAGGCAAGGTCCGCTTTGGAAGGAAACGGTAAATGCTTTATTTCTAGAAGAACAAACTTCAATACAGGGGCAACCGCATCCAAGCAGCTCGCCCTGATGCGTCCACACCTTCAACTGTCACCACTCACAGCTTTAGAACTCTTGATGTTACATACATCGAGAATCCCAATGCCGCCAGCAGCAGAAAACATAACAGATATGTAACAATTAAAACAAGAAATGCAATGTTTATGTTTTTATTGTGTGTCAACTTATGTTTTAGTCATGTATGCATACTCAAATATTTTAGCATTTTGGTGGTTACTTTGAAATACGCCGAAAATCCGAAAAGCGGAAGGAAAATTTATAACGGTCACAATTCCTTCTTTAAAAAAACAAGCACAATTAAACTTATACACATCAATTTCTATATATGTATAATTATGTCCCTGAATTGGTTAATTTGACAACAGTTTATTGCCAGTGATCCGGTCAGCTAACGATATCCACAACACTTATCAGTTTACTCATTCTTAAATAACAAGGCATTTAGTGCACACATACTCTCGACATAGATTAGTAAAGTACAGATACGAAATAGTTTTGACTGAAGTGTCTTCATGATTTATGATGTGCACAGAGAAGAATTTATAATGCTCATTAGACAGTGTGCAAAAACTCAAGAACCTTTGCAATGCTTCTGTCTCTCTGGGTTATTTTTGTGAAGCTGAAGTATGCTTCACAACAGTTCACAAAATAATGAATGAAATGCATTTGTGAATTAATTTTTATGAAAAAATAAAAGTTTCAAGAATAATTTGAATGCACAGTTTTCAAAGATAACATGAGCCAGTTACATTTGGTATGTGTACAACTGGAGATACAACAGGACAAAATGTTCCCTCCTGAATTAGCTTAGCAATGCTACGAGTTGTCATAATCCTGATCGATAAATGCATATGTTTGGATTGGTTGAATGTAGGTGTATAAAGAGAAGCGTTTGATCCCAGTTTCTTCTATGAAAACTGTTTATTTTGGAACTGTGTTTAAGTAGCTACTGAGGTAAAATAAATATTCGTTTTTTAGAATATATTTAGTAAAGTCTGTGCTTTTTTGTGGTAGATTTTAGAAAGGTGAATGACATATATCATGATTTTGATTAATAAATTGGATGAGTCATTTTGAGATCTAATCAACCAAATGTGTGGTTTGCTTCAATTTGGTTGTTGTTTTTGTTTAGAAAATTAAAGTGTGCGAGATTTGTGCTATAATCCTGGTGAATATGTATATATGATCTGGTGAAATAAATGAACTTGTACAGTAGTAGGGTGGAAGTCACTGACCTGTCCTAAGTTTAGGGATGAGGCCCTGAAAGGAATAAGTACAGCTTGCTCCCAGTAAGGATCTCAACAATACTGAAAAATGAAAGAGAGGTCTTGAAGGATAGGAGCTTTCCAGACATGTGTAAATGTGTTAGTTGATGTCTAAATGGAAAGCACCTTCCAGGTAGGGTGATCACCCCAGATTTGAAACAGGATGGTGTACTTGGAGAAAGTTATTAGAGGTCATCCTAAAACCCCTCCATATTCCTAATTTATTTTCAAATAAACATAATTAGTTCGGGTCGTAGCCTAGATGTAGAATGAATGTGTATATTATATAAGCACAAATCACAAAGGAAGAATGTTGAAGACTTCTTTATTACGTCTGTGTCCAAACTCATATCCCCCATTAGGGACTTGGCCACAGTGACGGAAAACCCTTCCAACTACCAGACAAAGAGGAAAAAGGCAAAGTAAGAAGTATTACAGTATGCTGGAGATTGAGCTAGGCTCCAATAAATCCTCACTAGGTGGGAATCTGAATTGCAATTCGATTTATTAAGAAGAATGTGACATATGTCATTGAGGAAGGCTATATATTGTTGCCTTTATACATTTATTATCATTATTTTATTGCTTTTTAGAAGAAAAAAACTATCAAATGGAGGGATTATAAAAGACGTTGGAGCTGGTAATCCTTTTTAATACAACCATTATAAGTCATTCGACGCCGTTATTGGATGAGCGCACCAATATCATTAGGAGGTATGTCAGGTGTAGCTACCATGTTTATAACAAGTTGAGGAACAAGGCATAGGGTAATTTAGAAAGACTGAGGTAGAGTATTTATGGTCCTTATCTCTTGTCCTATTGACTTAGAACCAAGACCCAAGTGTTCTGGGTCAGCTAGAAGCTACTTGGCTCAGACTGCAGCGAATTGCAAACCTCAAAACAAGGTGAGCAAGGTTTATATCTTTTAATTAGTGTGAGTGCCCACAGTCTGAGTAATGAAGTAATTATGGATTATGACAATAGAGGAGTATTTACCGATTTTTCATTTAGGTTGACAATACCAAACTAATACGCTGACATTGGGAGCTGGAGCAATCATCCCCCGAATAGAACCCCTATATTTGGGTTTAATCTATTTGAAGGTGAGACTATTCCACTTTCCGTATAATGGTGTGCTTTGGCCCCTGCAACAGGAGGGGATGGGTTGTGACTGTGGTGTAAGTTTGTTGTAAAAAAGAGGGGATCTGTGAGGATTGACTAAACAGTGGTGTTATTTTAATTTATAATGCTATTGTGAAATGAAGTGATATTGTGTACACTTAGGTATAATAATCTTTTATAAAAAAAACATCTTTGTATAATATTAGTATTTTTGTTTTAGATATATTAACAGCTGAGAGTGTATATACTTTTAGTCTTGATAAAGATGGTCTAAATCAGGAAGCCATCGAAATGCGTCGTCGCCTGCACACCATAAATCCATTCAGTTTGATGTTACTCTAGATGTGGACGGACTGCGGTACATCAGGGTTCATCTTTAATATTTCATTAGATGGATATGGTTTCCTATGACAAAGAGTATTGTCTTTTTTAACTCTCGCAAAGTTTTTTATTGTCCTTTTAATTTGTTATTGTGAATCAATTTGTTGTAGCCTTATGTGGAATGTTATTTTGATGCCGCTGCTATTATACACCATGAATTTTGTATAAAAAAGTTTTAAATTTTGTGAATTTGTATGAATAAATTGTCTTTACAAATTTGTAATTTATGTCTATGTGCTAGCACGCTGTTTTTTTGGTCAGAACAGTAACCCTCAAGATTGTTTGTATGTTGCTCGGAGTGATTGAGTAGAGAAAATTGGTGGTCAAGCAATCTCTAAAGGACAATTCTTTGTTTTTTTTTCCAATAAATCTTACACAAACATCTTTGATAATATGCCCAAAAGTTGGGATACCGTTTAAGCCATCATAACCCACTTTTTCCCATATCCTCTTCCACGTCATCAATTCACTTCTAAAACATGTTGACAAACAAATCATATTCCCCACTAACGATTGTTAGAACAATGAGGATTAATATATGTGCCTTATAAGGTAATGTGATTGTAGTCATCACTGAAACTTAATACTAACTGATAGTTTTTGGGAAATGCAAGAGCCATTATGTAAGAACAAGGGACCACATGGCGAATAGCCTATTGATGCAGCAATTTAGGAATTACTGTTGTAGCAAATCAGCAATACATACAGTTAGCAATGATTAAGAACAAAGGCCTGACTAAATACATTTTTAGCCAATTTATTGATAAGCTAATATTTTTAAAAGTAAAATAATGTATTTCACAGTAGTGTATTGAACAGATATATCTATGTAAACACCTATGCTGGAAAAATAACTATTGTGTGGCTAGCATAGTGCAAAGACCACTGAATGAGAGTGGACAATGCAGTAATATTTCTACAATTAAAATGGCCACACTACTTTGGGTAACAAAAAAGCTTACTGTAATAAGCCACCGACTTGAATCCGAGGAGATTCCAATATGGTGGCAATGCTAGTTTCCGAATCCACCTGAGACTTGCCCACGGTTTACAGGAGGAGACACTGCTTCAGTGGCAAATCCCAGATGGATGGGGGCTGGGATGGAGACAGCATGTGGAGTCAAAAGAAGCTGTGGCTCGTCTACTCAACAGCAACACTGCAGCAGGCATTCACACCAGTCTGATGAATGGTACTGGCAAATATGGTACCTATAAACAAACAAATAATAAGTCTTTAGCATAGGGTTAACTATATCTCTTAAGGCATCACCTCACAAAAGCTTTCCAAATCTCAACCAAACTTTAGTTTTGTTGTTATTTGTTCCTTTTTCAGAATGTCCGTAGAGGTCCCTTCATCAAAGTTTCGAAACTGTAGTGAGTATGATTTCAGCATCAAACCCACAAGCAAATTTGGATGGGGTTAGCACTCTGGCAGAGCCCTGCCAACAGTATGTACAAGTTGAACAAAAACACTGGTTACCTTTGTTTGCAGCATGATGTTGTGACTGAGCTCAGCACATAGCGAAATCAAGTCTGTTTATGCGTATCTCCTTTTCTTCTCGTTCTTTTTTCCATCCAGGGACGAGACTAATGCCGGATGTTCTTTGTGGTGCGGTCGAAGCGGGAGGAACAAGGGAGCTAACAAGTAAGAGTCCTGGAAGCCAGAAAACAGGTAAGTGGCAGGCAAAGAGGCTAAATGAAGAGGAGGAATGGGGACAGTCTTTAAATAAGACTGCTTGTCTTTCTTCTGCACGTGAGTGTTTATTGCATTGCTTTAGAACATTTACAAAGGTCGCATTCTAATTGTTTGTAACAAGGAACAGGTGCAGATGATTTATTTGATGAGGCTGTCTTCTAGAGGGTGCTTTAGAATGTTCACAAAGGTCGCGTTCTAATTGCTTACAGCAAAGAATAGGTGCAGGTAATTAATTTGATGAGGGCTGTCTTCCGGAAGGTTCACGTTGAGGTCATCTATGCCGGTTGCTTGATACTTATTATGGTGGATTTTCTGGATGTTTCCGTGGTGCCTGAAAACTGACCTTGCATATGCATGGTAAACATTTGCAAAAGCTATTAAGCCTTTTCAAACAAACTGGGGAACATCAGCTGCAGCTAGCTATTACCAACAGCATATAATTTGGTTAAAAGTCAGGGTACAAGACGTTTGTTCATTTATAAGTGTTGAGAGGAACGATATGAATCATGCCGTTATATTGGTGATAGTCAAGAGAAGGTGAGCTGTGGCAGGAATCCTGACACTGACAATCTATATTTGCAAACATCTAACATATGCACTGCGCAGGTAAATCTACTGGGCTAAATGTACCATCTTCTTGACCCCTCTGGATTGGATCTGAGCTGAGCTCATCCTCAAGACTGGTAGCTTAAAGTAAGGTACGATGCCACTATTCCAGTTACTGGACAACAGGCCAAGGGGGCAAAGGTTATTCATGTCAACGTATAATTTTACATAGGGATGTCTACAGAACAAAGCACAGCACACTAGCAGCTCTGCAGATGCTTTGGTAGTGGGACTGTTGTCCATAGGATAGGTTACCAGATAGGTGCAACATGCAAACCGTCTAAATGCCTCATTGGTTTGCCAGTGCATAAATAAATTGAGTAGAGGTGGACTGTAAGATCTCTCTGGATGCCCAGCAGGGGAATAGTTGTGCTTTCCTATTGCATGTCAAAGTAGATTCACATTATGAGAGCTTTGTAAATGTCTCAATTTGTTTGGTGCAAGACAAAATAAAGGAGCGTTGTGAAACTATTTAATGGAATTGGGTTTGAAAGTGATTTCTAAATGCATAGATCAACTATGGAGCTATTCGAACATTTAAAAATGAAATATTGTCCAATTTTAAAGTACACCATAAAAAGTAAACCTCTTGATGGTTTTAATGCACAAATTGCTATTAGTACATTCCTTTGGAACATTTAGAGCAGTGATACTCAAAGTACAGCCCGGGCCGCTTGAGGCCCTCTTGACCTTTACATACGGCCCCCCTGGTGAACAGTAGCACGAGCTGCGGTTTACTTGTTGAGCACCAATATTAATAGAAGATGTTAAATAAACGAGCAAGCATTAATTTGCAGGTTAAATGAAGTAACTACCGTGGTGTCCTGCAACATTTAACTTTAGTTAACCTGCAAATAAATGCTTGCCCGTTTATTTAACATTTTTTAAGACCTCCTTACACAATCCCTAACCCACCCAGCATCCCCTACCGCCACAGTGCGGCCCTCGGCAACACTACAGACCATAATTTGTGGCCCCATGGCAAATATTTACAAGTAACGATGATTTAGAGTTTGATAGTCAATCACATTCCTCTCATGTAGTGCGTAATTATCAGCATTTGCAGGGCTGGTCTTAGGATTTTTGGAGCCTGGGGCAAAAAAGAGGAAAGTGTGAAACGCCTGTAATTTGTATGACCTGATATCTCAGGAAATTACATGACTTGGGGCCAGATGTACGACCATTGGATTTAGTGCCTCGCAATTTGCGACAAATTGCGAGGCGCAAATTGCGAGGCGCTAAATCCAATGTACAACAGTGTCAGAGACACTGTTAGCGATTCCCAATGGGGTCGCAAAATGCGAGGCTCATCAATATTCATGAGCCACTCGCAATTTGCAACCCCATTGGGAATGGCCAGCCTCATAGGGATGGTGGCCTGCTGGGGTCAGCAGACCACCATGTCTGTGACTGCTTTTCAATAAAGCTGTTTTGTTTTTTTAAATGCAGCCCGTTTTCCTTAAAGGAAAACGGGATGCATTTAAAAAACAAAAAATGAAACGTTTTCATTTTATTTTTTAAGGGCAGGTAGTGGTCCCTGGGACCACTGCCTGCCCTTAAAAAATATTTTCCCCTGCATTCCCAAAGGGGAAGGGGTCCCCAGGGGACCCCTTCCCGTTTGCGAGTGCTTTACCACCCTTCTGAGAAGGGTGGTAAACTGCGACTGTTTTGCGACCGCAATTGCGGTCGCAAAAGAGTCATACATACCTGGAGGACTCGCTATTAGGGACGCCCTCGGAACGCCCCTTCCTAATAGCGACTCGCTATTCCTATTTTGCGAGTTGCAAATAATTTGCGACTCGCAAAATGGGAATAGTACATGGCCAACTCGTTTTTTGCGGTCGCAAAGGAGTCTGAAACCCCTCTGCGACCGCAAAAAACGGTCGTACATCTGGCCCTCAATCTTTCATCTTCTTTTGTAAAACTGAAGCAATTTTACAAGAAGTAACTTCCGTGGGCTACAGTGAAATGGAAAGCAGCATAAATAATTAAAAACTTATTGAAAATATATAAGTATCTCCTAAAGCTCAATTAGGTGCAGATATATTGGCTCAGTTCCTAAAAGAGAGACTGAACTGGGGAAAGGTAATTACTTGTTATATAGCTAGGATTTCCGGTTTTCAGTTCCAAATGATTTTCATTATAACCTAACAGAACTCTAGCTTGTCATTTGACATGGAAATGCCCTCTATGGATGGCAGCAAAGTGCCAATAATGTTATAATACCATAATTCTGCCAAGAGATTTAGATGGATGGTGCACTGAAGGCAGAGGGAAATAACCACAAAACCTCCTCCAAGAAGACATCCTTGGTATAGGGTGATCAGATGACTCCATGTCACCGGGACAGAATGTTTGCAGCTCTGGGATTTGACTTAACATACCAGTACATTCTGGTAGTTGTAGTCTTAGTTGATTATAATTGACCCAATCGGACCAACACACCTGATAGCAATGATATGTTAAAGCAAAGTAAAGGAAGGTGTCCTGTTGAAGTGCAGCCATCTCTTCACCCTACCCCAGGGCAAACTTAGCTGATTGAAGTTGGGTAGACTACATGGTGCAGGCTGCCTTGCATGTCTGCCCCCTGCTACCTCGCAGACTAGTGAACAGGCACTGAGCACTAGGCTGGGAAGTGTGATTGTTTGCGTTGCAAGGCACTATGGCACAAGTTGCGGCTTATCACAAAGGCTGAAACCCACAGGAGATGGTTGAGCTGACTGGTGAGTTGATAGGGACGAGGAGGTGAGGCGGCCAGAAACAAAGGGTAAACTCACCAGAATCCTTTCTGTTTCAGAGTTTTGATGACAGCAACAATCACGTTAGGATGGTTACCAAAACACACTGGAACACTACCTAAATGTACAAATCTTTACATAGTTGTACTTTTTTCCAAAAGTCTATAGGTTTTGAGCCCTGTTTGTTCTGAAACTTTGGGCATTATTTAGAGTTGGGCGGGCGAGATACATTGTCACAAAGATAGCAGATGTCCTCTCCACAGTATTACAAGTACATAATAGCCTATGGCACTTGTAATATGGCAGACCGGATATCTGCCATGTTTGTGACGGAGTACCCCATCCGCCAAACTCCAAGTAAGGCCTTTTATTTGCCAGTCTACTTAAACTAATGAACAGTTTAATTACGAAGAGCGATCATTCACACATTTAGGGCTCTACTGACAAAGGTAAATTCACACGTATGGATTTACTTGTGAGAAAGTAAACATTTCCTAAAAATTAATCACTACTAATGACAATCTGCCTTCGGCTTTAAACGTGACATGCAGACATTTGGTGCTGAAAACACAAAAACACAAGGGTTTGATATTCAAAGACCTTTAGCCAGACGCTTTCTCTTTAAGCAATCATGTTCTTTAGAACACTAAAGCATGCACAAATAATTTATAGTTTGCCTTTAATGTGACTAGTTTAGATTCTGTCTTAATTATAGAATGTGTTTTTAAACTTACAATAATTATTACACATATGTGCAGCATCAACGTGCAGTTTGTATTAAATTAACACAACATTTAAAAGTGCAGAAAACCATGACAGCTTACTAGTATTAATAGTTTGTAGAAATGCAGCTTGCTTAAAGAGCTGACTTCATTTTGACCTTCAAGATAACAGTAGAATGTGTCTTTCGTTTGTGAAATAAAGACGCCTCACATAAATTACAGCATGTAACCTCAGAACCTTCACAGATATGGTATTTGTTGCTGGTAAAATATTATCATTTGAACAGAGCTTCATTCATAACTGACTTAAATGTTTTATTTTGCCATAGAGAAAAGAAAACACACATATTGCAAAATGCATTACCATATTATGTTTTTAATGATTTCCTGCCTAATAAGTTTCTTTGCAGCTTACAGACCATATGTTAAATTAAAATAAACAGTTGTTTTATCAGAAGATTAGGAACTGAAGGTATTTTAAATAAGATTCAAACTGTGCCATGGTAAAGATTTATTTGTTGCCACAAAGAAGATAGCCAGTTCGCATGATGGATGACGTGGGAGAATTGCTGGATTTCCATTGGATGAAGACAAGAACAGACCATTTGCATCTTTGAATTACTGCTTTTTTAAATGCATTCCTAGTTTAGGAGCTTCAGATTTGATTTGGATAGAGAGATTTGTTTAGTACATCGAAGATCCAGATGACAGGAGAGCAGAGTCCAGGAGAAGGGAGGCAGATCAGCTGGGACGAGGGCGGATCAGACAGAGCTAGAGAGATTTAGTGTGAGAGGAGACAGGAAGCAGATCAGCTAAGATTCAGAGCAGAAATGATAGGCTGTGTTCTTTTGATATTTATTAAAATCCAAGCTTTATGCTTTTGCTAATTGGCTTTACCAAGGCTTATTTGTTCTATGCTTTATTTTTATTTTTTGGAAATTCTGCAATTATGAATTATTGATTTTTAGCTTCATGCTAATTTCACACTTACCTTTATTTTTAAGCTCTGCATGGGTTCTGACTGACATCATGTGCGGCCCATTTCTTAAAGTAGGGATTCTTTCTTTATGAACTCTCTGTATGCACATTATGATATGATCTGCACCAACTATATTTTTCTATTATCAATTCTGTAACCTGATTGATAGTTGACTAATGAATAAAGAATTTTAAAAAAACTAAACTTTACTTAGAAAATAAAACCCTTTAAAACTACTCAAACCTTTCATCATTGACTGAAAATAAAGAATTTGACAGTTGAAGATATACATGACCTGTACATTCTGTTTTAGCTTCATTCAGAAAAAAGTTGCCAAGGTCCATTGACCTTATATAGAACAAGTGGTTCTGTCGGGAATAACAATTACTTTGCTCGGTGTATATAATACAATTTAAACTCTCAATTTTCAAATGCAAGTAATGATACAATTTCAAGGAACACACCACAAAAGCAAGACAATTTAGCAAAAATAAAAGTTATTTACTAGGTTATTTTTACAATGAACAATGGTTATGGCTGTCAACGACACATTAAACATATGGCGATGAAATAGTGAATATGGTGCAGGATAAGTGACTTGTGGTGATATGTGAAAAGTGCTATACATGTATAACCAACACGGGTGACACATAAATGGTGAAAATGACAAGTACTATTTGTTCATGTCCATTCCTCAACACATGAATCCCAGACCCTAGTGTTATTTTATATTCGGGTCAAGGAGACTGCATGGACTAGTATGACATGGACTGCATGGACTAGTATGACAGTAACGTCGACGGAAACGTCGACGTTGGAAATAGCGCAGCTTATTAGGCGTCAGGGGCAGGTCTTCATCAGGACAAAGGAAAAGGGGGGAGAGACAGCCTGTGGAACAATAAAAGAACCATAGTGAGGTGAGTGAGGTGTGTTCCAATAGTCCAATGGACTATAGTATGCAATGCAGTAGCAACCTCATGCTTACCGCAAGCAATCGATGCGTGGGATCCTATTGGATAGTTGGTAGAGATCCGAGTAAAACCTTTTACGTTGAAGTGTCAGATTGAATAGACACGGAGACCCACACCAGAGGGTTGTGGTCTAAAAAGGAAATTAAAACATAATGAGGTGTGGTGTCCACAATATTATCCTCACATTACCTGCAAGTCCTCAAACTTATGATCCAGCGCGATATTAGCAAACAGCATTCATACACCAAATACTCACTTGGGCCCATACATTCATACTACGCTAATACTTACGCTGGTGAGTCAGTTGTACTCTTTATCAAAAATCCCTGCTACCAATTACCTTCTGATTGAAGAGTAATGACTTACCAATGAATCCTTTGCCAATTGGGAAGTTTAAAATGAGTGACATTCATTAAAGTACATAATCCTGAAAATAACCACTGAGTCAGGAAGTTTCAAAATGTTTATCTAAAGATTTTAGCAGAGTAAATTACAGAACCACATGGTACTTAATCGCATCTCAAGGATGAAGCACAGAATAATAGTTATTGATTAATAACGGTCCCTCAGAAAGGAGAAGATAGAGACAGCAGCGCAACTAAAGGTTGCAAGTATATTTACCTAAGTGCGAGAACCAAACCCCTTGGCCAAGGAGTTGGAAAAGAATAGGACCCAGGAAGGATGAAGAGCAAAGACCTCCTCCAGGTTCAGGACAGGACCGGTGACCTCTCTACAACGACGCCTGCGTCGTTCCCCTCTCTGATACTCGTCTTCTCCTCGATTCTCCCGTGTCTTCCTTCTAATGGACTCCGCTGCCCCCTCCTCAGGACCTCTCTGGACAGCGATTCAGTCTGCAATCGATCAGCTTAGCAGTCTGGAGCTAGAAGCTAGAAGCATGTACGCTTGTTCTCTCTGGTCCTCTCCTCTGTCTGTTCCGGCTGTTCTGATTAATTAGCTAATTCTATATCTATTATACCCCTCTACGCCCATGTACCTCCCATTAATGTTGCAAAAATATGGGACCACTACTTCTGATTGGACAGGGACAGGGGGTGGATTCTCACACCATATGATTTTAGTTCATTTTCTGTAGGCCATTGTTTTTAAATACCGCCCCTCAAATTTAATACATTTGCTTTATTTCCCACCCGTCTCACGACAAATGTTATATATTCTTTATATACAAAGTTGCTTTTCCCAACAGGAAAGATGTGTACAACAGCTTCGGCCATCAGGTCATGGCCTTGGACGACGTCCAGGTTGACTTCATCCTCATTCTTTGGCAGCCATGCAGGACACATGCGCAGAATCATCTGTCTCTCGAGTTTCAGTTCACCAACCCCAGGCCCAAGTTTACGAACTAATAAAAGTACAAGAAGAAAATATTAAAATCACAAATAAAATGTTTCACTGTATACCCACTCTTTCTACTCTATCCCCATTTACTTATAAATTCTATCCCGCATTAGTAGCGTTAAGAAACGACAAATTAATAATAACATGAGAGCAAGCTGAAGCATGTGAAAACATCAAGCAGCCATTTTAATGCACACTGCGCGGAAGCAGGAGTTTCCCACCAAGCAAAGAGAGACGTCACACCACGTGATATGGATGAGACATGCGCAGTAAGGTTCCCGTGCTTTAGCGGCCATTTTAGATTATAGACAAGCGTTATTCGTTAGTTAAACACATAGGCAAGCATCCTTACTATTCGTGTAGTGTATGCAAGGATTAATATAAACAATACAAGATTAATAAATTAATACTGTGAGGAGATTGTATCCAAGCAAGTCTCATTTGTGAGTCCTTGCTCCAGCACTTACATGAAGTTGGAATAGTGGCACTGCTAGGGATACGTAAATCTCATTATTCTAATGATTACTGACACTGATAAGTAACTGGCATGATGTCGGGATTAAAAATACATGCATGCACCAACGTGCAATGAATTACTGCACCAATTCCAATCTATATCGTATCCAGGAAATTATATGCGTGAAGGGTCAAACCTCTGATAGCTTAGAAGCGTTATTCGTTAGTTAAACACATAGGCAAGCATCCTTACTATTCGTGTAGTGTATGCAAGGATTAATATAAACAATACAAGATTAATAAATTAATACTGTGAGGAGATTGTATCCAAGCAAGTCTCATTTGTGAGTCCTTGCTCCATCAATCCCCTCTCTGATGCCGTTTCTGAGCCATCAAAATACTACCCACAATCAGATGCCAACTTTTAGCAAATAGTTTCATTCTCATTTTTACACTTTCTATTTTTCACATCCCCTTTCAACTTTTTGTATAATTCACTTCTCAAATCTTCAAGTTCGATTTCATCGAACTTTCTCTTCTTTCCTTTTCCTGTCACATTATATGATTCATTCTTTCTACAGCATTTGCACCAAATTGTTATTGACAGTACTATTATTGCTATTCCTGCTAAGGGTACTAATATTTGACCTATAAGTCCTTTCCCTACATTAGCAAACCAGGTACCAATTGACGCAATACTACTCGTCAATCTTTCCCATACACTATCAACTTCCAGTGGTTTAAGTTCCTTCTCAAGTTTAGTTATATTCTGTATATACGTTCCAATTTCTGCACTTTTATCAGGAATGTAAGTCCAACAGTGTTTCGTCTTCAGTAATTTACAGACTCCGCCCTCTTTTGCCAATATGTCAAGAGCAAGTCGATTTTGCATAACCATAGATCTAATCGCAACCATCTCCGCATTAATCATTAGAAATCCTCCAGCAGTATCTGTTGATAAACGATCAACTACTGTAGACAATTTACATATCTTCCTTGAGTTCAGAATTATTCCCACTGAAGGTATCAATGCACCAAATATATCACCTATAATTTCAGAAAAACTAGCTCTTTTACTACGTGTTAATTCGCTATTGTTTTCATTGCTCCCAGTGTTTCTTTTTACGTGGTATATTTTTGGAAATACTATTCCAAAATAACAACTTCCATACCACCGTGCAGGAAGCCTAAAGTAAGCCTTATTCCCACACACATAATAGATCCCAGGAAAAACTGAATCTGCTCCTCCTTTGATTCCCCAACCTCCAAGAATTAAGAAATTGTGTTCACATTCACTGGTACCGATGAAAACATTGTTATAATCAGTCCTTAATCTATGTAGACAAATCTTCCCTGTTTTTACGAAATCCAGAGCCATAGCAGCTTGAGCCTTGCCAGGTGTGTAACTACCTTCTTTCTCAGCCCAAGGTGGCAAATGAGCCTTATGCTCAGAAGCTTTCTTTTGAAAATCTTGTCTTCTATCTTCTACTGAATTCAAAAATATCTTTTCTTCTTCATGTAAAGAACATGTTAGATTGTGTCTATGTGCATGTGTTATGTCTATCGATTTCATTGTTAAGAAAAATTCTCCCATAAACTGTGCGTCTTGACTACTAAGCACTGGGTTCATACTCTTTCGAATCGGAACCTCAGAAAATATCACATCTATGTTTGAATAATAATAACGAAGTCTCCCTGTTCTATAAAATAAACTAGACAATACACTACATGATATGCCATATGTCAATGGTAAGTGATGATATGTTAATCCTTCTGCTACTGATTCGGGTAACTTCATACAGACATAACAATTACTAACTTCCATGGTATCTACATATTGAAATAATAACTTTGTGAAAACATTTAAACTAGTGTCGTTATCAGTTATTTCATGATGAATTTCTGGTTCATTTTCTGTCATTAGTTCTACTCTATTACCCTTCAGGTTTGCTGTCCTTTCCTTAGTTTCGTTATTAATCTTTTTATCCATTATCATAAGGTAAGGGATTGCTACGATCAGAACTAACCAAACTATAAGCACCATTACTAGACTACATATGCATACTGCACAGCATCTTCTACAACATTTCTGTTTTGATCTCCCAGCAACTCTATCGTCAGGCATTTCGACAAGGAAGATTGCTCGTCTTATCTATTTTCGCTTTTCTTTATATGACTCTTTTGCGTAGTCAAGGTGGTCTTGTTTCTTTCTCGTACGTCAGTTCTGCACTTGTTCCTTCGTCACCACTTTCACTTGACTCTGAGCTCTCGTAATCTTCAAGAATGATGTAAGTCCAATCAGGACCCTTGTATTTGTTATTCACAAGTTTCAGTCTCTTGCTTCTTCTTTTCTTAGTTCTGCTTTCTTGTTCGGTTTGACTGGTTACTTCATTTACTTGATCTGGATCTTCACTTCTGGTTGTTATGTGGTATTTTACTCTTTTAATGACACTAGGCCAATGATCACCTTTTCTTGTTTTCTTGTTTTGCACTGTCTCTTTGATTTCGTCTTCAGAAATTCTTTTATCTTCAGGTTTCAACACAGTTTCGTTTTCTGTAATTACTGTTTCTTTTATTTATTCTTCTTCAGGTCTGATTGGTTTCTCTTCAGCAGCTCCACTGTGAGTTTCCAATAAGGGACCTTGTGCTTGATTTATTTCTTCATGTTCATTTTTCTTGAGATCTTCTTTTTCTGTATATTTTCCTGGATCTAACTGGTTCTGATCAGGGCTTATTGCACTTTGTACTTCTGCAGCCTGACCGGATTCTTCTAAACCTGTCTGTCCCTGGTCAAAGTTTGTTAGTTCTTTATTTTGAGTCCAGTTTCCTTTCCCTATCTGATCCTGCTCAGGTTCTTTTATTGTATCTTCTTCTTTTTCCTGAGCTGCTTCTTCTTCACCTATCTGATCTTCTTCAATTTCTTCCAATTTTGTTTGACTTCTTGTTCTGTGGTAAACTTCAGGAATTTCTACCACCGGTACCCAATCCTGACTTGTGCTCGGTTGTTCTTCTTCAGCTTCTCTTGAATCTCAAGCCTGAGATTCTTCAGCTGGGCAACCTTCAGCTTCTTCAGTGATTGGTGCTGTCTGAGGATTTTCTTCTTCAGGGTCTGGTACTCTGTTGGTGTGGCTTACATGAATCCAATTAGGAAATCCTGCACACTTCACGGCTGTATTTGTGGTCAGTATGACTTGACACGGTCTGCTCCATCTAGGTGATAGACACGTTTCTCTGGTGTGATTCTTCACTACCACCCAGTCACCAGGATTCAGATCATGTTCTTGTTCCGGCTGCCTGGAAACTGCGTCTTCTCCAACCTGGTGAGAGACAGAACGCACTAGGTCAGCCAGTCCTTTGCAATAATCCAGAACCATATCATCAGATATATTCAGCAGTTTGTTTGTGGGAACATGTGTTTGTCTCATTGCTCTTCCCATCATTATCTCGTGTGGGCTCAATCCGGTATTTCTATCAGGAATGCTTCTGAGTCCCATTAAAACAAGTGGCAATGCATCCGGCCACTCTAATGATGTTGATGCACACATTTTTCCCAGTCTGGATTTTATAGTGCCATTCAATTGTTCAACCACTCCAGAAGCCTCTGGACGATATGCACAATGCAGTTTCTGTTCAATTTTGAATGCTCCACAGATTATTTGGATCACTTCACTGTTAAAATGTTTTCCTCTATCTGATTCCAAAGTTACTGGGAAACCAAACCTAGGAATGAGTTCTCGTAGCAACAGCTTTGCGACTGTAATGCTGTCATTTCTTCTGGTAGGCTTAGCCTCCACCCACTTCGAAAACAGACACACTATGACTAGTACATATTTCAACCCTCTGCATGGTGGCAACTGAATAAAATCAAACTGGAGTCTTATAAATGGACCCTCTGCCTTTCCAATCTTCCCAAACCCAATTAATGTCTTCCTCCCTGGATTGTGCATCTGGCAAGTCAAACATCTCTGGCAAAGACTCTCTGCAACAGCCCTGAATTTAGGATTGTACCAGTTTTGTCTAAAAAGCCTAATCATTGCATCTCTCCCTATGTGTGTGTCTCCATGATACATTCTGGCCATTTGTGAGAGTAGACAGTCTGGCATGACTGGTCTGCCATCAGCGCAAATCCACACTTCGTCATCTCCTCTTTGAGAACAACCCACCTTGATCCATAAATTCTTTTCACTTTCATCAACATCATCTTGCAATATTTTAACGTCATTCCATGTTTCAGGTGGCACATACAGCATAAGTTGGCAGCTGATTCCCATTCTTTCCACCCTTTTATTGACTGACAATCTGTTTTTGGCACAATGTTGAGCCACTAGATCAGCATATCTGTTGCCAACTACCACCCAGTCATCTCCTGACTGGTGTGCGGCACACTTCACCACAGCCAATTCTTTTGGTGATTGTATTGCTTCCAGCAATTCCCTTACAAACTTTCCATTCTTAATGGGGGATCCTGAAGAAGTCATGAAATCCCTCTGCATCCATAGTTGGCCAAAATCATGCACAACCCCGTAACCATATTGGCTATCTGTAAATATAGTTACTTTTTGATTCCTCCCAATTTTGCAAGCCTTTATCAATGCAATAAATTCAGCTATTTGTGCAGATTTGACTCCTGGTAAATAGGATGCCTCAACTATTCCAGTTAATTCACACACCGCATAGGCAGCAGTTAGTTTACCGTCTTCATGCCTTTGGCATGAACCATCGACAAATAGCTCCCTGTCTGGCTTTCTAAGGGGCTGTTCCTCTATGTCTGGGCGTGGTTTGGTGCATAATTCTGTGACTTGTAAACAATCATGTTCTTCTTCGTCATCTTTAATTTTCTCATGATATGGGTCTGGTAGTAAGGTAGCAGGATTTACTATCGTGCACCTCACCATGGTCACATTTTCAGCACCCATTATTATTCTTTCATACTTAGTCAGCCGACTAGGAGTAAGATGTTGAGTTCGGGTTCTTGTCAACAGCATCACAACAGCATGTGGAACAAACACTTTCACAGGATGTCCCATCACAATTGACTCACTTTGTTCAATGCTCAAACAGGTAGCTGCCACTGCTTTTAAGCATCCTGGCAACGCGGCTGCTACTGGGTCCAATGTAGCAGAAAAATATGCTATAGGACGTCTGTCTAAATCATGTCTCTGAGTTAGGACGGAAAGTGCACAATTTTCTCTTTCATTACAGAATAATGCAAATTCTCTTTTATAATCAGGCATGCCTAGGGCAGGTGCTGAACATAATGCACTCCTCAAATTTACAAAGGCTCCTACACTTTCATCATCCCACTCAACAGGATCCTTTGCTTTCTTTTTTGTCATGTTAATTAATGGTTTAGCTAACAGAGAAAATCCTAGTATCCATTGTCGACAATAACCTACTATTCCTAGGAACATTCTCACTTCTCTTTGTGTTACTGGCATTTGCATTTTCTTTATTAATTTTACTCTTTCAGAGGTTACTCTTCTTTTTCCCCTCTCAATTTGGTGTCCCAGATATTTAACTGCTGTTGTACAAAACTGCAATTTTTCAGGTGAAACTTTATGCCCTTCTTCAGCTAAATGGTTTAATAGTGCAATGGAATCAACAACACAGTCCTCTCTGGTGTTTGATGCCACCAGTAAGTCGTCGATATATTGCACTAGGACTGAGCTTCCTGGCATCACTAGTTTCTCAAGGCACTTTTTCAATATCTGATTAAAAATAGAAGGACTTTCCGTGTACCCCTGAGGAACACGATTCCATACATAGACTTTGTTTTCAAATTTAAATGAGAAAAGATACTGGCTGTCTGGATGCAATGGTATTGAAAAGAACGCTTGGCATAAATCAATTACAGTGAACCATCCTGCACTCCAGGGGATCTGGTATAGGATTACTGCAGGATTTGGTACTATAGGACAACATGGTTCCACAATTTTATTTATTTTCCGCAATTCTTGAACAATCCTATATTTTCCACTAGGTTTCTTTAGATCCATTATTGGTGAATTACATGGGCTGCTCATTATTTCTTTCAGTATGTCTTGTTCTACCATTCGGTTGATTTCTTCAATGACTCCTGTTTTTACTTCTGCACTCATTTTGTACTGTCTGGTATTTGGGAAAATCGCACCTTCTTTTACAGTAATTTTAACTGGGTCTATTTTGGCCATAAGTCCTACTTCCTTTCCTGTGAAATCCCATACTATGGGGTTTACTGTAGTTTTTAATTCTTCTGGCAGCTCATCTTTTGTTATTAACGAAAACATTTCATCTACCTCTGTACCTTGTTTTGCAATCATAAACTTATATACATGATCTTCATCTGGGGTCTGAACTGCCACACCATCCGTTGTGCAGAAAATTGTGCAATTCATCTTGCATAGAAAATCCCGGCCTAATAAATTTACTGGACTGGAATCACATACTACAAATTGATGAATTTCTCTGAAATTTCCAATTTTAACTTCCATTGGTTCGGTAAGAGGTGTTCTAATCTTTCGATTAGCTACCCCCACTACTTGGATAGCTTCTCCAGAGAGAGGAAGGTCTGGAATGTCTGCTGTTCTCACAGTAGACCGAGTAGCACCAGTGTCCAAAAGAAAAGTAATATCATTACCTTTCACATTCCCTTCAACATATGGACCTGACTGATCTACTGGTAAGGATGCGCCAAGTACTCCTTCTCCCCCTCTCCTAGGCACCGTCATGAACTGTATTGACAGAAATCGTCCTGTAAAAGAAACTGTGATGTTATATAATCATTCTTACCACTTCCTCCTTGATATCCGACGTCTGTACCGTCCTTTGCTCTGCTTACATTACCCTGAATAGGTGCAGGTGGAAACTGACTCTGAGGGTTTACACCCTGCTGTGTGTCATTCTGCGTCTGTGGATTTAAATTTTGATTTGGGCCATTATTATTCCGAATCTTTTTACATTCATCCTTCCAATGCCCCAATTTTCCGCATCCATGACAAGGAAATTTCTTTTTAGCTTCTTCTCTACTCATTCGTCCTCTCATTTTTCCACCATTCCCAGTCTCACCACTTGTTCCAGAATCTTTTCCTTGATTTTCACTTGGATTATCCAAATTAATTCCCTGTTTCTCGGCCATTTTCACCTGTGCCCACATTACTTTCTCCTGCAATTTCTTGTGTCTATCCTCAATATTGTCTCCACAATATTTTGCATATTTCAAAATTTCGTCGATAGGTTTCCCTTGCCAACACAACATGTGCTGCTTAATCATCTGACAAATCTCTGGCGTTAGACCATAAACAAATCTATAAACAAACTGACTCATGTTCTTATCTCCAATGTCCTCAAATCCACTATACTGCTTAAATACCTGCAATAAACGCTCATAATAGGAGTGTACTGATTCATTAGCTTCTTGAGTAGTTCGGTCTATTTTCACCCAATCCGTTTCTTTCGGTGGTATTTTACCTTTCAAGTAAGTTATCACCTGCTGATACTTTTTCATTACATCATTTGACGGGGCACCTGTCTTTGGATCTCTAGGATACTCTTCACTTGGCCAATCAACTGTAATTTTACAATCTGTCCACAAATCGGCAGGTACCACTATGTCAAACAAACCATCCAAATCCTTCAACAATACCTGTGACACCTTCACAAACCTCTCAACCTGCTTGTACCATTCAATTGGTTTTTCTCTCAACTTTGGAAAATCATTCGTAAATGACAAAATATCCTGTCTGCTCCATGGGACATGTACATATCCCCCTCCTGGTACTTCTCGCATAGGGTACATTTGGTCTGCTTTCCCTGTCTCTTTCATCACATATTCAGATGCTGTTCTGCTTGATCGTGCCTCTTCCTTTTTCTTGGCCCATCTAGTTCTCCATTTATCTAGATCTCCCCATTTCTGTAAGACTATCATTAATTCTTTTACTTGTAATTTTCTTCATCAGCGGGGAGATAGAGAGGACGCCTCCGGGAAGAACGGCTGGAAGCACTGAAACTAGACAAAAGTCTAAGTAGGTCCTTCCACCTCAGCCCTCCCATGGAGCGTTTAGGGTAGAAATACAGGAGTTACTCTCAGTGGTACTATACCAAGAGGGAAGTATCCACCTACATAGTGGTTTTTTTTTAACCCCTCCCCTGATCTAGAGACAGGATTTTCCTTCCATGTTTCACTAGTTAAAAGGAAGCGAACACATAGGGTATATAACCCCCCCCCCCTTTTTTAGGTCCTGAAGAATGCTACGTACCCTTCGGGGACACCTCAGCAGAAACATGTCGACCGCATTTCATACGGTGAAGGGAGAATAATATCCCATACCTCCGTTCACTTAGTTTTTAACCACCATACATTTACCATTTGAATAAAGCATAGCACATGGACTAATGTAATGCTTTTTAAATCACTTATCACTCCCCCACGGCCATCACTTAGATTTAGAAGTGCATCCCTGTCTCCAGGTGTATGCCCGCCCTCTATCAAACCAAGTTTTTAGAGGGCGAGGACAGCCGATGATGAAGCATGACACCGGGCGGTGTGTGAGGCCAGTCCGTAACTTTTTATGAGATGCCCCCACTGGTAGTGCATCTCTATAGAACTCTGTAGATAAACATAGGAATTGATTCAAGGGGCAGCCCACTTTTGTGTATTCATGAGATAGTGGAGGCTGGCTTGCCCTTTGGCCCCGTGCCTCTGGTTCCCACCCTCAGCAACATTGCTGGGGTTAGTGTGTGTGGACATGTACATATCCCCCTCCTGGTACTTCTCGCATCGGGTACATTTGGTCTGCTTTCCCTGTCTCTTTCATCACATATTCAGATGCTGTTCTGCTTGATCGTGCCTCTTCCTTTTTCTTGGCCCATCTAGTTCTCCATTTATCTAGATCTCCCCATTTCTGTAAGACTATCATTAATTATTTTACTTGTAATTTTCTTCCAGAGGCATTTATATTTTCTAAATCTTTGTCCGAAAAATCTGCTCTATAGGGTTTCTGCAACACTTTCGATCTCCCTATTTCAATTCCCATCTGCAGTGCTAAGTCTGATAGTTTTTCATGGAATAATCTTGCATTTCTTGTGATACTCCTGCATATGAACAATAATTCTTCTTCATCGTAAGCATTTAGGCGATCTAGCCCTACATTTCCTGCTATTATTTCTTCTAATTCGATTTTTAATTTATAAATGTCCCAAATTTTTGGAGGTGTACACTGTTGATCTGATCCTTGTGCCCACCTTTCTAAGTCTTCAGGTGTTACTACAGTGACACTCTTTGCTCCTGATGAAGTTATTAAGTTTATATCTTTTGAGCACCCAGGTGTAGCTCTTCTCGGAGTACTATTTACAGAATCTTGAATGGGTAAATCCATTAATGATATCGTAGATTCACAATCACTAAAATGATCTTCAACCATTACTACTGCTTCAGGTTTAGGAATATTCACAGGAGTAGGCGTAACTAGTGGCGGAGGATAGTTTCCTTTGTCACTATATAACTGGACTACTGGACCAATTGTCACAGGTATGGTCAAAGAGTCAGGATGCACTTTTATTTGTGTTATTTTCTGTATTAATTCTGCTCCGGTCTTCTCTAGGGCTTCTTTTTCTTTATCATGAAGTATCCTACTAGGTGTGAAATCATGCATTACCTGTGGTACTAATGGAGTTTTTAACAGTGGGGCACTTGGGGTGCATCCACTTGTCCCTTCCTGATATGGTGGGGGGTTCCTTAATAATTCTTCTATAAATTCATCTTCTGAATCTCCATTTCTCATTAAATGTTTTGTCTTTTCTGTGCATTTGCTTCCTAATTTTTCTTCTGCTGTTAACAATGGATACAATCCCTCTGTAATCATTGCCCTCCTCCATTGTTTCATCTGACTGTCCCTAGACTCATGTTGGTTCTGGGGAAAAAATCCTCGGTAACCCCTATTACTCCTGGGTCGGTCACGCTCAAATGCCTCGGTTCCCCATTCCTCTAAGGCTTCGTATTGAGTTAATCTAGGTCTGGGTTCTAGGTCATTCATCCTCAATCTCAAATTTTGAAGAATTCTCCCATTGAAAGTGCCATTCTCGAGAAATGCTAATATTCCATCATTTTTGGTATATTCTATCCAATTCTCTATCCATACACAAGTATGATAACCTCTCTCCATCATCATGAATGAAGCGGGCGTTTTAGCTGGTGGAATGATAATTCCTTCCCTAGTTTTGATTGGTTTATCCTTTTTAAAATAATTCTTAATCTTTTGCAGAAATGACATTTTTCTCTTTTCTTTGTACATCTTGGGTAAATCTCGATGTATAAAATTATATTCTGCAAAGCCTAAATATCTCCTATCCGGTCGAGTTCCTGTTAAAGTTGGATCGCGTTTTAACATGCAATCTCTTATCCACTAAGATTTTAGCTTCTATGATATCAACCAATCAAATGCCTGCTAACTTTTATCTCTGAACCAATCCTAGCGCGGCCTTTCTGTGACGTTTATCTGTCAACCCCTCCTTTACAATCTGCGCTTCTCTGTCCCTCGCTGTTTCAACCAATCCCAGCGCGGCACCTGTGACGCCAGTACTGCTCCTGACTACTGACCCCTCCTTTACAAGAGTCTTTCCACACCCGCTGTTTCAACCAATCCCAGTGCGGCGTTTTGTGACGTCAGCTCCCTCTCCGGCAACTGACCCTCCCTTTACAAAATCTTACGCAAAACTTATTTTCTCTATAAATCTTAATTAAATTTCAGTAACAACATATAACATTCGCTATCGTGCCAGTTTCTCTAAATTTCGAAAAGATATTTTTCTCTCACACTTAGTAAAACCTTTCCGTTTACTAAACATACACTACGAGTAAAACCCTTCCGTTTACTCTTCACACAAGCTCCAGAAGTACCTGTTACTTCTTCAATGTTACCCTTTCTAGGTGATATAACATCAAATTTTCACCAGCGTACTCCTTTGCTATTACTCACACGCATAGAGTCCCTAACCAGTACTGATAGTCCTGCTTAACCTTTCAGTACTATTTCTGCCTGACAGATAACCTCACTGCAGTATGGCTTCCAGTTACCATCCGCTATTCAACTTTTCCCCGGGATTCTAGACAACATAAAACAAACTCTGAATACACGGATGTTAGTTCATAAAAATAAAATTCTCATTACCCAATTAACAAAGAGTAACCATCCTCTGATTACCAGAAAACTGATCCAGCGCGATATTAGCAAACAGCATTCATACACCAAATACTCACTTGGGCCCATACATTCATACTACGCTAATACTTACGCTGGTGAGTCAGTTGTACTCTTTATCAAAAATCCCTGCTACCAATTACCTTCTGATTGAAGAGTAATGACTTACCAATGAATCCTTTGCCAATTCGGAAGTTTAAAATGAGTGACATTCATTAAAGTACATAATCCTGAAAATAACCACTGAGTCAGGAAGTTTCAAAATGTTTATCTAAAGATTTTAGCAGAGTAAATTACAGAACCACATGGTACTTAATCGCATCTCAAGGATGAAGCACAGAATAATAGTTATTGATTAATGACGGTCCCTCAGAAAGGAGAAGATAGAGACAGCAGCGCAACTAAAGGTTGCAAGTATATTTACCTAAGTGCGAGAACCAAACCCCTTGGCCAAGGAGTTGGAAAAGAATAGGACCCAGGAAGGATGAAGAGCAAAGACCTCCTCCAGGTTCAGGACAGGACCGGTGACCTCTCTACAACGACGCCTGCGTCGTTCCCCTCTCTGATACTCGAATTCTCCTCGATTCTCCCGTGTCTTCTTTCTAATGGACTCCGCCGCCCCCTCCTCAGGACCTCTCTGGACAGCGATTCAGTCTGCAATCGATCAGCTTAGCAGTCTGGAGCTAGAAGCTAGAAGCATGTACGCTTGTTCTCTCTGGTCCTCTCCTCTGTCTGTTCCGGCTGTTCTGATTAATTAGCTAATTCTATATCTATTATACCCCTCTACGCCCATGTACCTCCCATTAATGTTGCAAAAATATGGGGCCACTACTTCTGATTGGACAGGAACAGGGGGTGGATTCTCACACCATATGATTTTAGTTCATTTTCTGTAGGCCATTGTTTTTAAATACCGCCCCTCAAATTTAATACATTTGCTTTATTTCCCACCCGTCTCACGACAAATGTTATATATTCTTTATATACAAAGTTGCTTTTCCCAACAGGAAAGACATGTGTACAACAGCTTCGGCCATCAGGTCATGGCCTTGGACGACGTCCAGGTTGACTTCATCCTCATTCTTTGGCAGCCATGCAGGACACATGCGCAGAATCATCTGTCTCTCGAGTTTCAGTTCACCAACCCCAGGCCCAAGTTTACAAACTAATAAAAGTACAAGAAGAAAATATTAAAATCACAAATAAAATGTTTCACTGTATACCCACTCTTTCTACTCTATCCCCATTTACTTATAAATTCTATCCCGCATTAGTAGCGTTAAGAAACGACAAATTAATAATAACATGAGAGCAAGCTGAAGCATGTGAAAACATCAAGCAGCCATTTTAATGCACACTGCGCAGAAGCAGGAGTTTTCCACCAAGCAAAGAGAGACGTCACACCACGTGATATGGATGAGACATGCGCAGTAAGGTTCCCGTGCTTTAGCGCCCATTTTAGATTATAGACAAGCGTTATTCGTTAGTTAAACACATAGGCAAGCATCCTTACTATTCGTGTAGTGTATGCAAGGATTAATATAAACAATACAAGATTAATAAATTAATACTGTGAGGAGATTGTATCCAAGCAAGTCTCATTTGTGAGTCCTTGCTCCAGCACTTACATGAAGTTGGAATAGTGGCACTGCTAGGGATACGTAAATCTCATTATTCTAATGATTACTGACACTGATAAGTAACTGGCATGATGTCGGGATTAAAAATACATGCATGCACCAACGTGCAATGAATTACTGCACCAATTCCAATCTATATCGTATCCAGGAAATTATATGCGTGAAGGGTCAAACCTCTGATAGCTTAGAAGACTAGTTGTAGTGCCGCGCGATGACTAAATAACTGCAAACACGCCAAAGGGAATTTAATAAGCGCATCACGAAAGCATACCTGAGAGTCAATGATACTTTCGTTACATGTAATCTTCACCAGCCGGTTGAAGGCGTGCAATATGAAACTGACATAATGTCGGGGTTAAAAATACATATATGCATATATGCACCAACGCGCAAGGATTCCAATCTGTATCGTATATGGGCATACCTCTGGCAACTTAGAAGGTTAGTTTGGGTGCCGCGCGATAACTGAATAACTACAAAAAACGCATCATGATTGCATACCTGAGAGTAAATGATACTTTCGGTGCACGTAATCTTCACCAGCCGGTTGAAGACGTGCCACTTTGTAGAATCAAGGGTGCTGCCAAAGGCGATCATAAGCTATGGATAATGGAAAAGCACTAATGAATATGTGCACCACACACTAGCCAAACTTCCAAAACGAAATGCGCTATTTCCAAGGGTCGAAACGTCGACGTTACTGTAATACTAGTCATACTAGTCCATGCAGTCTCCTTGACCCGAATATAAAATAACACTAGGATCTGGGATTCATGTGTTGAGGAATGGACATGAACAAATAGTACTTGTCATTTTCACCATTTATGTGTCACCCGTGTTGGTTATACATGTACAGCACTTTTCACGTATCACCACAAGTCACTTATCCTGCACTATAGTCACTATTTCATCGCCGTATGTTTAATGTGTCTTTGACAGCCATAACCATTGTTCATTGTAAAAATAACCTAGTAAATAACTTTATTTTTGTAAATTGTCTTGCTTTTGTGGTGTGTTCCTTGAAATTGTATCATTACTTGCATTTGAAAATTGAGAGTTTAAATTGTATTATATACACTGAGCAAAGTAATTGTTATTCCCGACAGAACCACTTGTTCTATATATCGTATATACCCAGGTTCTGAGGGGCATAGGGTTACCCCATTATCGTTAAAGGTCCATTGACCTGTTAGCGCCCAATATTTCGAGCGTCCAAGCTGTAAGTTTGGGGTATTTGATTTAAGACCCGATTTTTCTGATTTTTGGTTGCTATCATACTCACACCTAAGTTTACTACTACACCCAGTACAAACTTTACACATTTTTGCTGTTCACCATTACGCAACATACATTTACTACTAGGCGCAGACGTGCATGTATCTACCCCCTCAAAACTGGGTGTGGAGCCAGTTAGAGCAGGATTTACAAGTGCAAAGTTACTACTAGTAACTTTTCATACATAGGGAGAGGTTCCCACCACCATGACGGAGATGTGCCTATAGAAAAGTATAGGGCAAAATAAAAAGTGTAATAATTATTAAAAATATATATTTGAATTTATAATAAAAATGTACATTAACTAAAAACTTTTATTAACCTAGAACAAAATAATATGTTTCAACACGTTAACTCATTAAATTAAATGTTTTTTTAAATAATTACATAAATTAAATATATTATTTTAATTTAGAATTAATATTATTTAAAATAATTTTTAAAATCCCCTCTCACTACCTTTTAATATTTATTATTTTGTACATTTCTTTAAAACTTTCATTTTAATTCATTTTATTTTTTAATTAATATATAAATTTTTCTAGTTTCAAAAATAATTTTAAAACTAATAGAGCGTAATACGTTTAAAGAAATCTATATATGTAGATTAAAATTTGAAATACATTATTTTAGTTAGCATTATTTCATATAGGGTGTTCTTTTAAGTATGTGACTGTCATTTTATATGGGTGTCTGTTATTTTGCCTGTAAGTGGCCATGTGTGGCACTGGACTTATTCCAAAGCTGAGCTGAAGTACATTTATGACTGTTTTGGTTTCTTCTGAGCTGTGGTAACTTTAGTAGTGCCGTTTGCGAATAGCAACAGGCTTGCTCTCTTGAGGGTGGATGTATTTTTTGTAGGTGGGCGTTTTTTTATTTACTTGTCTCTCCTGAAACCCCTCCTTACTCCTCTCTCAGCCCCTCTTTACCTCTCCCTAGTCCCCTCCCATTTAATAGTAAGTATTCCATAGTTTCCAGCACTCACTCGATTCCTCCCACATTTCCCCCTTAAAAAGCATTTGTGGAGACCTCTGCATCGAGGCGGAGAGCTCCGCTGAGAAAAGATAGAGGATGCAGAGGTCTGTGCACATAGGTTTGTGAGTAGTACTATTAAACATATTATTAAGTGCAGTTTGTGTAGAGTCCCCTTCCTGTGAAAAGAACTCTTAAAGAGAGGATTAAGCAGTGCACATGCATGTCCTTAGGGAGGATGATATAGATGGGGAAATCCCAGAGCAAAAGAGGTCTGTAAGTCTTTGAGATAAAGGGTCACTTCAGGAAGAGAGTGAAAGTAGTCAGAAGCCTGTCAAATACAACAGTAGGGATTGTCTGAGGGGCTTAAAAGCAAATTATAGGCAAGTGAACAAACTACCATGCCTGTATGAGGGATACAGCAGAGACTGCAGCAGCTTGGACTGGAAATGCAGTTGCGCCCACCTGGGGAGCTCACAGAACCAACATCTCAATCAATCAATCATGTCACTTATAAAGCGCACTACATACCCGCGAGGGTCTCAAGGCGCTGGGGGAAGAGGGGGGTGGTGCTGCTACTGATCGAAGAGCCAGGTCTTGAGGAGTCTTCTGAAGGCCAGTAGGTCTTGGGTCTGTCGGAGGTTGGTGGGGAGGGTGTTCCAGGTCTTGGCGGCGAGGTGGGAGAAGGATCTGCCGCCGGCGGTCGTTTTCCGGATGCGGGGGACTGTGGCGAGGGCGAGGCTGGTCGAGCGGAGCTGGCGGGTGGGGGTGTAGAAGCTGAGTCGTCTGTTGAGGTAGGCTGGTCCGGAGTTGTGGAGTGCTTTGTGTGCGTGGGTGAGGAGCTTGAAGGTTATCCTCTTGTTGACAGGGAGCCAGTGCAGGTCTCTCAGGTGGGATGTGATGTGGCTGCGTCGGGGGATGTCGAGGATAAGACGTGCAGAGGCGTTCTGGATGCGTTGCAGCCGTCTCAGGAGCTTAGCCATCGTTCCTGCGTAGAGGGCGTTTCCGTAGTCCAGCCTGCTGGTGACGAGGGCCTGGGTGACTGTTTTTCTTGTTTCGGTGGGGATCCACTTGAAGATCCTGCGGAGCATTCGGAGGATGTTGAAGCAGGATGAGGAAACGGCGTTGACCTGCTTAGTCATGGAGAGGGTGGGGTCGAGGATGACCCCTAGGTTGCGTACGTGGTCGGTGGGTGGCGGGGCTGTTCCCAGTGATGTTGGCCACCAGGAGTCGTCCCAGGCTGAAGGGTTGGAACCAAGGATGAGGACCTCCGTCTTGTCCGAGTTCAGCTTCAGGCGGCTGGTCCTCATCCATTCGGCGACGGCCTTCATTCCTTCGTGGAGGTGGGCTTTGGCGGTGTGAGGGTCTTTGGTGAGGGAGAGGATCAGCTGGGTGTCGTCGGCGTAGGAGATGATGTTGAGGTTGTGCTGTCGGGCGACGTGGGCGAGGGGTGCCATGTAGATGTTGAACAGCGTTGGGCTGAGGGAGGAGCCTTGGGGTACGCCGCAGATGATCTTGGTGGCCTTGGATCGGAAGGGGGCGAGGCGGACGCTTTGTGTTCTGCCGGAAAGGAAGGATGTGGTCCAGTCCAGGGCCTTCTCTTGGATCCCGGCGTCGTGAAGGCGTGTTCGTAGTGTGTGGTGGCAGACCGTGTCGAAGGCGGCTGATAGGTCCAGGAGGATGAGGGCTGCTGTTTCTCCGTTGTCTAGCAGGGTCCTGATGTCATCGGTGGCAGCGATGAGGGCGGTTTCGGTGCTGTGGTTGCTGCGGAAGCCGGACTGGGAAGGGTCCAGGATGTTGTTCTCCTCGAGGTAGCGGGTCAGTTGTTTGTTGACGATTTTCTCTGTGACCTTCGCGGGGAACGGGAGCAGAGAGATGGGTCGGAAGTTCTTGAGGTCCTTGGGGTCTGCCTTGGGTTTCTTGAGTAAGGCGGTGATCTCGGCGTGCTTCCAGCTTTCCGGGAAGGTTGCTGTCTCGAAGGACATCTGTGTTCTCTCTGCGCTCCTTTTCCCCTCCAATTGTTGCACAGGGATGACCCTCAGTGAGTCCCTCAATCTGATGCAACTTCTGTATAGGGCACTGCGGACCCCCAAACACCTATAATCAGCAAGTCATGTCCATCTCCTGAGGTCTTTACAGTGACTTCACTTCCAGATGGTAATTCCAAATTGCAGCCTCTCTCTGTGGCTGTATTTCCCTGTACAGCACGTCTTACACTGGCCCGAGGTGCAATTTAGGTGGTGGCAGTAAGGAATGGGTAGCTGAGTATTCACTTGTGGCAGGCATGCCAAGGAAATTATTCATGCATAAAACAATTAAACAGAATGTGCCAACTTTAAAGCGGCAACATTACTTAACAAGCATCAGCAAAACCAATATATCTCACCTTTATAATGCAAGTGCTAAGCAATTGGCTTTGCCACTGCCTGTTTGCAAAGCACTGTTTAAAAGGTAAAAGAAAAAATGAAAACACTGGAGGAAAAGCAAACACTGTATCTTAAGGCATCTCGAAAGTGAACATTGAAGTCAACATTTTCAATCTTTATAAACGGTATGGCTTATTTTTTACATTTTACACTGGAAACTCTGAGTAGAATTTAAATAGTCTGTTGCTGATGATCCTATGATCCATCTTAAAAGCAAGAGTACCTAAAAAACATAATGGCTTGTTGAGGAAGTGTCAGAATGTAAAGGAAAATGCTTACCATATACTTTCCACAAGACTTTGATCTAGAACAAATGTTCAAGTCATTTGGGGCCATATGTATCAAGCCCATTTTCCGTTCGCAAACGGGCCGATTCTCAGAATCGGCCCGTTTATGACACGAACAAGCTTTTTGGGATGTATCATCCCAAAAGGCATTAGCAAATAGAGAATCGCAAAAATTGCGATTCTCTATTTTGCGAATGCATTTAAGGAATCGCAAATTGCGATTCCTTAAATGAAATGTATGAAGCACCTAAGTTGTGCGATTATGGCTTAAGGAATCGCAAATTACCACCAACTACAGGTTGGTGGTAACTTACGATTTCTTTGAGAAATGCATTTTTGCATTTTTCAAAGTGGCATGTGGCGCACATACATGCCCTCAGGGCATGTATGTGCGCCACATGTGCACCCATGCTCATTTCAGGGGTGCAACAGGGTGTCCTTTGGACACCCTTGCAACCTTGAAATTGCATTCTCAATTTGCGATTCTCTAATTGCTAATCGCAAATTGAGAATGTCCTCCCATTCATTCCTATGGGCCTCTAGGCCCATAGGAATGAATGGGGAGGGTTTCCTTAACTGCGATTCGCAATTTGCGAATCGCAATTAAGGAATATGTAGGATTCGCAAATTTTCTTGCGAATCCTACATACATCTCGTTTGCGATTCTCAAATAGCGATTCTCAAAAATTCGCTATTTGAGAATCGCAAACACAAACTTTGATACATATGGCCCTTGGTCTCTGCAGCAACCCAGGGAACAGATGTTTGGCCCTCCAGGAGAACAGACAACTCATTTCCAGTCACTGTAGACCTTCTGCTTCAGATACATGCTGAGTGAGTGCAGCTGCCCGCCTTCCCTCCCAGAGCAATAAAGGCTGCCTTTGTGTGTCAAAGCCTGGGCTTACATGTAACATGTGGAAGGCAGTAAATAAAAGAAAACAAGCCAGGTAAAGTCTGCCATTTAGTAACATCTACAGATGGCATGAGAAGGACGGGGAGCAACACAGCAAGCAAAGGGTAGGGATGTGAGAAAAGAAGGATGAGAAAGTAAAAAAAAACACATACACTCCCACTGGAGTGCTCAAAGAAAAAGAAAAAAAATAGTTCTCTGGTAAGAGTCATGGAAGGATGCATGTCACCCAATCCAAAGGATGTAAAGAATCTATGTGTTCGGGAGAGGAAAAAAGCAAGAGGAAGGGAAGCCAATGAATAAGAACCAAGAAAAAGAGAGTGACAAGAAAGCCAACCAGTAGTAAGCGCTGGGCTGGTCCAAAGTCCACTGTAAGTATTGGTATTGTCCACAATAGGTCTTCGTCAAAGTATACTCCCAATATCTCTGTATATCTTGAATTCCAGTCGTGCATTCATTTGACAGGGCCCTATTCCCCAAGAAATTCATAAATCTTCACAAGCAGATTTACACGGTTGTGGGAGAGCAGATCTACGACTTTCATCACAAACAGTGCCAAGAACACGCATGGGAATCGGCTCAAGGTGCTGATTTCCATGTATTTTCCCAGGAAAGTCATGTAATAGTCCCAGAGGAAACCCATTTGCGCTGTGTGGAGTTCTTTTTTTTCTTTTGTGAATTTCTCTCAGGCATAAGTATGGTCAATACGGTTGTAAACGTATGTTTACGACCACATCTACATTTGTGAATATGGCCAGATTGTTTTCTGGGCCACTTAAAAACTCTTAGCGGGGCTTCCCTTGATGGCTTGCAACCCGAGGCTCAGGGCCCTCAATTTGTTCCTTATTTAATTACTCCAAAATGATGAGATCCCTGATTGGTGCGTTGAATTCCTGTGTAGAGGCCGGTGACCCACTCCTCGCGATCACTTACGCCGTTTCCTCCTTTGTTTTTCTTTCTTCTCCAATAGCACCATGACATCACAGTTATCTTCTTTTTTGATTCCAATAGGTATAAATAAGTTTCCTTTCTATGTTCCTCTCCAGGGAGGGCAGTCTGTAATTCAGAAGTAGAGCTATGTAGGCAACATGTTATGATGAAGCTGTGTCATTTATCAAAGTTTACTCGCCACAGACTTTATGGGAAAACTGTGTCTTTCAAGAGCGAACTGTATAGCTGGGCGAAATGTATTTACGACGAATGTTGCCGATGTAATGCTTTTGTTGCTCTCTTTGAGAAACATTCAATAAAACAGATTTTGAAATAAAAACTCTTAGCACTTGAGTCCAGCTGTTGCATCTTGGGTTTGATCCTATGTGCATCACCTCATGATATTCCATGAGGGCAATAGCCCAGCTACAATAGAATAAAATGTTGTCAGTGAATGTATTTTGTAAAGCCTCAAATAACACAGTTTGCAACAAATTTGTGAGGCAAAGAAATGAATAAATACTGTTAACCACTGATTCTCAGAATTTCTGAAAATAGTGAAAAAGACCCAATTGAATTCACAAACAATATACATGTAAAACAGGAACTCCTAAACATTACTACATGCCACAGTTCTGCCATTTCTAAGCATTGTAAATAGCAGATGGAACTATGACCCAACTAATTCTTCTCAATTTACCAGCCTCAGAAGGATGGAAGGCTGAGTGTGCATTTCAGTATTCAAATGTATAACTTCCATAACACCACATTTTGTCAGCAGAGATGTTAGAGTAACAGCTGCGAGAGGCAGAACTGGTAGACTATTGTCTACACTTCTTGTGATTTGTAGAATACATAAAACAGGACGGAATAGAAGACAAGAACATCTTGTATTGAAGAGAGGGTACCACAGGTAATATGTCATTAAGAACCAGGTGACATTTATTCTCTTTATACATTCTTTATTGTCAGCAGTCCTTACCTTTGACCCTCTGCTGCTTACATTCACCTGTTCTCCTTGACTCAGTCCATAATGGATTCCCTATTCGAAGGATGCTTGCCTGCATGCAAACAACATTGTTCACATACTTTATTACAACATTACATTTTCCCCCACTTCCAAAAAACCAAACGAAAATATTTTTTTTAAACTAAAACAAATTCTTTTAACATTATTCCATTAATCACATCTCTTCAATCAACTGCTGTTGTTGTCTTGTGTTTTTAATTGGTTGCTACGTCACTTTATCATCTTTAGCTCCATTCATGTTTCGTTTTGAAGTTGTATCCCCATTCTGGAAGATTTCACTTGCTTCTTTCTCTACTTCACCTGATACCACACAGGATATTCTTGGTTCATGACTTTGATTGATTAACTTCTTGAAGTATGAAACATTTCTAGTGATAACTTTAGTTGGAGATGCTGCGAAAACCATAGCTCCTTTAACTTGCGTGACCTGCAGAGATTCTTTGCGAAATGAAGAATCTGTTTTCTTCTTCTGAATTTGATTTACAATGACTCAGTCACCCAGAGCAATATCTGATACTTTTGTGTACCTTCTTTGATCTGCATTTTTCTTCATTTTTGATTTGACAATATGGGTCAGAGTACACAAATTGCACCCAGGGCAAAACAGGCGTTTGCACCCGCTTTGCGTGCCCCCAGGGCACTTTGGTATTACAGAAGGGGCCGCAGACACTTGTGCGACCCCTTCTGTAATATCGATAGCGCTGGCGTACATAAAGCGCCAGCGCTATCTTCAGGGGGCGTTTCCTCATGTGAATGGGGGCATGCCCCATGCAAATAAGTGGATCCCTTTGCCTCTGCGCCCACGCCTTATTACAGACGCGGGCGCAGACTGTCAGTGCGCCCCCCTGAGAGTAGCCCTCTAGAGTGGGAAAGGGGGTCCGTTGGATCCCCCAGACATCCCCTTGCAGGCGCGTGCAGTCACTGACTGCACCTGCCTGCAAGGGGATCTCTAATCCCCTTTAAAAGTGCAGGCGGGTACCGCCTGCACTATGAAAACACGGAGTGGCTTCAAAGCAGCTGCTCTGTTTCTCACAGGAATGCGCTGCCCCAAGGCAGCGCGAATTCGCGGCTGCCCTGAGGGCAGTACATTCGTCATAATACGGTGCATTTTCCTTCATTGCACTGGATGCACCTTTTAAAAGGTGTGCCAAGCGCAATAAAGGAGAACACGCTCCATGTATAATGCGGCGCATGGTCTCGAGTTTATCGTGTGTGTACAAATATTAATTCAGACAGTATTTTTCCTGTTGAATTTTGTAGAGTTCCTCTATAATCTCAAAGAGTTTGGCACAAAGCTTGATGAGTTGTGATCTGTGACATTTTTGCTCACTGTAATTTTTTTAATATTACTCATGAAACTTTCCACCATTCTATTTGCTTGTGGTCACATTGGTATAATTTAAATTTTCTGATGATGTATTCCGAAATACTGCAGAAATTGCTTTAATGCTTTTCCACCAAATAGATGTCCATTGTCTGACTTAAGCGTAATCGGTATTCCCCATTCTGCTAATAATTCATCCAACACAGGGAGCACAGAAGTTGATGATGCAGACATTTGTCTTACAATTATGAAACAAGAGTATTCTACCTATCATGGCTAGTAAATATTTTTCTGACTTTATTAGGCCAAAAGATATATATCTGCACTGTGTCCCACGCAGCTTCAGGTAACCTAGACATGAAACTTTTTTGGAGGTGAATGTCTTCCAGTACACTGAAATATATATTATGGCTGAATTACCTGGCCCTTTTTGCAGGGTTACCCCCAAACGTTTTGCCTTCTTCCTCCTATTTTTTCTGACCTGTTTTTGTTGGCATTAGGACTCTGTGCACTTTATTACTGCTAACCAGTATTAAAGTGCAGATGCTCTCTGTCTAAATGGTATGGGTGATTTGTTTATCCGTTATTGGCATATTTGTTTTACTGGTAAGTCCCTAGTATAGTGCACCATGTGTGCCTAGGGCCTATAAATAAAATGCTACTAGTGGGCCTGCACCACTGATTGTGCCACCCACATGAGTAGGAAGAAGAGCTGGATGCTGTAAGAGGGACTGCCACTCTACCTGTTGCTTTGTTGTGCTGGCCTGCTGCATGCTGCTTTTGTCCTGGGAGTGAAAGGACTGGACTTTCCTTCCTGTACCCTGCTTCCAAGGTTGTCCAAGGGCTTGAGTTGAGCAAGGCTCCTGTTAAGAAGTCTTAGGGTCATCAAAGACTTCACCTGCCAGTGCCTGGCTCTTCTGCTGAGAGTCCTGACTTACAAGTGGTGCCAAATCCAGTTCCTGGGCTCTTGGAAGTGTAAGGAGACAAACTATGCATCGACTCCCAGAGCCTGTTTTATTGACGCCCTGCTGTAAAAGATTGACGCATCGCTGCTGCCCACTCTGAAGCATGGTTCCCGCTCGATGCATCTGATCCAGCGGTGTACTAACAACAGATACTCCACTACCATATACTCACCTGGGCCCATATAACCTTTTCACTAATATCAAGCAGACCGCTGGAGTTTGTAGTTTATAGATTTCATGTTTTCAGGAATAGTTATATTTCTGTTCTAACTAAACCTTTCACTGATCAAAAAGTTCTTTCCTCTGGTCGATGGACCATTAGTTGGAACTAGTTGATGATGATAATTAACTTAACTTATTAAACATTCTTTGAAATAAAATAATCACAGACTCGGGAAGTTTTAAAATCTTTATCTAAATTAATTGCATGTGAACCATCTCAAAGTTTCAGTACAAACACCCTCATTCGCAAGAGTGTCAACTCAATCAATAATCGATAAGAAAAATATTTCGGACTCACACAATAACTATGCACAGGAAAGGAGAGGACAGAGAGAGAAGAACATCTATCAATACGATGAATTTATAGTTACCAAGAATGGTGTGAAGACCAACCCCCTGGCCAAAGGGCTGGTAAGGGTCCCCCAGGATAGATCAGGAGACAAAGACTTCAGGACAGGAATCAGGACAGGATACTTCACCTCTCTGAATACGGACGACTGCGTTGCACCCCTTTCTGACACTCTCTTCCTCCTCGTGGTTCTTCCGCGATCTTCTTTCTAACCTAATTAAGTTAAAGTAGATGGTTCTCTGCATTCAGTTTCTTTATCAGCACCACCCCCAGCACCGACAGCATCCCGAGCTCTCGACTTCCAGCATCGACGCTTCTCCCCGTGTCTGCTTCCGTGACTGCTCTCCGCTTCTTCTGCTCCTTCTGCTCAACTAACTAACTAAAACTACCTTAATTATACCTTTCCATAACCATGTACCACCCATTAATGTTTCAATTTCATAAAATACTAACTCTGATTGGACAGGCGAGGGGGGATGATCGTCACACCATGCTTACATTTCACTTATTTTCATTGAACCATTGTCTTTTAAACCCTTCCCCTCAAACTTTATTAAATCATTTCCTTTCCCATACATCTCCAAACTTTATTAATACAAAATGTTTCAACTTCATGAATAAGTCTTCTTCATATGAACTCTTCACCCTCATGTTCCCAGGGCACATTTTCTCTGGCCTTGGACGCGTGACAAATCCTTACTCATCCTTCCTCATCTGCGCATGTGCAGGGTCAAGTCAGTCAGCTCAATTCAGACAAGTGTGATAGGCCCAAATACGCACTAATAATAAAGTCAAAAGAAGAAATGTTATTCTCAAAAATAAATGGTTTCACTGTATACCACCAACCTCTACTCTAACCCACTTTAATTATTATTACCCTTTTCTGCATTTGCGTTAGTATAAAACTTATTTTCTATTCAACCAAGCAGGTGCCATGCATGTGAGCTTTCAAGCGGCCATTTTAATGCCTTTTGCACAGGCGCAAGATTTTCCCTCCAAGCATTAGTACGTCATACTACGTAGATGCAGTAGACGCATGCGCAGTAAAGATCCCTTGTTAAAATGCGTTTTAGTCCTTCGTTCATGTTGTTATGGTTAGTAAACACATATGCAAGCTTCACTGTCCCGCGTGTCTTTTCTAAAATGCAAATTATTAATTACAAACACATAGTTAGTAATTCGTTAATGAGTTAAAACGAAAGGATTGCTTCCGAGCAAGTCTCATTTACGAGTCCTTGCTCCATCAATCCCCTCTCTGTTGGCATTTTAAGCCATCACAAAATTACCCATCCCATCCCAGATACCAACTTTAGCACATCTCAGTTCTCTATTTCTCCTCTCAATTTTCCATCAATCAACTTGTTTCCTTCTAAATCCTTCATTTTCTTGTATAATTTGCCTTTCATTTCTTCCAACTGTATTTCATCATATTTTCTTTTTCGTTTCTTTCCCTTTGCTTCTCTTTCAAAATTTATTTTTCCTCTCCGTCCTTTTCTACAACACTTATATGTAATCATTATTATCATCACTACCGTTATTATCATGACTAATGGTATTATTATTTGACCTAGGAAACTTTTCCCAAAATCAGCAAACCATTTCCCTATTGATGTTATACTTTTTGTTAGTCTTCCCCATACACTGTCAACCTCCAGTTGGGTCAAGTCTTTATGCATTCTTGTAATGTTTTCAATATATCCTTTAATTTCCCTACTCTTGTCTGGAATGTAAGTGCAACAATGTTGAATTTTCAACATACCACAAACTCCACCTTACTTTGCTAATAATATGTCAAGAGCAAGACGGTTCTGTAACACCATTGACCTGATTGCAACCATCTCTGGGTTAATCATTAAGAATCCTCCTGCAGTATCTGTAGAAAGACGATCAACTATGGTTGATAACTTACAAATTTTCTGTGAATTAAGAATGACTCCAACTGAGGGTATCAATGCACTAAAAATATCCCCTACAATTTCAGAAAAACTAGCTCTTCTTCTACGTGTTAGTCCATTAGAATTTCCATTGGTTCCACTGATTCTGTCCACATGGTACATTTTTGGAAAAACTATTCCAAAGTAACAGCTCCCGTACCATCTTGCAGGTAACCTATAATATGCATTGTTCCCGCAAACATAATAAACTCCTGGAAATACAGGATCAGTTCCCCCTTTTAGTCCCCACCCTCCTAAAATTAGGATGTTGTGTTCACATTCACTGGAACCAATGTAATTATTGTTATAATCTGTCTTTAATCTATGGAGGCAGAATTTTCCCCTTTTCACAAAATCCAGGGACATCGCAGCATGAGCCTTGCCATTTGCATAGATTCCCTCTTTTCCAGCCCATGGAAGTACATGGGGTTTCTGTTCAGTCGCTTTCTTTATTAAATCCTGTCTCCTTTCTTCTACTAAATCCAAAAAATCTTTTTCTTCTTTTCTCAATGTACATGTTAGATTATCTTTATGTGCCTGAACTAAATCTATTGAACTCATTGTTAAGAAAAATTCACCCATAAACTGTGCATTTTTACTACTAACTACTGGATTCATATTCTTTCTAATAGGTAAATCAGAAAATACTATATCTACGTCTGAATAAAAATATTGAAGTCTCCCTGTAGCATAAAATAAACTTGATAAAATACTACATGACACACCATATGTTAAAGGTATATGGTGATACGTCACCCCTTCTGATACTGTTGAGGGTAATTTCATACACACATAGCAATTATCAATCTCCATAGTACTAACATATTGAAATAACAATTTAATAAACACATTAGAGGACGTATTATAGTCTGATTCATTATGATAATTTGCTTCATCTTCTACCCCTATTTCTATTTTAGTTCCTTTTATTCTATCTACCTTAACATTAGTTTCTGTATTATTCTTGTCACTTGTTTTCATCAACAAAGGTACTCCTACTGTTAGGAATAACCATACCAATGCTACTAATAAAATACTACAAAAACAAAATCTAAAACATTTTCTTTTCAATCCACATTTTGGTCTTTCGGTAACTTCAATTTCTGCCATTTTACTTCTGAGAAAATCTCTTTTCTCTTATCCTTTCTTTGTCAATATGACTTTCTTTCGTTCTTAAGAAGGCCTCAGTTTGCTTTCATCAATCTGTGCAATATGAACTTCTTCTGTTTCATCACTCAGATCTAGAGATTCAAATTCTTCGAGTATTACATAGGTCCATTCAGGAGCCTTGTATCTTCTGTTTAAATTTCTCAATCTTGGACTTCTTCGAGTTATTTTCGCTAAAGTTTGTTTAGATCGTGTTTGACTTGTGATTTCATTTACTTGTTCTGGTTTCTTTTCTGATTTTCTCAAATGATATCTCAATTTCTTTACTCCAGTAGGCCAATTGTCTCCCTTTCTTATTCTTTTGATTTGTACTGCACTTTCACCTTCTTTATCTCCTCTCAAAGTTCTTTTAATTTCATTTAATCTAGGCACAATCTGTTCTCGTTCTCTGTTTTCTGTGCTTGAACCTTCTTTTGCTTCCTCCTGCTCAGGTCTTATCATACTTTGTTCTTCTTTTTCCTGAGCTTGGTCTTCTAATTCTATCTGACCCTGTTCAGGTCTTACTTCATATTGTTCTTTTTCTGCCTGAACTTGTTCTTCTAACTCTATCTGATCCTGTTCAGGTTTTATTTCAAACTTTTCTTCTTCTGCCTGAACGTGTTCTTCTAATATTCCCTCCTCAGGTTCCTGAAAGTCTTTTTCTATTTCCACCTGAGTGTGTTCTTCTTTCCCTGTCTCTTCCTGACTACTTTCCTGTCTTTTCAGTTCTGTTCTTCTTCTTGTTTAAATAGCATCATCAATTACTTCAATCACTGGTATCCACTCTTCCTGACTTGTACCTGGCTGTTCGTCATATGGTTGTCTTTCAGAATCTATCACTCTAGATTCTTCAATTTCACAGCTTACAACTCCTGACGCTTCAGCCTGTTCAGTCAGTGGTTGCTCTGGTTGTTCTGATGGGCTCGGAACTCTTCTGGTATTACTGGCATGAATCCAATTGGGAAAACCTGCACACTTCACTGCTGTGGTAGTGACTAGTATGACTTGACGCGGTTTATCCCACCTTGGTGCTAGGCACGACTTTCTTGCGTGTTTCTTCACTAGCACCCAATCTCCAGGATTCAAATCATGTGCTTGGTCTGGCTGTCTTTCAACTGCGTCTTCTCCAACCTGGCGAGAGACAGACTGCACCATTTCAGCCAATCCTTTGCAATAGTCCAATACCAGATCATCAGTTATATTCATTAATTTATTTCCAGGAATAAATGCCTGTCTCATTGCTCTTCCCATGAGAACTTCATGTGGGCTCATTCCTGTTTTTCTGTCTGGAGTACTTCTGAGACCCATCAATACAAGAGGTAATGCATCTGGCCATTTCAGCATTGTGGATGCACACACTTTCCCTAATCTTGCCTTGATTGTGCCATTTAGCTGTTCAACTATTCCAGAAGCCTCTGGACGATAAGCACAGTGCAGTTTTTGTTCAATGTTAAATGCAGCACAGATTAATCAAATTATTTCATTATTAAAATGAGGGCCTCTATCTTATTCCAAAGTGACTGGAAAACCAAAACGTGGTATTAACTCCCTCAACAACAATTTAGCAACTGAAAGACTGTCATTTCTTCGAGTGGGATATGCTTCCACCCATCTTGAGAAGAGGCATACTATGACAAGTATATATTTCAGTCCATTGCTAGGGGGCAACTCAATAAAATCCAACTGTAATCTGGTGAAGGGTCCTTCTGCCTTTCCAATTTTTCCCCAACTAACTATTGTCTTCCTACCAGTATTTTGCTGTTGACAGGTTAGGCCTCTTTGGCAAAGGCTCTCTGCGATTACCCTGAATTTCGGATTGTACCAACTCTGTCTGAATAGTCTGATCATTGAGTCTCTCCCTATGTGTGTTGCTCCATGATACACTCTTGCCATTTTTGAAAGCAAACAATCTGGCATGACTGGTCTTCCATCTAAATACACCCATACCTCATCATGTGGTCTCTTTGTACAAGCTGCCTTTATCCAAATTTCCTTTTCCTTTTCCTCAACTTCTTCCTGCAATTGTCTAATCTCATCCCATGTTTCTGGTACTGAGAAAAACATAAGTTGGCATATGGTTTCACCCATTTCAATTTTTCTGTTAATGGCCACTGTATTTTTGGCACAGTATTTAGCCACTTGGTCAGCATATTTATTGCCGGCAGTCACATAGTCATTTCCTGACTGATGTGCGGCGCATTTTACAACTGCTATCACTTTTGGCAATTGAAATGCTTCCAATAAATCCTTTACATTTTTACTGTTTCTAATAGGAGATCCTGAAGAAGTCAGAAATCCCCTTTGTATCCAGAGCTGGCCAAAATCGTGCACAACCCCAAACCCATATTGACTGTCCGTAAATATGGTTACTCTCCAATTTTTCCCCAATTTGCATGCCATGGTTAGGGCTACCAATTCGGCTACTTGTGCAGATTTGACTCCAGGTAAACAGGATGCTTCAATTACCCCAGATATCTTACAAACAGCATATGCAGCACTTAATCCTCCTTCTTGTGTCCTGAGGCAGGATCCATCTACAAATAACTCATGGTCAGCCTCTTTCAAAGGTGACTCTTTTATATCAGGCCGGGGCTTCGTACATAACTCAGTTATATCCAAACAATCATGTTCACTCTCATCTCTGACTTCTTCATTGCATGGGTCTGGCAGTAGGGTACCTGGGTTCATAATCGTACACCTTATCACTGTCATGTTCTCAGCTCCCAAAATCACTCTTTCATACTTAGTCAATCGACTAGGGGTGAGATGTTGTGTTCTTGTTCTTGTCAAAAGAATCTCAACTGAGTGTGGAACCTTTACTGGATGTCCCATCACTATCGACTCACTCTGCTCCAGACTCATACAAGTAGCAGCTACTGCTTTTAAGCAGCCAGGTAATGCTGAAGCCACTGGATCCAATGTAGCTGAAAAATATGCCACTGGTCGTCGACTCACTCTATGTCTCTGTGTTAAGACTGAAAGTGCACAATCTTCTCTCTCACAACAAAATAATGCAAAGTCTTTTGAATAATCAGGCATGCCCAAAGCAGGTGCCTCACACAAACAATTTCGCAGTTTCACAAATGCCTCTATGCAGTCATCATTCCAATCAATCGGATCTTTTGCTCTTTTCCTAGTCATTTGTATTAATGGTTTCGCTAACATAGAAAAACCATTAATCCATTGCCTACAGTACCCAACCACTCCCAGGAACATTCTCATTTCTCTCTGAGTCTGTGGCAATTGCAGTTCTTTGATTTTTTTTATTCTTTCCGGTGTCACTTTTCTAACTCCTCTTTCTATTTTATGCCCTAAATATCTAACTTCTTGTGGACAGAACTGTAACTTTTCTGGAGACACCTTGTGTCCTCCTTCAGCTAAATGGTTCAGTAAAGCAATTGTGTCTGTGACACAATCTTCTCGTGTTTTTGATGCCACCAATAGGTCATCAATATACTGGACCAGAACAGATTTTCCAGGCATAATCAATGAGTCTAGACACTTTTTCAAAATCTGATTAAAAATTGAGGGACTCTCTGTGTACCCTTGAGGAACTCGACACCATGCGTAAATACGATCCTCAAACTTAAACGTAAAAAAATACTGGCTGTCTGGGTGCAAAGGAATAGAAAAGAACGCTTGGCATAAATCAATTACTGTAAACCAACCTGCATTCCAAGGTATCTGATAAAGGATCACTGCTGGATTTGGCACTATTGGACAACATGGCACTACAATTTTATTTATTTTTCGTAAATCCTGCACTATTCTGTACTTTCCGCTAGGCTTTTTCAGGCCCATTATTGGCGAATTACAAGGACTACCCATCACTTCTTTTAAAATACCTTGTTTAACCATTCGTTCAATTTCTGGAATAACTCCTGCTTTTACTTCTGGACTCATCTTGTACTGTCGGGTGTTTGCATACACTGCACCTTCTTTCACTGTCACTTTAACTGGGTCTATATTTGTCATTAACCCAATGTCTTTTCCTGTAAAATCCCACACTTCTGGATTAACTGTGGCTCTCAACTCTTCTGGTAATTCATTTTCAGTCACTAGTGAAAACATTTCATCTACTTCTGTTCCCTGTTTGGCTAACATCATCTTGTATACAACGTCTTCATCAGGGGTTTGGAAAGCGACACCATCTGGTGTTCAATAGATCGTGCAATTCATCTTGCACATAGATCTCTTCCCAACAGATTTACAGGACTGGAATCGCAAACTACAAACCGATGCATTTCTTTGAAGTTTCCAATGTGTACCTCCATTGGTTTTGTGATTGGGGTTCTAATCTGTTGGTTAGACACGCCTACAACTTGGATTGATTCTCCCGAGAGGGGTAGGTTTGGGATGTCTGCTGTTCTCACAGTAGACCTGGTAGCACCAGTATCCAATAGGAAAGTAATGTCTTTACCTTCTACTTTCCCATCAACAAATGGACCTGACTGATCTACCGGCAAGGATGCGCCAAGCACGCACTCCTCTTCCTCCCCCCTCAGGCACCGTCAATGTGTGAAATCCGAACTTTCCTCATCATTCTGTAACAAATATTGTGTAATTGTTCTATTATTCTTACCACTTTCTCCTTGAAAGCACTGAAACTTTGATGATTCACAAAATTTGGCATAGGAGCTGGTGGCACCTGATATTGTGGAGTAACTACCTGCTGCTGTTGATTCACATGTACTTCATTCTGCATCTGTGGGATTAAATTTTGATTTGGCCCATTATTACTCTTATTATTCTGAATACTCTTACACTCGTTCTTCCAGTGTCCAAGCTTACCGCACGCATGACAAGGAAACTTCTTTTTCGCTTCTTCTCTGTCCATTCGTCCCCTATATTTATTACCATTCATTCCTTGATCATTCTGACTCTTCTCTTTCACTTGATTATTATTTTGGGCATTTGTTTTATCCTCCTGTTGTTCTGCCAATTTCACTTGTGCCCACATCATTTTCTCTTTTAGCTTCCTACGCCTGGCCTCAATGTCATCTCCGCAATATTTCGCGTACTTTAAAATCTCATCCACTGTCTTGCTTTGCCAACACAACATGTGCTGCTGTATCATCTGACCAATTTCTGGTTTTAAACCATATACAAACCGATACACAAAATGTCCCATATCCTTGTCACCGATATTCTCAAAACCACTATACTGCTTAAACACCTGTAATAACCTCTCATAATATGCATGTACAGATTCATTTGGTTCCTGGGTTGTTCTATCTATTTTTACCCAGTCTGTTTCTTTTGGAGGAATTTTCCCTTTCAAATACGTAATTACTTGGTGATACTTTTTCATCACCTCCTCCGAGGGTGCTCCTGTCTTTGCATCTCTAGCAGTCTCTCAGTCAATTGTAATTTTACATTCCGTCCATAAATCAGCAGGTACCACTATATCAAATAGACCATCCAAATCTTTCAACAAAACCTTTGAAACTTTCACAAATCTCTCTACCTGTTTGTACCATTCAACTGGTTTTTCTCTCAACTTTGGAAAATCATTTGTAAATGACAAAATATCTTGTCTACTCCAAGGAACATGAACATATCCTCCTCCAGGAACCTCTCTCATTGGACACAATTTTTCCACTTAGCTTGATTCTCTTACTGGAAATGCAGCTGCTGCTTCTTTCGCTTGTACTTCCTCTTTCTTTCTTATCCATCTAATTCTCCATTTATCAATGTCTCCCCATTTTCGCAAAATGCTCATTAATTCCTTTATCTGTAGTCTCTTTCCAGAAGCATTTACACTTTCTAAATCTTTATCAGTAAAGTCCACTCGATATGGTTTCTGTAACAACTTTGATTTCCCTATGTCTATTCCAATCTCTGAAGCAACTTCAGTCAATTTCTCATGCAATACCCTTGCTCTCCTGGTTATGCTCTTACATAAAAATAATAATTCTTCTTCATTGTAGGCATTCAATCTTTCTGTGCCCACACATCCTGTCATCATCTCTTCCAATTCCACTATCAATCTGCTGATGTCTAAAATCCTTGGTGTTGGGTTCTGATTATCTCTTTCCTGTGCCCATCTTTCTATTTCTTCAGAGGTAACTACTGTTGCGCCTCCAGTTCCAGTATGAACCAAAGGTCTTCTTTCTCTCAAATTCATGGGCGTAACTCTCTTTGGAGTTTCTGTCAAAGGTTCCACATTAGGGAGATCCATTAATGAAATAATTGACTCACTTTCGCTAACCTGATCATCTGTAATTATTATCTCTTTCCTAGGACTATTTAATGGCATTGTCACAGGTTGTGGTTTCTGGCAAACCTTTTTATCTCCATACAACGGGATTACTGGACCAATGGTCACTGGTACTGTCAAAGCTTCAGTATTCAAATTTAATTGACTTATCTTCTGAACTAGTTCTTCTCTAGTTTTGTTTAAAACATCTCTTTCATTATCCTGCAATACTCTATTATATGACGTATCCTGTAAAATCTGTGGGGTCAATGGCATTCTCATTACTGGTGCACTTGGGGTAACTTTACTAGTTGCTTATTGATACGGCGGTGGATTTTTAATTAAAATATCCTCTAACAACTCGTCATCTGATTCACCATATCCTGCTCTATTCATGTGTTTCGTTTTCTCCTTACACTTTCCTCCAGACTGTTCCTCAGCCATTAACACTGGATATAAGCCTTCTGATACCATAGCTCTCCTCCATTGCTTCATCTGCCCTTCGCGTGACTCATGCAAGTGTCTCGGAAAGAATCCTCTATATCTCCCACTTCTGCATCTCTCTCATTCATATGACTCAGTCTCCCATTCTTCCAAAGCCTCATATTGAGTTAACCTAGGTCTAGGTTCTAAATCATTCATTTTCAATCTCAAATTCTGAAGAATCCTCCCATTAAACTGACCATCTTTAGGGAATGCTAGCACTCCATCATCCTTCGTATATTCTATCCAGTTTTCTAACCACACGCAAGTATGATATCCTCTTTCCATCATCATAAAAGATGCTGGTGTTTTTGGTGGTGGAATAGGAATTCCCTCTCTAGTCAACACAGGCTTATCTTTTATAAAGAAATTCTTAATTTTCTTCATAAATGACATCTTTCTTTTCTCTCCATACATCCTTGAGGAACGATGTATAAAATTGTATTCTGCAAACCCTTGAAATCTTCTACCTGTACGCCTTGCACTGACAGTCAAATCAAAATTCCGCATACAATCTTTCTTCACCAATGCTAACGCGGCTTCTAACTAGCTATCCAATTAAAATCAGGCTCACGCTTGTGATCTGACCAATGCTAGCGCGGCCTTTTCTGACATCAGTTCTGCTCCTTTCTACTGACCCCTCCTTTACAAGGCTGCTCCTGTCACACGCCCGCTGTTTCTACCAATCCCAGCGCAGCTCACTGTGACGTCAGTATAACTCCAGCAACTGACCCTCCCTTCACAAGGTAATACGAAAACTTATTTCTCAATATTTTCTTTAAAAATTCTTTGTTATTAACGACATAAAAACATTCGCTACTCTGTCTGTTCCACTAGTTCAAAGGATAGTTTATTTCTTTCCACTGCGAGTAAAACCTTCCGCTTACTCTTCGTATAAGCTCTAGAGAACCTGCTACTCCTCCGGTGTCACCCGTTTTGGGAAATTTGAGACCAAAATTTTACCAGCGAACTCTTTTAGCTGTCAATCTAGCTTGGAAGAACCTGCTACTCCTTCAGGGTTACCCTTTCTAGGTGATATAACGCCTAAAGTTTCACTAGCGAACTCTTTGAAATCAATCACTCTTACTTTTACGCAGAAAATAGTCCCTACTTTAACACTGCCAGCCCTACCTAGCTTCTCAGTGTTATTCCAACAAAAGAGTAACCTCACTGCAGTGTGGTTTCTATCACCACCCACTATTCATTCCCCGGGGAATTTTTCAGACAACATAATACAAGACGCTAACTCTTTTGTTAAACATAAATCAATAATCAATAATCTATACTTATCACCAAACTAGTCAATAATAACCATAACTCTGCTACCAGAAAACTGATCCAGCGGTGTACTAACAACAGATACTCCACTACCATATACTCACCTGGGCCCATATAACCTTTTTCACTAATATCAAGTAGACCGCTGGAGCTTGTAGTATATAGATTTCATGTTTTCAGGAATAGTTATATTTCTGTTCTAACTAAACCTTTCACTGATCAAAAAGTTCTTTCCTCTGGTCGGTGGACCATTAGTTGGAACTAGTTGATGATGATAATTAACTTAACTTATTAAACATTCTTTGAAATAAAATAATCACAGACTCGGGAAGTTTTAAAATCTTTATCTAAATTAATTGCATGTGAACCATCTCAAAGTTTCAGTACAAACACCCTCATTCGCAAGAGTGTCAATTCAATCAATAATCGATCAGCAAAATATTTCGGACTCACACAATAACTATGCACAGGAAAGGAGAGGACAGAGAGAGAAGAACATCTAACAATATGATGAATTTATAGTTACCAAGAATGGTGTGAAGACCAACCCCCTGGCCAAAGGGCTGGTAAGGGTCCCCCAGGATAGATCAGGAGACAAAGACTTCAGGACAGGAATCAGGACAGGATACTTCACCTCTCTGAATACCGACGACTGCGTCGCACCCCTCTCTGACACTCTCTTCCTCCTCGTGGTTCTACCGCGATCTTCTTTCTAACCTAATTAAGTTAAAATAGATGGTTCTCTGCATTCAGTTTCTTCATCAGCACCACCCCCAGCACCGACAGCATCCCGAGCTCTCGACTTCCAGCATCAACGCTTCTCCCCGTGTCTGCTTCCGTGACTGCTCTCCGCTTCTTCTGCTCCTTCTGCTCAACTAACTAACTAAAACTACCTCATTTATACCTTTCCATAACCATGTACCACCCATTAATGTTTCAATTTCATAAAATACTAACTCTGATTGGACAGGCGAGGGGGGATGATCGTCACACCATGCTTACATTTCACTTATTTTCATTGAACCATTGTCTTTTAAACCCATCCCCTCAAACTTTATTAAATCATTTCCTTTCCCATACATCTCCAAACTTTATTAATACAAAATGTTTCAACTTCATGAATAAGTCTTCTTCATATGAACTCTTCACCCTCATGTTCCCAGGGCACATCTTCTCTGGCCTTGGACGCGTGACAAATCCTTACTCATCCTTCCTCATCTGCGCATGTGCAGGGTCAAGTCAGTCAGCTCAATTCAGACAAGTGTGATAGGCCCAAATGCGCACTAATAATAAAGTCAAAAGAAGAAATGTTATTCTCAAAAATAAATGGTTTCACTGTATACCACCAACCTCTACTCTAACCCACTTTAATTATTATTACCCTTTTCTGTATTTGCGTTAGTATAAAACTTATTTTATATTCAGCCAAGCAGGTGCCATGCATGTGATCTTTCAAGCGGCCATTTTAATGCCTTTTGCAAAGGCGCAAGATTTTCCCTCCAAGCATTAGTACGTCATACTACGTAGATGCAGTAGACGCATGCGCAGTAAAGATCCCTTGTTAAAATGCGTTTTAGTCCTTCGTTCATGTTATTATGGCTAGTAAACACATATGCAAGCTTCACTGTCCCGCGTGTCTTTTCTAAAATGCGAATTATTAATTACAAACACATAGTTAGTAATTCGTTAATGAGTTAAAACGAAAGGATTGCTTCCGAGCAAGTCTCATTTACGAGTCCTTGCTCCATCACATCGACCACGGCTTTCACCACCACCCCAGCATGCCATTGCAGCGCTTCAGAAAGATCACCTCAGCACGAATCCCAAGCTTCCTTGTTAGAGACGTCCATGGCACTCGCTCCGGCGCAGCACCTGCTTCGCAGCTGTGAAATCGACCCAGTGCTTGCTATTGCATTGACGCAGCACGTCTGGATTTTCAACGCATCGTCCCTGGTCGCCGATTCTTAATCGACACAGCACCACAGTAAGAACTGAGGCCGCGTGTCCGGTAACCGTCGCACCACCTCCCCTGCCAATAAGGAACCAAAGCATCACATCCCCTGCCAGTAAGGAATCGACGCATCACCTCCCTTGCCTAGCAGTAAGGAACCGATGCATCACCTCCCCTGCTAGTAAGGAACCGACCCATCACCTCCCCTGTGTAGTAAGGAACCGACACATCGCTTTGCTTTTTTCCGGTGCCTCAACTCCCCCTTGCACTGTCTTTGATTTTTGACGCATCTAAGGTACTTTGTGCTAAAACGAATGCATCCATCAATTTCTATGGACTAAACTTGCTTAACCTTTTAAAAGTGATATTTTGACTTGCATATGTTGGATTTTTGTCGTTTTGGTCTTGTTTTATTCAGATAAATATAATATTGATTATTTTTATAAACTGGTGTGGACCTCTTTTATAGTGTGTGTGTGTGTGTGTGCGCGTGCCTGCGTGTGTCTGTGTGTGTACACAAACACAAGTACTTTACACATTGCCTCTGAGATAAGCCTGACTGCTTGTGCCAAGCTACCAAGGGGGTGAGCAGGGGTTATCTTGGGTGTGTAACTCCCTTACCCTGACTAGAGTGGTGGGTTCTGCCTGGCTTAGGTGCATACCCTAGCCAACCAGAAACCCCATCTCTAACAATAGCCATGTGAATTTCCTGTGCATATTGTTTGCACAATAATTTGAGTGCCTCTAAGTAATAATCCACTTGCAGATATTTTTTTTAACTCTTTTTATTGATACGTAGAATTGATGTACATACAGAGAGCATTAATATTCCAATCACAATCCCATTTTTATGGTTGAGAGCATCTTCATCCCCTAACATTATATAATCATAATTAGTAGTGAACAGATTGGTAAATTTTTCCCTTCTATAGTCCCTGATACGCCTGCCATGCCCCTCAGATTTTCTCGCCTTTCTTGGGGCATCCTCTACTTTTATGAATCGTTAGTTCCGCCTGCCAACACCAGTCCAGGTCACTTTTCCATTCCTCCAGTGTCGGGGTGGTAATCGCCCCCCATGCTTTAGCCACATTCCATTTAGCAACCACCGCAGCCAATGTTAGCCATTGTTTTACATGTCATGGCCAATCGTCATTTGCCCCCGTTATCAGGAGGAACCATTTGGGGTCCAATGGCACTTCCATGCCTACCACTTCCGACAACTTATGAGCTGCTATCTTTATCCAGTACTCCTGAAGGATCGGGCATTCCCAGAGCTGATGGTAGAAGGACCCCTCAGACCCACAACCCCTATGGAATCTCGTATTCTCACTTCAACCCATTTTGAATAATGCTGACCTAGAATAGTATACTCTGTGTAACACTTTAAGCTGTATTAGACGGAACGTCGCCCGTATCGCCACCTCTCTTGGGCCCTGCAGCACTTCCACGCATTGCTCATCTTCCAGGGTGCCTACATCTTGTTCCCATGCCGACCTCAGTGCCTTTGTGGGATCCGGGGCATTATTGACTATCTTTTTATAGAATAAGGATATGGTCTTTTCACGGATCTGCTCAGTCAGTATCCTATCTTCTAGTGGTGAGGCAGCTTCCAGAATTTCTCCTTCAATAATGTGTTTTCGTAGCGCAAGACCTAATTGAATGTATTTAAGCCATTCCCCCTTTCCCATCTCATAATCTCTTTGCAGCTCAAAAACCTGAATGTATGCTCCTCCTCACCAGATATCTCCTAACACCTCAAGTCCCAGTAACTCCCATTTGGCGAAGCCGTCCAATCTACAAACTTCGGAAGTATGTGTCGGGAGGTGTTTATCTATTTGCTTCTTGTACAGTAGTCCCTGAGGGCCTCGTGCTCCCATTGTCAATCTATCGACTCTGCATGCTGGTTCCGCCCTGTCTTCAAATATCCAGCCATTCACATTCGCCAGTTGTGAGGCCCAATAATAACCACGAATGTCGGGCACTGCTAGGCCTCCCTCGAAGACCTCTCTTTGAAGCTTGCACAGTGCAATACGTGGGGCTGTCCCGCTCCACAGTAGCGTCCGAAGTTCTGAGTCTACTCTTCGGAAGAAGGAGGGGGGTACCTCATATGGTGAGTTTTGTAGAAGGTAGAGTAGACATGGGAGAGCCATCATTTCAAACAATGCTGCTCAACCCATCAACGTCAGTAGAAGCGTGCGCCTCTATTTCGCGTCAGTTATGAGCCTATCGAGCTGTCTCCCTAGGTTCTGATTGTAGTACTCGTCTGGATCTCAGGTGATATAGATCCCTAAGTATTTGAAGCCTCTCTCCTGCATGGGCACTGTACATCTAGATGTTAAGGTGGGAGGTCCTCCGGCTAGTGGGAACAATAAAGATTTGCCCCAATTAATCCGGTATCCAGAGTACTCGCCAAATATCCAGAAGGTATGCGGTCGACTGATTGCCTCTGTTTTTTCATGTATATCAACATATCATCTGCATAGAGTGATATTCAGTCTTCCCACTCCTCTCCTATTGGTATCCCCCAAATCAGCGGATCCTGTCTTACCCATGCCGCCAGTGGCTCCAGAGCCAATGCAAACAGGAATGGGGAGAGTGGGCAACCCTGCCTAGTTCCTCTTTGCAGGGTGAATGTGCGGGACACCGTTGCGTTGACTCTCACTCTGGCCAAAGGCTAGTTATAGAGGAGCTTAACCCAGCTTATGAATTTAGGGCCAAGGCCGCATCGTTCCAAGACATCATACAGATGATTCCAATCCACACCTATCAAAAGCCATACTGGCGTCTAACGACAGGGGTGCTGCCTGTTCCCGGGGATGTGTCCGGGTTATATTACGAAAAGCCGGCGAAGGTTCAACCTTGTGCTCCTATGCGGCATGAACCCTGATTGGTCTGGGTGAATGAGGGTTTCGATGACTCCGGCCAGTCGCGTGACCAGGAGCTTGGCGAGTTTTTTTACTTCAAAATTTAGAAGTGAGATTGGCCTGTATGATCCGCAACTAGTGGGTTGTTTTCCTTGTTTTTGAATTACAGTTATTACTGCCGTTCGTTGATCTGCTGGTAGCACACCTTCGTGTAACGCCTGATTGAACATGTTTAAAATGTGCTCTGTTGTTACATCTAGCATAGCTTTATATAACTCTACTGGCAGTCCATTGGGGCCTGTTGCTTTCCCGGATTGTACCGCTCGTGATGCTGCGCTAACTTTGTCTACCGTTAGGTCTTCTTCTAAATGATCCTTGTCCTTCTCATGGAGGTGTTGCATAGAGATATCCCACAGGAAGTCTTTACATTCCTCAGTTGTGTGTTCGGTATAAGAAGTGTAGACCTTTTCATAATATTTTGCAAATTCCTCCGCTATTTCTGCCCCCGTTTCGTGTTTGTTACCTTTCTCGTCTTGCAACCCGGGGACCCAACCACCCTTCATCTGTCTCCTGTCTAACCACGGCAGCAGTTTGTTGGCCTTGTCGCCTACGTCATAGAGTTGGTTTTGTGTTGCTCTTGCTAGTGTCCTGGTGCTATCTTCTGCTAGGTCTCTGCGTTCTTTTTGTCGGATACGGAGGTGGTGCCTTTCTATAGCTGTGTGGGGATCAGTTCCGGCTACCTGTGCCTCAAGGCGGATTATTTCTTTTTCTAGGGTGACGCATTTGATATTTTCTTTCTTCATGGCTCCAATTTTGGCCTGTGCCCGGCCTCTAATGACCGTTTTAAAGGCCTCCCAGAGGGTCACTGCTGAATCTACCATCCCCCGATTCTCCCCAAAGTACTGTTTCGCCCCATCTCGCATTTCTTCTCTAAAGTCTTCATCCTTGAGGTACCAGGGTTCGATTCTCGGGGCATCGTGAAGTCCCTCCCCGGGCCAGCTAGCTTCACTTCTACAGGGGAGTGGTCAGATATACCCCTTGCTATATGTGCAGCCTCCCTAAATTCACCAAGTCCGGAGACTTGTGTTATTATAGAGTCAAGTCTTGAAAGGCTGCCCGTTGCCGCCAAGAGGTGTGTGTATTGCTTTGTGTCAGGATATTGGTGTCTCCAAATGTCCCCTAGGCCCATTGCCTCGAGAAACTCTTTCAACTGGCCTTGCTGTCTCACAGTACCCGTGCAGAGTGGACCTCTACCCAACACATCTAATTCCGGTGAAATAATGTTGTTCATATCCCCCCAGAACCAGCCTACCCTCCGGCAATTGTAGTAGTATGTTACCTAATGTATCTAGAGTGGTCGACTGTAACCCTGGTGGTGAGTAAACCGAGCAGAGATTAAGTCTTTCTCCCTCCCACATACCAATTATGACTGTGTATCTACCAAGGTCGTCCGTCCACACATTGTATTCTATGAAAGGGCATGCACGTTTAATCAGAATTCCAACCCCCCCTGGAGCTGGAGGTGCACCCTGCATGTGCCCTGAGAATGTAACCATAGCTATCTAATGCCTTACAGTGATTACCCTTGAGGTGCGTCTCCTGCAGGAGAATAACATCTGGGGCATGGCGCTTGATAAATTGCAGCACTGATGATCTTTTCAATTTCCCATTTAGGCAATTGACATTCCAGGACCATATCTTAATCGAGGACTGGGAATATATATGGATCACCATCTAAATATGTGTTCACTGTGAGAGTCTCCCTCTCCAAATGGGGTTTTCCTACTGCTACACTACTTTGCTCCCTCTTTTTGTACAGTTCTAAACTAACATGCCAAACTACATGTTCCCTTCCCAATTACCCCTCCCCCGACCCTGCTACCCTGCTTTTAAGGTTAAGGAAACCCCAACTCTCCCACCCGCAGAGCGCCTGTTGCCCCGAAACATACATAACAGTTCTAACTATTAGCTTGAGGGGGTGGTCGATCCAGCGGGACCCGCAAACAGTGAGTTACAGCCTGCCCCTCCCCTTCCCAGCCCAGTTCAATTGATAGTCCCTAAGAGTCTCGGTCAAGAGTCTCCGCCAAATTGTTCCTTCGTGTACAACCCATAGTCTCAGTGGATCCAGGCTCCTCTTCGGGGCTCTCCAGGTTCTGGGCCCAGTGTGTTACAGTCTTACCTCTATTCAGGTCTTCCTTTTCAATCTCCCGGCTCTGCACTCGCACCGTCTGGGCCGAGTGCTCTTGGTGATGTTGCTCACTGACCTTGGTCGATCACTGACTCCCCGCTTCACTTGACAGGTCCCCTTCCTCGACTGGAGCCTCTATCTTGTTTCTTTCGGATGGTGCACCATCCCTCTAGCCACTCCCATGCCTCTTCTGGAGTTACAAAGTGCCAGGACTTTCCTTCTGCTTTAACCCTCAGTCTGACTGGGAAAAGCATCATGTATTTCAGTTCTCTGGACCGTAGTTCTTTTTTTATCGGGTCGAAACTCTTTCTTTGTCTCTGCACTTGAAGCGTAAAGTCTGGGAAGAACCTGATCACAGAGTTTTCGTAGGGCAGGTCACCTTTTACTCTGGCGGTTTGGAGTATCACGTCCCTGTCCGATGATTAAATATTCTAGCGATTATCGTACGCGGTGGGGCTCCTGGTCTGGGAGGAGGTGCCGGAACTCTATGAGCCCTCTCTATGGAGAAGAACTTTGATAGGCGCGGGGGCTGCAGCTTGCTAACAATGAGATCTTCTAGGAACAGGTCAATGCTTTGCCCCTCTGCTTCTTCGGGTACCCCCACCACCTGTATATTGTTTCTTCTTGCTCTCCCCTCCTGGTCTTCCAGCTGTTCCGCCATGTGCGTTGTTTGTTGTGTTAGGGTGGATGCCTGTTCTTCTAGTCGTTTTGTCTTAGACTGAAGCTGTTATTAGTTTCAGCAGTGGCGACTTTTTCACTTAATTTTGAAAGTTCAGCTCTAATTAGTGTGACCTCCACTGATAGAGAGTCAATTTTGGTTCCTAGGGAACCTTTGACATCCCGTATCGCTGCCATAATCGCGGTCAGGGACAGCTCCTCCGCCTCTCCTTCTTCTTCTATCTGCGTAGCGGGTTTTGTGATCGCATAATTGTCCATTTTATTGGATTGGATTCGGCCAGCACCTTTGGGCTTCCCCATCTTCCTTGTGTATGTTGTCCGACTATTTACCACTGGGCTCCCAGGAGCCAGTCCCTGACGTTCCTTACCAGCCGTAGCCCTTTCCACTCCCAGTTGTGGGTTATCTCTTGTCGCTCACACCCCGTTCTGCGACGGTATCGGGGTGGTACTGCCCAAGGAGGCCCACCGCCCCAGAGTGGCTGTGTTCGCTTGGGGCTGTTGTAGGAAAGTGGGTTTCTGTTGCAGTAACCCCCCCACTTTTTGCCTGATAACTGATGCACTTTTCCGTGGTGTGCCCTGGGTCCCTGCCAATCAGGTACCCCGGGCCTGTGTTCCTTCCCTAAAACTGCATTACAGCCTTATCCCAATTGGCCTCTCTGGCCACAGGTAAGCCCCTGGTAAATGGTACCCTAGGTACCCAGGGCACTGTGACCAGAGAAGGCCTCTAAGGGCTGCAGCACTTATTGTGCCACCCTTGGAGGCCCTGTACCCTGACACACACACACTGCTCTTGCAGGCTGAGTGTCTTGGTGCAGAACAAAACAGAGAGTCGACATGGCACACATCCCTGGGTGCCATGCCCACAAACACACTACCCTGGCATACCTCAGTCACCCCTCTAGCTGGGTGCCCTATGCCAGTGGTGAGGGTACAGGTGCATGAGCCCTGTGCCCCTACAGTACCCAGGTCCATTCCTGGGCACTGTAAGTGCAGTGCTGCCATTTCAAGTATATGGTGCTGGGAGGTCGTCAGCACGAACTCCACAACACCATGATGGCTGCACTGAAGACTGAGAAGTTTGGTATCAAACTTCTCAGCACAGTAAACCCACACTGATGCCAGTGTGGGATTTACTATAAAATGCACAACAGAGGGCAACTTAGAATTGCCCCCTGAACCTAACCTACAATCCACGTCTTGTCTGAGGGGCTGCCTAGGCTGCCACACAGCAGACATGTTGCTGGACCCCTGGGTAGAGAGCCATCCGCTCTCCCGGAGCTGCAACAATGCACGTCCTGGGCGAGGTGCTAGGCCTCCTCCCCCAGGATGGGCAGGGGAAGCTTCAAAGGCATTCCGCCTTTGTGAGCTTCCCCAGACCACTTGCTGTACTCAGCAACTGGTCCCCACCGGTTCTTCCCCATCCTGGCGGGAAGACTGGCGGGAAACACCAAGGGAGGAAAGGGGTGTGCCACCCTCTGCCAACCCCACCCCTCAGGTGGGGGAGGCGAGGTGAAGCACATCTCCGGGCTCTCGCCATCTTGAAGATGGGGAGCCCTGCCCAATCAGGACTAGGCTCCTGCCCCCTCCCACAGGAGAGTGGCAGGATAGGGGTGTACCCACCCCAGGGCAGGGACCCATTGGTCCCTGCCCTTACCTACCTGTAACGCCCCTAAATCTAGTATTTAGGGGCACCCTGAACCTTTCTTCCTTAGATTCCCGCAACCTAAGAAGAAAAAGGACGAAAGAAGACGCCCAGCAGAGGAGACTGCAGAGAACAACTGACTTGGCCCCAGCCCTACCGGCCCGTCTGCAGTTTCCAGAGATCCTGCGCCAAAAATCGTCTTGTCCTGCAGCCAGCGACCTCCAGAACCCCGGGGAGGACTGACTGCCTTCAACAAAGACCGGATCTCCTGTGAACAGCAGCTCTGTTCAAAAGAAACACCAAACAAAGACTCCGAGCCTGCTGAGGAAAAAGAAACCCGACGCCTGAAACCACCACTGCACCCGTCGCCTACAGCCCGAGTTCAAGTGGCCCACCGGTCCCAGCGAGGTCCCCCAGCTCTCCAGAGTCCGAGTCCACCGTGGGTTGACCCCTCCAGGACTCCCCGACGTCGCCTGCAGCCTCTGCACGGAGACCCCCCCAACCGCGAGTGGCCCGGTAAGGTGAAATCCGACCTCAAAAGACACCCCTGCATCCAGCCGCCCTGCGCCCTGGAGAAAGGAACCCGAGGTGCACCTACGTCCCCGAGCCCTCCAACTTACCTGCCCAGCTGTTGGTTCCTCCTGGAAGTCTTCCTGGACCGAGCCTGCAGCTGAAAACCAAAACCGAAAATCTCCATTGAAATCAACAGGGCACCCGACCTCAAAACAGCACCCTGCACCCGGCCGCCCTAGTGCCGCTGAGGGTGCCCCTTCTGTGCTAACTTGGTCCCCAACGTGCCCTGAGCTTAACCCTAGGAGCTTTGCTCCCACAACCCCGTGGCCTGCTTGCCAGCCGCCACCAACCGGAGTCCCCCTATCCTCCATAGGATAACATTGGGCCTCAACACTCTGCACCCGGCCGCCCTAGTGCCGCTGAGGGTGCAACAACAGTGCATCACTGACCCTGGGAGACCCCTGAGTCTAACCCCAGAACCCTAACTCAAAAGACCGACTACTTACCTCAAAACCGATAACTCATTTTTCCTCATAGGATAACATGGACACTTTTTCTTCCAAAAAGTTTCTAAGTGTCGACTTTTGAAAACTAAGAATATTCCTTAAAAATCGCACAAATAACCTAACCGAATTTTCTCAACTGTTTGCAGGAAAGGTCCCAGTGCTGAACCTAGGTGTCCAGCACTGAGTAACAAAAGTAATTAAAAAGTAACTTACCTGTGAATTGAATTTCCTTCCATAGGATAACATTGGTGGTTCTTTGTGAAAAAGTTTCTAAGTGTCAACTTTTGAAATACAAGAATATTCTTTAAAAATCGTACAAACTACAAAAACGTAATTACTTACCTGTTTTAAGTAAATGTCCCAGTGCTGAATCTAGGAGTCCAGCACTGGATTACAAAAGTAACGTTAAAGTAACTTACCGGCGAATTGAATTTCCTTCCATAGGGTAACATTGACTGGTTTCACTTGGAAATTCTTCTAAGTGTCGAGTTTTGAGACTTTAAAATATTCACCTAAAATCAGCCGAATTACGAAAACGAATTTACTCACCTGCTATCAGGAGAGATCCCAGTGCTGGATCTTGGTGCCCAGCACTGACCCTAAAAAGTAATCACAACTGTACTTACCGGTAACTTGAATTTCCTTCCATAGGATAACATTGCCTGGTTTTTGCTGAAAAAGTTTCTAAGTGCAGATTTTGCAAACTTACAAATATTCGTTAAAAATCGCCTGTATAACAAAAACACATTCTTTCAACTGTTTACAGGAGATGCACCAGTGCTGGATCCAGGATCCAACACTGAGTAAGAAAAAGTAACGATAACACTACTTACCTGCTAAGTGAATTTCCTCCCATAGGATAACATTGGTGATTCTATGTGAAAAAGTTTCTAAGTGCCAACTTTTAAAATACAATAATATTCCTTAAAAATCACAACTGTAACCAAAACGTTTTTACTCAACTGTTTACAGGAGATGTCCCAGGACTGAATCTAGGATCCAGTCCTGTGGTTAGAAAAGTAATCCAAAAAGTAATCTATTGCATTTAACTAGAAATTCCCATTGAGCTCAATGTATAATTGTGTTTAAAATTGTGTTGCCTATTGCAACAACTGTAACTATTGCATTCAAAAGTCTATTGCCTATTGAAAGTATTTACCTAAAGCATCTCATTCTGAGAAAGTATATTTTGATACCTGTTGTTGGTTCTAAAATAAAACAAGCATATATTTTTATATACAAACCATTGGCCTAGAGTTCAGTTCTTGAGTGTGTGGCTTCATTTGCTGACTGAGTGTGTACAACAAATGCTTTACACTGTCCTCTGATACTGCCTTACTGCTCGACCAAGCTACCACTTTAGAGAGTAAGGTTATACCTAACTTTAGCCTCTGCCAAACCTCTGGGGACTGTGGACCCTGTGCACACTGAACCTTACTTTGGTTCAGTATATACAGAGCCACTTTCTTACAGCCGTGTCTCGTACTATCAGTGGTTGGTGTCCTCCTGCTGCTCCCAGTTGTTCTCGGCTCCACTATTGTTGGCCCTTTGTTAGTTGGAGGATGTGTGGTACGCTGTATCCCTTCAGGGAGAGGGGGTCTCTGTCTTGATCCTTAGCCCCTGTTCTTATCATTTGTAGGGTTATGGCCGCTTATATTGCGCTACGTCGCTCCTTCTTGGGGAGTCGGTACGTTTCTTCAAGTGTCCTCCGATTGCCAGCTTCACCACCCTCCTCTGCATAGCCTTCGAAGTACCCCTGGAGTGCGTGGGCTTACCTCGATCGTCTGCTGCAGCCACTGGCCAGGTTTTGTTGTGCGCTGAATTCTCCCAGGTCTTTACAGCAGTGGAACGTGGGTGGTGTATCCTTCGTTCCCTTCGGGTTTTGTGCCTACTTGGTTGTGGATAATCTGCCCCAGGGCTGCCTGTCTCGAGGGGACCTGGTCGGACGCTCCTTTCCTCCGGGGCCACCTCTGTAGCCCGTCTCTTTCTAGTCACGGCCTCCGCTCGCTCGCGGCTCTGCGGTCACTCTGCCTCTCCGGCGCCATCGATAGGCCTCTTACACCGGGGCCCTGGAGCTTCCCCCACTGCCTCTGTGTCCCAGCGCCACAATATTTAACCTGTCGGTCGGGCGGTGTCAGCCTCCGATCGCCGCTCACCTCTAGTCCAGAGCCGCCTCTCCACTCTATTTGCTCGCCCCTTGGGCCCACCAGGCGCCCCTTTCTCAACACGTCTTGCGAAGCCGGCACAGGCTCAGCTGCACGCACCACAGGCTCCGCCCTTGATCTCGACGGCTGTTCGTCTTGCTTTCAGGGCTCCGGGGGGCAGTCGGAACCTCAATTTAGGCGCCGCAGAGACTCTTCTTTTTCCATTGCTGTGTTCCCGGAGGGTTGATGCCTCTAGGGTTCAGGATAATTCCGGATTTTTACGGGCCTGGACGGGAGCTCCACCTCACTGCGGTCATCTTGGTCCGCGACCAAGTCATGCCCCCACTTGCAGATATTAACCCTTTCGCTGCTAAGCATTTTCCACCCCTGCCTTTTTTTGGCTATTTGGGGTAGTTTGCGCTTAGGCCCCTGTAACTTTTTGTCCACATAAGGTATCCACACCAACTTTACGTCCTTTTCTTTCAACATCATGAGGATTTTAAAGGTACCCAGGGTTTGTGGAATCCCCTGAAGGGGACCCAGAAATTAGCCAAAATACAGCAAAATTTAGTTTTGTCTTTTTTTAAATGGGGAAAAGGTGCAGCAGAAGAAAGCGTCTGTTTTTTCCCTACAAATGGTATCAACAAAGGGTTTGTGGTGCTGAAATCATCATCTTCCCAGCTTTCAGGAACAGGAAGACTTTTCTCGGAAAATCAAAATGTTTTACACAGTTTTGGCATTTTACTGGGACATAGCCTATTTTTGCTACTTTCAACCTCCTTCCAGTTAGTGGTAGAAATGGGTATGAAAGCAATAATGGATCCCGGAAAGCAATACATTTCTGAAAAGTAGACAAACTTCCGAATTCAGCAAGGGGTCATTTATGTAGATCCATCAAGGTTTTTTTATAGAAATTAACAGTTGACAATAAGAAAAATTGAAAACGAGTTGGAAAAAAACAGCCATTTGTGCCATCGTTTTCACCTGTAACTTCTTCTAAGTATGGCAGATTTTTTAAAGCAATATACTGTTACATCTGCTGGACCCTTCTGGTTGTGGGGATATATAGGACTTGTAGGTTTACCAAGAACCCGAGGAACCTAGAGCCAGTAACTGAGCAGCATGTTGCAATGGTTTTTCTTTGTGTACCGCGTATATAGCAATTAATTTGGTAAAATATAGAGTGAAAAATAGGTATCAAAGACACCTATGTATTTCCAAATGGGATCAAAATATAGAGTTTAGAAACAGCAGCTATTTGCACATCTCCGAAATTGTGGGTACCCATACTAGCATGTGAATTATAAGACATTTTTCAAAGTGACTTCTTTTTTACACACTGTCTTACATTTGGAAGGCAGAAATGCATAGAAAGTCAATAGATAATAACAGTTGCTCTACAATTCTGTCTTCCCCTTAGTCTCCCGATAAGGAAACGGCCCAAAACGCAACGTGGACACACCACATTTTTACAGTGAAAACTGACCCTTTTTTTGCACAGTGCCTAGGTGTGGATTTTGAACCCTAGCTCTGCCAGCACCTAGGGAAACCTAGCAAACCTATACATTTTTGGAAACTAGACACCCAGAGGAATCCAGAAGGCGGTGACTTTTTTTTTTTAAGAAGTTTTTATTAGTAACAAAAAACAGAGACATAGCATACTTGCTGTTGTATACACATTACACGTAGTCCAGCACAGCGAGGCAAAGCCAGCTTCTTATAGCATCCAGTAACAATAGCATCACTTTGCAATTCACACCGTTAACATTTACCGTACAATTCAATGTTGTCCTAGCCTAATATACAGTACTAAACTTGAGACACTTAAGGATGCACATTAGTCAAAGCATTTCTCTCAGACCATCAGGGCAATCCGCACGATTGGAGCCACTAGCCTTTGCAGCCAAATAGGCCTGGTATAGACCCCAGAAGTTTTTAGGTCGATTTCGGGGGGGTAATAACTCGCTATAGTTTTCAGTTTGTGTACTGCCATATGTCATGTCGCGTGTCCAGCCCGTTACAGTGGGGGTCGGGCCCCGGGACCAGCAGATCGCAACCCTACGCCTAGCCACCAGGAGTCCCATGTCAACCAGTCATCTAATACCCTTAGGTAAATGTTTGGAATATCCCAATAAAGCGAGCATAGGGTCCAGCTCAAGTGTGAAGTCCGTGAACTCCCCATGTGTCTTGAATATCAGTACCCAAAATGCCGTTATCCCAGGACATAACCAGGCCAGGTGATAAAAATCTGCCGGGTCCGCCCCACAGCGTTCGCATGCCGCAGACTCACGCAAACCATACCTGCAGAGCCTTTCTGGTGTATAATATACCCTGTTTAAAAATTTGAAGTGTATCAGCCTGTGACGCCCATTTAATGAAATGCGTTTCGTACTCTCGCAGCAGTACTTCCAAGTTGTATCGTCAATCACTCGACCCAGGTCTGTCTGCCACGCCAGTCGAGGCTTGGTGTAGTGGTTAGCTCTGTATCCCTGCGCTATATTATAAATCCTTGAGACAATTCGTATTGGCGATTCAGCCTTGATGATATATGTGAACGGGGCAACTTCTGGGGGTTCATCCAACCTGCTTCCCAGGAGCTCCCTCAGTGAATGTCGCACCCTGTGAAAGTGAAATTGGGTCAAAGGAGTAGCCGTCTGACCCTCCCGTACTGTGTCGTCCCATGTTATCGTTTTACCTTCGATAAACAGCTCCCCTATCGTGTGGATATTTATAGCTTTTAAGGCCCTAGTCACCCCTTTTTCCCTACAACGGGGCAACCAGTTACACCACTCTAGGGGGGTCTTAGGGGAGTAAAGTATGGCACCAGCTTGTAATTTCAGAAGGTAATGCCAGGCGTGCGTTGTTGCATTAATGGAGTCAAGAATACCTGTCCTGCGATCAGGGGGTTTAAACAGAAGCGCTGGCAATGGGGTTGGGGCTGCTATCACGTTCTCAATACGAAAGTGTGGCGCGTCCGCGGGGGCCGTGGATCCAGTGGTGCGCATGGGCTCCTTGCGCAGCCCTATAGTGCAGCTCTAGGTCCGGAGCACCAAGCCCACCCATGCTGTGTGGGAGCATGAGAATCTCCCACTTAACACGTGTGTTTCCCAGCCCAAGCCAACCATACCATCAGAGTTGTCAGTAACTGAAAAAAAGACTTCGGGAGGACTTTAGGGATGTTAGTGAATAAGAATAAAAACCGTGGAAGGACTACCATTTTCATAATCGATGCTCTTCCCACTAGAGATAGGGGTAACCGTATCCATCTGCCCACGTCGTCTTCCAGTTTGGACATCGCTGTCCCATAATTTTCTTTGAAGACCACCTCCGAATCAGTATGCACTCTGATGCCTAAGTATCTAACAGGCTCTGTCGTCCAGCATAGGGGTAGTCCGGCACGAATTGGGTCGTCTCTGCGGTCAGCGGGAAAATGAGCGATTTATTCCAATTCACCTTTAGGCCGGATCTGGTCCCAAAAAGAATCACCTCACACAGTACCGTCGAGAGATTCTGGTCAGGGTCCCTAAAAATATAGTAGTGTATCATCGGCGTACGTGGAAAAAATCAAGTTATATTTCGGAAATCGTTTACCCCTGTGGATATGATATTCACGCATCGCACATGCGAGGGGTTCGGCAACCAGGGCGTATAGCAATGGGGAGAGTGGACACCCCTGCCGTGTACCTCTAGTGATGCGAATAGGGTCTGTAACCAGGTCACCAATCTTAATTCTGGCTGTAGGGGCGTTGTAGAGCACTCCTATCATTTGCAGGAAGACACTCCCGAGCCCCATTCTTGTCAGCACATGAGTCATGAACTTCCATTCCACGGAGTCAAACGCCTTCTCCATGTCGAGGAAGACCGCCACTGCTTGGGTATCCCGTCGGGTATGTTGTATAGCCCCAAATACAGTTCTTAAGTTATAAGTCAAGTTTCTACCAGGGACAAAGCCAGCTTGTTCTGGTGATATCAGCAGCGGCACTGGGGGAGATAATCTGGACGCCAAAACCTTTGCATAGAGCTTGGTATCCACGTTGAGGAGTGACAACGGCCGGTAAGAGGCGCAGGCAGTCGGAGGTTTCTCCGGTTTGAGTATGGTAACAATTAGCGCCTCCCGCATTGAAGGTGGCATTTCGCCCGTTTCAATGATTTCCTCGAACAGTGTATGTAAGTGCGGGACCAATAGGTCCCTGAACTCTTTGTAAAATGAGATAGTGAGACCGTCCTCTCCGGGGGCGCCATTGTATTTCATCCCAGCTAGGGCTTCGGTTATTTCTTCTACTTCTAATGGATGCATCAGGTATTCCCTGTGTCCATTCAACAGCCAAAGCAGTTTGATATGGGTATGGTAGTCTAAAATAGCTTCGTCATCACCCCCTCCCTCAGAGCTGTATAGGGATGTGTAATATTGTTTAAATCTGTTGGCTATGTCGAGAGGGTCAGTTAGGGGCTCACCTTCTGCATCATGAAGGACTGTCACATTAGACTTCTCTCTTCGGGTTTTGAGCAGTGAGGCCAGAACAGATCCCGGTCGGTCTCCCTCTCCGTATATGCGCGCCGTCGCATATTTGCCCAGGTGCTTTAATTCCGCGTCAGCTGTGGAGTGATACTCTTCCAGAGTACGGTACAGGTCTTGTGTGGTACTATCATCTGCCCCAGTTAGTAGTTGCTGTTCTAGGGTTGCTAAAGTGTCCTCTAAGTTCGAGAGGCGCTTACGCAGGGCGGGGAGAACTCTGGAGTATTTAGCCATAGCGATCCCACGGATATGCACCTTAAAGGCGACCCACACCGTGGCAAAAGAGTCGACCGACCCTGTATTGATCTCAAAAAATGACTCAATAGCCTCAGCCAGTTCCGCTTTAAAAGCGGGGTCAAGTAAGGAATACAGGGGGGAACCTCCAAGTAAAGGGAGGTATGACTGTCTGCGGGGTGTCCAAGTCGATCTGTAAGGGGGCGTGATCCGAGAGCATGCGAGGTAGGACCACACAATCACGGATCTGTTTGACCAGATCCCTAGAAATAAACAAGTAGTCAATCCTAGTGTGGAGGTTATGATATGATGAATAGTGTGTGAAGCCTCCCGGCCCCTGTGAGCGAGTACGCTACACATCACATAAGTCTAGTTGGGTGGCAGCCGTCATAATGGACCTAGCAGTGGCAGTTGGGCGCCTAGGCGGGCCTCCTGACCTGTCTAAGTTGGGATTTAATACGCAATTAAGATCACCCCCCCAGAGCAGGGGACGTGTGCCATAGTGACTCATTCTATCTAATAACTTTACAAAGAAGGCGGGGTTATCAAAGTTAGGGCCATAGACGTTAACTATGATCATTCCAAACCCTCTCCCGCTGCATCGCGATATAGCGAAGCGTCCCTCGGGGTCAGTCTCCAGTTCCTCCAGGAGGAGGTCCGATCTGGGATTCACCCGCGTCAGTACCCCCCGGGCATGAGATGTGAACCCCGCGGCGTGTATGTTTACCCGTAACCCCCTGTGTTGCGGCAAGTGTGACTCCTGCAGGAGAGCAATGTCGACACCACGCCTGGTGAGAGAAGCCAGAACTTTCCACAATTTCCTATGATCATTGAGACCCCGGACATTCCAAATTAGAATTTTTATCTTACGAGACTTAGAGTGCATCTAGGAAGGTATTAAAAATCGAGGTGCCCAGCGCAGATCTGACTCTGTGTAACCTTGCAAGACTTCGTGTCTAAGCTCCAAGGTGCTTTGCGACAAGATAACAATATCAACATACTTTAAAACAAGTGGCTTTGGTCTCTGTGTCATCCCCCCCCACCCACGGCGTGCCTTCCCCAACTGTGCGCGGACGGTTTACCTCTCCCCTACCCACCACAACTGTAGCGAGGTAACATTTCTTGGTTCCATTACCATGGCTGAGTACCTCAGAACATACCCCGAGAACCAACAAAATACACATCAAATAGAATACTACACAACAAAGTTGTAATAAGAAACAGTTCCCCAATAGTGTGTTACACACGTAGGCGGATGTTGCCAGCCTGGTAAGTTAATTGAACCTAACTAGCCTAAAAACCCTCCACAGCCGTCTGCCGGCTAGGATAAAGTGGTGCGCCATAAAATAGTGCAACTATGTCCCTCCTGTCCCGCACAATTCTAGTCTAGCTGGCATCGCCGCATATAGTATGAGCCTGAACTCTCTGTGTTTAATTTTGGAGCCTGATATCCCAGACATTGGTAACTAGTCACCCATGGCCTCCTCTGAACAATCGCCTCTATTGGAGTGCAAGTCACAGTCATTCGGTTCTCCCGACCACCCTCCCCAGCAACCATCTTATCTGTGAAGCAGGCGGAGCCATCATTAGTCCTGGTCATCCAGACCGCCTCCAGCTGCACCGCCCGAGGAGTTCTGCGCAGAGCCCTGTTGCTTTTCTTTGGACCACTCCTTCAGGGCCTTCTGCAGCGTCTTAGGGTCCGTGAAAATCCATGATTTGCCCTGACGAATGACGCGAAGCCTCGCTGGGTACAACATGGCGTAGTCCACATTTTGGTCCCGTAGCTGGCGTTTCAATGGAGCAAACTGTCGACGGGCTTCCTGTACTCGGAGCGTGAAATCCGGATATAAGGAAATGGTGGAGCCCTCGTATTGCAGAGATTGCTTCTCCCGCGCCACTCTCAGCGCTGCATCTCTGTCCCTGTAATTTAACAGTTTTGCGATGATGGGCCACGGGGGCGCCCAAGGAGCAGGGCGTGGGCCCAGCGAGCGGTGCGCTCTTTCCACCACGAACATGGGGGAGAACGCTTCACTACCCAGTAGCGTCACCAAACGTTTTTCAACGAAGAGCTCCATGTTTCCGACGTGAGTGGACTCCGGTAGGCCCGTGATGCGTAACTTGTTTCGGCGGGACCTCGCTTCTAGGTCCTCTGCCTTGTCCTGCAAAACCTGTAGCACCTTTCCCATTTGTTTATGTTCCGAGTCGAGATCAGTTTGTACCTCTTCCACCTCCGTGATCCTGCGCTCAGCCTTATTCAGTCTCTCTACCTGCTTATCCATCCGTTCAGTCATTCTGTCCATACGGTAGGACAGGGAATCCAGTTTATTGCCAAGGATCGACAGACTGTTCTGCAAACTTTTTTCCATGGCCTCAAGCAAGCTGCGGATATCTCCATCTGCTGTCTCCTTTGGCGTTTCCTGCGCGTTGTCTCCCTCTTCAGGGGTGTCCTCTCTCACCCTCGATTTGCGCTGATCAAAGGTGAGTTTGGGCTGTGACTTATCAACCCTGCCCATTGTGGCCGGTCTGCTGAAGGCTACCGCAGATTTGCACCCACCGTCGAGTTTGCCGAACACAGTTGCGCAGGCAGTAGGCGCTATGGACCCCCCTTCGTCCCTGAGAACTCCAGCAGACACTACGCAGACCAGGTAGCGTTTCAGTAGGACCGCTTGGAGTAATAGCACTGCAGCAGAGCGCACATATGCTCACCTCGCGCTAGCTGCGCCAATAAGCAAATGGATCGTCGCAGTCTCTCCGTAAGTGTCTTGGAAGCAGATCACTCAGTAAAGCATTAGCACAGTGGGGTGTCCCGAAGGCTAGCTAGTCACTTTTCATCAGGCTAAGTTCCCAGGCCAGGACACTGCAGCACGAAAAGCGGCTGAACTATTTTCTCCAGAGCGCCGCATTGGCTGGCGCCGAAAGCCCAAAGCACTCGCAGCCCACCTCAGCGTAGCGATGATAGAGTGATGCCGCCTCCGCCCAGGACCATCTATTAATCCAGGTCTCCAGCCTGCGCTTCTCATCCACGGGTGCCAGCAGGCATTAGTAGATGTGCTGTCTGTACTGGCGGCAGGGAGAGAGCAGCACTGCACAGCTCCTCCACTGGGTTTGTTGTGCTACTGCAGAGCGGCGCGATGGTCCCCTGACCGTTCGCCGCCAGGGCTCCCAAAATGGCCGCGCCTGGCCGCGCGTCACCCCTCCAGGCCCCACAGGTGCTCCTGCCCAGCCTGCAGCTGTGGGGAGTCGGCAGGGCGCAACAGCACGCTCCGTTCAGCCCGGCCGACGATCAATCTTAGAGGCGGCACCTCACCTCAAGTCCCGGAACCGCGGACACACTGGCCGCGATGTTCTGGGTTGCGCTGAAGGGGTCCCGACAGTCAGAACTCCAGGTCCACGATTGCCCGCAGCTCTTCACATCCCGCGGCGCCTCGCAGCGAATTCAGATTAAAAAAATGGACGCACTGCCTGAGACGGTCCACAAATGTTCCGGGTAGGCACCATCGTCAGGCGCGCCACCGGGAGACGCCGTCACTCGGTTCCGGCGTGCCGTCACCTCCCTGCTCCAGAACGGGGATCGCGGCCTGGGGAGAGGCCGCTGCGCACGTCTCCCGTTGCAGCCCACAGCGGCGGTCGGGAAGGGCCCAAAGCGGCTCCACTCGCTCACGGCTCACTGTGACGGTATGAAGCAATGCAAATAGTCAGCACCTCTGACGGATCATTTATGGATATTTAGACGGCACCACGGAGCTATCGGGCTAAGCGGCCATCTTAGGCTCAGGCAAGCTCCGCCCCCCCAGAAGGGGGTGACTTGTGTGGCTCTCACCAGGTTCTGTTACCCAGAATCCCTTGCAAACCTCAAACTTTGTAAAAAAAAAAAAACATTTTTCTCAAATTTCTTTGATGGAAAGTTCTGGCATCTACGTGGATCCACAAAAAAGGGCCAAAAACATAGGCATTAAGGGTATAGCACAACGAATTCTAAACGCTAATTTTTTTTTAAAAATATGTTTTTAGCCAATTCTGCATTTGACACCCACACAAGTGAGGTATCATTTCACTCGGGAGACTGAGGGGAACGCTATGTGGTAGGAAATTTGTGCCCGACCCGGTGATCCCACAACTTTCCCAAACAGAAATTTGAGAAAAATTTGATTTTTTTAAGCTAAATTTGAGGTTTGCAAGGGATTCTGGGTAGGAAAACTTTGGTTAGTCCACGCAAGCCATACCTCCCTGGACTCCCCCGGGTGTCTAGTTTTCAGACATGTGTGGGTTCGGTAGGTTTCCCTAGATGGCCACCAAGCCCAGGGCCAAACACCCAGGAGACACCCCTTGCAAAACCAGGCCGTTTTGTGATAGATAATTTTGATGTCTCCACAGTACATTTTGGGCCCTTGCCTGTTGCGGGTACTTGGCCCACCCGCGCGAGTGAGGTACCATTTTTATTGGGAGACCTGGGGGAATGTGAGAGGTAGGAAATTTGTGGCGGCCCGGTGACCCCAAAATGTTTCCACTCAGAAAAGTAAGAAAAATGTGATTTTTTAAAGCTAAATTTAAGGTTTGCAGGGGATTCAGGGTAGGAAAATGTTGGGAGATCCACGCAAGCCACACCTCCCTGTACTCCCCCGGGTGTCTAGTTTTCAGAAATGTCTGGGTTTGGTAGGTTTCCTTAGATGGCTGGTGAGCCAGGGACCAAAAACCCATGTGACCCCCTTAAAGAACCAGGTCGTTTTGTGATAGATAGGTGGGCACCTGTGTTTTTGGTCCCGGGTTCGCAGACATCTAGGGGAACCTAAAAAGCCCAGACATTTCTGAAAATTAGACACCCGTGGGAGTCCAGGGAGGTGTGGCTTGCGTTGATCCCCCAACATTTTCCTTTCAAGAATTCACTGCAAACCTCAAATTTAGCTAATATCTGTGTGGGGAAGTTGTGGGATCACCGCACGGCACAAATTTCCTACCACTCAGCGTTCCCCTCAGTCTCCCGATAAAAACGATACCTTACTTGTGGGGATGGGCCAAGTGCCTATGACATGATAGACCCAAAAACGTGTGAAGATTGAGGGGGGCCCAAAGCGGGTCCAAAAGGACAGTTTGTTTATACATTTTTAGGCTGATGCTACTTTGGGCAAGTGAGGTATCATTTTTCTTGGGAGACCAAGGGGAATGCTGGGTAGTAGGAAATTTGTGCCTGTGTGGTGATCCTACAACTTACCCACACAGAAATATCAGGAAAATGTGACTTTGTAAGTAAATTTGAGGTTTGTAGGGGATTCTGGGTAGGAAAACACTGGGGGATCCATGCAAGCCACACTGCCAGCCAAGAGTCAGTACACACACACCACCATCCACACACACCACCAGCCAAGCGCCATCCACGCTCACCGCCAGCCAAGCACCACTCATACACACTGCCAGCCAAGCGCCATCCATAAACACTGCCAGCCAGGTGCCATCCATGTACACTGCCAGCCAAATGCTATCAATGCACACAGTCAGCCAAGCAATATCCACGCACACCGCCAGCCAAGCGCCACCCATGCACTCTGCCAGCCAAGCGCCATCCTCGCACAGCGCCAGCCAAGCAGGGCCGGACTGGGAACAGCAACCAGCCCTGGCAGATTGCTGCTCAACCGGCCCTGGGAGGTACGGGGCATGCTAGTAAAAAGCACTGCTCCTGCTTGTGTTACTGGAGCCCGAAAGTGCAGCCCCCACCCCTACAGGGAAATGTTCGATGCCCACTACGGCCAGTCCGGACCTGCAGCCAAGCACCATCCATGCACACAGCCAGCCAAGCACCAGTCAACGTACACCGCCAGCCAAGCGCTACTCCACGCACACCACCAGGCAAGCGCCAATCTACACACACCGTCATCAAGCGCGAGGCCACCCACACCATTAGCTAAGTGCAGGTCCACACACACCGCCAGCAAAATGCCAGCCAAAGGTCAGTACACGCAGAACGTCAGCCAAACTCCAGTACGCACACACATACTCTCCCTGGTTTCTAGTGGATTTCTGCCCCTGCCTGGGTGCAGATCAGAATAAAAATATCACTGAAACAGCCGAAATGTGTGCCTAAAAAAAAGGGAGCGACCCTTGCCTATGCAGCTTCTCACTGGCATGCCCATAAACATATCCCTGGTTCCTAGTGGGCTTTCTGCCCCCTCCCCCGTGGGGAGCAGATGGGGGGCTATTGCCCCGATCTGCATTTCGAGGGGGCAGAAAGCCTTTTTTGGCAGTGGAGGCATTAGCATGCCCATTCTCTGCAGCCCCCACCCCTACGTATAAAAAAACAACAAAATCCCTGGTGCCTAATGAGCTTTCTGCTCCCCCCCTCGGGGGGGCAGATTAGAGAGTATTGCCCCATCTGCCTCCTGGGGGAGGCAGAAAGGCTGTGGCAATTTTCTTGGGGGGGTGGGGGTGGGGGCATTGGCATGCCCATCTTGGGAAGCCCCCAACCCTAAAACAAATTTTAACAAAAATCCCTGGCTTCAAGTGGGCTTTCTGTCCCCCAGGGGGGGTAGAAAAGACTGGAATTTTGCTGGGGGTTGGGGGCATTGGCATGCCCATCTTGGGCAGCCCCCACCCCTAAATTAAATTTTAAAACAAATCCCTGGCTTTTAGTGGGCTTTCTGCCCTTTCCAATGATACCTCTCCTGACTTTCTACGTGCTCGGGTGGGCTGAGATAGCCCCCTAAGCACGTAGAAAGTGAAACTGAAATGAGCCTATTGGCTCATTTCAGTTTCGGTTTCTGTGCAATGACATCAGCGCGACGTGCGCGCTGATCGTCATTGCACAGAAACCAAACACACAGCCTCGGGAGCTGGGGAAGCCCTTCCCCAGCTCCCGAGGCTGTTGAGGGGGAAAGGGAATCCCTCTGGTGCCCGCACCAGAGAGATTCCCTGTGCCATGTGATCGGACGACTGGGGGCCGTTCGACGCACATGAGCACGTCCGACGCACCGAAGGGGTTAAGAGTTCATTTTGAATTTGCTTAAATGCCAGAATTTCTTTATATTAAATACCCTTTATGGCTTGATGGCATTGTTAACATATTTCTATTTGTTCTCCTTTATTATGTGGATTACTGCTTACAGTGTTGGATCTTCCTTAGTTGCCTTTATAAGAACAGATTCTAAAATCCTTTCAGGAATTGACTGTCCAGTTATGAAAATGATATATTCTTCTGATATTGTTACATTATTTTCTGTAATTGGAAGAGGGCGTACACAATATATATAATTAGCTAATTATTAAGATCTTTAGCTGGTTTGTAAAAATTGTTTAACCAATTTTGTAATCATTCTTTAAGGTGAATGCTCCATATTTCTATCATTGGACGTATCTTTGCCTTCGGATTTCCAAATATAGTTAAGAGAGCTTAATGATCTATCACTAGAGTGAATGATTTACCATAGATGATAATGCTCACAAGCACATACAACAGCAAGACTTTATTTTCTTGGTAGCGAATATACCATCTCCAGTTCAGTTAAACTTCTACTTGTGTATGACACCACATGTCTTGGTGAAACTTTTCCTGGTTAATGCTGAGCTGGAATGGTACCCAGTGCAACTGGACTTGCATGTGCGGTTAATTAAGTGCATAAATTGAGATCAAAGTAGGCCATGTTCTCTGCCGATGTTACTTTGTCTTTGACTTTGTTGAATGTTTGTTTGCACGCTTGAGTCCAAATGTGCTTTCTTAGTTAGTTAGCTTAAGGGTGTACTATTTGCTGCAAACATACCTTGAACAGTAACTTGCCATGCTCAGGCAAGATCTCACTTCAGAGACATCATCCAGTATGGGTGTATTACTTACAGTCTATTTTTGAAGTGTCAGGACACAATCCTGCTTTCGAAATAATGCAACCAAAAATGCTAGTTCTGTTTTGTGGAATTCACATTTTTCTTTATCCAATGTTAATCCTGCTTCAATCAGATATCTGCACATCCCTTGAAAGCATGATATTGTTTTGTTTGATTTATGCGAGATACAAGAATATCATCACTATATTTAAAACAATTCTTTACTGGTCGATTCTCACAATTTCTTGAAAGATTCCCACAGCCAAAGATTCCAATTTTAATCTTCTATATTGAAATATTCCCACATGATTTCTGAAAGTGGTGATGTAGCGAGACTGTTGATCTAGTACCAATTGATATTCTTTACATACATCTAACTTTGAAAATATCGTAGCTCCACTTACACAACTAATCAAGTCTCCTAAGATTCGACCTGGATGTCGTTCTTTTTCAATTGCTAATTTTGGTTGACCCATGTCTATGCAATCAAATCTTATTTGTTCCTATTTCTGGCACCACCACAATAGGAGAAACCCAGGGAGTCTGTCTTGTGGTTCTATTATATGGTGTTGTATTAAACTTTGAATTTCTTTTTCTACTGTACATGTACTAGAATTCTATGATGATGTTGTGCTACTGGATGTATAGTTTTATTTATGTGTAAGGTGATTTAGGAGTCACACAATTTGCCAAGACAAGCAAACAGTTCTGGGAATTTTTATATGCTGGCTGTTCAGTTGCAATATTACATGTCATGGCTATTAGCCTTATCATCTAAGCGGTTACACTGCTCAACAAACATGATACATGGACATCTACTTTTAGAACATTTAATTCTTCTACTAAATGAGTAGTTCCATATTTGATGAGGTCTTTAAATCTCCCTACATTTTGTACCATGTTTCTTGTTCCCCATTAAAACCTGTTCATAATGGTAGGTGTGAATGCTGGTTTAGTCACAATCTTATTATATTCAAATACACAAATCATGTTAGATGTTGCACCAGTATCTAATACAATTGTAGTACCATATTGACCACCTTTTAATTCCACCGGGGCTGTTATATTTATTTCTGATCCAGGAAATGTACTTGTTTATAACCATTTTTTCTTTTGTCTTTGTCCTCTATTAAATATAACCTTTCCTCTATATTTCTGATAGGGGATACGTCACTTTCTTCATTCTCATTTCCACTTTTAATTTTTAGTATATGACAAGTTATCCTTTCCTTCATCCTTTCCTGTTATATAAAATGTTCGATCCATGGTGCTGGGTTGTTGACTATACAGACATTTGCAAACTGATTTATTTTCCACATTTTTATCCCATAACTGGACATATTTCTGTATGTGTAAACATCAATCCGCATCTATAATATAAGTGTACATCTTTAATTAGTCACGCGGTTGTATAATCTTTCAACTTTCCAATCATATGCCGACTGTGATTTACTGTTTTGCTTCATGTTGGCTGCTTGAGCTTCTGCACTTGCTTCAGAATGTGCCATATGCAGTATTCTTAGCAAGTCAAAATATTCTCTTAATTTTATTCTGGATGCAAAAGAAGCACAGCCGCCAATGAAATGTAAGTGTATTGCTTCTTCATTACTGAATTAGTGAAAGCCACAATGTGTGACTAGTTTTCTTAGTTGTATCATAAATGCATCTATACTATCATCAGCTTCTTGACACGTTATGTTAAATGTATATCTTTCGATGTCAATATTTCCATGGGAGTCAAAACGTTCTTTTAAGCATTTTGTTATCTCTTTATATGTTAGGATTTGTTCAGGAGGATGTGTTGTTAAGAACTCTTCTACTTCGTCTCCTATTAAACTAATTGGTCTTTTGCTTGTTCACCTGTGTGTTTCTTACTAATTGCCCATTGTGACTCTATACTTTGTGAGTCAGACATGTCAAAAGGCGGTGACCTTTCAAATATTGCACTTGAAATAGTGTCTCTGTGTTGCCATCTGAGATAAGTTGACTAGAAACTGATAGTGTGATGTTTGACACTTTTGTTGACATTACAATTATTTGACTATTTATAGATAGTTGTTTTACAGTAATGTTGTTTTTTCTCCTCAAGTATTTGTGAACTTCAGGAACAGTGTTGTATTTTCCTTCACCATTTCAGTATGGCTGCTCTATTTATTTTTTTAATTAAGTAATTGTGTAGCAAGTAAAGGAACTGTCTTTACTCTGTCATCAATTTCAATTCTTGGAGGTGTATTAAGCACATGCATGTGCAGACACATGCTGTGCTTGAGTGTTTCTTGCATGCGCATGTGCAGAAAAACATGGCGAGCTAGAGGTCACGTGCAGTGTTTCTTTGATGTGCAAGCTTTTACGCTCTCTTCTGACATCTCGCTAACTTGATCCTTGACTGTGACGCTTCTATATTGATCGAAAGAATTAAATAAGATTCACATAGATTCACATGCAAAAGAAGATTCAACGTTGATCATATCTTAACACTGAAGGAGAATCGTTGGATTTGTAAAACTGAAAACATTACGAAGGGCTTGAATCTGGCTGTAGAGTGGCAAACATTAGCGTCTATGGTTTAAACTTGTTATAAATCTAATATCATTAGTCTTCTGTCTAATGGTCAGACCATCTAAACTTCAAACTGAAATGCTTAAGTCTGATGATTACTGAATTTATGCCTGTAATTATGTGATTTTCCATGCACATAGGAACAAATGCTTTTTCACTATGTTTACCATCAATTTCTGGACCTTGTATCTTTCAATGATCTTATAATGTTTTAATGTTATATGGCATGCATTTGTGAATTTAAAGTTGAGCTGTTGATCTTAATGCCTTGATATATACAATGAATGTATGAATTCTTCTAGATCTTTGGTTGTTTCATCTTATATATATATATGAAAACCAAGATCTTTGTTTGAACTAATAGATTATGGATTAACAACATGCATGACACAAGCCTCCTCTTTTCTTTTTCTGTTTTTCCCCTCTTTCCCTTTCCTCTTTCCCTCTCCCCTCTGCCCCTCCTCCTCTTTTTTATTATTTTTCTTTTCCCTCCTGTGCTTCCTTAAATCAGCAACAATGCATTTGTTGCAGTCAAAATAATTTTGGGGATATATTTATTCACTATCATCTTTTGAATGAATTCATGGATACTGGTCCCATACTATTAATATATACGTAAAGTGGCCACATAGGATGACTTCCTTCAATCCTGAATTTCAAATCAAATTTTAAATCTTTTTGAGAAATACTTTCTGCAACATGAATATGTTGCTTGTGAGACAAACACAGAAATTGTTCTATTTTTATGTATGCAGATGTCTTCCTAACATGGCCGCTGTTTTTGTATGTTAGTCCCTTGCCATAAAATGACACTCTTTGAATGAATCTATGGTGACTAGGACTATACTTTCAAGATATATAAAAGTGGCCATTAACGATGGCCTTTGATAATTCTGTACTCGAGGAACAAGCCAAAAACCTTCTTGAAAATATCTGTTCAGTAAACTTAATATGATATTTGTCAGACAAACACATCAACTGGTTTATCTCGACTGATGTGGATGCCTTACTAAGATGGCCGCCCCGTTTTCAGTAAGTCTGTTGCCATCTAGATTACATAACACCCGGAAGCATAAATAAGCTTCCACCACGGCAATCAGAACAGCTGTTTCGCTGCGTCCAAGACGCCGATCCCGGACGGTATTTTACTTACTCGACAAGCAACGTTTATCCTTGAGCCGACTAGTAATAGTACAAATGCTTTATCGCCTTTTTCTCTGCTGTTTTGTCCAGCGCAAGTGTCGACTTGCCAAATGGTTATCGGCGAAACCATATCCAGACCGCGCATTGAAATTAAAGTATACCCCAGGCAATAGTAAGGCATTTTCTTTACTTGAATCACACTAACGAGTCTCCTTGTTTCAAAATCGTTTTGTAAAATCACATTAGAACTTCTTTTGTCGGTTTTCTTGTTTATTTAAATATAAGTCCTGATTGATCAAATATCAAACAGCGAAACTATAGTAAGACCTCACATTGTTGGCAACGATAAGACATTTCTTCTATGTCAATCAAACTTTTAGTTAAATGATCTTGACTAATGGCGGGTTACCTGTCACGATTCATTTATGATGATCGTGAAAAAATTCCCCCCTTTTCCTTAAAAAGTTTTCCTAAAAATCTTTATAAAAATCTTTTTAAATTATTAACGATCCAGAAATTGCATGCTATTAAGCATTTCGTAAACACCATGACTCCTTGTCCAACATGACTTTGATCTTACTGATCAAGTCCAACATTTGCAATGTCATAATTTATTTCCATTCATTTGAACATAATCAGATAATGAATCTATATCTCTTTTAGATCGCTTTGATGTATTTATTATTCATCCAGACTAATTGCTTTAAAGTCCTTACTTTTATTGTATCTGGAGTAAGTCTCTGCTAAAACTTCATTTCACAAAAGGTGGGTGATGGATTTTCCACCCTTTTTCATACCCTTTTCTTTCGATTAATTAGATTATAGATCTGAGTGATTTTCAGTTTTTCATGATAATCGAGTATTTCTTTTCCTTTTCACGTTTTCCGGGTGTATATCTTGGTTTTCATGATGTCTTTAATTGATAAATAGAATTTTTGATTATTCCTTTTACATAGGGGTCTTCAGTCCACATATGAATTTGTTTGTCCTGAAGATGGTCTACTAGATGTATCAGGAGACAAGACCGAAACGTCGACATATTTAACCCATTTTCTACCCCAAAAATGTTTGTAATATAGGAATGTATTTTTGAAAGTTGAATGATAATTTCTATTTGTAAATAGGCGTGAGAAGTGGGTTATTTACAAAAGTGACTATGAGACAATTTTATTTGAAGGTTTCTCAATCTCTGTCATTTGTGTAAGTGAATGTTGTTTCGTACCCTGCTAATTATTTAGTTATATAAATGTCTACAAAAAAAGTATACACCCGCAGTTTTTCCTTTTGATATATTCACTTTTTTGATTATTGCAATTGACTTCTATCATTCATATATTTGAGGCCACTGATTAGGGCACTCAAAAGTGACTGTGATAAATTGAGCCTGATTATCTTTAAACGAAATCCTTTGCAGGCACTGTTACCTGATAGAAATCTTTCATTACCCAAGCCTCCAAGGGTTTATTGGGTTGCCCAAATTACTTAATTGCATTTGTGCACAGACAATAGTCTGTTTATGGGTCACTTTTTATAAGTGGTTTTGTAAGAACATCGAGTTAAACCTTCCCCCCTCCCTCTTTTGTTTGTTAAAACGTCATACATGTCTGAGGCAGAAACTCTTTTTTACACTGATGAATATATTCTTCAGATCGCTAGTGGCCCCTCCCTGCTAGGGACTAGAGGCCCTTTGGACCAACAACCTTTTGAATCAGATTTAATTCAACTAGAAATACTCAAGAAGAAATTGATTAAAACTGAATTACATGCTAAATTTCTCATTGAATATCTTAATGCTAACATGATACTAACTGGGTTACAAATCCGGAATATTCCAATTATCTTCACAGAAGACGAAGAGTTTAAAATTGGCTTTAGCTAATCTGCTAATAAATGTTCACGAATCTGGATGGTTCTAAGCATAGAGACAGTACACAAACATATCAAATCACTCACAAAAGAAATAGAAATTCTTGAAAAGAAAATAAGTACAGACTCCACTATAAATAAGTCCAAGACGCTCTCAGAAAAGATTACGTCTACAATTAAAGGATTTGAATAGTTCAATGCCCATAAAAAAACAGCTAAATTACAGAAAGATATAAAAAGATATAGCAAAGAACGGACTTATCCATATCTTAGAAAAGATTTTTATCAACCTCAGGGCCCCAATAACACTTCTTTTAAACGGACGACCTTTTCTGACACTAATTCAGATACAGATAGTGATCAAACAGCAGATAATTCCTATCAACGTAATTACGATAATCAGCCCTCTAGTTCTCATCAGACTTTTTTAGGGCAAGCCCGTCAAGGAACTGGACCCCGAGGAGACAACGGGGCACGAGACAAGGATGGTACCGGAACCAATATACTCCGGGCTACAGGCAAACAAGGAACCAATACTACGAATGGTAGAAACTAATCAAACAATACCGATTTTCAATCTATCAACCCATGTTTTTTCTCAATCTGAAATCTCACTACTTACATCAGGCCTTTCTTTTGTACCTACATACAAGAATGGCATGTTTCAGACCAAAACTGAACTTTACAAATTTTTCCGAACCATGAGACTTAAGAACTTTTTTGCGTAGCACGAGACTATCACTGAAAAGGATACTACGGGCTTACGTAACCCTTCAACTTTCTATCCTTCTAATCACATGATTTCAAAAGAGGTCCTTACATTTGAAAATGCGATTCTGACTGAAGTAGAAAATCTCTTCAGAGATTCACATTTTGTAAAATACAATCTTTCCAAAGATGAACATAAGGCCCTACAGAATGTGCAGACACTCCCGAACACTGTTATAAAGCCCGCAGATAAGGGCGGGGGTGTAGTCTTTTGGAATAAAAATTCTTATGGAGATGAGCTACTAAAACAACTCTCAATATCAGATCACTATAAAAAACTCCCCAAGAATCCAACAATGGAATTATCTAAAGTGATCTCTAAACTTAGTAAAAGTGGATTCGAGGGAGGTTGGCTAAGTGATAAGGAAGCCTCTTTCTTGATTAATACAACACCTACAGTCCCAGTGATCTATATCTTACCCAAAATACACAAAAGTCCTGTCAATCCACCTGGACGACCAATCGTCTCCGGATGTAACTCCATTTTAAAACCCCTTGCACAATATGCAGTTTTTTCATAAGACCTTTTGCTATTGACAATCCCACATACATCAGGGACACCACAGATGTGATTAATTATATGGAAAAACAACCATTCAATACTATGAATGAGTTCCTGGTCAGTATGGACATAGAAAGTCTGTATACTAATATACCGCAACAAGATATATTAGAAATACTGAATGAACTCTTGGATTCAAGACCTCGACCACATAATGTACCCACAACATTCTTTATGGAATGTATTGAAATATCACTGTGCAAGAATTTCTTTCTTTTTGAGAATGATTTTCACCAACAACTTAAAGGAGTAGCGATGGGAGCAGTTTTTGCTCCCTACATAGCAAACATCTTTGTCTCCTGTTTTGAAGAGCAACATATTGAATGTGTTACTAATCCATATCGAACTAATATAACCAAATGGATAAGATACATTGATGAAGTATTGATGATATGGAGAGGTGATCGTGAAAGTCTTTTGAGTTTCCATACGTGGATCAATTCCTTAAATCCAAATCTTAAATTTACGATGGAACAAGACAAACGTCAAATGAATTTTCTTGATATCACAGTCAAGGTAGATGAAAATAATCAACTCTATACAACATTATTCACTAAACCAACAGCAAGGAATACATTACTTAAATACAACAGTCATCATCCCCAGGCATTGAAAGATGGCTTACCTTTTGGACAATTTTTTCGCTTGCGCAGAAATTGCTTTAAAAAATAAGATTATTTCCTTGAGGCACAGAAATTGAAAGAAAAACTGAGAGCATGTGGGTATCCTGCCAGACTTCTAAAAAAAATCACTTAAAAGAGCTTGGTATAATAATCGAGACGCTCTGCTAGAAGTAGGAAGACGGCCAAATTAATCACGATTAGTTTGTGTTTCCACATTTGGAACCCATTTAAATAAAATCAAAAAGATAATCAATAAACATTGGACCCTTTTAAAAAGGTTCCCAGAATTCAAACAGAAGCCTCTCTTTGCATTTAAAAGAGGATCTAATCTTAGAGACTGTCTGGTCCATGCGTATGACACACCAAGCACAGAAATTGTAGACAATATGGCTCAACTGTCACCAGTGGTTGGCCATTTTAAATATAATATGTGTGTAGCCTGTAACACTACAAAAACCACAAAGACTTTTTCCATCAATGGGCAGCAGGTTTCACTTAGACATTTTTCAAACTGTAACACAAGTAATGTAGTCTACTGTATTCGAGTTCCGTGTGGACTTCACTACATTGGCAAAACTACTCAACAGATTAAAAAACGAATATTACAACATCACTCGAGAATACGATGTGAGGTTGAAAATGTCCCTATGGTTGAACATTTTATCAAATTTAAGCACTCAGAGAAAGATATGGTTTGGTGGGTCATTGAAGTGGTAAAACCTTGCAAAAGAAGATCCAACGTTGGTCATATCTTAACACTGAAGGAGAATTGTTGGATTTATAAAACTGAAAAAGTTACAAAGGGCTTGAATCTGGCTGTAGAGTGGCAAACATTAGCATCTATTATTTAAACTTGTTATAAGTCTAATATCATTAGCCTTATGTCTAATGATCAGACCATCTAAATAAACTTCAAACTGAAATGCTTACGGCTGATGATTACTGAATTTATGCACATAGGAACAAATGATTTTTCACTATGTTTACTGTCAAATTATGGACCTTGTATCTATCAATGATCTTATAATGCTTTAATGTTATATGGCATGCATTTGTGAATTTAAAGTTGAGCTGTTGATCTTAATACATTGATATATACAATGAATCTATGAATTCTTCTAGATATTTGTATATATATGAAAACCAAGATCTTTGTTTGAACTAATAGATTATGGATTAACAACATGCATGACACAAGTCTCCTCTTTCTTTTCTTTTTCTGTTTTTTCCCCTCTTTCCCCTTTCCCTCTCCCCTCTGTCCCTCCTCCTCTTTTTATTATTTTTTCTTTTCCCTCCTGTGCTTCGTTAAATCAGCAACAATGCATTTGTTGCAGTCAAAAATATTTTTTCGATATATTTTATTCACTATCATCTTTTGAATGAATTCATGGATACTGGTACTATGCTATTAATATATACGTAAGTGGCCACGAAGGATGACTTCCTTCAATCCTGAATTTCGAATCAAGTTATTAATCTTTTTGAGAAAATACCTTCTGCAACATGAATATGTTGCTTGTGAGACAAACACAGAAATTGTTTTATTTTTATGTATGCAGATGTCTTACTAACATGGCCGCTGTTTTTGTATGTTAGTCCTTTGCCATAAAATGGCACTCTTTAAATGAATCTATGGTGACTGGGACTATACTTTCAAGATATTTAAAAGTGGTCTTTAACGATGGCCTTCGATAATTCTGTTCTCGAGGAACGAGCCAAAAACCTTCTTGAAAATATCTGTTCAGTAAACGTAATATGTTGTTTGTCAGACAAACACATCAACTGGTTTATCTCGACTGATGTGGATGCCTTACTAAGATGGCCGCCACGTTTTCAGTAAATCCGTTGCTATCTAAATTACATAACACCCGGAAGCATAAATAAGCTTCTGCCACGGCAATCAGAACAGCTGTTTAGCTGTGGCCAAGACGCCGATCCCGGACGGTGTTTTACTCACTCGACAAGTAAGGTTAACAATAACGTTTATATTCTTATTGTTTATCCTTGAGCCGACTACTTTGAGTACAAATGCTTCATTGCCTTTTTCTCTGTTGTTCTGTCCAGCGCAAGTGTGGACTCGCCAAATGGTTAACGGCGAAACCATATCAAGACCGTGCATTGAAATTAAAGTATACCGCAGGCAATAGTAAGGTATTTTCTTTACTTGAATCACACTAATGAGTCTCTTTGTTTTAAAATCGTTTCGTAAAATCACATAAGCACTTCTTACTTGTGTCGGCTTGCTTGGTTATTTAAATACAAGTTCTGATTGACCAAATATAAAACGGCGAAGTTATAGTAAGACCTCACATTGCTGGCAACGATAAGACATTTCTTCTATGTCAATCAAACTTTTAGTTAAATGATCTTGACTAATGGCAGGTTACCTGCCACAATTCATTTATGATGATGAAAAAATTCCCCCCCTTTTCCTTAAAACGTTTTCCTGAAATCTTTTTCAATTATTAACTATCCAGAAATTGCATGCTATTAAGCATTTTGTAAACACCTTGACTCCTTGTCCAACATGACTTTGATCTTACTGATCAAGTCCAACATTTGCAATGTCATAATTTATTTCCATTCAATTGAATATAATCAGATAATGAATCTATATCTCTTTTAGATCGCTTTGATGTATTTATTATTCTTCCGGACTAATTGCCTTAAATCCTCACTTTGATTATATCTTGAGTAAGTCTCTGCTAAAACTTCATTTCACAATAGGTGGGTGATGGCTTTTCCACCCTTTTTCAGACTCTTTTCTTGCGATGAATTAGATTACAGATCTAAGTGATTTTCAGTTTTTCCCGATAATGGAGTATTTCTTTTCCTTTTCACTTTTTCCGGCTGTATATCTTGGTTTTCATGATTTCTTTAATTGATAAATACAGTTTTGGATTATTCATTTTACATAGGGGTCTTCAGCCCACACATGAATTTCTTTGTCCTGAAGATGGTCAACTAGATGTATCATGAGATAAGACCAAAACGTCAACATATTTAAGCCATTTTCAACAACAAAAAATGTTTGTAATATAGGAATTTATTTTTGAAACTTGAATGATAATTTCTATTTGTAAATAGGCGAGAGAAATGGGTTATTTACAAAGCGACTATGAGAATTTTGTTTGAAAGTTTCTCAATCTTGTCATTTTTGTCTATGTGAACGCTGTTTTGTACCCTGCTAATTATTTAATTATGATTAATCTGACCTCTCGACACCCGATCCTGTGCTGGCGGACTGCCTCTGCAGGGACCCCCCGAGGCTGCTCTCTCTCCTGCAAGCCCGGATCGCCGTCTCCCACGACAGCAGGCCCCAGGGAGTGGATCGGCCCCTGGAGACGCCTTCCTCGCCCGGAGTCCTCTGCCATCGGACCCGAGGCTTAGCTGGGTCTTGCTCAAATCGTCGTGTCGAACTCTGCCGATCTGCCGGGTTCCACCTCACAGCGGAGGTGCCCTCCTCATCTTACGAGGGCTTCACTGGTTGGAGGCCAGACGCCTTTCTCGCCCGGTGCCCGGTGCCCTCTGCCATCGGACCCGAGGCTTTGCTGTTGGGCCCTGCTTCTCTTGGCGTGACGACTTCTCTCGACCTGCCGGGACCACCTCACATCAGAGGTGCCCTCCTCATCTCGTGGAGGCTTGCAAGCTGGGTGCCGTCATCCCGCTTAATCGGCCAATCTAGCGCGAACCGTCTCTCTTCGGAGGTGCTTCGAACCTGTGAGTGCCTCGTCAGCTGAGATCCGCCGCTGCTTCGTTGAGGAGGCCGACCTTCATGGGGACATCCCGTATCCTCTATCCTCTGTCCTCCACCCCCCCGCTCGGGTTCCAACTCCGGGTCAAGGTGGGGTCGGACCATTCGCCACGCCAACTGCAACCGGCCCGGCCCTAGGAGGGTTCCTGCTGTGCTCGGTCCAACTGAGCTACCTCGCCGCCTCTCGGAGGTGCCCGACTGCCTCAATCTACTTGTTAGCCGACCAACTCAGTGTAAGGGTAAGGGTGTGCCCTCGCCCCGCCCGTTACAACCAAACAACACAAAATGGGTTCCTCGTGGGCCCAGCTCATCAGAACTGACACGCCGCCTCTAGAAGAGGCCCAACCGCACTGAGGGCAAAAGTCCAGCCCTGACTTCATCGCTTCATAGAGTCTAGATCTTGGCCGGGCTGACCAACTCTGCCTCCAGAGAGCCGATCCCGACTCGTCACTCCTAACGGCTGCAAGTAACCCCTGAATATGATTCATGACACATGACATTATGTGATTAATACAATCTAAATGGAGGCGCCGTGTTCCTCAGGGAAGGCCAACTCTTTTAATTGATTCCTGACCTTACTCCCTACTTTTCCTCACTTTGCGCGGCCATTTTAGATTTCTGCTTAGGTTTCCACTCCTTTCCTCCCTCATATTGCTCTCACGCTGTGGCCATCTTGATCTTTCCCTCTGCTACTTAATCTCCCTTAGCGGCGGCCATCTTAGAACTACCTGTCTCACTGCACATTGCTTAGACTCATGCTCCTTACTTACCTCACATTGCTCTCACGATGTGGCCGTCTTAGTTTTTCCCTCAGCCCTTCACACTGCTCGCACTATATGGCCATCCTAGAGCTTTGCTCAGATTTCTACTCCCTACTTTCCTCACATTGCTCTCTTATCTTGTGGCCATCCTAGACTCTCCCTCAGCTCCTCAATCTCCCATTGTGGCGGCCATCTGAGAACGACCTGACACACTGCACTCTGCTTAAAAAAGTTTTTGCTCTGTACCTTCCTCACATTGCTCACACTGTGTGACCATCTCAGAACGGCCTGACACACTGCAGCCCACACTCAATTCGCAATATTCATCCTGGCCTAATATAGACCAACGCTACTGTCCACGTGAGCTTGCTTTTCTGCTAACTCACTACGAAGTCCCATTGTCTGAACATACCTCCTCAACCTCCTTTGGTGTCTCACACCCACAACTTGGGTTTCACACACAGCACTCCACTAATCATTGCTGCTGCCTCCCCGAACCACATTATCAATCCGGGTAACGGGTTCCACTGTAAGCCTCATTTCGCCTGTAGATCCATTTATTAGACACTACCAACGTCCACATACACCACTAAGGACACACGCTAGACTCCCCCACCCTCTGCTATCCTACTCCTGAGTCCCCTCAACACAGACCCTACGACATCTTAATAAACCATGGCCTCCTATGCACTGAGTAGTCCGGATTCCAGTCTTGAGAGGCTAGGTCAGAATAGTTACATAATCAACTACCCACCCAACTTATCTAAAAATGCAGCCAAATCCCTTAAACACAGACTTCTAAAATCTAACCCAGAAACCCTAATCTCTGACCCATATTTCTGCTAAAAAAAGGAGCTATCACAAATGATCTGATCTTTTACACTAAAAGAAGGGCACAGTGGAGAAATGCGTTCCACTCACTACTCAGCAGCTCCTCCTCTAAGAAAGTTCCACATGGCCCAAGAATCTCTGTAGTCACTTCACCCGCATTCAAAGCAACGGCTACCATATCCATCTATAATAATGGGACTATCCTCATACAAGCCGCTAATCGTAACCTAGAAATCTTTGATGAATGTTTCTCCGTCATTAAGAACTCCCTTAACAACAGTGACCCTCTCAAAACTCCAGGGGACTCTAATCCCTCACCCATTCCTCAGGACCACCATGAAGTCTACATTCTTAACCCCAAGCACCATATTACTCCACCTGAGACCCTGAACAACACTCTCATGCCCATTACCGGCATAAACAATTCCCCCCACTAACAATGTCCCTCTCATATCATCATGGGACACTAGCCCTTCGCCCACTCCTCAGACCCCTCATGGAACCCCCCACATCACCTAATGACTTCTCCTGCTACCATGAACAGCTCACCCCCCCCGAACCTAACCCCTCTGCCTCCCAAGCTTCCTAACCACTCCAAAACATCTGCCCCCTCTCCACTCCCACCTGGCCAACATCGACAGACTTCCCCCTGCGGGATCGTCCCTTCTCCTTACCATCCTCTCTTATTTTCCTCTACTACTACCACAACTGGGACTGGCCCCTCTCCCTCCATGATCACGGATACTCAGCCCTATGCGGCCTATAGACAAAAGGAAATCAACTGGGAGCTTCAAAAACTCAAAACTGACATACAAAAGCTCATAATCATCACCTCAGAGCTGGCCTCGGACTTATCGTCCAACATGGCTCCGCAGTCGTGCCTGTAAATGCCCAACCATTACCCTAAGACACCCACTCCTCCCTCTGAGAAGAGGAGGGACCCTAAGCAGACATCCCCCCGCAGGTCTTGGAATACTACTCCCTACCCGATTAAGAACTACTTTTCTGGCCCGGACATTCTCTCCCTTCTTCTAACTTACAACTCCACTCAACTTGACATCCCAGTCACATCTAGACCTATTCAAACTATGCCACTATACCCTTTCAAAGATCCTAGACATCAGACAGTCATTCCGGAGCCCATTCAAACCATTACACTAAACCTGCATAGAACCCCCAAACATAACCCTAATGCATTAAATACTGCGAACCTCATGCAAGTTCACATTGCACAGTCTACCCCCACTGACTCCAAAACTCACCTGAAATGCATCCTTCTCTACTGCAGATCCGCTGTGAAACATGCCGCGGACATCGCTGACCTCATCCTTGATCAGGAACTCGACCTCCTGATTCTCACTGAAACTTGGCTCAATGTCTCCTCTGGTCCTGTCCTGGAAATCCTAGTACCTCCTAGTCACAATATTATTAGACTTGACAGACCCAAGAGTACGGGTGGAGGCATCGCCTGTATTTACCATAACAGTCTCTCAGCGAAACAGTCTCCCTCCGCATCTCTCTCATCTTGTGAATACCTGAGCATCAACATCTTCAGCAAACAAAGACCCCTATGCAACCTACACATCTTCTACCATACACCAGGAGACAACCTCCTTCTGATCGAACAAACCATGGAAACCATCTCATCCAATCTAGGTCTCCATTGCCCCCAGATCTTCCTCAGAGACTTCAACCTACATTGGAATGACCCGAATGACCCGCCGTAAACAGTCTTAAAAAATTCCTACTTGACGTCAACCTGACTCAATTCTGCGACAGCCCAACACAAAACCTGGGCTCGACCCTCGATCTAATCATCTCCAACCACAACACCATTCAGAATGAATCGATTGCCCCATGTGACTGGTCAGATCACCACTTTATCACCTTCCTCATCCTTGAACGATGGAACACCCAAAGACTTCAACCCAAGAAACTGAAACATTGGAAAGAATCGCTGCAAAATGCAAACATGAATGACCTCATATCACGCAGCAATCTGTCCCTGCCTCCGCCCACGCTCATGGCAGATGTACATGGACTCACGGAGCATTACAACAACTCCATGCTAAAAGTTCTGGATGCAATTGCCCCCCTTCAACTAAAAAGAAAATCCAACAAAGATTCCAAACCTTGGTTCAATGACTGCTTAAACTCAGACAGGCGCAACTTGAGACTAGCGGAACGAGCATGGAGATCTTTTTCCATCTACTGAACTCCTCAAACTTTTGAGATTAAGAAGGAGTCTGTGCAACAAACACATCAGAACTGCAAAAGCGACCTTCTTCAGAAGTCAACTGGACAAAGCCAGAAATCGCCCCAAAATGCTGTTTGAGCTGAGCAAGCGGCAATCCAACAACACACCCACTCAATCGCCAATCACCGCCAGTCCCCAACCTAATTGCGAGGACTTTGCCGCCTTCTTCCTTGGAAAATCCAACAAAATTGAATCTGAGCTAAGGTCTGCACTGCTCGAGTTATCATCCTTACCAGACTCCCACCTAACTCCCCAGCCCCTTCTTCCTACCTACCACACCCCTAAAAACAATGCTCATTGGAATCAATTCTCAACCTTCAATGACACATCCATTCTCAACATTCTCTCTACCCTGAAACCCTCGAATCACTTCAACGATCCCCTTCCCTCATATTTCTTTAAAGAAATGATAAGGCCTCTAGTTCCGCTCTGGACCAAGATTGTTAAGGCCTCCCTACTTCAAGGTGAGATCCCTGACTGCCTAAAGTCCGGGCTAGTTCTCCCCATTCTAAAAAAACCTACGGCAGACCCTGAGGATCTGAATAACTTCCAACCAATCACTAACACCCCTACTCTGGCAAAGCTCATTGAGAAATGTGTACAGGTACAACTATGTAACCACATTGAGGAATTCCAGTTACTAGATCAATTCCAATCGGGCTTCCGTCAAGGCCACAGCACCGAAACAGCCATCACTCATATAGTTGATGACGCTCTTACACTGCTCGACAGAACGAATCCTGCCTATTAATCCTACTCGACCTCTCATCAGCCTTCGATACGGTCAAACATGACAATCTCCTGAGCCTTCTGGAACATAGGATGGGGCTCTCTGGCTCAGTACTAAAATGGTTTGCCTCCTTTCTCCATAAAAGAACACAGAGAATTAAATCCAATCAATCCCTCTCCCATCCCAGTCCTTGCACCCTGGGGATGCCCCAAGACTCCTCGCTTTCACCCACACTTTTTAACCTATTCATTGAACCCCTCACTGAAATCCTCAGAGCATCTAACATCCAATACCACATGTATGCAGACGACACCCAGTTGTACATGAAAATCTCCTCGCCTGACGATATCAAGACACTCAACGGAACCTTACACAAAACCCTTAACTGGCTAACCTTCAACCATCTCAAACTAAACGCCCTCAAAACGGAATTCCTCCTTATTTCCCCGCCCAAGCAAGCCCCCATCATTGAGGAATATATGAAAAATCTTTCCGCTCTCAACTGCACACCACATATCATAGACTCTATGAAATCCCTGGGAATAGTGTTGGATGGGAACTTGAACATGCAGGATCACATCAGCGCATCTACCAAAGGAGCGAACTGAGCATTCTAAGGAAACTAAAACCTTTCCTTCCCCCTGTTGACCTCAAGTCAGCAGTACAAGCATTAGTCATCTCACGGCTGGAATATGGCAGTGCAACACTCTGCGGTCTTCCAAGGTACAGACTGGCCCCCCTAAGAGTCTCAATGAATGCGGCCGCCAGGCTCATCACAGGCTCCAAGAAGAGCAAACACATCTCCCCGGACTTTAAATCTCTCAATTGGTTACCTCTCGAAGCAAGGATACACCTAAAACTTGCCTGCATGACCCACAAAGCCATTCACTTCAACACGCCTCTCTACCTCGCAAAAAAACTTGAGTTGTCGGGCAGTGCCCATACCTCCAGGAGCTCCAGCACCCTGTTACTTAAACCAAAAAAAAAAATTTAAACGAAAACTTACAACCGTTCCTTCTCAGGAATCGCCCCAAGAATCTGGAACTCCCAGCCTACGGAAATGAGACTGATTCCATCAACAGTGTCCTTCAAAAAGGAAGTGAAAGCGCTACTGATGAATACTTGCCTGTCCTGAAGTCTAACCGGGGTCCTGAGTCACCTCAACCGGATACGGATGGGTCCTTCCTAGTCCATCGATCTGCTAATCCTCATCCACTATCACGATGACTCTTTCGCCTTATTCTACTGCCTAATTCTTTTGCCCACTATTATGTTGTTACGTAACTATTGCTATTTTTATCTACTGCTATGTTCTGCCACGATTGCCTCCTATTCTTATTCTACTGCCTAATTATTTTGCCCACTATTATGTTGTTACGTAACTATTGTTATTTTTGTCTATTGCTATGTTTTGCCACGATCGCCTCCCCTTATAGGTGTCGCATCTCTCTGTAAAGCGCTCTGATACTCTCTTGGGTCATGTTCGCTCTATACAAAACTTTTTAAATAAATAAATATATAAATTTCTACAAAAAAAGTGTACACACGCTGTTGTTCCTTTTGATATATTCACTTTTTTGATTATAGCAATTGTCTTCTATAATTCATATATTTGGGGCCACTGATTAGGGCACTCAAAATTGACTGTGATAAATTGAGCCTGATCATTTTTAAACGAAATCCCTTGCAGGCACTGTTACCTGATAGAAATATTTCATTACCCAAGCCTCCGAGGGTTGATTGGGTTGCCTAATTTACTTAATTGTAACTGTCTATATTGATCGAGCGCTTTGTTTGAATGTTGCGGTAATCCTTATTTTTGTGTGCAACGTGTCTATCCATTTAACTTTACTTGCCAGACCTGCTTCTTCTCCTGCAGCTTTGATGGGCTTGTCTGTCCTTCTGTATTTTGGCAGTCTTGTTCCTGTTCAGCGGTGTAGGATAAAAGTTACCACCACTGTATACAAATATTGCTTCTGAATGTGTCGCCAAGACTTCAAAGATGTTGCCCATGTGTTCGTCTCTTTGCTCGTCGCCAATGTCAAGAACCAGATAACATCAACTTTCTTTAAAAATTCTTTATGTTCAGCAGCCTTTAACTGCCCTGTCTCAGTGCTGCTCATATTCATCTAATCTCTTTGCCTCATTCCAGAATGGAGGAATCCCTATCTTACCTGCATGCAGACAACATTTTCTCATTCTTTATTACAAAATTACATATGTCTTCCCTGAATGTAAACCAAAGACCAATGACATCCACTCATACAAATGTCAGAGACAGACCTGCAGAAGATAGAGGATATGGCAAAGAATGGCTTGCTGGTTATAGAGGATATGGCAGAGGCTGATCTTTTGATTATAAAGCGTAGGAGGTGAAGGGGCAAAGAAGACTCTGGTATAGAGTTTGGAAAGGCACACGAATGCCATGTAAACTGCAGTTGAGATGACTAAAGAATGAAAAAACAGTACAAGACTTCAGACGAGGGTGGTACCCCCTTTGCAATGACGTTCATATTGCCAACTATGTAAATGCCTCCAAACTCAAATGGAATTGCCCTTCAGAAATACCCTCTCCAAATAGTACACCTCAATCGACTTCACAGGGATAACCTCTCTCCCCCTCTACCCCAAGCCTCCCTTCCCCAACTTCATCCAAACATGACTTCAACTTTCAAGGAGTCAACAGAGGAAAACCGGGTTTTGTTTTTTTAAATTTTTTTATTACCTTTATTTATCTTTTCCACAAAGGCTTAACAGGTGGACAGCATTGAACAGTACATACTGGTGGATTGTACAGCAGAGTATCATTATTGAAGTAGGACCTCTCAACTTATGCTATAACAAAACATCAGGAATCAAGGAGCCTGACAGTATACTCAATCCAGTTCCTCCTCCGTCGTATCCTCACTCATACCTGACTCGTTCTGATCACTCTTGTTCGAGTCAGCAGTTAGGAATGCATTACAAAGCTCCCTCCATGTTCTAAGATCCTCTTCTAGTTTGTCATCTCTTCGACTAGCTTTCATATGGGCTTCCTTCGCCAGTGTCCTTTCGCGCATATCCCTCAACCACTCATCAACCTCAGGGGTATGCTTCCCCATCCACATTATGGCAACCCTACGCCATGCTAACACTAGTAGCAGCTGCAAGAGTTTGTAAGCTATCTTGCTCTTCTTGGGGTTCCGAACGTGTCCCAGCCAGTAGTGCAGTGGTGCCGCCTCCACCCGAAGGCCTGTGCCACTCCACAAGCCTCTCCACTACCTAAGCCAAAAATTGACTTACCCCGGGACACCCCCACACTAAGTACATGAAGTCCACTGCCACTTCTCAGCACCGAGGACAAGTATCCGGGCGGTCTGGCACAATATGGTGCAACTTCACTGGGGTCATGTAGGTATGATGTAAGTAGTTGTAGTGTATTAGTTTGAAGCGTGTATTGCATGATACCGTATGAGTGAGTGTACTTATTGCTTTCCATGTCCTTTCACCTAAGGGCTCAGTCATGTCCACGTCGCATGTGCCCCAGGGGAGGGGCCCGTCGAGTCATTCCTCATTGCATTGTAGAGGAGAGAGACGAGTCTGCGCCCAACACCACATGTGAGCATTATATCCAGCGTTTGTGTTGCCTGTGGGATGGCAGGATACATGGGCCTTGTTGCTTTAAACAGGTCCGATAATCCAGCGTAATGTAGATAGTGGCCCCATCCCAGCCCAAAGTCCTCACAAGCCTGTTCATAGGAGATGAATGTCTCGCCTGGGTATAAGTCAGCCAATATTTCACAACCTCCCTCCCTCCAAGCCTGGAAGGACATATTGTCCATCATTTTCCGCACTGGAGCAAGAATCCATACTAGAAGTTCCCGATGGAACGGAACGCGTCTTAAAATCCGTTCCACGAAACACTACCAGAGGCTCGCAGTCTGTCTGACTACATACAGCATGTCATCAGGAAATACTGCCCCTTCCATCAACGCTGTTGGGAGCCTGTCCGGCAGGACTCGTCCCTTCAGCAGCCTCTTCTCCCAGTTGTCTACCTCATTCTGCTGCTGTGTCGCATGCTGTAAGTGAGCCACATATTAGTAAAGATGCACTCTAGGGGCCTCCAGTCCCCCCTCATCATACAACCGGTTCGGAGTTTCCAGAGCCATTCTACTGCGACGTCTGGCCCAATAGAGGGACACCATTATAGAGTTCAACTGCTTAAATACCTGCACGGAGATAGGGCACAGTGAATTTTGGAGCATATATAAGCAACGCGGCAGCACTATCATTTTGGACACTGCCAGTCTGCCCATCAAAGAGAGCGGCAGTTTGTTCCACAAGGACACCGACTGCCTTAAAGCATCGACCGTGCTGTGCACATTGAGGTGCAATAGAGCAATACAGGGTTACCACTTGACCAGTATTTTATCAGTATGGCTGATATTTTTATGTCAAGGCCAATAAAAACAATAATATTGGCAAAATCCAGTCATTTTTTCTGTCTGAAACATATAAAAAAGCAAGTACATGGAGAAATTACTTCAAACGTATAATAGCACTGTCTCACAAACAGAGGCATGGTAATCACATTAACAAAAAAGATTAACAAAGATCTGACACTATTTTTAAAGTACCAGCTCCTGGTCTTTCCTGAATCTCAAAACATGACTACATACAACCCTAGCATAAATTAGGTACTGGCCCTGCCAGTGTTCAGCACTGGCAGTAGTTAAACACTGACATTGAAACGTGTCTCTACCAAGCCTTATATTCATATCCTTAGCTAAGCTGATGTCTTTCTCACCATTGAGCATAAGAACTCTTGTTTACACTTCATACTTCTTTTAATAATCCATCATTTATTTACTCCTATTCCCTAAGGGTACTTCTTTTAAACAGATGATGTGCTTTGTAGTTGTAGCCGTGTAACATGACAGCCTTGTGCTGAGCATACTGCTGAGTCGCATCAAGGGGTTGGGTGAATTCAAGGTATGCATGAGTGTTTGTACGCTACTGAGAGCGCTGGATTTGATGTTGAATGCAATATAAGTTTCAAAGAGTTCTTATCACTAGCTGGTAAAGCTTTTCAGATGACATGCTCATCCAGTCCTTGCCCTCATCTGAAGAGTGCACAGAGTGATACTCACAGGTGTAGCAATTGTACTAACTTTTCTACAGGAAGTGTATGAAGGCGGTACGAGTGTGTAGAAGGGCAAGTGGTATGTATGTGAGAAAGAGAAAGATGGTGAAGTGGAGCAGATGAAATGAAGTACATGCTGAAGGAGAGAGTGAAAAGACTGTGAGAGCTTTAGAGCGTTTAAAACAAAATGTGCAATTAATGTTGCCAAAGCAATTAATCTACACTTGAATTCACATGTGCATACTGGCATGGAGCTATTACAATTGAAAAAACTTGCTATGACATGTTAAAGTGGGTTTCTTGACTTAGGCTAACAAGGCCACAATTAGGCCTCAACGCCACCTTGATCAAAACTGATGCTGTATCATGTTTATTCTATGTTTATATTTCTTGCTTGGCACTACGTGCAGCTAGAGGTGGATTGTTTTTTTCTGAATGGCACGGTTCTCGAAGAGCCTGCTAGAAGACATTTCTTTGCAACATTTTCCAAGGTCCTTTAGCTTGCACGCAGTATTGCATTCATTCACAATGGTTTGCTGTTGTTTATGTAACTAGTTTGTTCTGAAACCTCCAATGATATTAGGTCAGAAAGGGAGAATTAATATTCATACAGTTAGTGCTAAAGTGGTAAAGCCAGGGCTTTAAATGAGCCGGTACGGAGTACCGGCACTTATTTTATTTTGAGAGGGAGAGTAACGACACTTCAACAGCGACGTAATACTTTTAATTGGAGAGTACCGGCACTTCTCAAAAACAAGCAGGTACTCTGTTAAAGAGTACCTGCACTTCTATTTTTCCATTTCAAGCACTGGGTAAAAGCTATGTGGCGCGTTACAATTTATAACTGTAATTTGTTGGAGCAAAGATCGTACCATGCTGAATTTGCAGATTTTATACTTTGCTATGGAAGAAAACTGTATATAGAACCTTGCAATTGGAGGTGAGCCCCTAGGAATGATGTCCAAATTTTTACTGATTTAGCTGCACATTGAGACTTGATCTATTTTCTGCTTTTGCCTGTTCTATATTGTTACTATACTGAGCGCCTACATGGCAAATGACTTTATGAATTTAAATGAGGCTGTTACATTTGTATTTTACTATCTCTACATTGTACTTTTAAATTTCGTAAGATACCTTCATGGTTTTCTAAATTCCGCTCTATAACTCACTTTTTGAGTCAGTCCTTTCCTTATTGACTTTATATGGTATGCTGTTTTGAACCTTGTCTCTGAGACACATTGCCTCATGATTTGAGGTTAACACCGTACCAGATCCTCTCAACATCAGGGAACATCATTGAGTTGCAAATGTTCTATCTGTACTATGCGCCCACAACAGCAATGAAGGGAAGAAGATTAAGAAGGGACATACAGACAGATGAGGCGAGGAAAACGGTATATGTCATTGAGATAGAGAGGTTGCAAAGAAAAGTGGTGTAAAAGTACAAACAAGAGTGACAGCATCAATAGAAAGTATACCCCTTCGATAGACCTTTGTAATGTTTAATTCACAATACCATATTTTCCGAATGTATACATTTTCAATTATATTTATTCACAATAATATTATAGTTGCTCTTTTATCTCACATGCCATAAAAATCAGCGCTAACAAGTGCTGGTAAAAACAATAGGCCTGGTTTGAATTCGGTTCGATCAGAAATTCCGCTTGCATTGTGTTCTGGGGACACGGCGCTGACAGTTACGTGCCGCCCTCGAGTGCTCATTGCGCTGAGGGTGCTGGTTGATGAAAATCTCTAGACAGGACTCAGAGGTGTCTGCTAATAAGGCACCCACCCACTCGTGCACCAAAAACGGCTCCTCCACGACACGCTTGAAACAAACGTGAGCGCTTCACTCCAAAGAAGACATGCCGAGCTCACAGGTAGCACTTCCCGTGTGGGCGGGGGCTGCTCCGGAAGTAGTACCAAGCAGTTGTCTGTGTGTTTGTCAGCCAATCTTGGCCTTGCTGCCGAGCAGCGCGGATCCAGTGGTAGCTGCTCCGAAACCAGGGGACGACCAGCACCCCACTCCGGGGCTCCGTCAGCCGCAGCCATGTCTCGGGGCTCCATCGAGATCCCCCTGCGGGATACTGATGAGGTAATATGGGGGAGCGGGTGGATCGAGGGCAAAGTGGGGGGGGGGTGCATGTGCACTGCAGCGCCCTCTTCCTGCTGTAGATTCGGCGATCCAGCTTCCGGGAGCCCGACAGCTGCTCTGTGTAGCCGAAGAAGGATAGAAACGAAGGGGACTAGGCACATTATTGATCCCTAGTGGCCTCACTGTTTACGAAATCTAGCGCAGCAGATTGTATCATTCCCGAGAGCAGAGCCGATCTGGTTTGAGGTGCGGCGTGGCACTGAATGGCTTCTCTCTCATAGTGATTTCAGTGTAATGCTCTGCTATTTGTCTTTACAGTACATATCCCAGACCACCGAAGTGCCACTTACTGTAACTAGCACCTTCTACTCTCAGTGAACTTCAGTGTAGTTGTAGACTAGCTAGGCTCATGTACTCTGATGACTCAAGGGGCAGGTCATTTTATTCCTGGGCGTTAAGCATTTTGTAGCACAGAGAGACCCAATAACCGATCACTTAATTTCTTTACACCGCAAATTTATTTCTGTCAACGAACGCTCCTCCCTTTACGTGCCCTATTTTTGGACACCGGTTTGTGTGCTTAAAATGCCGTGTTGCGTATAACTTCGCTAACGATACCACAATACACCAGTAGCCACCACTGCTGGTTAGTAGGCACTGTTTTTTAATAGAAGGAAGCAGGAGGACTGCTGTGCACTCTTTTACACAGCCTCAACCGTAGCGTTAGTGACTGCAATGTGCAGACTAACACACCGGTGGACTTTATGGAAGCAGAGCCTTGTGAAAAATCTATGTTTGTGTTCAAAGTGATATCTGTGAATGACACAGACGATAGGCGTACCTGTTAGTGTTTGTTTAGTCCCTTACTCATATTGGTTTTCGAAAGTGAACTGGGGTGTCCAGAGATAGACAGTTTCCACCTGACCCGCTTAATTTAGAGGGGGTACACGTTTTAGGTTAATTTCGATGCCACACCGAGTACAGTATCCAATAATTATGGTCTAATTAAATTCCAAAATAATTTGTTAACTGTAATAATGTTCATTATGATACATGGGATTCTATAATCAATGTATTAAAACCTGGCAAATTGTTTTTGATAATCGGCGATTTGTGATGTACCGAGTAGCCGATTATAAAGAAATTACATCAGAACACAAGTGTAATAACTTGTTACAGCTATGTTCTGACAACACAATGCATGCTTGCTGAACCACCAACCGATAGTAAAGCCGGTCGGGTCACGGAGCATAATTAAAGCAGTTATTTAAAGAACGAAAACAAAACTTTTTTTCTTTCTTCTGCTGTGTTTTTGTAGCTGTACATTGGCAAGAAGAAAGGAGATGTTTATGGTAGCATGTTTATTTTTTGCGCTCCTTGTCTAATTATAGAAAAGTTAGAATCTTTCTGCAAGTTTTTACTGCACCTTTTTTTTTTTATTTAAAAAAACCAAAACTAAAGTGCATTAAATTGCTTCTAATGTATTTTTGCAACAAACATCGAACAGCTTTTTAATGTGTTTAATTTTGGACTAGAGATTCTATTTTTATTGTTTGTTTGCAAAAATGCTCTCTCTTTAATATGAAAGAGCCACGAACCATGGATTGTCAGGAAGGTGATGGTGTGACCATGTATTATAAGGAATAAAGTACCCCGTGCTGTTCATGATAAGGGCACTGCAAGTCACCCTGGAGTTCCATAATTATAAAGGAACTTCACCGCCTGCCTCATTCCTCTATATGGTCATGGAATTCCCCAGTGACTTGCAATATCCTTATAATGTATGACAAGTAGGGGTGGGTAGTAAACTCCGCTCCACCGGCGAAGTTTTGCCCGCTTCACCTGGAGCATGGAGTTCTGGGTAAAATCTTAGCAAACTGCCGCATGGCATAGTTTTGCTCGCATGCGGCTTGCCAACGTTAATTTGGCGAGCGAGGAAAAATTGAGCACTGGTACGAGCCCCGCCACGATTACTCAACGCAGGCGATCGTGACAGGCTGCTACTGTTTGCGTTGAGAAAGCTGCCACTCGAGTCGAAAATCTACTCGAGGGGCAGAAACAAGCAGCCCCCTCTGGTGCGGCGCAGGGTACTGTTTGCGCTGATTTTACATTGTGGAACAAGCTCCCGTTGCTAAAAATCAGTGCGAGTGGCACAACTCCGCAGCTCGCGGAGCCTCGTGGAGTTTTTATGTACCTCTGCGGACTAAAACTGAGAGTTCCGCCCACCCCTAATGACAAAGGGTAATGTAGTAATCCAAACAGGAAGCTTCAAATTAATTCTTGAAGTATCTTTAATGGAGTACAGATTTACATGCAGCAACCTTCAGCTGTACAATTCAATACTGGTATCATTGGAACTTTAACTGTGATGCAGTTCCACTGCATCACAGTTACATCATACAATTCTAAATATTACCACATATCTTCCCCCCTATGGAATCTAAAAGAAAAATAATACTTGAGAAAACATTCAACCTATGAATTACATGTATTGCGGGTAAACAATTTTAACAGTATTTACAAAAGAGAAAGAAATAATAAAAACACCTTTTATAAATGAGATACTTTGCACAAATCCCCTTTATAAAAACACCTTTTATAAATGAGATACTTTGCACAAATCCCCAAAACTCCACTTCTTGCCATCATCCAGTTGAGCCACGGAACCTCTGACAGAGATCACTTTATGCGGCTGAGAAAACTTGCTCTCTCCTTTCTTCACAAATCCGAATCTTCTTATTACCACCCAATCACCTTCCTCAAACACCAACTCCTTAGAACCCTTCCTACTGTCAAAACATCTCTTATTTTTCCACTGACAATCTACAACTCTTGACCTAATCTTTTCTCTATCAACCCAAACCTGATTCTTGTCCTGCAACCACATCGGAGACTCCTTAGTACCTGGCTCTCTCCCCTTCAAAGCAACAAAAGGAGAAACTCCTGTCACAGAGTGAGGCGTAATCCTATGACCCTATGAATGAATTGCTAATCCATTGTGCTTTGCACGCGTGGGTTCGGATCCCCTCCTCGTCGCCAAAATATGTAGTAATCCAAACAGGAAGCTTCAAATTAATTCTTGAAGTATCTTTAATGGAGTACAGATTTACATGCAGCAACCTTCAGCTGTACAATTCAATACTGGTATCATTGGAACTTTAACTGTGATGCAGTTCCACTGCATCACAGTTACATCATACAATTCTAAATATTACCACAGGTACTTTTATCCCACATATAACAATCTGAATATGTATTTTAAAACAGTTCTACTCTTACCCTGCTTTCCAAGTTGTTGCATTTGTAACATTATTAATTCGGTAGGGGTAAACTTGTTTGTATAGGACACTTTTCCTTGTTCAGCTCCAGTGCATTTATTAAGTATGGTTTGTACATGCATAAAATAATAGCACTGTTGATTAATTAAGCAAATACACTGGATTTCCAATTTGGGAACCTACAGAAATCGTTTGCTAAAAAAGGATTCATGTGTATTTGTTTTTAAAATGAAGTTCCTACCGTTGGCTTTCCAGATAGCTGTAGTTTAATTCACACCATATAACTGTTTCAATGAGATTTGGAAAACTTTTGCAAACCCTTCTATAAGCTTGTGAGAAATCCAACGGAGTCTCAGGAGGAGTATGTTCCAAGAACGTTTATACTTGCTATTGCAAAGCTCCAACAATAACCTGGCCAGACCGGAACCACGTTCTCGTTTACTCTGGTTTACCAGAACGAGGAACAGATTTGCACTTTCAGAAACTGGATATGGTGACTAGACACCAACTATAATAATAAAAATGTAATTACTAAACTCCCCTGAAAAGAGTGAAAGTTAGAGTTAAAACGAAAGCCAGCTGCATCTGTTAAAGGTAACAAAATTCCAACTTTAACCTGAAAAAGTATTTCTTGAATAAGAATTTCTTTAACCATTTACTACTCATTTTAATTAGGTTAGACAATTTTGCCACCAAAAATCTTTTAACCAAACTGTCTTAAAGAGTCTTGGCTAATTCAGTCATCTGCTTTGGTGTGAATCTGTTCTCTGTAATTGTGTTTTTATCCAATTTTCATGACTCATGTTTTCACTTTTGTCTACACCAAGACACGCAGCCTTAGGGTGGCACAATTTGTGCTGCTGCCCTGAGGGACCCTCTTTAGTACCTCAGGTCCTAGGTACCAGGGTACCATTTACTAGGACTTACAGGGGGTGCTAAAGATTTTGCCAATTGGGGGAACAATTGAACCTTTTTAGGGAAAGAACACTGGTACTGGGGACCTGGTTAGAAGGAAGCCAGGACACTTAAGTCAAAGTTGCATCAAATACTAGGCAACAAAATGTGGGGAGTGGGGTACTGCAACAAAAACCCTGTTTCCTGCAGTAGGGTTTCAACCTCCACTGGAGGCACAAACGTTCCTTGCTATAAATAAGAGTGCAGGATTTTTCCGGCACTCGTGACGTCTGAGCTCAGATGCAATTCTTTCATGAAACAACTTGGTGTGGTCAAACTTGTGTTTTTTGAAGCAACCTGTCTTCCTTGACATCTTTACTTCATTACTTCCATTTAAGCCTCTTGGATTGCCAACGGTTTTATGTTTTCGGTACCAGGCAAGAGTTACATCTCCGAAAGCCTTTTGTCATGGAGAGATCTGTGGTAGCTCAACTCTGGCTATTCTCAAAGATTAATACCTTAGATTCACCCAGTATCCAGCCCCTCAGTATGTTGGCTTTTTCTTGGCTTCTGCAACACAGTGTGAGACTTTGGCTCTATTTAACTCTCAGCTTCTTCATATTGACAGTGGAGTTACTTATGGCTCTACCTTTTTCCCCTTGCACTTCTCTCAATTTCCCCTTGCACTTCTATCTTTCTGTCCTTGACTCCTCAGTTTACCAAGTCGTAAGTGCCCCGCAGCAAAGCTCATGCTTCCATTAAAAGAGATGGGGATGGTGAGACGCCATCAAAAGTAACCCTCCTAAATTCATTTAAGCGAGTAATCTCTATGGACTGTATATGGGAGATTGTTAAAATGATTCTAATAATCAGAGCAGCCGAACCAACTAGGAGGGCTGGCCATATCACAGTTGAAGACAAGTGCAGTTTGATATCTGCTAGTGACGATTGTGACCCACATTTCTTCCACTACGCACTGCCTCCCTGGCCACCCAATCCCATAGCACATCTATTCCACCTAGGATGTTATAACAAATCTGGTATTCATGGACATTGGCATTTGACCACAAGAGTAAACACCCCTTCCTTCTTAACCTATGTCCTCCTTGTAAGCCCCATTCAAAGAGATTGTCACCTACATAAGAAGAAAGTCTTGTTTATGAAAAACCAGAGCGAAGATGAAACCCTACAAACACTGCTAATCCTAACTGCAAGATGGTTTGAATTTAGGGGCTCCTGGGCATTTAAAAAATCTGTACTGTGACATGTACATTCCAAGATGTGTATGAGTTTTCCTTGTCCAGTGGCCCTACCCCCCCAAATGCCACCAGCCCTCTGCTTTGTGAAGGGATCAGAAAACCCTCCTCTCACCGGTAAACGAAACAAGCATTGGCATAGCCAATAGGTCTCGCCTTTGGGACCTTATAAGTGTTTAGCCATGCAACAGTTGATGTTGTTGCACCAAGGATATTGTGCTGGATAACTGAACACTTATAAGGTCCCAAAGGCGAGACCTATTGGCTATGCCAATGCTTGTTTTTAATGTTTGGTGCATGCGTTTGCACGTATGAATGTATATGTAGTAGTGCGTGCTGTGAATGTGCTTGTGAATGGTGGATGTATGTGTGTACCATTGCGAGTGTGCTTGTAGATGTATGTGTGAGCATGTGTGGTATCCCTGCTCAAATTACCCGCAGCCACTGATTTTTTGAAGAACTGCAACAAGATATATCACATGTACATAAATCTAACATTCATCACGCGTGTGCCAAAAACTGAATTTTAACCAATGGAGCCCTCTGCGCTCATTAAAAAACAGTGCTGGACTCTCCACCATCCTGTCCTGCAGTTCAGACCCTCACTGCCCGCGTTGACCTGTGCACAGAGAACCAGTGCTGCTGGTGTGGGAGACTAGACCACTAGCCCCAACAGTCAGCCAAAAAAAGTCAATGGCACCACTAGAACCTCAGGTTTCAAGGCAGGAGGCTGACTTGCATGCCAACATCAGCCATCCAACGCCCAGATACGTGCAACCACTTAGAACAGGCACTGGGCGAGATCACACTTAGCTCAAGGAAGCCACCTACATTAAGGGCTTGTATAAATATCTAAAGTCACGGGGTCAAGAAACAGCTCCCCGAAATCAATGCAAAAAGGCTGATGTCTTAAATGGCCAGCAGATCCTGCAAACGTCAAAGCTGTACGTTTTTCTCTGCCAATTGTGAATAACAACTAGCCTAAGAATTGTAAAATCTATTTAAAACGTACACATATAAACTAGAAGTAATGCAGATTAGCTTTTACCACTGAAAAAAACGTCCCAACAACCTCCAAGGGCCACGACTCCTTCTTGGATTAGCCAAATAAGGGCAACAATAATCTTTGCATACAAACCACGAAAAACCTACCAGCAGCAGAGTGTTCACTGTGCTTCCTTTGCTAGGTTAATTCTAGTGAGAAAACGTTGAAACATGGAGTATGAAAACGAGGAACAAAGAACAGGGTTAACGGACTTATAGAAACGTTACCAATCTCTGTAAATGATGGCAAACTTCACAGCTAGTGGGTAGAAATAGTCTTAAGTAGGAGCAGCACCTAAGAGACTGCATTCCCAGTGGAAAACAGAATGCGGGGTACGGTCTCTAGCAGCGAAGTACTCCTGAGGAATGCCTTTCACAAGAGGCTTTCAAAAATAATCTACTTAAGTCTCCGCCTTCTGTCCACCACACGAACCTAGCAACCATAATATAACACCAAAAATGTTGGTGCTTCCGATACATCCGAATCACCGAAACTCCTAGCGGTTCAAAATGCTAAGATGTTCGTTTTCCCCGGCCTACTGTCCAGACATGCCGGACAATCAATGGGTAGACAAGACTTTTCTTGGCCACCCCTTCAAAGTATATACAGACCTAGACGCATAAAAACATCGTTTAACAAGGGAGTGCTTTTCTAGCATGCAGCAGCTTAACAAGCACATTCGGCAACTAAAGAAAAGTTACGGCCTGAAATGTACGTTTATTTTAGGGTGCAGTTGTGAACCCATTCTATTTTAGACAAAAACACGGACGATGACGAGGGAGTAAAGCCCATTAACGCAACCGCGCGCAGCTGTTTAGAGAGAGAGAGAGCCCGGGAGTGCTGCGTGCGTGCGCAGTCTGCTCATTTTCAAGCACTGCACTCGTGCTTGTGGCGCGCCCCTGCTCGCTCCCGCAAGGTGGATGCCGCCACAAGCACGAGTGTGTGCTTGAAAATGACCAGAGCGACGGCTAAAGGTCCTCCTATGCAGCGCATGCGCGCTGCGTAGGCGAGACCTAAAAATTACAGGCTTATTTTGTATTGACTTGTGATAAATCCTGACTATAATGTGCTAGGATGCCAGGACCCCCAAGGCAACAGAGAATCTCAGCTGTAAAAGTCATTGCCTGTGGCAGAGAGCCCTGATAGCATATCTAGAAAATCTCAGCAGTTCCGTGACTTCATGAAATGAAGTGTTTTCACCCTGTGCTGCATTTCGTGCTGTTCTGATGCTTGAGCAAAGCTTGCCAATATTACCACTGCCCCATTCATTTCAGTTTGTTCTAGCCCCTTGCCATGTGTATGTCAAACAGATTTGGTTGGAGGTCATAACATTTGAACTTTATCAGACAGACTGCTGGTTTTTTAGGTCGAGCATTCGAGACCTCTTGTATATACTTAAATGTGCATGTACTTTGTGGGCTCTGGAGATCAGCCCTAGGTCTTGTCTGCTTCCGCTTAGGGACTTTTTTCTGTTCAACTGCCTCTATTTAACTGTCTTGATAGAAAACGACCAGTAGAGGTCAGTAAAATACCAGAATTGCTTTCTGCTTGTTCAACTGCCTCTATTTAACTGTCTTGATAGAAAACGACTAGTAGAGGTCAGTAAAATACTAGAATTGCTTTCTGCTGCGGGACTTTTTTTATTTTTCTGGCAACTGCCTCTATTTAACTTTCTTAATAGAAAACGACCAGCAGAGGTCAGTAAAATACCATAATCACTTTAGCATTCTCTAAATTCCAGTCCATAGAAATTGTCTTCCACGAGCACCCGTAGACAATAATGTTTTTCAAATCTTGTATTTTCAGTGATATGACCACCGAAGGCCCTGATTTTATATTAAAAACAGAGCTTTGGACTATACCATTTCCTACTGAAAAGCAATATTTCTTTCCATGTGTTCCCATACCTTGCGTGTCACGTTTCCCTCCATGTTAAAGAACAGTGGATGTTCCAGCACCCAGGCTAATGTGCTGCATAGCTAAATATATATAAGGTCCCAAAGGCGAGACCGATTGCATTGCAAATACTCGTTTTTTTGGCCATCATCTTTTCAACTGTTTTGTCTACTTAAGTGTGCATTAAAACATATTGTTTTGAAAAGCAGTGCTTATAACTAAGATTCTACCATTACAGACATTTTTTATATTGTCTGGTAATATCCTTCTTCACCTGCCATGACTTGGGCCTTTAATGTTTGACCTAGGCTGCCACTAGGGATTGGAAAAATCTCTGTGCACACTCTGTCCCTTACATTCTTAGAATGCAGAATCATGGGCATGCAGGGAGAACCTGCTGTATCTTCTAAAACTGCTTGGTGCCTCCTGCTGCCAGCAGTATGCAATTCTTAAAACTAAGAGCGTTTTGGACAATAAACATGAACAGGTCAAGGAAACTAATGTGGATTCTTTTACTGTTTTTTTTTTTTTTCTTCGCTTGTTTAGTTAACATTTGTACGCATAGCTAAAATTATTTTGTTACGTCGCAAAGTAGGAAGTCAAAGTGTTATTTCTTTGCACTAATGAAAGTGCACATTTTCTGTGGTGGAATAGATCCTCCTTCAGAACGAAAATGAAAACCTGTGTGCAGTCGTTTCCTCGTTTTTCATGACAAAATTCCAGTTTTATAAAAGGTTGAAACAGCTGTTCCTTACTTTAAGGGGACAAGGAAACAAGTAGTGCTGTTCTCTTTTGTGAATGGTCAATCCAAACTTGTGATTTCCTTCTTGTTGGATGTAGAGCATGTTTGGCTTGCCTGCCTTGTTTCACTCCTTGGAAACTTCCTTGGTATTGACCCTTTGTCTTCTGTTGCATAATAGTAGTACCCTTTCTCATAAATTTGCACAACATATTTTGTGAGTTTGGTGCATTATACTCTCATGTAAACTACTTGCCTGTGGTGAGTGTTGGTATTCTTGGTATCAAGTTTTCATTTGAAAACTTTCAACCCAAAGGTCTACGTATCATCCAATCAATTTGCTTGTTTGTATATTTGAAATGTATCATTGTGATGTGGTGACAGTAATTTCTTCTGATTAGGGTCCTAGATGACGTTTGCTTGACTGTGCTGTTTGCTACTTCAAACATGATAGAATCAGGTTAAATTCTTCAGATGAACAGTGTTGAATAAACAGACTTTAATTACATTTTCTAACTCGAAAAAAAACTTGTTTCGCAGGTCATTGAACTCGACTTTGACCAGTTACCAGAAGGAGATGAAGTTATAAGTATCCTGAAACAAGAACATACACAACTTCACATATGGATTGCTTTGGCGGTCAGTATTGCTTCACTTAAGCTACATGTTTTTAATAGGACAGCATATAAGAAAATGTCCATTCAGCTTCAATTATATCCAAGTTATGAATCTGTGTTCCCAATTGTCAATGGTGGTGACCTCGATTTGTCATCACTTTTTGCATGACTAAAGGTATATTGTGGAGAATGACTACGTAAATAATTAAGTAGATCTTTACATTCCCAAGAACGTATTGTTTTGGGGACTTTTCTTTAAACAAAGCCAGGTCCTATAATTGAACAACAGAGTACATGGTCCAAAATGTGAATGAAAGCGAGCGATAAGTTATTATAAGGAGGAAAGCATTGTTACCATTCTTTTTTTAAATGAGACTGACTGGAATCAGCCTGTGTTTGTGTATGTATTTGTCCTAATGTTGAACAACTTCATCAGAATTTACTGTAACTGAGGACATTTTCAGAATCATTTGTAACCATTTGAATTGCCCCCCTTCTAGCTGGAATATTACAAGCAAGGAAAAACAGAAGATTTTGTGAAGCTTTTGGAAGCTGCCCGAATAGATGGCAATTTGGACTACAGAGACCACGAGAAAGATCAAATGACTTGCCTCGATACTTTGGCTGCCTACTATGTGCAGCAGGCCCGTAAGGAAAAGAACAAAGATATCAAGAAAGAACTCATTACTCAAGCAACGCTACTGTACACTATGGCAGACAAAATTATCATGTATGACCAGGTAATTTTAAAGGCTTTGCGTTTTGCTGTAGATGATACTCAAGTGGGTTTACGGAATGGGATTTTCAGTTGGCAGACAAATGAATGTTTGTTGTCAGGATACATATTTTCAGTTGGTTGAGAGCTGACCGCAGCAATGATTACAGACAGCGGTGTGCCTAGGGTAATTAAGATTGAGGTGAAGGTGGGCACATGAGACTGTTGTGCATGTAACTGAACTATGGCTGTTGGAGCCGGAAATGTTACAGGACTCTCTTGTATAGAAGGGATAGGATTGTCCCACTTAAAACTGTAACAGAAGTTGTTCTTCAGTAGAGCTGTGATAGTCCAGCTCAGGGCCCAAAGAGGAATCTCTTTTTCATACTATTTGAATTATTATTTGTGAAACTGAAAGGAAGCAGCTTGCTAAACCAAGTTGGCGCTGTCCTTCTCAGGAGTCTATAGTCCACTAGGGCTCTCTGGAGTGTGAGCATTATTTTTGTTTTATTGAATGTATTTATTTTTTATTTGGCACTTGCATCGACTTTCTGCCGCGTGAGCTTCCACTGTAACAAGCGTATTTCATGACAGAAGGAGCTAGGCAATGGAAGAGAGAGAGTGATGTCGAATTGGAATATTAGTTTCTATTCTTCTACGATTTGCAGTGATTGCCAACACATGCTTTTTTTTCTTGGACAGTTTATTAACATACATTCACCATTTTTGGTCTCAAATTGAAATGATGTTGGTGCAGTCATTGGTTTAAGAGATTAAGAAACTGAAAAGTATCAGTTATTTTAACAAGTATTTAATGCTAGTGGCACACACTTGTTATTTTTTACGCTTATCTATAATATTTGTGCCTAATATTAACACAAGTTCTTCAGTATGCTAAAACACATTTCTGTTTGTTGTTTAGAACCATCTTTTAGGAAGAGCCTGCTTTTGTCTGCTCGAAGGTGACAAAATGGATCAGGCTGACGCACAGTTCCACTTCGTTTTAAATCAGTCTCCAAATAACATTCCAGCACTTCTTGGTAAGGTGGCTTGGAAGGGTGTGGTATGGAATTTTCAACATTTTTTAATAGTGTTGATTTGTTGAAAAAAATTCTGTTCAGTCTGTCTAAATTCTGCGTATCTACATTAATCTTTTCTGGATTCACATGCTGTGCATTACTTTGCCATGTAGTGGTTGGGTCCAAAATACCTCCTTAGTCCTCTTCTTTTGTTTTTTAGGTCTCGCCTAGGCAGCGCTTGCACTGTCTCTGCTAGACATGCTGTATTCAGGATATGGGCTTTAAAAGCTCCGCCCATTTTGAAGGACTGAGTTACATGTGTTACTCAGAGCTTGTGAGCCCAATTTCTTTCTTTAGGCTGGAGCACTCAAGACCAGTGCTCGTGGTTTACAGAGCTCTGTTGTAAATAGGGCTGTAAATCTTGCTCTTATCTTGCCACATTTGCTGTGCATTCAAAGACCGAGGTCTGTTTTGGCTGCAGCGGCCTGCTCCTCCCTCCTGCTTTTGAAATGCACGGCCTTGTGTCACAGGCCCTGACTTCCTATGGCTGCTGCCGCCTCCAAGCTCAACAAGCATTTGCAATTCGATAGGTCTTGCATTTGCGAGAGTTTGAGCTATTGGCATTGTAAATGACAATGCCTTTTATTTATGTGTTTTGAAAACCTGCAAGCTTTGCGTAAACACACACTTTGTACTTATAGTCGTTGCTTACGAGAAGCAAGGCTGGCAGTAACTCAGCCTCTTTTACTTCAGCCTTGCTTCTCGTAAGCGAAGACTTAAGTACAAAGTGTGTGTTTACACACCGCTTGCAGGTTTTTAAAACGTATAAATAAAAGGCATTGTCCTTTACAATTCCAATAGCTCAAACTCTCGCAAATTCGAGACCTATTACATTGCTGATGCTTGTTTTTTTTTTTTGGATGGACGTTCTCTGCACCTATTTGGTGTTATGTCCATCCCCTTGTGATGTCAGGCTTGCACCCGTTGGAATCCCCTGTGCATGGTCGCCATCTTCAGATTATTTTTTTTGCCTTTGGGTCTGGAAGCAACAGCTGTAGCTCTGCAGAAAGCTGCAAGGATTTCAACAGACCATCAAGCAAATTTGAGAAAAAACAACCCACAGAGAACATCAGTAGAACAAAAGCGCAAAGTGCAGAAGAAAACCGAAAATCTCAGAAATAGTAGGTGGCCCATGTGGTGACCGACCACGTTGTCAGAGAACCCACAGACAAGGCTATAATCCTCGACGGAGATTCTGCTCCAAGTGTCATCATAAATTTGCCCAGTGAGACAACCATCATGTATGCAATCTCTGCTTGCCAAGAAACCGCATCACGGAGGGCTGCGAAGCATGTTTAGAGACAGGTGCATCCTGGAGTAGTACCAGAGAAGGGCGGCCTCCTTACAGAAGAGGGAAAAACGTTGCTAATACATGCCTGAAATTCGCCCTGGATGCTGCAGATCTGGGAAGCAGGCTACAAGGTCACTGGGACAGCCCTGAGGAGACTCACCTGGCTGCAAGTGTCAGGCTTGCGAACAGGCCAACATCATCAACACACCCTTGACAGGAGACCACATGTTAAGGTTGCAGATTGCAACACTGCAACAATGCAACAATGCAACAAACAATGACAAGGCAAAGGCAATGGTGGCATTGCAGTTTCACAGACACCCATGAAGAGGGACAAGACCCATGAGCAGGCCTACGGGTAGGGGAAGTTTTCAAAGCTCAACACTGCAATCCGCGTACCAGTATGCAGACTCACAGCAGCAACACCACAGCAGTGCCTTTTTCAAACAGTCCAGCGACGACCCTTTCAGGGCAAGACAAGAGGAAGGGGACAGGCATCCAGAGGAGCATGTTCCTCAAACAAGGGACTGCACTGCAACAGATGCACCACGTGACGCAAATGGGGGGCTGACTAGGGGGCTTCCTCCAAGAATGGAGGAGCGTCATGTCGGACAAATGAATACTCCACATCATTCAGCACGGTTATTGCATAGAACTCTTGAAAGCGTCCCAGGTGTAAGACCAAGGAAGAAATCGCACATGAAGGAAGAATTCACCAGGAGGCAGTAGAGCTGCTGCAAAGCAGGCAATATAGACATTCTTCTGGTAGAGATCAACAAGGGAAACTACTTGGCACACCTTTTGGTGCTAAAACCAGTGAAAAGGAATATATGTTAACAATAGACTTAAATGATGCTAACTTGCGCATCCCCATGAACCACAGACAAAAGTGATTTCTACGTTTTTCCGTAGCCGAGCTCACTACCTGTTCAGGGTGCTTCTCTTTGGCATCCTATCAGCCCCCAGAGTATTTACAAAATGCATAGCAGTAGTACCTGCTCACTTGTGGTGAAAGGGGATACACATATACCCTTATACAGCTGGCTGGTAAAAGCAAAGCCATCCTTTCGGAGCAGTAAGAAACTCAACATGGTCATAGACTGCTCTACTTGCTAGGCTAAAAGAAATATCATCTCAACCAGAGAGGGAAAAGACTTTCCTCTGGGCAAAGAACAAACACAGTGAAGGCTATGGCCTTCCCCACTCTTGAGGATCCAGGCACTAACAGAGCAGTCTTGCTGTTACCACAAGGGGCAGTGGAGAAAATGATGGGCATAGTGACCTCCCGCACCCTACTGATTCCATATACAAGACTGCACATGAGACTAATTCAGGAATGGATCCAAAATAAATGGTCACAAGCAACGTGGATTTGGGAAGATCTAGTGGTCTTAATGCAAAAGGTACAGGAAGAAATGACATGGTGTAATGTGGACAGCATAACGGTGTGCAGTCCATCCAGAAAAGATTCACGCTCTAAAACTAAATGATTACCTATAGAGTTTTCTGGATTCTCATGCGACTCGCCCAACTCTCCAAGAAATGAGGTACAACAAAACAAGCAAATGAGAACTATATAAAGATACCTGCAAAGACTCCAGTAAGCCGATAACTACACAACGTCGCCGGGGGGAGTGAGGGTGTTATGGCTAAAGATTCTGAAGATGGTGACCATGCACAGCACTTCTGGGGGCGCAGGTCTGACATCACAAGGGGACGGACATACCACCAAATGGGAGCAGACACCCTTCCTCCCCCCACACCAAAAAATAAAAACCAGCATTGGCAAAGCCAATAGGTTTTTCTTTTGCGAGAGTTGGAGCTATTGGCGTTGTAAATTACAATGTCTTTTACCCATGTGTTATGGGGGTGGATGTATATGGTGTAGAGTGGAATTATATGGGTTGGATTTGAATTGTGTGGGTTGGAACAGTGTGATGTGGAGTGAATTTGTGTAGTGGAATTATGTGGATAGTAATTATGTGGTATTGATTCTACTGGAATTAGGTGGAGTGGGATTTTGTGTCACGGAGTGTAATTATGTGGATTGGGATTTTGTGTTGTGGAGAGGTATGTAGTGGAGTTTAATTATGTGGTGCGCTGTTAAATTTTGTGGCATGATGTGTAATTTGGTTGTCTTGATCGGATCAGGGCTCGAAAAATCCACTCGACTGCTCGCATATGCGAGCTAAATTTAACGAGGGCAAGCTGTTTTTAGGTCCTACTCGCCCTTTCTGGCGAGTAGGAAGACAAACTAACTTTTGTCCTCTGTCTCTGAAAACGGAGCAAATGTGACAAGATAACAAGATTTAAAGGCATTTTTATTGCTCACAAAGTTAATGAGCAATAAAGATGCCTTTAAATCTTGTTATCTTGTCACATTTTCTCCGCTTTCGGAGACGGAGGTCAAGTAGGTTGCAGTTAGGTCGAGGTGATTTTTCAAGGTACTAGACCTGCAGGACTAGTACCCTTTTTTTGGATTTTTCAAGCCCTGCGGATGTATGTGGTTTGTTGTCTGTTGTTTAGTTTAATTATTTTGATTGTTGTCTAAGTATGTTGTGTACAATGCATATGTAAGGAGTTTAATCAATCAATCAATCAGGGGGTTTAAAGTGTGCTACTCACCCGAGAGGGTCTCAAGGCCCTGGGGGAGGGGGGATGTGTAGCTCCGGATCAGCCGAACAGCCAGGTCTTGAGGCTCTTTCTGAAGGTGTGCAGAGTAGGGGAGCGTCTGATGCTGCCTGGGAGTTCGTTCCAGGCTTTGGCTGCGGTGTAGGAGAAGGCCCTTCCACCCACTCTTATTCTGCGGATGTGCAGGGTTTCTGCCGGGGTGAGGTCGGCGGAGCGGAAGTTCCTTATGGGTACGTGGAAGGAGACTCTTTCGTTGAGGTATTTGGGTCTGCAGTTGTGGAGGGATTTGTAGGCGTGGGTGAGTAGCTTGAAGGTTACTCTCTTCTCGACAGGCAGCCAGTGGAGGTCTCGCAGGTGTTTGGTGATGTGCTCATGTCGTGGGATGCTGAGGACGAGTCTGGCTGCGGTGTTCTGGATGGTCTGGAGTTTGTGTAGCATGGATTTGTTGATTCCCGCGTAGAGGGCGTTTCCGTAGTCCAGTCTGCTTGTTATGAGTGTGTGGGTGACGGTCTTTCTGGCTTCGGGGGGGTTCCACTTGAAGGTCTTGCAGAGGATGCGGAGGGTGTTGAAGCAGGTGGAGGCGACTGCGTTGATCTGCCGGGTCATGTTGAGGGAGGAGTCGAGTATGATGCCGAGGTTTCGGGCATGGTCAGTGGGGAGCCCAGTGCCGAGGGCCACCAGGAGTTGTCCCACGCGGAGGGGGAGGGTTCCGAGGACTAGGACTTCTGTCTTCTCTGAGTTGTTTCAGACAGCTGCTGCTCATCCAAGCCGCGACGTCTTTCATTCCTTCTTGGAAGCGGAGTCTGGTGGTTTGGGGTCCTTCGTGAGGGAGAGGCTAAGCTGGGTGTCGTCAGTGTAGGATACAATGCTGAGTCCATCCTGTCTGACGATGGCGGCGAGAGGGGCCATGTAAATATTGAAGAGAGTGGGACTGAGCGATGATCCTTGTGGTACACTGCAGTTGATCTCTGTAGGTTCGGAGAGGAAAGGCGGGAGTCTGATCCTTTGGGTTCTGCCGGCGAGGAAGTAGCGGAGCCAGTCGAGGACCGTTTCCTGTATACCGGCGTCGTGGAGTCTGGCTGCATGGGTGCGGTGGGAAACTGTGTCGAAAGCTGCGGAGAGGTAGAGTAGGATGAGTGCTGCGGTGTGGTCTTGGTTGAGTACCATGCGGATGTCGTCAGTGGCAGCCAAGAGGGCGGTTTCGGTACTGTGGTTGCTGCGGAATCTAGATTGGGAGTGGTCGTGGATGGAGTTCTCTTCGATTAAGTATGTCAGCTGGGTGTTGACGATCTTCTCGGTGACTTTGGCTGCGAAGGGAAGGCGAGAGATGGGTCAGTAGTTTTTCAGGTCCATCGGGTCTGCCGAGGGTTTCCTGAGGAGGGGCTTTTCCAGTCAGGGAAGGTGCCGGATTCGAAGGTGGCGTTAATGGTGCGTCGTAGCTGGGTCGCAATGGCGGTGACAGCTCTGTGGAAGATGTGCGGAGGGCAGGGGTCCGTGGGGGCGCCTGAGTGAGAGTTCTTCATGGTAGTGGTGGTATCTTCGGTGGTGACCGGGGTCCAGGCGGTGATGGTGGGCCGGCTATCGTTGCTGGAGGGGAAGGGTGGATTCTGGAGTCTGCTTGCTGAAGTTGTCGTAAAAGGATTTGATTTTCAGGTGGAAGTAGGAGCTGAGCTTGTTGCAGAGGTCCTGGGAGGGAATGACGTCTGTGGTTTCGCTGTGGGGCTTGGTAAATTGCTGGATGATGTTTAATAGAATGCCTGGAACTGTTTGCTGTTTATAATTATGTGTAACATTGTGTAGTGTATTTGTGTGGATAGTTGCTATGTGGCATAGTGTAGTTTTATGTGGGGTGAATTTATGTGGTATTGAGTAGTGTTATTATGCGGAGTTGAATCCTGTTGTGTTGAGTGGTATTATGTGGAGTGTAATTATGTTGGTTGGTTTTGAGTTGTGTGGTGTGGAATTGTGTGGTGGTGTTTGTCACACTAAACATCCAGATATGCCACAAGGTACTCAGGCGAGTGGAGCAATTATCTTTATTCTGCATCTTCTTAGTACTATTCAGATAGGATTCACATTCATGTAGATTACCGGAATTACCCAAGATTGCACAATGTAGTAAAGTGAGTCAGTGAGTTGGGATTAAAACCCAAGCATACTGGTTCCACAGTCAACAGTTTAAGCTTCAGATCTTTTTTAAGAAATCAAATGTATATATGGCTGATGATGTGTGCCCTTTAGTGCACCTTCATGCACTTTTAAAGATAAGTGTCAATTTTTAGTGTGCGGTTAACTTGGTGTTTCATTTTAAAAAAACAGTGATCAAAACAGTTGTTTATTATGACTTAAAAGGTGCTATGCAAAGATTAGAAGCGATGGCTTCTGCGCTACTGAAAAACAATTAATGTAGGTCCATCCGGTTCTCTTAAAAGTGCCCTGGAGTTCATACAAGCTTTTGAAAACAATGTTTTGTGATATTGGCTATTACGATTTCTAACCACGTGCTTGTGTCTGGATAAGGGAAGCAATTGCACGCTGGCTATCAAACAACCCTAGAGAGCAACAGAAATGTTGCTCGAATGTGAATTTACCTTTGAAAAAACAAAAGGCAAGAGGCGTTTGGCAAAACAGGAACAGTTGTTTAATTAAACGCAGCGGCCGGGAGATCAGGCAACAGAGTTTGAGTCTAAAAACGGTCTAAAAGGACATTGGTTTTGGCCGCCATTTTATACTTTACATGAAACATCATAAAACGATTTATGCCTTCCTTTGGCGACTGAAGTTTGGGCCTGGTCACTGGGCCATATATCTGGTGTTTGATAAGAAGCGCAGGTGGGCTTCGTTCTTGTGTGAACGTACTGCAGGGCCAGTGGTTGCGTGTCCAGATGTCCGGCATGAGGAGCTCTTGATCACTGCGTGTAATGTGCATGCTGTGTTCTGATTGGCTGTGTGTTCCTAACTTAGTCTGGCATCTGACTTTATGGTGTTTTTGAGAATGTGCTCCCCTTCGCCAAACGTGTTTTATTGGGGGCCAGTCTCCTGAGACCATTGTGTTTTAGCTGCCTATCTGTGGGATCGATCTGGGTTTTCCTGTTTGTGTGTTCTGTCTAATGGTTACATGTCCCCCCACCTGTAATCTGTCAATCAGTTGCTTCAGGCCTAGGTCGCAGGGCCTGCCTAACCACATAGTTCTAACTCTGGGTTGAGAAGGATGTCACATCAGGTAAATTCAACAACGGAGATGCGAGTTCATTTTTATATGTACATATATCATGGTGTACATTGACATTGTGTTGTTCATTATTAACATTCCCCCCCCTCTAGTTGAATTTTCAACTACATAATTTACCCCATACTTCATGACAGTCTCATTATTTGAGGTTCAATGTGTATCTGTTGTGTCTATTACTAATTCCCTAGTTACTTGCATTCTACCCAACTTTAGGACTGCGTTTTTGTAGCAAGAAACCCCCAGTTGCAGGAAACCACACAAAAACAGTACAACAATGAAAATCTGGAGTAGTGACAGGCACATTCTGGTCACCCATTGGAGGAACCAGGAAAATAAATTGGAAAACCAGTCCTGCTCAGGAGCACCTCCCTCCTTCATCTCAGCTTGTACACGAAGCAGTGCTTGGATGGCAAGTGCCAATGTGCCGTTGTCCATGTTGTTTCCAGGGATATAAGTACACCAGGATGCACCGATCTTGGCACACACCCCACCCTCCTTTGCGGTCATCAAGTCCAACACATACCGATGTTGCATCACCATAAGGCGGATGGCTCTTAGTTCTTCCTTCATAGCTTTTATGCCGAGCTTAGTATCGGTGATCATTTTTAATATCTCCCACCTGTTTGTGTAACCAGCAGGCATTCGCCTTTGTTTGCAAAGTGAAGAAGGGTATGGACTGTGTTTACTTGAGTGTAATAGAACAGTCTAAATTCTTCTGGAATGTCCTTATACTGAGCCCAGCCAAAGTAATCGGGAGTTCTGTTTTCTCGAGCCTGATTCAATAGAGTTGTTTTCTTCTATAGCGGATGTTGGAACAACACGGTCAGATCTTCTCCAGGGATGACCGGGTTCGGGGTGTGTATGGTTGCTATGGTGCAGAGGCCCAACCATCCGAGGACGAGCTGGGTGTAGGCACTGCCCATATAGGTATCATTCAACACGTAGGTGTCACATTGCAGACCTGTTACGTACAATATCTATGTCCCAGATTTCCTGACATGGGGTATTTATGCTGGCATTCTTCCCTTCTAGACTAATTTCCCCTTGCATTATCGAGGTGAATGGCCCTGCACCTGAACTTGATGTCTGTGGTCCACTTTTTATTAAAGAATACTGACCCAGATACGCTAAGGGCCATCCTGGGACCACAGACCGAGGCAGGATCGGATGGGTTTGTGCACTGGTGCGGTAGGTTTGCTACTTCCAAGAACCTTTTCTCTGGAAAATCTCGGGGTCAAACAGTGTCCTCCCCTATGGTGCCCCTCCTGCACATCCTGTCTAGCTCAGTTTGAATGTCGCTAGGCTCAGTGAAAAGGTGAATGCTGTGGTGTTGGTTTCATACCGGGGGATGTTTACCACTACTCTAAGGTGTTCTACTCTACTGGGTTGTATCTTGGCCTTAATCCTACATAGGTACAGGTGGATGAGACCTTTTGCTTTTTCGGGAGCTATTTGTTGTGATAGGTGAAGTCTGTCTGCGCCCATGGCGTGGGGTATCAACAAGCAGACATAGCATGACTTGGCCAACGTCTGGGCGCCCACTGCGGTTATATGTTGGTACCATGTGTTGCGCAAGAGTGCACTATGTAGTGCATGCGGAATACTATCGTTTGGTTCTGTGTAAGTGAAGTGGTAGAGGTCCCTACGCAAGCGCTGTAGAAATGTCGAGATAGGCTCCATGTGACTAGCCAAATTTCTCGCTGGGATGGATGCGGACACACCCATGCTAAGCAGATGAAATACAAAGGTGCAATACCACGTAGCTTTTGAAAAAATTGGTGGTTTTGGAATGGTGTCTGGAGGGGTCGTCTGCAGCTTTCTGGCATCCGGGGGTGTCTTTGCGTGGCCCAGCGTAAAAAGTCTGTTGTCAAAAAATTGTCTGTAAAAATAGTCCTTGGTCTTTGTTGGCTTGATGCTTGAACCCTTGGGCCTCGTTGGGACTCCAGAGGTTGCTGCTGAAGAGTGATGGTGGCCTGCAGTAAAGATGGTGCACATAGGGCTCAATTGTAGACCTATTGTATTAGAGCTGTGGGTTGTAGGTTAGCTTTTAGAACAACATGCATCATTATTCAGTCTTGGAAATTCCTGTGCCTGTCCTTTTTGGGGAATATTTGGAACTTTTTTAGTGGGGTACAGGACGGCGGCCCCAGTCGGGGAGTCATTTTTAGGAGATAGTGAACATTTATTCATGGAGCACCTGGGATGTGCCTTTGTTGGTCATTTTGGTGGTCACCCCTCTACCCCCAACCACCCCATGCCGCTGACTCCCCTCTCCCTGACAGAGGTGGGTGTTTTAGAAGGGTGATTTTCGTGGGTCCGTGTATTACTCTTTTTACCTAATTAGAGTTTTATGGACGTTGCTGGCCCTCTACTTTACCTTGACTTCATCTTATGGTGTGTTGGTATATAACTACACATGATATTTGACTGGTAGCAAATCTGTTGTTCTGAATGAGTGAATATAGGCTGAAACTTAAACCCTGCAGAGTCAGAGATCCTTTAGGAGAACATCTGCTACACCTTTCTGTTAACTTTATAGTCTTTCTGGCTTCATGAGCTGGCTGCTGTCTTTGATCAAAAAACAGCCATGTAACCCCAGGTGGTTGCAGCTATTTGTTTATGACTCATTTTGAAGCTCTTCCTATACTTGCCTTGTTCCAAAAGGCTAGTGTGTTGCTGGTCTTATAAGCTGATGATGTGAAGGAAGTGTAGTATGGACTCATGCATCCTGTTTTCCCTCTTGCAAAACCTCTACTAGCGTCTGTTTGCACATCTCATAGACCCCAGTGTGCCATAAGTAACCCATGAATTGTTTTATTGAAGAGGATAAGAATTCCCTACAAAACGTCCATTATACTTCTCTGAGAGCATGGCATCACCAGATGTCTTGTTTTTAAAGATCCTTTTGAGTGACCAAACCTTGCTGTAGTGGACGATCTTTGTCTGCCTGAGCTGCACACAGCTGTTTGATTTACTTTGATTGGGAGTGTAATCCTGTAGTGTCCAACAACTTGATCTTGGAAAAACTCTCCTTGCCTAATATCAACAGAGGATGAAGTAATCAGTGCTTCACTAACATAGCAATATTCAAAAAGCATGCCCCCTCTTTTATGAAACTTTGTAAGGAAAGCCAATTCCTCAGATTCATATAATTTACTTTTGCCTGCACTTAATGACAATGCTGCAGTAGGGATAGGAAGAGTTTCACCTACACGTTTGAGCAGAACATTATTTCTACTTTTTCCAACTTTGGATTATTTAATGAAAAACATCCTAGTGTAAGGTAAACTTTGAGATTCAGTTATCTTATTGGGGCAGCAGCATTGCTGTTCCTTCTAAATTGTAGCAACAATAAGGCAAAGTATTGTTTCAAAAAGTAAGATACCAGTGAATAACACGCACAAGAGGGCCATAATCAAGGGTCTCATGACATTTCATGATTTCATGTCAGATATTCCTTTTCGAAAAAATTAAGGTGAGCCTAATGTCCAGGTTTACTGTTATCCATTGTGCCAGGATACTTTAGTCCCATGAAAGAAGATTTGCTTTGGGCTTCAGATAGCATTTGGTTCAGACAAGCTCTGTGATGACACACACACGTTGTCTGAAATAATGGACTTACCAATAGTACTAAAGTCATGCATAAAACAATGTACACATTTCTGGTGTATTGTGATATAAATTTGCATAATTTACCTCTACGCCAAATGAGCATGAAACTTTGTTTGTCTGGATACATTGGATTTTATGATGCTATTTTCACTCTCAAAAGTATGGGTTTGGTGCAGGAGCTTTTCAAAAAGAGACCCTAAAGTTTGTTTAATGTTTATCATATTACAGGTAAAGCATGCATATCCTTTAACAAAAAGGACTACCGTGGGGCCTTGGCTTACTACAAGAAAGCTCTGCGCACTAACCCGGGGTGCCCAGGTGAGGCGCATGATCACAATGAGAAAAAGATGATAGTTTTACTTTACACTAGTTTATGCCTACCTCAGAAATTTTATCTTCAAACTGCTGAATGGTGACAGCATTGATAGACATTTTTGTTAGCATAATACCCGTCTTGTTGAGGGTACATAAAATAGCAGCAACAATTGCATGATTTTTAAATAAAAGAAAAAATTTCAAAGTGTTTGAAATTATGATTCACATGTATCGGGCTAGTTTGATGTAGTGAACAAAGTTACCCAGCTGGAAGTTTACCCTGAACTTTAGTGACGTTCTCCCTTCGAAAGTGCTTCCATTTGTTTTAATGCCATTGGGATCGTTTGATGCTTTTTCTTCAGGTATTTAAGATGGCAAAAGTGCAAACTGTTTATGTCTTTCAGCAATTTCCTGTCAATAATTTAGGTTCTGGAGCTTAAATGTTTGGACCAACTCTTTCTGAATAGATGAAGGATACAAAAGTGATGCCTTATTTACTGACGCAGACGAGCAAGCCCTATTGGTCAGAATTTTAAAAGCCCATTGTAAGTTTGCGGTAAGCCTGCAATAGGCTTTTCCAACCAGACGACGTGTGCTGTCTGGCAGGCGAGACCTAAAAATGGCTGGTTACTCCATTTTTTGTTTTGTGAAGACTTGTGCCCCTTCTATATACATTGGGAACTTTGTAATTTGTACCATGATCTAATTTCTGTCTTCTACATATTACATGACCCTGTTAGGCCTTCCATTGAATTGAACTCTAATGCATTGGATACAGTATAGAAAAAAACGGCGTAAATAAAGGTATGGTAAGATTAGTTGCCCCAGTGTGTTGGTATGCGGGCACCCTTTGTTGTCCAAGGGTCTTTGGTTCATTTTAAGCTTTATATTCCCTACCAGAATTCTACTATGCAAGAGGCTGATGTTGTAAACAGATCTGACATATTTTCTTAATTTATCTAAATAAATAAACATAGAAACCTTTATATTTTGGTATATAATGGCTGGGAACCTCACCAAAGTGACTTGGTGTGAAAGTGCAAGAGAAATGTTTTGCACCAATTTGAAATGCCATTCATATGTGCTCTAGTGGGCATGTTCTTTACTAGCTGATTAGGATCTGGAACTCTGTGGTTAACTCATAAATGCAAGGTTACCAAGAATTCCCTCTTGCATCCCAAGAATTTCCTTTCATTTTCATTCCCCAAAATACTTCTCCAGATTTACAGTTTGTGATGAACCCGTTACCGCCTTTGGACACTGTTATTCCTCATGTTTCTAAGGTTTTGGGCATGCCTTCAAAGTTAAGGGGTTAAACAAACCAAGAGTGCCTCTGGGGGGTTTCAAATACAGCCTCTTATTCTAAAAACAAATCTCTATCTAGTAAAATTGTGCAGTTCACATTCATAAACTGATTGGCAAATTGCCTTTATTTTCAACAAATCCAGTTCACCTGCCCTGCTTTAATAAACTTTGCTTCATGTTGTTAAGTGTATTTATATAGGGCAGAGCTAGCAGCAGAGCGTTTTACAAAGAAGTGGCACAGTTGAGTGTTTTGCTACAGTGTGCAGATGACAGCGTTTGCAGTTCTCAAGAGGTGCACATATAATACCGCTATGTTAGTGGAATGTGATACCCTGGTTGTGATGAGTAGGGGTTTGGATTGGGCCGGTCATAGGAGAGCAAATCTGCTAATGTCATACTGAAATGATTTCTGAAGATTGGGTTTACAGTGCAGAGACCCTATGCTGAGCATAATTGCAGGCAACAAAGATGTTGCATTGCATTTTGAAATACCATGCTGGTATTCCGCAATGCATCTCCATATTACCATCTGTAATATGAAGACTTCAGACTAAAGCAGATAATCCTGAAGTAAAGCTTCCTACAGTATTTGTGGTCCAGAAAACTGCTAAAGTTGTCAATATGACAGAAAATGTGAAGGGTTTTTGAATTTTTCCCACTTCTTAATTTGAGCCAGTAGTTGCAGGGGAGGGACCACCACCACTCATTTTTGGACACCAACACTTATTTTTACTCATCAGACTTTGATCTAGAGCAAGAGAGCGAAAAACACAAAAGGAGGAGAAAGAAAAAAGACGGAAAAACAATGACATGTAGAAAGCAAGCATAAAAAATAACCCCCAAGAACGAAATAAAGGGTTAGGGGGTGTATGCAGTAAAAAAAAGACATGAGGTGGAATAAAGAGTTCACAGCCTTTGTATTCGACAATTGCAACGTTCATCAGCGCAGGCTCCTGAGAATAACTTTGAGCACCGCACCTGCACTTATTATTCAACCAATTAAGTGCTGGCTCTTCACTATGCCTTTAGTGACCTAGAATACTCGGGAATCTTCGCCAATCCAAGACTGCTTTTAATAAAGTAACAAATGCAGCTTAAGTTGATGTTACAAGATATCCTCTCTAATAACTCTTAGGTTTAAGGTGGTCTGGATTACAGTTGTCAATCTGTTTCTTGTGTGTGCATGACATTTTTTGCCTGACTAGGCCGGTCACTAGCTCTGTTTCTATGTGCAAGTCAACCCTTATAATGTGCTTTGAATAGAGAAAAAGTAGTTTCATATTGTCCTTGCGTATAGTCAGGCAATAGGCCCAGTTAAAAGGGAAAAACATCTTTTCTGCTGTATTCTTATTGTGTATCTTCTCAAGGAGTTCGGATCCACCCCTCTTGTCAACTTTTAGGCTTCCACAAACCGAGTTTTTGTCTGCTACCGACTTAGCTGCCAGTTTTAGCAAGTGACATCATTTGGTTGCCCTGTCGTACAGCGCAATTTATCTTTCTAACCTTGTAGGAGTTATATCTGTTTGAGTGCTATACTACTTATTTTATGTAGCGGTTAGTACAGGAGTTTTACAACACTTTGGAGCACATCTGACTACCTGGCTTGCTGCCTTTGCCATGAAGGAGGGTCTGCGGCTGGATTGGGGAATTACTGTGCGAATCACTAGTTGTGCTACCCATGTGTCCACACGGAGGGGTGCTAACATATCCCTCCCATGTCGGTGATCCCCCTGACGACCGGCATCCATTTTAACTACCCTGCACCGTAACTTTCAGTATTGGTCCTCTTTCACTTTTCCTCCCCATCGCCCTACTCTCTCATTGCCCTTTCCCTACAGTCCACTCGAAATAGAAAGAGGACTGAGAGCAGCTTCCTGCTATGGTGGCCATCTTGGACTGGTCTCTCTCTCACCTCCAACCCCACCACCCCCTCCTGCCATACTGCTCCATCCTCCACTTTAACCTCACTTGCCCCTCCCCAGGGGAACCAAAGCCCTCCCAACACCCAAGCATAGTCGACCACTGTAGGAAAGTGGGTTTCTGTTGCAGTAACCCCCCCCCCCCCACACTTTTTGCCAGACTACTGATGCACCTTTTCCTGGTGTGCCCTGGGTCCCTGCCAATCAGGTTCCCAGGGCCTGTGTTCTTTCCCCAAAACTAACCCAATTGGCATCTCTGGCCACATGTCAGCCCCTAGTAAATGGTACCACAGGTACCCAGGGCACTGTGACCAGAGAAGGCCTCTAAGGGCTGCAGCACTTATTGTGCCACCCTTAGAGGCCCTGTACCCTGACACTCGCACATTGCCTTTGCAGGCTGCGTGTCTTGGTGCAGATCAAAGTGAAGAGTCGACATGGCACACATCCCTGAGTGCCATGCCCACAAACCACTGCCCTGGCATACATCAGTCACCCCTCTAGCTGGGTGCCCTATGCCAGTGGTGAGGGTACAGGTGCATGAGCCCTGTAGCTCCTCACAGTGCCCAGGTCCATTCCTGGGCACTGTAAGTGCAGTGCTGCCATTAAAGTATATGGTGCTGGGAGTTTGTCATTACGAACTCCACAGCACCATAATGGCTACACTGAAGACTGGGAAGTTTGGTATCAACTTTCAGCACATTAAACCCACACTGATGCCAGTGTGGGATTTAATGTAAATGCACAACAGAGGGCATCTTAGAGATACCCCCTGAAACTCGACCAACTTCCAGTGACCTTACTGAGTGGCTGCTTAGGCTGCCACCACCAGACATGTTTCTGGACCCCTGGGTCGAGGGCTTGCTGCTCTCGGGGGCCTGAAACAATGCACATCCTGGGACGAGGTGCCAAGCCTCCTCCCCCAGGATGGGCAGGGTTCACGAAGGAGAGGCTTCAAAGGCATACCGCCTTTGTGAGCCTCTCCAGACCACTTGCTGCTTTCAGCATCTGGTCCCCACTGGTTCTACCCCCCACTTTGGGCGGGAGAACCGGCGGGAAAAACCAGTGAGGAAGAGAGGTGTGCCCACCTCTGCCAACTCCACCCCTAAGGTGGGGGAGGTGAGGTGAAGCACAACCTCGAGTCCCCGCCATCTTGAGTATGGGGGGGACCCAGCCAACCAGGGACAGGCTCCTTCCCCCCTCCCACTGGAGAGTGGCAGAATAGGGGGTGTACCCACCCCAGGGAAGGGACCCATTGGTCCCTGCCCTTTACCTACCTGTAACGCCCCTAAATTTAGTATTTAGGGGCACCCTGAACCTTCCTTCCTCAGATCTAGCAACAACAAGAAAAGGAAGAAGGACGAGAAGCCGTGCAGAGCTAGCAAGAGGACGACGCCCACTGACTTGGCCCCAGCCCTACAGGCCTGTCTCCCCTCGAACCTGCTCCTGCAAAACCCCGGCGTTTCCAGCGGCCAGCAACCTCAAAAACCCCGGAGGACCTGCCTGCCTTCACTTTCCAAGCTGTTTCTCCCGTGAACACCGGTCGTGTTTGAACTGCAGCTTCTGGTGCCAGCCAGGAACCGCGAATCCCGCACACTCTGCACCCGCTGAATCCGGCACGAGCTCGAGTGGGCAAATACCCAGAGGAGGTCCCCCCCCCCGGTGATCCTGACCAGAGATCCGGCGACCCATGACCTGCCTCAAGCCTCCTGACGACGCCTGCAGCCTCAATCCAGAGGACCCCCCCTACCGCGACCAGAGCGGGTAAGAAAATCTGACGTCCCAAGGCACCCCTGCACCCGACGCCCCACGGCCTTGTGGGCCCAAACCAACGGTGCCTAACCAACCCTCTACATCCCAACTTACCCCTCGAAGTGGTGGTAGCTCCTGGAAGATCCTCGTCCCCGAGCCTGCAGTGTTTCTTTGTCCCGGAGAATCTCCATTGAAATCAACAGGGCACCCGACCTCAAAACAGCACCCTGCACCCGGTCGCCCTAGTGCCGCTGAGGGTGCCCCTTTGGTGCTAACTTGGTCCCCAACGTGCCCTGAGCTTAACCCTAGGTGCTTTACTCCCACAACCCCGTGGCCTGCTTGCCAGCAGCCACCAACCGGAGTCCCCCCTATCCTCCATAGGATAACATTGGGCCTCAACACTCTGCACCCGGCCGCCCTAGTGCCGCTGAGGGTGCAACAACAGTGCATCACTGACCCTGGGAGACCCCTGAGTCTAACCCCAGAACCCTAACTCAAAAGACCGATTACTTGCCTCGAAACCGATAACTCATTTTTCCTCATAGGATAACATTGACACTTTTTCGCCCAAAAAGTTTGTCGACTTTTGAAAACTACAAATATTCCTTATAAATCAGCCGAATAACAAAAATGCATTTTCTCAACTGTTTTCAGGAAATGTCCCAGTGCTGAATCTAGGATCCAGCACTGAGTAAGAAAAAGTATCGATAACCTAACTTACCTGCTAAGTGAATTTCCTCCCATAGGATAACGTTGGTGATTCTATGTGAAAAAGTTTCTAAGTGTCAACTTTTGAAATGCAATAATATTCTTTAAAAATCGTACAAACTACAAAAACGTAATTACTTACCTGTTTTAAGTAAATGTCCCAGTGCTGAATCTAGGAGTCCAGCACTGGATTACAAAAGTAACGTTAAAGTAACTTACCTGCGAATTGAATTTCCTTCCATAGGATAACATTGGTGGTTCTAGGTGAAAAGTTTCTAAGTGTCAACTTTTGAAATGCAATAATATTCTTTAAAAATCGTACCTTTAACCAAAACGCATTTACTCACCTGTTTTCAGGAAATATCCCAGGGCTGAATCTAGGATCCAGTCCTGTGTTAGCAAAAGTAATCTGAAAAGTAATTAACTGCATTTTTACTTAAAAAGCCCATTCAATTGAACGTGTTGCAAACTGCTTACTTAAAACTGTAACCAAAACCAGTACAAGTTACACTGCAATTTTGAACTGTGTTCAAACAAGTAATTTACTACTGAAAAGTATTTTTATGCTTACCTGTGCCAGGCTTGCTTGGTTCTAGAAATAAAACCACAGTATATTTTTTTATACAAAACAGTTGGCCTAGAGTTCAGTTCTTGAGTGTGTGGATTCATTTGCTGACTGAGTGTGTACATCAAATGCTTTACACTGTCCTCTGATACTGCCTTACTGCTCGACCAAGCTACCACTTTAGAGAGTCAGGTTCTATCTAACTTTAACCTCTGCCAAACCTCTGGAGACCCTTGGACTCTATACACACTGTACCTCACTTTGGTGCAGTATATATAGAGCCAGTTTCTTACAACCACCCCCACCGGGAGAAGCTAACAAAAGACTGTGCTCCTACTACTTCCACTAAACTATAGTAGGACTCAACCTTCTCTAGAGTCCTTTAGGTGACAGCCATCCGGAAATGGTCTATGTGACTACACTCCTACACTTTCAACACCCCCAACGAGCTTAGCCCCAGACCTGAAACTGCCCTCCGTCTCGCACCCCAATACCCCCCACCACCTATCTCAAACGAGCAAACTTAAAAAAAAAAAAAAAAAAAAACACTACTGCCCATCCCAGCCCTACTCTCCCCTGTCAGATCGGCTCTAATCCTATCACATCCCATATCCTCTACTCTGGAGCGCCACTCTATGACCAAACTTCAATTTTCATCCTACTTAAACCCAGGAGCCATCTGAATCCCTCACCTCTCCTCCCTCCCGAACGACCCTCTGCTTTAGGATTTTCCCATGCCCAATTTTCTGTGGCCCCCATCCCTATAGCTACCCGTCAATCTAGAAACTCCACCTGCTTTCTCCTTCCACTCAACCCCCGTAATGAGGAAGATGACAACCAACATAAGAAAACGCCACCAGAACACCCCAGAAACCCCCACCCCTTACATCTCACCAACCTTAAACCCCACGGCCCTCACTCCTTCTCCATCACCTACCCACCCAACCCTTCCGCTAACGCCGCCAAAATCTTTAAGCACAGACTACTCAAACAACACCCTGAAACACTCATAGCTGACCTCTACCATAACTCTTCCAAAGGGAAGACAAAAACTGATCTCATTTTTTACACCACCCACCAGGCCAAATGGAGAAATAACCTAGCTAAACACCTGCGAGTCACCAAAACCACCAACATCCCTTACGGCCAATATTGCTCATCTCCAAGTCATCTCCCTTCAAAATCAACACCACCATAACAGTATACAGAAATGGCAAAGTCATGGTCCAAGCCAATGACTTCAACCTTCGCCAATTTGAACTCACCTTCCCCAAGCTGCGAAACTCCATTTCTACCCCTTCCAACTATACCCCTTCCCAACCCACCCCCAGAACCCGACCCAAGAAATAACGGCCATGAAACCTGCCACTAACTCTCAATTACAGAACTCCTCAGACCTACACTCCACCCCCACGCCATATCCCTCTTCTCCCCCACTCCCATCCCCTCAACCACACCCCCACCTCAAGACACCGCGCCCTATCTCACCCCCACCCAACACATCTACCCCACTCTCCCTACCCGCGGAAACACCAACACTTGCCCAACCAACGCCCAACCCTCAGACAAAACAACACCAGTACACTCGAGAAGCACTCTCCCCAATACCCCCCCACCACCGCCCATCTGAAGACGCATCTGTCTCCACTTCCCCTAATCCTACTACCCCTCGACCCTCATGCCCCCACCCACACCCTCAGTCTAATCTGCCTCCCATCCCCTCCCCCTACCCCTAACTTGGAGTCGATGGCAGAACTAACCGAACGCCTCGCACGTATAGAAAAACAACTCAACACTCTTACCAATGAACCCTAGGCACATCATATCCATAACTGAAAACCTATCCCATCTCCATAGCCAAATCAACACAATCACACAGGGCATAAACAAAATCCTTCTCAACACCAAAGCCCCCCTTTTCCCCGCCCAATACTCACAACTCCCCTCCCTTGTAAACATCAGTGAGCTCTCTCAACCGCCCAATCACCAGACGACCAGCTGGCACTCGACCCCTCTCAACACCAAATATCACAGACCAAAAAGAGCTAAACCCGAGATGTCCCTGAGAGAGGCAATGATTCTCGCTAAAACCTACGACCCCAGAACAACCCCCCCCCCCCCTCCAACATACAGGTAATCACCGGAATAGGCAGAGCCAACAACCAACTTAGGTCTACAAGACTTCCCTCTCAACGCACAGTCATACCCCAGGCTCCCCCCTCCTCTCAAAACCACTCCAACAGTGGCACGGTCAACTGCATGCTTGTTAACTGCAGATCTGCAGTCAAGCACGCAATAGAGCTGGCTGATGTCATACTGAATTACGACATCGCGTTCCTCACCGAAACCTGGATCAATGAAACATCCTATCCGCTCCTTGACCTTCTAGTCCCCCCTGGCTTCTCCATCATTAAAAAGGACAGAATAGACCAACGCGGTGGCGGCATTGCCATCATCCATAAGAACAACATCAATATAGTTGAAATCAAAACCCAATCCTTCTCTACCTTCGAATACCTCAACACCAACCTAACACGTCAAGACAACAAAGTAACGAAATGCCATCTTATCTACCACCCCCCAGGAAACTCTATTGCATTCGGAGAACAACTATCTGACCTACTTACACATTGCCCCCTATCCAACTCCGACAATATCATCCTAGGTGACTTCAACCTCCACTGGAATAACGAAAGGGACACTTTTATACAGTCACTAAATGAACTCCTTCTCGCAAATGAGCTCACCCAACACTGCAAGGGACAAACCCACAACAAAGGCTCTACCTTAGATGCAATCATAGCCAAAAACGAAACAATAAGCATCAATAACATTCTCCCAATCGACTGGTCAGACCACCACATCATTCTATTCAACATCAACCAAACCGTAGCTCCACCAGTCAAAGCACAGATTACCCATCAAAGGAGCAGAAACCTCAATGCCATCCCCCTCTCGGACCTCGAAGAAACAATAACATCACTTCTCCAGCCCTCCACAGACAACCTCAACACGGTCGAGGTCACTACACTGTACAACAGGACGATGACAACTGCACTTGACCAACTAGCCCCCATGAAACTCAAAAGAATCGGAGACATCCCATCCAGAGCCTGGTTCAACCAAGACCTCAACTCCGAAAGAAGAAAAGTAAGAGCCGCTGAGAGACTCCGGGAGAGTAAACCCATCCACAACCAACCTCTTCCAGCTCAGAAGAGAACGCAGGAATTACAAAAAACACATAATCAAGGAGAAAGCCTTCTTCTTCCGTAGTGCACTAGACAAAGCTAAAAACCGCCTCAAATAACTTTTCAACATCATCCAGAAACAGACCTTCAAGCCGACCAAGGTAAATCCCCCTGCCTCCAAACTACAGTGTAACAACCTGGCCAAATTCTTCAATGACAAAATCACCAAAATTGAGCTCTCCCTAGACCACCACCCTCAATCCCAACACAGCAAGTCATCACCCATAACGAAACCTAACCCAACCCCAGTTCACCACATGTTCCCTAAAGTCGAGACCCCTCTTCTGTCAACCACCAAAATAAGCCTATACCCAAGACCCTCCTCTTCTCCCAAGAGTTGGAAGGACTTCAAACCTCTCTCCGAAGAGGACATTTCCAGTGTGATTGCCAACTCCAGACCCTCCAACCACTATGCAGACACCATACCCGCTTCCCTGGCTAAGAACCTCAACCTCACCCTAACCCCACTGTGGACAAAGATCACCAACAGCTCCCTACACAACGGATTGATGCCCGACTGCCTCAAACAAGGCCAAATCACCCCCCTTCTAAAAAAAAAAAAAACCAGATGCTGACCCGAACGATCTCAAAAACTTTAGGCCCATCACCAACCTTCCTTTCCTAGCTAATGTGTTCTCACCCAACTGAACCAACACCTGGAATCAAACAACCTACTTGACTCACACCAATGTGGTTTCAGGAAGGGATGCAGCACAGAAACCGCGATACTGAGCATAACCAATGACATTCACAACTCCCTTGACTCTAACAGATGCTGCCTACTTGTCCTCTTCGACTGTCAGCTGCTTTTGACACGGTAGATCACAAGCTACTTTTAGATGCCCTACAAAAGCGAATTGGAGCAGATGTCAATGTCTTAAAATGGTTCTCCTCATTTCTGCATAACCGATCCCAATTCATAAAAATGTCCGACACCTCACCCACAACTCGAGATGTCCCTCAAGGCTCAGTCCTCTTTCCCCCCCCTCACTACTATTCTAAAACAAGCAAATATCGCCTATCATCTCTATGCTGACAACTCCCAGCTGTACCTCGAGATATCCTCCCTTAATGACATCCACCGACTAAACTCCACACTTTCAAAAGTAGAAAATTGGCTAACCCTCAACCACCTCAAACTCGACCAAGAAAAAAACGAAATTCTTGTCTTCTCCAATCACGAACGACCCCCTCAGATCCAAGAATGGATAAATAACTTAGACTCCGTAAACTGCAAACTTACCCCAGCAATATCAGCCAAATCTCTAGGGATCTCTCTAGACGCAAGACTTAACATGAGCTCCCACATAAGCTCCACAGCAAAAGGAGCCCTCTACAGCCTAAAACTCCTCAACAAAATCAAACCTTTCATATCCCCCAATGACCTAAAAATCGCAACCCAAGCTCTAGTTCTGTCCAGACTTGACTATGGAAATGCCATACTAACTGGGACAGCCAAAACACACATAGCCCCCATGAGAACCACCCTAAACGCAGCAGCAAGAATGGTCACAGGTTCCAAGAAACACGACCACATCACCCCTGCATTGCAGGACCTAAAATGGCTACCTATCGAAGCACGCTGCTGTTTCAAAACAGCCTGTCTCACCCATAAAGCCCTACACACAGGCAAACCGGACTACCTCGCAGCCAAACTCACTAAAGCTGGACAATCAAGAAACCTAAGAAGCTCCAACTCGCTCCTCTTAATCCCCCCCAAGAGACATAAACAAAAAGCCCTCTCTCGCTCTTTCTCAGGGAATGCCCCAAAAATCTGGAACTCTCTCACTATTCATATCAGGACTAACCCCTTCTTCACGAATTTCAAGAGACAACTAAAAGAATTTCTCCTCAAGCGTCATCTCTATACCTCTGGTCAATAACCTCGAACTATGTAACCTCAAGTATTCTAGATGTAATTCTTTGTACTCTACTGTTTATGCTTCTATACATGTATGCTGTTGTAAAGCGCTCTGATACCCCTCGGGTCATGTAAGCGCTATATAAAACTCCAAAAATAAATTAATAAAATAAATATCATTGTAAATTGTTCTTTTGCAATTGTAGCAAAGCGGAACAAGCCTTTGTTTTTCAGGCAGGCTACTAGTCTTTAGGAATGAGCTGTCGTTCACATAATCTCCACTGTTTTAGCCTACCTGGAGGCAACCTACTTGACACACTCTGCCACACTCTGAGATTGGGGACACTGTGGATCTGTGTATATGGGGTCCTCTTTCAATGAAACTATTTATGAACTTGAGCAACTCCATTGTTGCTACTATGAATCCTAGATGGGCATAGAAATCCTCTTCACCTCAGGCTTGATTGGTCAGGAAGAAGACCCAATCTCAGATACGTAATCATCACAAAGTTTGCTCATAGCTCTGATTTCACTATGCCTATTTAATGCTCTTCATTGGATGAAGCATTTTGTTTGAAGTGCCTGCATCTTCCCAAATGCAGAATGCTTCACCTTCTCGGGACCGAGTATGCTTTTGTCGAATTAGGACAGTTTGAAGACAGTCCATAGTTCTGCAATCTAGCAGCCCGGTACCAGAAAAAATATGTACTAAGCACCAGAATTTTCTCATGCAAGAAGAGTGGAAAGAATAGAAAACACCAGAAATAAATATAAAACTAAAGTGTAACAAAATGTGTAGGAAACTCGTTTTTTTGTTGCAGTTCTCCCACTTTTTGCCCCCTTTTTAGCCTCTAGATGCTGCTAACCAGACCTCAGTGCCAGTCCTCCTTCCTTAAAACAAAGTGATGTCAGATTGTTTCACAATTGGCTATGGACTTTAGCACTTCTGTAAGTCCCTAGTAAATTGTACCCCAGGCACCTAGGGCATGGGTACTAAAGAGGGTCCCTAAGGGCTGCAGCATATCTTACACCACCTCAAGGCACCCACATACAAATTCCACCCACACTGCCATTGCTGGCTGCATGACATTGTGCAAACCATGTTTGAAAACATGACATGGCACACTTCTGTGTGTCATGCCAAAGACACTGCATGGGCTATATGTATGTCACCCCTACAGCAGACTTTGGAGCCCTAAGGGCAGGGTGCATTATAGCACATGTGAGGACATTTCTGCAAAAGCACCTTGCGAAGTCCCGGGACTCTGAAACTAGCGCCAGCACAAGTCGTGCGTCCTGCAAAACGGGTAGGACCAGCGTTTTCAGACGCCCCGTCGAGGCCCAACTTGGACTTCGCAAGGTACTTACGACCTTAAGTTCAGAGTTATTACACTCTGACCCACCCACTCTCCTTTTGAATTGGACAATACCCAATTCTTATAGATCTTTTGCGACCCACTAGGGGCAGCTAGAAGGGCTGAAACATGTCGACCAATTGAATTGGACTGCAAAAGTGCAACGGACTCCTAAATAGTCTACCCCGCACACACTTCACTTTTTTTTAGATAGTCTTCGCATACACCTATGGAATAAAATTGTATTTTTAGGAAGTATGATGATCACTTTTTAACAAAGCACCTCACCTCACCCATCACCTATCACTGATCACTACTGCGAGAACCAGTGGTTCCCTCCAGGTGGAGGAAGCATACAAAAAAGAGACCCGATGATGATGCTGTCACGTATATAACATAGGCGGAGAATCAAGATAAACCGCCATACGACCTGCTTACGTGAATGAGGGTTTTTTAAGTACTTTCATTAGTACTGATGGATAGTACACAGCGGACCCTGGCTGCAGGTACAAGTAGTAAATTAGTATGTCAAGGCAGAGAGCTTCAAAGAGCACACTACCTTTGATATGCGAGCCTGGCTTCCCCCAGACCTGAGAGATCCTACCCCCTGACTTGAGGCCCATTTGGCACCAGGACAGGCAGGAAATTCGATATGCAAGGAGGTGTATTGCACCTCTAGGCTAGTCACCACCCTAAAGTGGGCAGTCTGAAGTGAACGCGAAAGAGAATTGCGGTGGAATTAGGAACTCTGGGACAGGGTGATGGACACTCCCCACAGGGAGTGGCATCTAGGGGTGTAGTGACCCCAGGAGTAAGTAGCCCATTGGCCAGTACCCTTCACTTCTCTTAACGCCCCTAAATTGAGTATTTGGGTCTGGCTGGACTGGTCCCCCAATCCACGCCTGTTTTCACAGGTCACTTTCAAACCATGATTGCCCTCCGGAGAAATCACCGCTGTAGCTGAACCTATCTGTCCAAGTTCCAGTGGATCAGCGGTGTCCCTATGTGCCCGAGCATCTCAAGGACTGAGCACCCCTGTGGGTTCGCCCGGACAGCCCCCCCCCTCCGGTCCCGCAAGTCGCTGCTAAGTACCCGTATGCAGTATATGTTTCTTTGCCGTAGGATAACATCACCGCTTTAAAAAATACAAGTGCCAGTGTACATCTGTATACTGAAAAACAGTGATATCTCACCTAATGCAAGTGTATTTCTGTATACTTCCCGAGACAGTGATATCTCAAAGCAAAGTACTTGCCCAATTACCAAGTTCTTGGTGTTTAAAATGTATATCAACTAAGTGTTATTTTTCTTACTTGGTGTGGATCTCCATTTTGAGTGTGTGCATCATTTATTGTCGCTGTGTGTAACAAATGTCTAACATTCCTCTCTGATAAGCCTAAGGCTGCTCGACCACAGTGCCCCCAAATAGAGCACCTTGGGATTGCTAGAGCAAGCCCCTGTCTTCTTCCCTGCCTTATTGTCATTATTTTGTTTGTCCTATTATGTAAGCCAAAATGTACATTTAGGTGTCACATGATAATGTGTGTTTGTGGTGTTTCAACTTCAACGTCAGGGCAAAGCTCAAATACACATTTCTTGTTGCCGTTTTCTCATAAAATACAGCTTTAAAAAATTCCTTTTGTTGCACCAGATGAGCATCCCCGAGTGTGGGATACCTATATTTGTCTTTTTGAGCAATCTGGGACTTTTGATAATGCCTTTGGTATAATGTAGTCAGCAGTGACACTGCGAACTCTTCAGCCGCTTGCTGATGAGAATTTAAATAAATATTGTTTCAAACATTACTATTGTGAAGGATTTCTTTATAAATAAAATCTGATTTTAAATATCTAGTTTGTTGTGCTACTGCTAATGAGAGAAGGCACAGTGTTAATTTTAGGAAGATACATTGCTTCCCAATTGGCATAGCCTGATGATTCCTTCCATGGCTATATGCCAGGTCTGCCTCTTGTGTGGCTTTTTTAAATACATTTTAAAACTTAAAAAAGCCTGGAACGTAGATAGGCTTATATTGCTATGATTTGAAACCTCCTCGGGGCAGACACCTGTACTGCTCACCGAACTAAACTGAGTCAAGGTATTTGTGTTGAAGAGAAAAGGCTGCAAGGAGTATTCAAAATAATTAAATTTTGTGTTTTCTTAAGTATGGTGCATAGCCCCTGTCCATATTCTTAGCAAGGTATACTGCACAGCAGAGGAACTTGGACTACAGGTTAGTCACCCTTTTTTCAATTGCAACATTTTCTGACAATCTTGAATTGGTTGGATAACGGCAGTGTAGGTATAGAGTTGTATTTTGTTGCTAAAGTATCTTGCAGTACTTCTGTGGAAACATTGAGCTGAGAGACAAAAGCATTGCTGGTGACGGTGTTGGTGTGAAGCTAGTGGACTGATCTCAAGAGCCAAGGAGATAACCGTAGGGCATATTTTCATTTCTCTGTCAGTTCATAGCTTCCTGGACCACTTAGAAAATTTTAGAATTTTATATTTTGTCATGCTGAGGTGTACCAAGCGGGCTTAATCAGGGAAGTATGATTTTTACCATGTAGGAAGATTCACACTCAAAAATAAATCTGACTCTAATTTAGAAAAATAATTCATATTTTTGTATACATTTTGGTGCCAAGAACTTCATTATCAAGTAAGTACTTTTTTAAATATAAATTTTCACAGATAAGTAAACAGCTCACTTAAATACGTCTTTACGCAGCACTGCAGGTATTTGCAATAGATTCCTGGGGGTTTCCTTCGCCTAGAGGGCCAAGGTCCAAAGTACGACTAGCAGTTACTCGTTACCTGCCACGGGGCGTCCGGGTGTAGACGAGCTGGTCTGGTTGGCAGCTGTGCGTGCGACTCCAATGGAAAGAAAGGGGGGGCACCTAGAAACCGGTTGCAGAGGGAGATTTGGGGACAAGTTAGGGAGCCCCCAGATTGGGGCCTCCGGTCACAAGGGTCCTGGGGACAATGGGGCACAGCTGGTTCGGTGGGCTGGGGCGCTCTAGGAAGCTGGGTTTCTGTTGCAGTAACCCCCCCCCCCCCACACTTTTTGCCAGGTCTCTGATGCACTTTAACTTGATGTGCCCTGGGTCCCTGCCAATCAGGTTCCCAGGGCCTGTGTTCTTTCCCAAAACTGTACTTTTGTACCCCCAATTGGCACCTCTGGCCACGTGTAAGTCCCTTGTAAAAGGTACCATGGGTACCAAGGGCACTGCAACCAGGCAAGACCTCTAAGGGCTGCAACACATATTGTCACCCTTAGAGGTCCTGTACCTTAACACACACACACACTGCCATTGCAGGCTGCGTGTTTTGGTGCAGAGAAAAGTGAAGAGTCGACATGGCACACATCCCTGTGTGCCGTGCCTACAACCCACTGCCTGTGGCCTATGGCATAGGTTAGCCACCCCTCTAGCTGGGTGCTCTGAGCCAGTGATGAGGGTACAGGTGCATGAGCCCTGTACCCCTACAGTGTCTAAGTCTATTCTTAGACATTGTAAGTGCAGTAAAGCCATTAAGAGTATATGGTCTGGGAAGTGTGTCATTACGAACTCCACAGCACCATAATGGCTTTACTGATTTCTGGGAAGTTTGGTATCAAACTTCTCAGCATAATGAACCCACACCAAGGTGTAGTCACCCTAAGGTCAGTAGCCCATTGGCTACTGACCTCGAGACTCCTCAAACGCCCCCTAAATACAGTATTTAGGGGTCAGCTGTAAGAAAGTGGCTCTGTATATACTGTTCCCAAATAGGTACAGTGTGCACAGAGTCCACAGTCCCCAGAGGTTTGGCAGAGGCTAAAGTTAGATATAACCTTACTCTCTAAAGTGGTAGCTTGGTCGAGCAGTAAGGCAGTATCAGAGGACAGTGTAAAGCATTTGTTGTACACACTCGGTCAGCAAATGGTCTCACACACTCAAGAACTGAACTCTAGGCCAATGGTTTTGTATCAAAATATATAGTTGTTTTATTTTAGAACCAACAATAGGTATCAAAATATACTTTCTCAGAATTAGTTACTTTAGTTAAATACTCTTCAAATAGGCAATAGACTTTTGAATACAATAGTTACACTTGTTGCAATAGGCAACACAATTTGAAACACAATAATACATTGAGCTCAATGGAAATTTCTAGTTAAATGCAATAGATTACTTTTTGGATTACTTTTCTTACCACTGGACTGGATCCTAGATTCAGTCCTGGGACATCTCCTGTAAACAGTTGAGTAAAAACGTTTTGGTTACAGTTGTGATTTTTAAGGGATATTATTGTATTTTAAAAGTTGACACTTGGAAACTTTTTCACATAGAATCACCAATGTTATCCTAAGGGCGGAAATTCACTTAGCAGGTAAGTGGGGTTATTGTTACTTTTTCTAACTCAGTGTTGGATCCTGGATCCAGCACTGGTGCATCTCCTGTAAACAGTTGAAAGAATGTGTTTTTGTTATAAAGGCGATTTTTAACGAATATTTGTAAGTTTGCAAAATCGACACTTAGAAACTTTTTCGGCAAAAACCAGGCAATGTTATCCTATGGAAGGAAATTCAAGTTACCGGTAAGTACAGTTATGATTACTTTTCAGGGTCAGTACTGGGCACCAAGATCCAGCACTGGGATCTCTCCTGATAACAGGTGAGTAAATTCGTTTTCGTAATTCGGCTGATTTTAGATGAATATTTTAAAGTTTCCAAACTCGACAGAATAAATTTCAGTGTAAACCAGTCAATGTTACCCTATGGAGAAAATGTAGGTTATCGGTTTTCAGGTAAGTACTCGACTGGCAGAGTTAAGGTTCTGGGCATAGACTCGGGGGTCCCCCAGGGTCAGGTAGGTACAGTTGGTACACCCTCAGCGGCACAGGGGCGGCCGGGTGCAGAGTGAGTTAGGCCCAATGTTAGCCTATGGCGGGCAGGGGGCCTTTGGTTGGTGGCTGCTGGCAAGCAGGCCACGCAGCTGTGGGAGCTGGGCTCCTGGTCACTTACCCAGGGCAAGTGGGGAAGTAGAGTAGGATAGTTGTTGCACTCCCAGGGGCACTCGGGCGAGTGGGTGCAGGGTGCTTTTGAGCCGTCGGGCGCTCAATGGATTTCAATGGAGAAGCTGGAAACTGAACAAAGGCTACAAGCTCGGGCACGGAGATTCTTCAGGTGCGACCACCACTTCGAGGGGTAAGTTGGGTAGTTGGAGGATAGGTCGGCACCCCGGAGTTGGGCACAGGAGGCCGCAGGGCGCCGGGTGCAGTGGTGTCTTTTCGCGTCAGGAAATCTTACCCTCTGCTGGTCGCGGTTGGAGGGGGCCCAGGTTCTGAGGCTGCAGGCGTCGTCAAGATCGTCGAGGAGGGTCCTTGGGTGCTGGATTCGGGGTCACAGTCGCCGGGGGGACGTCCTCGAGGTCTTTGTTCACTCCAGCACAGGCCAGGCTTGGCGGGTGCAGAGTGTGCAGGGTTCGCGGTTCCTGGCTGATGCCAGGGGCTTGTTACTTGCTTTGAGCAGTACCACTGCTCGTGGGAGTCCCAGGTAGTTAGAGTCACAAGGCAGTCAGGTCCTCCGGGGTTTTTGAGGGTGCTGACCACTGGAGACGCCGGGGTTTAGCAGGTTCGAGGGTCGACAGGCCGGTAGGGCTGGGGCCAAATCAGTTGGTGTCTTCCTCTTGTTAGCAGCTGCACGGCAGGTCTTCTTGTTCTTCTCTCTTGTTTCGGAATCTGGATCTAAGGAAGGAAGGTTCAGGGTGCCCCTAAATACTAGATTTAGGGGCGTTACAGGTAGGTAAAGGGCAGGGACCAATGGGTCCCTTCCCTGGGGTGGGTACACCCCCTATCCTGCCACTCTCCAGTGGGAGGGGGCAGGAGCCTAGTCCTGATTGGGTAGGGCTCCCCATCTTCAAGATGGCGAGAGCCCGGAGATGTGCTTCACCTCGCCTCCCCCACCTGAGGGGTGGGGTTGGCAAAGGCTGGCACACCCCCTTTCCTCCCTTGGTGTTTCCCGCCAGTCTTCCCGCCAGAGTGGGGGCTAGAACCAGTGGGGACCAGTTGCTGAGTACAGCAAGTGGTCTGGGGAAGCTCACAAAGGCGGAATGCCTTTGAAGCTTCCCCCTGCCCATCCTGGGGGAGGAGGACTAGCACCTTGCCCAGGACGTGCATTGTTGCAGGCCCGGGAGAGCGGATGGCTCTCTACCCAGGGGTCCAGCAACATGTCGTCTGGGTGGCAGCCTAGGCAGCCTCTCAGACAGGACGTGGATTGTGGGTTAGGTTCAGGGGGCAACTCTAAGTTGCCCTCTGTCGTGCATCTTACATTAAATCCCACACTGGCATCAGTGTGGGTTTAATGTGCTGAGACGTTTGATACCAAACTTCTCAGTCTTCAGTGTAGCCATCATGGTGCTGTGGAGTTCGTGCTGACGACCTCCCAGCACCATATACTCGGAATGGCAGCACTGCACTTACAGTGCCCAGGAATGGACCTGGGTACTGTAGGTGCACAGGGCTCATGCACCTGTACCCTCACCACTGGCATAGGGCACCCAGCTAGAGGGGTGACTGATGTATGCCAGGGCAGTGGTTTGTGGGCATGGCACTCAGGGATGTGTGCCATGTCGACTCTCTGTTTTGTTCTGCTCCAAGACACTCAGCCTGCAAGGGCAGTGTGTGTGTGTCAGGGTACAGGGCCTCTAAGGGTGGCACAATAAGTGCTGCAGCCCTTAGAGGCCTTCTCTGGTCACAATGCCCTGGGTACCTAGGGTACCATTTACCAGGGGCTGACCTGTGGCCAGAGGTGCCAATTGGGTTTAGGCTGTAGTGCAGTTTTAGGGAAGGAACACAGGCCCTGGGCACCTGATTGGCAGGAGCCCAGGGCACACTCAGTCAAAGTACATCAGCAATTCAGCAAAAAGTGGGGGCATACCATGCAAGAAAGATGGCACTTTCTCACATCAGCCCTGAACAAAGAAGACAGATTCCCGCAACCTACGAAGACAAAAGATGAAAGAAGACGCCCAGCAGAGGAGACTGCAGAGAAGAACTGACTTGGCCCCAGCCCTACCGACCCGTCTGCAGTTTCCAGAGATCCTGTGCCAAAAGTCGCCTTGTCCTGCAGCCAGCGACCTACAGAACCCTGGGAGGACTGAATACCTTCAACAAAGACCGGATCTCCTGTGAACAGCAGCTCTTTTCAAAAGAAACTCCCAAGACAGACTCCTGAGCCTGCTGAGGAAAGAGAAACCCGACGCCTGGAACCACCACTGTACCAGATGCCTACGGCCCGAGTCAGAGTGACTCACCGGTCCCAGCGAGGTCCCCTAGTGCTCCAGAGTCAGAGTCCACCGTGGGTTGACCCCTCCAGGACTCCCTGACATCGCCTGCAGCCTCTGCACGGAGATCCTCCCCCCCCCCCCCCACCCAGAGTGGCCCGGTAAGGTGAACTCCGACCTCAAAAGACACCCCTGCATCCAGCCGCCCTGCGCCCTGGAGAACAGAACCTGAGGTGCACCTGCATCCCCAAGCCCTCCAACTTACCTGCCCAGCTGTTGGTTCCTCCTGGAAGACTTCCTGGACCGAGCCTGCAGCTAAAAACCAAAACCGGCAATCCCCATTAAAAACAACAGGGCACCCGATGCCAAAACCAGTACCCTGCACCCGGCCGCCGCTGTGGGTGCAGCTTGTGTGCTGAACTGGATCCCCCTTTGCCCTGAGCCTAACACCAGGAGCTTTGCTCCCACAACCTTGTGGCCTGCTCATGAGCACCCACCAACCGGAGGCCCCCTACCCCCCACTGGATAACATTGGGTCTCAGCACTCTGCACCCAGCTGCCCCAGTGCCGCTGAGGGTTCTTTGAGAGTGCATCATCGACCCTGGGGGAACCCTGGTTCTAACCCCAGAAACCCAACTCCCACAACCAAGTACTTGCCTGTAACTGATAACTTCATTTCCTCCCATAGGATTGCATTGACTGCTTTTCTTTAAAAAATTCTTCTAAGTGTGGAGTTGGTTTGTATGAAACCTTGAAAAACTGCAAACATATAAACTGAATTACTTACCCTTTCTCTAGGAAATGCCCCAGTGTGATATCTAGGCTTATCACACTGAGTAGAGAAAGTAACTTAAAAAGTAATGTACAGTGTAATCTGAAAAGTAACTGACAAGTAATTCAAACTGCTTTACAGCCAACGACTTGCCTGTAACCAAACCAGTTGCATCCAACTGCATTTCAATTGTATTTCAACTGCAATATACCTGCAAAGTATTATTTCACTTACCTGCTCCAGGCCTGGCTTGGTTCTAGAAATAAAATAACTAAATAATAATTTTATACAAACAAATTTGGTCTGAGTTCAGTCTTTGAGTGTGTGACATTTCTTGCCTGAGTGTATACAATAAATGCTTAACACTACCCTCTGATAAAGCCTTATTGCTCTCCCACACTACCACAAATAGAGAGTAAGGTATTCTCTACTTTTACCTCTGCCTACCTTTGGGGTTCCACTGGACTCTGTGCACACTATACCTTGCTTTGATATAGTATATACAGAGCCAGCTTCCTACAGACGCTCGGGTGCAGAGTTGAAAGGTTGACTTGACTCTATGCGTCCTAGGTCCTTGCGGTGGTTGGTCTCACTGGTTGAGGGTGCAGAATCCGGATAGCTGGGCCACTCTGGTAGTGGGTCTCTGCAGTGCTGACGTCACTCGGCGGCTGCTCTATCTTGGTGCAGTGTGAGTCCCAGTTGGACTTTCACAGGCTCTGTTTGCTGCAAGGGGTCTGGTACCCCGGGTATTGATCCTGCACGTCTCCGGTTGGTCCTGGTATCCTCTCACTTGGTGGGGGGACAGATCTGACCTTTAGGAGCACAGGTTCCTCTTCCTGGGAGACTGCTGCGTAATGCTGGCCAGGGAGTGGCAACTCGATAAATCGGACTTTGTGTTTTTGGTGCCTGTGGACTGCAGGGGAGTAGCGCCTCTACACCAGGGGAGATTGCTGGCAATTTTTGAACGGCTGGCAGTCTCCCGGGGTTCTTGGAAGCTGGTCAGCTGCAAGACGAGTCGCTGGTCACGGATGTCGAGACTGGTGTAGGCAGGGATTGGCGCCAAAAGTCCACCACAAGTCTTCAGTTCTCACTTCTCTTGCGGCTCTTCTTTGTCCTCGATTGATCAGTCGAATCGGAGTTCCTGGTGTGCGGGTGCCACCTAAATACTCAATTTAGGGGCGTTCAGGGGAATGACGGGTAGTAGCCAATGGGCTACTTACCTTTAGCATATCTACACCCTCTATATGACCACTTCCTTTGTAAAGTGGGCATAACCCTGACTCGGAGAGCCTAATTCTGCCAAAACTTAGATGGTGGATTTATAAACCGTGTTCACGTCAGGTAGCCCACCTTATGAGTGGTACTTGCCTCAGAGGGGAACATACCTCCTGACTAGCTCATTTTCCCACCTGTCCTGGTGCCAAATGGGTCCGGGTGGCATTTCCCCTGTCTGGGGAAGCCTTGGGTCGCATATCAGAGGCAGCAGAGACATTTGAAGCCTCGTGCCTTGATATGCTGATCACGTAGCCATCCTGCTTGGAGGAGGTGATAACCTCTCCGGCCGGAACAGGCATTGTTTTTGCCCTCAGAGAGCAGGGGTTAGAAACTTGTCTGTGGTGGCAGGCTGGTCTACACCAGTCAGCCAGCACACTAGTAATCGGTAGGTTTTCAGGGGCACCTCTAATGTGTCCTCTGGGTGCTTATATTCATCAATCCATCCCTGGAATCCGTGTGGGTTTATTAATACAAGATTTTTGATACCAAACATCTCTAGTTTCAGTGAAGCCATCATGTAGCTGGGGAACTCGTAAATACCAGTGTCCAGCACATGTACTCAAAATGGCTTCCCTGTTTACATGTAATATCTAAGAATCGACCACACATGTAGTATAGTGTATCTTGTCTTAGGGCTGTAAGGCCTGCTGTAGGGGTGACTTACCTATACTACATGTAGTGTCTGTAGGCATTGCACACTGGAGGTGTGCCATTTCGTGTCTTCACTTTTCTCTGCACCATGGCACGCAACCTGCAAAGGCAGTTTGCATGTTGGTGCTGAGGGGTCATTTAGGGTGGCACAATGCACGCTGCGGACCTTAGGGACCATCTTTAGCCTCCTTGCCCTAGGTACCAGGGGTACCATTTACTAGGGACTTACAGGGGGGGGTGCTAATTGTATTGCCAATAGGGGGAACAATTGTACAAGTTTTAGGGAAAGATATCTGGCATTGGGGACCTGGATAGCAGAAGCTTAGTGCACTTTGTGTCAACATTGCAAGAGATACCAGGCAAAAAATGGGGGTGACCATATCAAAAAGTGGCACTTTCCTATACACCACCAACAAATGATCCTGGGTAGATGGTTTGATAAAAAGAGGATTTGCTCCAGTTGGCTTGGACAATGGTGTGAGGTTTAGTATTGTGGGTGGCTCTCTATCCTTTCTGCAGGTAATATTAGCTGACCTAAGACACATTGAGACATCATGTTAAGTTGGTGTCTTGAGAAACAGCAGCTCAGTTTTGGAAGCTTGTGTTTCTGGAAACCTATTGATATTTGAATTTGTTGAATCTCAAGTGGGTGTTAGGAGTGTATCATTAACCCTGCTTTTTAATGATGTTTAGGTAGTGTCATCAGTAATAGATGGTGGTGGAATTTCCAATGTAAAAACAAATCAAACCACTAAACGTACTGGAATTGTTTACAACACGTAGTGTGCTCATATGATTTCTACTCTTAACTAATTTCTGTTCCTGTAGCTGAAGTCCGGCTGGGAATGGGCCATTGTTTTGTAAAACTGAATAAACTGGAAAAGGCTCGCTTGGCATTCGGAAGGGCTCTTGAACTTAATTCCAAGTGTGTGGGTGCCTTGGTTGGATTAGCTGTCCTGGAACTCAACAATAAAGAGGTGAGTTTACACTAGTGTCAACAATTTGTATGGTGTATATTTAAGAAACATGTTGTTTAGTCTGCACTCCTTTTGAATGAAGTATACACTAGAGCTAAAATGTATGACCAAATGTGAGGGATAAATGCTTATGCACAGAACTGGGGGTGATTGCTAAGGAGAGAAACTCTTCCTTGGCCTACCAGTTCTTATACTCTGATTTATTTTTGAGGGTCAAGGGCAAAATTCTTGCCCTTGTTCTGGACCATAGAGATATGTCCAATAGAAAAAAGGAAGCAGATACTCCACTACTTAACTCCATTTTTTAACAAGAAAGTATATTCTTCAAAAATTGATGTTAGGCCTTTTGATTCAAGTGAAACACTGTTGCATGCTAATAAACTCCAGTGATATTTGGCTTTCTCGGTTTACCAGTGTTCAGCCTACTGTGTAACTCCTTAGCTCCACTTCTCATTGTGCAGTAGGTAAATTTGTTATGGTACTGAGGGTGAGGCATCTATATATGTTTTTGTCATTTAAAAAATGTTAACACGGTCTTGAGCTGAGTCATAATGTCGAGTTGCGGGTAAACGTTCAGCTAAACCAAATAAGATACAATATATGATTCACAGGAGTCATTATGGTTTATAACTCAAAAGACAATAGTATTTTAGAGTGATTGTCTTCAAGCAGATTCCTGAATTGGGTTTTTTCCTTTGACACTCAAAACGGAACTATTATGGAAACAGCCATGTTGGTGCTCTGGGAGCTGTCTTTCCCCTTCTAGCATGATTGAGGGAAGCTGTAGTTGAGGTCTGTGATATAGGTGCAAGTTCAGATTGTTCCCTTTGTCAATGGCAGAGCAAGAGTGCAGGTTAGAATTCCTATATGAGATCGGAGGTGGAACGGAGGGGAATGAAGGACAACACTGACATAGTTTGTGGTGGAATAAAACTAAAATGTTTGTTCTGCTAACTGTTACTGGGAAGGTTACTGAGATGAAGAAGGATCATTAATTCTATGATTAAGAGGGAATCTTACACCTTTTGTGATCTGCCTTACACATAAAGTCAGTCCTACATAGCAGTCTTAGTTGTAGTAGTGAAAGGGAGACGTTGCCATGCAGGTAGCTTGTGAGTGAAGGGGCAAACACTATCCCATTGCATCATTAAATGCCAGGTGGTGGTAGTTGTACTGACTGGTAATGGGAGCCAGGATTTGGGAGAGTGGAGTGTATGAAGAGTAAATTTGTTGTATTTCTCATAGATCTGCTGGGAGAGTTTCCATTTTTACAGATTAGCATTTATCAGTGTGTTGTAGCGCTGACTTTATTGATGTTGGTGTTCATTCAGAACTCCGGGTTCTCCATGCATGTGTCCAGCCAGTGCTTTTACATGTTTTGTAAACTTTTACTTGTTTTGGAAAAAAACAGGATACTTAAAAATATTTATTTGTATGTATGTGGCATTTGTATACTGCAAAACTAGCCAAAAGCCATTGGGGTACTGTCCACAGTCGAAGGGTAAAAGAGACTTGATGGAAAGCTGGATTCTGAAAGTGGTGATGAACTGGTTCTTCATCATTGTATGTATATATCATGACTTCATAGTAAACGCATATCTGAGTGATTTACAATTGCAAAAAATTAACAAGCATTGTTTGATACCAGTAGTGAATTTTTATATTCCAAAACTGAAAATTAGTCTAGAATGATCGTTTGATGTCAGCTAAACCACTCCTTGAATTGTTAACAGTTGCATGATCATTATGTTGGTTTTCTTCGCCAGTACTAGCGTGTGGCATGTTAGTGAGAGCTTGTATGTTGGCTAATACTGAAATCGAATAGTCTGATCATCACCATGGCCATCGAAATGTATGTCAGCAGTTTAGACATTTTCATGGGTTTCCCATTTTCCTAGATTTTTCTACCTGTTTGCAAGACAATACATAATTTTGTATTTTTAAAAAATATTTGTAAAATTCTACTCTGGGTTCTCTTTAGAATTTTTATAAATAAGTTAAATAAACAGTGAGTCTGTTGATAAAATCGGATGAACTGTAAAGGTGAAGGAATTGAATAAAGGCACCCATCCATCACAAAAACAGAAACTTTTACAGGGATATTTTTTCCAATAAAATCAGCTGTTGCTCAAAATAATATTTTCTGGTTCTTGTGCATAGACACATTTTCATAGTGATGCAATGCTGTTCTTGATTTTGTTTAAAATTGACAATTGTTTTTTATTTTGGGATGTTTGTTTGACTTTTCTTTACACGTAGGTCATGACAGTTTATCTGGAAACATATATGTGGCCCTCTAATAACATTTGCTTTGTTTCATGTTTTACCTCAGGCCGATTCCATCAAAAATGGTGTACAGCTTCTTTCTAGAGCCTACACAATTGATCCAAGTAACCCAATGGTATTAAATCACCTGGCTAATCATTTTTTCTTCAAGAAGGTAAGATTTGTGGATTTTTAATTTGTCAATGTTGAAACTTTGAGACTAGCAAAAAACAACATTTTTGAGTGTGCAAAAACCGAGATGAGTATGGATTAAATGTGACGTTGGTCTGTACTTACCAGTTTTGTGGCATTACGGTGACAACAGTCTGCTTGTAGATTACGTGATTGATGGTTGGGGGGGAAAAAGGCAGTTCATATTGTGCGGGAGACCATATTGGTTTCCAGGGTACAAGCAAAATGCAATGAAGGAATTGGAAGTTCAGTGAAGGATGGGATATCCGTCACCGATGTGATAGAGTAAACCATCCACCAAAATCTAATTCAGGCACTTAGTTACTTTTCTTTTTTTTTTATTTAGTCATTAATGTGTACTTTATTTATATTTATTTATTTTGGTCCATTAACTCACTCTTTCCTTGCCTACCTTCTTTTGTATCCACCTATATTCAGGTTTTGATATTGCTTTGCATGCTTTTGTATTCTTATGTTATTCTGGAGACTGTATTGTGTTATGGTGCATAACCTCCTCTTAACCTCACTTCTTCCTTGGAGAAATTGAATGGGCTCTGTTTTGGTGATTGAGGCATGATGGTTCAGTTAGTTTCTTCTCCTTCCATCTTGGACCTCTTGGTTTCAGGATACTGACCCTCTTTGACATGGTTGTATTTCCTCCTCTCCAGTTCCATAATTGTCTTTCTGTCTAGGATGCATTATTTGTTGAAAATGGATGTCCCTTATTTGAGCACCTTAAGCCACTGTTGGGGTGCAGCTTTTCAGTCCCTTTGCAGTGCTGTTTATGTAGGAGGACTGATCAACAATTGTGCTAGTTCTGTTCCATTTTCATACCGTTGAATTGATTCGCCTGTTTCAAGATGAAAGTGCTTGATCTACTCCACTAGGTTTTAATTTGTGACAGACTGTTTTGGGTGTTGTATACCTTAGTTGTTCATGCTGTCAATACCTCCTGGCCAGACCCCTCCCTGCTTTGTTTCTTGGCTTAATGCAAGTACCTAATTGTGGCCTCCTTCGACTTTATGAATGCCTTCTCTAATGAATTGTTGCACAGGTTTGTGTCCTCTTACACTCTTATTTTGGTTCCTGCTCAAACAATTCTTAAGATCTGGTTGAGTTTGCCCTGTTTGAGAGTTTATTTCTCTTTGCCTTCTGGTTTATACACATGAGGACGTGATGGGCCAGCCTTTAACCCTTTTCTGAGGCTGGAGTGTGTACTATTTCTTTTTATTTCCTTGATATCATGAGATTTACTTATCCTGTAGCCAATATGTCACCCAGATATTGGCTGATAGTCATTTATTTTCAAAGGACATTTATAATTCCTTCTGTTATTGGTTAGTTGCGTCTCTTTGACTAAGCCCCTGCTTCTGGCAGGAGATAGTCTTGGAGGAGTTGAAGATCAACCTTTGCTGTCTCTTTCCAGTTTGGCCATGTTCGGAAGTCTGGATTTGGGCTCTGGTAGTGACTGGGACGAGGGATGTAGAGGGAATGCCAAATTGCTTTCTGCTAGTCTTAATTACTCCTAGACCTGCTCATCCTTGTGCCAGTAGTTATGGCCCGTAGCCCTCTCTTAGCTGGCCCAGACTTCTGGCTTGGTTATGTCGGGATGGTTTTGGGAAGGTGTGCCTTATATTGTTCTGTTTTGGTGGCAGGCTGGCATAATCTGCATATTCCTGAATGTTTTTCTGTCTTGAGAAGGGAGGATCATTAATGACTGGAACACGTAGGACTAAGAGTAATGAAGATTATAGGGACATTCCATTCCATTCCATGCCACTATGCCCTCATTTTCCCTCCCCTCCCTTTTACTCTATTTTTCCCACACCTCACGCCATGGTCCACTTCTTAGCACTGTCACTTTCCTCTACTGGCCTTCAACTAAATCATTTTTTATGTCCTGCAGGATTACAGTAAAGTACAACATTTGGCACTTCACGCTTTCCATAACACAGAAGTAGAGGCCATGCAAGCAGAGAGTTGCTATCAGCTGGCCAGATCGTTCCATGTACAGGTGAGAAAATGTAGACCACTCATCTGGTTACACATATGCATTCAATAATTTGTTTAAATGAATTTGCCTTTAAATGTTGAAGAAACAATAACGGTCCATTTCACTTTAAAATTCTCAAATTATTACATAATTCCTGTGAATGCAAAACTGTCTTTTGACTAAAGCCGACGTGATACCTTGTGCAGGAAAACCACAATTGCAAAATGATTTTTGCTGGGAGGATTGTCAAAGCAGATGGATAGAGCATTGTGTGAGGCAACCCGGGTAAAATTTCTTTTCAAGTTAGCGACCCACATCAAAAAACTTTGCCATAGAAAGTAGCTAAAGGAGGCTAAAAAAAATCTATAGTAGGGTGAGACAATGTAAAAAAAAAAAAAGACAATACTTTTAAACTGGGACGAAATTAATAATGCCTTTGGTGAAGGCAACTCAAAGAAATCCTGGAGCCTGGTGAATTCTGAGATAAATGCTTCTCTCGCCACCTCGAGGCTCAGGTTAGTGAGGCGCAATGGATGGACTTCATTCTGGTTGTATATCGCTGCTCCCATAGGGGGTTTCCCCTATGGAAAACACTGACCCAGAAGGGACCTTCAATTGGTAACCAGAAAATGTCCCGAGCAGGCGGAGTGAACTGATTATCTGAGTGTTGTTTATGGCCAGTCCACTTTGTTGGGCAAATTTGCTCTGTCCTTTTTATTAATAGATGACCATGTAGAAAGCTAGCACTGTATATACTATGCCAAAGTAAGATATAGTGTGCACAGAGTCCAGTGGATCCCCAAAGGTTTACAGAGGTAAAGTAGATAGTACCTTACTCTCTATTTGTGGTAATGTGGGCGAGCAGTAAGGCTTTATGAGAGGGTAGTGTTAAGCATTTATTGTTCACACTCAGCAAGAAATGATGTCACACACTCAAAGACTAAAGTCTGACCAATTGTTTGTATCAAACGTATTTCTTTTGTGGTATTTTATTTTTAGAACCAAGCAGGACTTGGTACAGGTAAGTAAAAATATACTTTTCAAGGCAGGTCGATCAAAACAAGCAAGTTGAATGAAAACTACTAGGGTTGTAGAATATTTAAATACCATAGTTACTTGTGATACCTGTAGGAAGCTGGCTCTGTATGTACTATACCAAAATGAGGTATAGTGTGCACAGAGTCCAGTGGAACCCCAAAGGTAGGCAGAGGTAAAAGTAGATAGTGCCTTACTCTCTATTTGTGGTAGTGTGGGCGAGCAGTAAGGCTTTATCAGAGGGTAGTGTTAAGCATTTGTTGTACACACTCAATCAGCAAATGATGTCACGCACTCAAAGACTGAACTCAGACCAATTTTGTTTGAATACAAATATTATTAAGTTATTTTATTTCTAAAGCCAAGCCTGGCACAGGTAAGTTAAATAAAAGCTTTGCAAAATCTTAAGCAGTGTTTTACAATTGAATGCCGGTTCAAATGCAATTTATTGAAATACAGGTAAGTTAAAATGTCGAAATTACTTTTCAGATTACTTTTCAGTTACTTTTCTGATTACTTTAAGTTACTTTTTCTACTCAGTGTGATATGCCTAGATATCACACTGGGACATTTCCTAGAGAAAAGGTAAGTAAAATCAGTTTTGCACAGTTGTAGTTTTTCAGGTTTTCATACAAATCAACTCCACAAATGAAGTTATCGGTTACCAGGTAAGTAGTCGGTCTTTGGGGTTGAGTTTCTGGGGTTAGTACAAGGGTTACCCCAGGGTTAAGGATGCACTCTCCAAGCACCCTCAGCGGCACTAGGACGGCCGGGTGCAGAGTGCTGAGGCCCAATGTTATCCAATGGGGGATAGGGGGGTGGTTGCTCACGAGCAGGCCACGAGGTTGGTGGAACAAAGGTCCTGGTGTTAGGCTCAGGGCAAAGGGGGATCCGAGTTAGCACCCAAAGTACACCTGCAGGGGCGGCTGGGTGTAGGGTGCTGTTTTGGCGTTGGGTGCCCTGTTGATTTCAATGGGGATTCTCTGGTTTTGACAAAGATTGCAGGCTTGGGGATGAAGATCTTCTGGAGGTGACCACCGGTTGGAGAGGTAAGGTGGGATTCCTGGGGATGCTGGGACACAGTCGGTTGGGCCACCCAAGGCCGTGGGACTTCGGGTGCAGGGGTGTCTTTAGGCGTCTGGTTTTCTTACCAGCTGCGGTCGGGGGGGATCCTCCAGAAAGAGACTACAGTCGTCGTGGAGAGGGTCGAAGCAGGTCAGAGATCACCAGATCTCAGGTTAGGATCACTGGGGAGACCTCCTCGTGGTGTTGGGCCACTCTAACTCTGGCCGTGGGTGTCTGGTGCAGAGTGGTTCAGGCTCACGGATTTGGCCGGAGCCAGAGTCTGTGGGTGAGCAAATCCGGTGCTCATGGGAGACAGTCTTTTCTATGCAAGGCATGGCAGGTCCTCTGGGTTCTTGAGTTTGCTGGCTGCAGGACACACCAGGATTTCGCTTCTGCAGGTTCGAGGTGGGGACAGGCCAGTAGGGCTGGGGCCAAGTCAGTGGACGTCCTCCTCTTCTTAGCTTTAGCACAGCTCTTCGGTCCTTCTTTTCTTGGCTGAGGAGGCAAGGTTCAGAGATGCCCCTAAATACTAGATTTAGGGGCATTACAGGTAAGTAAAGGTTGGGACCAATGGATCCCTTCCTTGGGATGGGTACACCCCCTATTATGCCACCCTCCAGTGCGAGGGGGGCTTATGCCTCACTCTGTTTGGCTGGGTCCCCCCATCTGCAAGATGGCGGGGACTGAGAGTTGTGCTTCACCTCACCTCCCTCACCTGAGGGGTGGGGTTGGCAAAGGTGGGCACACCTCCCTTCCTCACTTGGTTTTCCCGCCGATTCTCCCGCCCAAAGTGGGGGTCAGAACCGGTGGGGGCCAGTTGCTGGAAGCAGCACAAGGCCTGTGGAAGCTCACAAAGGCGGCAAGCCTTTGAGGCTTCCACCTCGTGGACCTGCCCATCTTGGTGGAGGAGGCTTGGCACCTCGTCCCAGGATGTGCATTGTTTCAGACCCCCGAGAGCAGCAGGCTCTCGACCCAGGGATCCAGAAACATGTCTGGTGGTTGCAGCTGGTGAGCAGCCACACAGCCTGGACACTAGTGTTAGGTCGTTTTTCAGGGGGCATCTCTAAGATGCCCTCTGTGTATTTTTCAATAAATCCCACACAGGCCTCAGTGTGGGTTTAATGTGCTGAGAAGTTTGATACCAAACTTCCCAGTTTTCAGTAAAGCCATTTTGGTAATGTGGAGTTCGTAATGACAAACTCCCAGCACCATATACTCTTAATGGCATTACTGCACTTACAATGTCTAAGAATTGGCTTAGACACTGTAGGGGTACAGGACTCCCGCACCTCTACCCTCACCACTGGCATAGTGCACCCAGCTAGAGGAGTGGCTGATCTATGCCATGGCTGTGGGTTGTAGGCATGGCACACAGGGATGTGTGCCATGTCGACTCTTCACTGTGTTCTGCACCAAAACACCCAGCCTGCAAACGCAGTGTGTGTGTTTAAAGGTACAGGGCCTCTAAGGGTGGCACAATAAGTGTGGCAGCCCTTAGAGGCCTTCCCTGGCCCCAGTGCCCTTGGTACCTGTGGTACCATTTACAAGGGGCTGACCTGTGGCCTGAGAGTGCCAATTGGGTTTTGTTTTCAATGCAGTTTTAGGGAAGAACATAGGCCCTGGGTACCTGTTTAGCAGGAGCCCAGGGCACACTCAGTCAAAGTACATCAGCAGTTTAGCAAAAAGTGGGGGCAACCATGCAAAAAGAGGGCACTTTCTTACAATTACTTTGCGATTACTTTTCAGATTCCTCTTTACAGTACTTTTTGTATTACTTTTTCTACTCCGTGTGATATGCCTAGATATCACACTGGGACATTTCCTAGACAAAGGTAAGAAAAAAACACTTTTGCAATAAAACATAGTTAATTAGGGTTCCTTACAAATACCCTCAGCACTTAGAGGTTTTTCAGAGGTAAACAGTCAATGCAATCCTGTGGAGGAAAATTAGGTTATCTGTTTGTAGGTAAGTAAACGGTCTTGAGGGTTGAGTTTCTGGGGTTAGAACAAGGGTTCACCCAGGGTCAAGGATGCACTCAAAAAGCACCCTCAGTGGCACTAGGGTGGCCAAATGCAGACTGCTGAGGCCCAATGTTAGCCTATAGGGCTAGGGGGCTGTCGGTGGGTGGCTGCTCTCGGGAAAGCCACAGTGTTGAGGGTGCAAAGCTCCTAGGGTTAAGCTCAGGGCAAAGGGGGATCCAAGTTAGCAGACAAGGTGCGCCCACAGTGGTGACAGGGTGCTGGATCGGCGTCGGGTACCTTGTTGGTTTCAATGGGAGATCTCCGGTCGGAACAAACACTGCAGGTTCGGACAAAGGGGCTTCCTGGATGTGACCACCGGTTGGAGAGGTAAGTTGGGATGCTGGGGGTTGTCTGGACACCGTCGTATGGGCCACCCAAGGCCGTGGGGCGTTTTGTGCAGGGGTGTCTTTAGGTGTCGGGCTTCCTTACCTGCTTCGGTTGCGGTCAGAGGGACCTCCAAATAGAGGCTGAAGGCTTCGTAGGGAGGCTTGAGGTAGATCCTAGGTCCGGATCGCTGAGGAGACCTCCTCGTGGTGTTGGGCCACTCGGGTGCAGAGTGGTGCAGACTCGCGGATTCTGCCTGAGCCAGAGTCTGGTTCTTGAGCTAGTCTGGTGCTCATGGGAGATTCTTTGTAGGGAAGGCAGGGCAGGTCGTCTGGGTTCTGGGGGGCTGCTGTTTGCAGGACACCCCAGGATTCCGCTGGAGGAGGTCTAGGTCGGGACAGGCCGGTAGGGCTGAAGCCAAGGCCGTTGGTGTCGTCCTCTTCTTCCTTCAGCACGGCTCTTCGGTCCTCCTCCTTCTTCTTGCTCGTCTGAAGAGGCAAGGTTCAGGTTGCCCCATAATACTAAATTTAGGGGTGTTTCAGGTAGGTACATGTCTGGACCAATGGGTCCCTCCCTTGAGGTGGCTACTCCCCCGATTATGCCCCCCTCCAGTGGGAGGGGGGCATAAGCCTCACTCTGGTTGGTTGGGTCCCCCCATCTTCAAGATGGCGGGGACTGAGAGTTGTGCTTCGCCTCGCCTCCCCCACCTGAGGGGTGGGGTTGGCAAAGGTGGGCACACCTCTCCTCCTATCTTTGTTTTCCTGCCGATTCTCCCACCCAAAGTGGGGGTCAGAACCGGTGGGGGCCAGTTGCTGGGAGCCAGGATGTTCTTTGTTTCCGGACCTCGAGAGCGGGAGGCTCTTGACCCAGGGGTTCAGAAACCTGTCTGGGGGTGGCAGCTGGCGAGCAGCCAGTCAGCCAAGACACTCGTGTTAGGTCGTTTTTCAGGGGGCATCTCTAAGATGCCCTCTGAGTGCATTTTTCATTAAATCCCACACTGGCAGTGTGGGTTTAATGTGCTGAGAAGTTTGATACCAAACTTCCCAGATGTCAGTGAAGCCATTATGGTGCTGTGGAGTTCGTAATGACAAACATCCAGACCATATACTCTTTATGGCTTTACAGCACTAACGATGACTATGAATAGGCTTAGACACTGTAGGGGTACAGACACTGTAGGGGTACACGGCTCATGCACCTGTACCCTCACCAGTGGCATAGTACACCAGCCTAGAGGGGTGGCTGACCTATGCCATAAGCAGTGGGTTGCAGCATGGCACACAGGTATGTGTGCTATGTCGACTTTTCTCTGCACCAAAACATGCAGCCTGCAAGAGGGAGGGGTCTGTCTGTCCATAGAGGCCTTCCCTGGTCACAGTGCCCTTGGTACCTATCGTACCTTTTATAAGGGACTTGCACATGGCCAGAGAGGTGCCAATTGGGGTTGCAAAGGTACAGTTTTAGGGAAAGAACTTAGGCCCTGGGTACCTGGTTAGCAGGAACCCAGAACACACTTAGTCAAAGAGCATCAACATCAGGCAAAAAGTGGGGGACAACCATGCAAAAAGGGGCACTTTCCTACAGACCACTACAGGTATTGTGCCTCATTCATGGCGAGGGGCAATTATTAAACCGATCCACTAAAAAGGAGACCGATGTATACCAGGAAATGAAAGGTTAGTATCATTGTTTGATTTACCTTTTTAAGGTCTATACAAAATTCATTCTTTACAAAAATGGCCTTTTTCCTCAGAACAGAAGGCGGCTTCAGGCCAAATCATTCGACAATGGTCCATTGTATGGTCCTCTGGCAGCTAAAATGAAATCTGTGAGGCTTGTGGGCAAATTATGCTGCTGTTTCATGCATTTAAAGGCCACCTTCGACATGGACGACAGAAAGTCACTTTGGAACAAACTGCAGTTTTAAACATCCATAAGGGCCTTCTGACAATGATTCATTAGTTTCACTGAAACATCTGGTTTCAGATTGACTTGACTAGGTTAGGTAATCTATCAGTAAAAAATACCAGTATATATCTGCCTGTGGCAAGGATGCGTGTTAACTCCTTTGTTAGTCAGCATATTTATTTCTGATCTACCTAAAGTGCTGACTGAGACAAACAATTTTTCTCCAAAAATTTGCAAATTGCACAAGCTGTGCTTAATGTATGCTAACGATTTAGTCCTAATGTGTAGGAAAGTGCCCCTTTTTGCTTGGTAACCCCACCTCCCCCACTTTTTTCCAGACATCTGATGTAACTTGACGTGCCCTGGGCCCCTGCCAATCAGGTTCCCAGGGCCTGTGTTCTATCCCAAAACAGTACCTTTGTACCCACAATTGCCACATATCTGGCCACATGTAAGCCCCTTGTAAAAGTTACTATGGGTACCAAGGGCACTGTGACCAGGGAAGGTGTCTAAGGGCTGCAGCACCTATTGTGCCACCCTTGGAGACCATGTATCTTAACACCCACAACCTGCCATTGCAGACTGCGTGTTTTGATGCAGAGAAAAGTGTAGAGTCGACATGACACACATCCCTGTGTGCCATGCCTGCAACCCACTGCCTGAGGCCCAGGTAAGTCACCCCTCTAGCTGGGTGCACTAGCCCCAAGGTGTATGTGCCCTGTACCCCTACAGGGTCTAAGCCCATTCTTAGACATTTTAAGTGTAGTAAAGCTTTAAAGAGTGTATGGTCTGGGAGTTGGTCATTGACAAACTCCACAGCTCCATAATGGCTTTACTAAAGACATTTTTTGCACTCTGCACCCGGCCGCCTCCTGTGTTGGTCGTTGGCCTCTGCAGCACTGACCATAACCCCACGAGATTTGCTCCCTCACCAGAGTGGCCTGCTCACCAGCAGTCCCTAACCGAGGGCCCCCTTAGCTCCATTGGCTAACATTGGGCCCCTGCACTCTGCACCTGACCTCCCCAGTGTCGCTGCTGGTGCAACTTAAGTGCCCATCTAGACCATGGGGAACCTTGGTCCTAAGCCCCAAAACTCCCATTTGTAAGTCGTGTACTTACCTGAGAAACCGCTAACACTTTTCTCCTATAGGAACCCACGTTAAGAGATTTTGGGCCTGAAAATGTTTTAAGTGTTAAACAAATGTTTGTACGAAAAGAAAGTAACTCTGCTTTAACTTAAGAATTGTCGTACTTGGCTGTAAGTGACCAATCCTAGTGTATGGTATCTTGGCATACCACCTCAAGTACCCAAAGGAACTAAAACGTAATCCTAGAGTAATGAAAAGTAACGTCTATGTAATTTAAACGGTTTCTAAAGCATTTACAAACCTGTAACGATTACAGTTTCAACCACAACTGCATTTCCTTGAACATTCTTGCATTTGAGAGTATATTTTACTTACCTGTGCCAAGTCCTGCTTGGTTCTAAAAATAAAACATAAGTATACCTTTTTTATACTTACCTAATTGGTCTGGATTCGGTCTCTGAGTGTGTGTCATCAGCCATGATTGAGTGAATACAATAAATGCTTAACACATCCTCTGGATAAGCCTAACTGCTCACCCACACTACCACAAAAAGAGCTGTTAGTACTTACCTAATTTAGCCTCTGCTGTACCTCTGGGGACTCCCTGGACTCTGTGTACACTATACCTTACTTTGGTATAGTATATACAGAGCCAGCTTCCTACAACTGGCAATATGGAATGAGAACAGTCCGTGAAAAGCACTGATTGGTGAGTTACTTTCAAGACTCCTGTGTGTGGGTCTGCAATGAGATTTTTTATTTATTTATTTAAATAGTGACCCAATATCCAAATTATATTTCATATGGCTATTGAGGTGTCACTTAAAATTGACAAATATTACATTCTCAAGAGAACAGTGCATCCAGATGTCACCGATGGTCATGTTTTTCAAAAGATAAATAAGAGAGATACTGTTGGATAATGGCCCTCACTGGAGGGTCTTCCCAAACGTCTTGTCTTCCTCCTCCTCTCTTTCTGACCTTTTCGTTGGCTTTAGGACTCGGAGCACTTTTCCACTGGTAACCAGTGTAGGAAGCTGGCTCTTTATATAGTGGACCAAAAAGAGGTACACTGTGTAAAGAGTCCAGTCAAACCCCAAAGGAATTGCAGAGGCACAAATTACACCCCACATGCTTTCTTTTAAAGTAGTGTGGGCGAGCAGTTTGGCATATCAGAGGGTAATGCTAAGCATGTATTGCACACACAAAGGCAAAGTGAGAGAGACACTCAATAAAGAAATCCAACAACAATTTATAAAAATAACAAATACTTTTATCTGAATTTAGATACCAAGATCATCAGAATCAGGTAAGTACTTTTCGAGTTAAGAATTTTTACAGTTCTCAAAAGTTGACAGTGCAATTTTTGGATCTGTAATGTTATCATGTGGGGGAAAACATGTACTACATTCGGGCACTTCACAGCGACTTACAGGACCAATCTCTTGGACTTGAGGTGAGTATTGGACAAGGTCCAAGGTCACACCAACAGGTCACCTCAGGAGGTTCTTGGGCGTCCGGGGGCAGAGGTGTGTTACGGCGTCTGGTGTCTCATTCACTTTAATGGGGAATGGCCCGGCTGCAAAGAGGCTGCATGCTGGGACTTGGAGACCAGTCTTGGCTGAACCAACAAGGGGGCCCAGGTCTCATGATGCTCAGGGACTTGGGTACACCTTTGGTCCTCTTCTCCTCGGGCCAGGGCTGCCGGGTGCAGAGGTGTTCTGAGGCGTTGGCTTTTTGACACAGAGAGACTTGCAGTAGAGGGGGCCTGCACACACAGGCTGTAGGCGGCGGCGTTAAGTTCAATGTGGGCAAACCCAAGGTGGGCTTTGTCTCTGGAGACCACACTGGCACTGTAGGCCCTCTTCAACTTGGGCTAGGGGACACGAGTGCAGTTGTGTTTTCCAGTGTCCGATTTGCGGCAGTCCGGAGTCTACACAGTTCTTTTTAATTGCCTGCAGGGGAGCAGCTCTAACTACTCCACTGGAATTCCTGGGCCTTTGTTGCAGGCAGGCAGTCCTCCCAAGCTTTGGGAGGCAAAGCAGCTGCAGGACAAGATGACTTTAGTGCAATCTGGCCAGAACAGAAGACAGATCGGCAGGGTTGGCGCCAAGTCAGTTGCTTCACCACAGTCCTTGCTTCTCGCAGCTCTTGTGTGTCCTTTTTCTTCTTAGGTCGGCGGGAATCTCATTTTCTGGTGCCAGGACTCCCTTAAGTACTCAACTTATGGGTGTTAGGGGAGTAGTCGATGGGCTACTTAACCTTATGCCCCTTATATGCCCATTTCATGTGGGAGTTCCTAATTTTGCCATCACCAAGATGGTAGACTTTTAAATTTTGTACTCTGTGTAATTATTAGTAAAAATTACAGGTCAGCCTTGTAGGACCTGTCACTTGTGGGAGTCTGCATACTTCCTGTGGTTTACATTTAATTATTTTCCTCCCTTTCATTCGAGTCTAACAAGATTAGCATCCCATTTTTCTTCCATCAGGGCAACTTGTTGTTGGTACAGCTTAGTGGGAGGCATAGGATAGATGTAGTTCCTGCAAGGAATTATTTACCAACTGCTTATAGAAGAGTTATGGGGAAGACAGTCATTATATGAAAGCTAAATATGATTCTGGCAACGTGCAAAAAGGATGTGAGAGAGAGAGATTCTTCCAATTATACCTGTGTATTAAATACTTCAATTTACTGCGAATAATTCTCAGACATTTGTTTATTAATGGTTGCATGCCTGCTTCCCGTCATCATCATCCACTTTAAGGAATGCAGTCAGATTATATGTTGCCATTGCTGTAAAAAAGTCCCATGGATGATGGAAAAAATATGCAAAACCTTGAGTTTCATTGAAATCTATTCAAAATGGAAGGCGAGATTAAATGTCTAATATGATGGAAAATGGTTTAAATGGGATTACTAACATTAACAGAGTTTTGCGATCATTGATAGTTGAGTTGCCAGGACCCAATGTGGGCAGTGAGATCTTTAACAAGCAGGTGAATCTAAACATAGTGCCTTTGCTTCTAAACTGGTGTTATATGTATTGTATTGTAATTGCATGTTCGAGGCATATGAGCTGTAGATCATATGCTTTAGCATAGATCGCCATCTGGTGTTGGGCCCAGATGTTTGCACTATGTTTTTGTTCGAAGAAGTCTTGTAGTCACGAGGTAGGTGACTCCTCCTTTCGGTGATAGTGCGCATGGGCATCGACTTCATCCTTGGATTGTTTTTTTCCGCCATCGGGTTCGGATGTGTATTGCTGCGCTCCGGTTCGGTACCGTTTTCGGACCCCTTCGACGCGCAATTCATTACCCTCGATGGTGTTCTCGATCGCGGTTCCTCATTCGACGCGCATCGTCTCACTTCGAAAAACTTTCTATCGGAAAACTCGTGGCAGGCCGTCGAGCCTACCCGTGCCAACCGCGCTAGCAGTCGATGGAACCAACTCCATTCAAGCTATGTCCCGGGTGTCGTGCTAAATTTCCACGCACCGACTTGCACGAAGTGTGCAATCTCTGCTTGTCCCCGGAACACGACGAGAAGGACTGCGACACGTGTCGATCATTCCGATCGAAAAAGACACTTCGTGATCGTCGGGCTCGACGCCACGAGATGCAACTTCAGAGCGACTCTGTTCCGGACATCTTCGGCGAAGATTCCGATACCCAACACCCAGCTCAAGGGGCAGAGGAAGAAGAGCAGATCTCCGTGTCCGAGGCCGACTCCGACATGGAAGAAGAGGAAGACATCACTCCGGGTCAGCGTACCGTGAGTACAGATCCCCCTGTGCCCATTCAACATAAGACAAAGGCTCCGGTCCCTCCTTCGCCCTCGGGTTCAGGTCGGCACCAACAAAAAGTTTCAGATGCTCCGGCCTGGCTCCGAAACAAAAAGAGAAGCCTTCTGGCTCGGGCTCTTGCCAGCCCCACTCTGATGTCCAACCGACACCTTCGGCACCAAGACATAAGACCAAGCATCCATTGGTCAACATACCTTCGACACCGAAAGGCTCGGACCCGAAACCTTCCACACTGAGAGGTTCGGAGCCCAAACCTGCCAAGCCTGAAGGCTCGGAGCCGAAGCCTTCCAAGGCCAAAGACTCTGAGCTGAAACCCTCCAAGGCCAAAGACTCTGAGCTGAAACCCTCCAAGGCCAAAGACTCTGAGCTGAAACCCTCCAAGGCCAAAGACTCTGAGCTGAAACCCTCCAAGGCCAAAGACTCTGAGCTGAAACCCTCCAAGGCCAAAGACTCTGAGCTGAAACCCTCCAAGGCCAAAGACTCTGAGCTGAAACCCTCCAAGGCCAAAGACTCTGAGCTGAAACCCTCCAAGGCCAAAGACTCTGAGCTGAAACCCTCCAAGCCCAAACACTCGGAGCGGAAGCCCTCCAAGCCCAAACACTCGGAGCGGAAGCCCTCCAAGCCCAAACACTCGGAGCGGAAGCCCTCCAAGCCCAAACACTCGGAGCGGAAGCCCTCCAAGCCCAAACACTCGGAGCCGAAACCTTCGGCGCCGAAATCACCACGTAAAGAGAATGACACTCTCCCCAAAGAGCCTCAGTCCGATGACACACCTTTGGACCCAAAACAGAAAAAGCTGGCGATAAACCCTAACACAGGACATATTCAGGCAACTCTTCCAAAAAAACGGAAAATTGACCCTACCAGAGGACTATCATATCCCCCTTAAGAAGAAGAATGTGGGTACTAACCCTTCTCCTCCTTATATTCCACCTCCTTCTTCTTCTCCTCCTCCTAATACTAACCTGGTTATCACACCATTAAATTCACCACCATCACCACTTACACCTGACCCACAGGATGAAGGGGATGGGGATCAGGATGCACCACAAGACACTGACCCTTGGGAGGATTACCACACCGATCCAAACACAGATAATGACCCTGATTTGTATCCCTCCAGACCCTCCCCACCTGATGACAACATTGGCTATGTCGAGCTCCTTAACAGGGCTGCTCATTATCATGGAGTAAAGCTTCACAAAGAGCCTTTAGAAGAGGATTTCCTCTTTGAGACACTTCCTCGCAAAGAGCTACTCATACCTTGCCAATGCTAAAAGGCATGTTAAAACACACAGACGAGGTATTTAAAGATCCTGTAAGGGCAAGAATAATCACACCTAGAGTGGATAAAAAATACAAATCAGCTCCTACCGATCCTATTTATATTAAAGGTCTGCTGCCCTTAGACTCTCTTGTAGTCTCCAACGCACGTAAGAGAGCGAACTCACAGGCCACAGGAGACACCACTCCTGACAAGGAGTCCAAGCTTATTGATGCCTCAGGCAAAAGAGTGGCTTCACAGGCAGCAAACAACTGGCGCATTGCCAACGCCCAGGCGCTGCTATCTCGTTATGACAGGGCTCATTACGATGAGCTAGAAAAAATCATGCAACATTTGCGTGACGAATATAAATCTAAGGCTAATGACCTTATTCAGGAAGGTAAACTCATTACCAACACCTCCATTAGATGTGCACTAGATGCAGCAGACACAGCAGCTCGTGCAATCAACACCAGTGTACCATTACGCAGACACGCTTGGCTCAGAATTTCTGGATTTAATCCGGAGGTGCAGACCTCCATACTTAACCAACCCTTTGACAAAGAGCATCTTTTCGGCCCAGCTGTTGATACCTTGCTGTAAAAGATGAAAAAAGACACTAAGGTCGCAAAGTCCATGGGGGCTTTACAGTTACCTGCCAGTAGAGGTTCTTTTCGCCGCTCATTTTACAGGGGTGGTTCAAACGGCATCCACTGAAAATCCATCCTCCTCTTACAAGGGCAACAACCAATCCCCCTCGTCCAGAGGTTATTCTAGAGGAGGTTTTAGAGGAAACAGTGGTAGGGGAAGAAGTAGAGGTAATTCCACACGCACTTCCCCTGCAAACAAACAGTGACTTCCTTCCGCTATCCCCCGATCATTCCACTCCTGTCGGGGGACGTCTCTCCCAATTCCTACCTGTCTGGAATTCAATCACCTCAGACAAGTGGGTGCTACAAATTATCCAATATGGTTACTGCCTGGAACTTACAAGCACTCCCCCAAATATTCTTCCAAGAGCACATGCAATGTCACCAGAACATCTCACCCTCTTAAAGCAAGAGGTTCTATCTCTCTTGGAAAAACATGCTATAGAGCCAGTTCCATTAACATATCAAAGGACCGGGGTATACTCCCTGTATTTCTTAATTCCCAAAAAGGACGGCTCTCTCAGGCCTATACTAGACCTCAGACAGCTAAATCTGTACATACAGTCGGACAACTTTCACATGGTCACACCAACAGGTGCTCCCACTAATTCAGCAAGGCGACTTTCTGTCCACTCTGGACTTAAAGGACACCTATTTCCATATTCCCCTTCACCCTGCTCACAGAAAATATCTCTGGTTTGTGGTGGACGGACAACATTATCAGTTCAAAGTTCTCCCATTCGGAGTAACTACAGCACCGAGGGTTTTCACCAAGTGTTTGGCAGTAGTCGCGGCTCATCTGAGAAGACAGCACATTCACGTCTTCCCCTACCTAGACAACTGGCTAATAAAAGCCAGCTTGCAACGAAGCTACCTACTCCACACTCGAAAGAGACAGTCCAACTGCTTCACGTCTTGGTGTTCACTGTAAACCTCACCAAGTCTCACCTCCAACACACAAGTGTATCTAGGAGCCACAATAGACACTCTCAAAGCTCTAGCGTATCCCAACCCAGTCAGGATCCGCAACATGCAAGCTCTAATATCACAGTTTCAGCCTCAACACTCATTACCAGCCCGAGTGTTCATGCAATTGATCGGAATGATGGCTTCTTGCATTTTAATTGTTCCCTATGCAAGACTTCAAATGCGTCCTCTACGGGAATGCTTAGCACGTCAGTGGAACCAGGCTCAAGGTCCGTTATCCGATCTGGTGTTGGTAGATGGCCGTACTCATCGCTTTCTGCAGTGGTGGAACATACAAAACCTTTCCAAGGGGCGGCCATTCGTCAACCCGGTTCCACAGATAGTGCTAACGGCAGACGCATCGCTCACTGGTTGGGGAGCTCATCTGGAAAAACATACCATTCAGGGCATGTGGACTCTGCAACAAAAACAACTCCACATAAACCATCTAGAACTGCTAGCAATTTTTCTAGCATTGAAAGCCTTTCAACTTCATCTAATAGGCTAAGCTGTCCTGGTTCGCACAGACAACATGACAGCGATGTACTACATACAAAAGCAAGGGGGGACGCACTCTCTCCAGCTCTCACAGTTAGCCCAGAGCATCTGGAGATGGGCCATACCTCAAAAAATATATCTCCTTGCAGAACATCTTCCAGGAGTAAACAACCAAGTTGCAGACCTGCTCAGTTGTCAACGACAGCAGATCCACGAATGGGAACTCCACCCTCAAGTTCTCCCATTCTTCAAAATGTGGGGCTTCCCAGAGATGGATCTGTTCGCACACCTAAACGCAAAATGCCCAAATTTTGCGTCCAGGCATCCACACCCATTGTCCAAAGGCAATGCACTATGGATGAATTGGTCAGGGATATTTGCTTACGCTTTTCCACCTCTCCCACTCATTCCGTTAGTGGTTCAGAAACTTAAACAGCACTCCCTGACGCTTATCCTAGTTGCTCCCACATGGGCCCGACAACCCTGGTTCACAACTCTGTTGGAGCTATCAGTAGTTCCCCACCAAAAACTACACCTTTCCCCCAGGTTTCTTACTCAGAACCATGGAGAAATAAGACATCCAGATCCCAATCAGCTCAACCTTGCGATCTGGCACCTGAAATCCTAGAGTTTGGCTACCTTAATCTTCCGCCAGACTGTATGAATGTTATCAAAGAAGCTAGACACCCTACCACAAGAGGATGCTACGCAGCAAAGTGGAAGAGGTTTGTCGTTTACTGTAACAACAATCAGATCAATCCACTAGAGGCTTCAATCCAAGACATCATTTGCTATCTATTGCACCTACAACGTTGCAATTTAGTGTACACATCCATACGCTTACATCTCGCTGCAATAGCTGCATATCTGCAAAATAGACAGCACTGGTCTCTTTTTAGAGTGCCTGCTATTAAAGCTTTTATGGAAGGACTTAAGACTCATTCCCCCCAGACTTCTCCAGTGTGGAATCTCAACATAGTCCTTACAAGACTCATGGGTCCACCCTTTGAGCCATTGCACAAATGTGAAATACAATTTCTCACCAGGAAGGTAGCCTTCCTTATAGCCATCACTTCTCTAAGAAGAGTCGGTGAGCTTCAGGCGCTAACCATAGAGGAACCATTTTTACAAATACACCAAAATAAAGTGGTTCTTAGGACTAACCCCAAATTTTTACCTAAAGTCATCTCTGCCTTTCATATCAACCAATCTGTTGAGTTACCTGTGTTCTTCCCTCAACCAGATTCAGTGGCAGAACGTGCCCTTCACACATTAGATGCCAAAAGAGCATTACTATACTACATAGAAAGAACAAAATCTTTTAGGAAGACCAAACAACTTTTTGTTGCTTTTGCTCCACCACATAAAGGCAATCCCATATCAAAATCAGGCATTGCAAGGTGGATAGTTAAGTGCATTCAAATATGCTACATTAAAGCTAAACGCATATTAACAGTTCCCCCTAGAGCACACTCTACACGCAAACTAGGGGCTTCTATGGCATTCTTAGGAAACATACCCATAGATGACATCTGCAAAGCTGCAACATGGTCTACACCACACACATTCACAAACCACTATTGTGTTGATGTGTTAGCAAGACAACAAGCTAGTTTTGGCCAGGCAGTTTTACGAACACTATTTCAAACCACTGCAACAGCTACAGGTTAACCACCGCTTCAGAAATAACTGCTTTATAGTCTATGCTAAAGCATATGATCTACAGCTCATATGCCTCGAACGCAAAATGCTACTTACCCAGTATGCATCTATTCTTGGCTTATAGAGCTGTAGAGTCATATGCGCCCACCCGCCTCCCCGTGTACCTTTACCTGTTGCAGTGATATCTTACTTAGATACAATTTACATGGACATCTATCTTTACTACTTTACTAACTCCATCATCACCCTTTATGGCAAAACAATCTAAGGATGGAGTCGATGCCAATGCGCATGATCACCGAAAGGAGGAGTCACCTACCTCGTGACTAAAAGACTTCGTCGAACAAAAACAAAGTGCAAACATCCGGGCCCAACACCAGATGGCGATCTATGCTAAAGCATATGACTCTACAGCTCTATATGCCAAGAACAGATGCATACTGGGTAAGTAGCATTTTCCTTGCATAGCGCTTACTACCCCTGACGAGTTGAATCGGTTTTCCGTAAGCAATTTAAGTTCAACATGGCATAGTAATGTTCATTTATTGTTGGCTACGCTTTTTGTGTCTATTGGCGATTAATTCTTTGATTCATGCTTTGTGCCTTCTTTGTTCAAATCCAGGAGGATTATGACCAGGCTTTCCAGTACTACTATCAAGCTACACAGTTTGCTTCTGCTTCCTTTGTGCTGCCGTTTTTTGGCTTGGGCCAGATGTACATCTATAGAGGTGACAGAGAGAATGCATCACAGTGTTTTGAAAAGGTTTTGAAAGCATACCCTAACAATTATGAGACAATGAAAATCCTTGGATCTCTTTATGCTGCTTCTGACGACCAAGAAAAAAGGGACACTGCAAAGGTAAGATCCACTGTCTAACAGCTTTGGAGTTGGAGAAACATGATTCCTTTGCTACAGTCTTTAGCTTGATTTGGGGTTTTGGGAGATCTATGGAACATCATATTGTACCGCAACCTCGGTTGAAATAATGACAGCCATGCTTTTTTAATGAGATAAAGTGTATTCAAAACCATATGACAGCAAACTGCTTTAAAAAAAAATTGGTAAAATGCAGGCAGATTTGTAACTTTCAGTAGCTTTTTAAGGATGCATATTGATTTTTTTTTTTCTTTCAGAAAAGCACATAAAGTGCTCTTAAAACCTCTTCCCACACCCAACAATTGGGGCATTTCAGCAGTGTAGATGGTTTGAAATCTTTGGATACTTAATAAAAAAATGTATATGCCAGACGACCTTCATGTTCACTCATATGCAGCCCTTCCTCCACAAATACATCTTCCTTTGCCCTCCTCCCTGCTCAGTTTCTTTATTATTTGATTGATGTTACAGTAATGAATCTTTGAATGCTGCCTCTGTTCTTAGTGTCACGGTAGGAAAGTGCCCCTTTCTGACATGGTCACCCCCACATTTTACCTGGTATTTGTTGTGATTTTGACTGGAAGTGCACTGGGTTCCTACTAACCAGGTCCTTGGTGCCAGATCCCTTTCACAAAACTGTACAATTTTTTCCCCAATTGGAAATACCTTTAGCGCTCCCTGTAAGTCCCCAGTAAATGGTACCCTGGTACCTAGGGCAGGGAGGCTAAAGAGGGTCCTTGAGGGCTGCAGCACAAATGATGCCACCCTAAGGGACCCCATTTCAAACACATACAGACTGCCACTGCAGGCTGCGTGTCTTGGTGCAGACAAAAGTGAAAACACGACATTGCACACATCCCTGTGTGCCATGTCCACAGACATTGCATGAAATATAAGTAAGTCACCCCTACAGCAGGCCTAAGGCATGGTGCACTATACTACTTGTGTGGACATATCTGCTTGAGCAGTTATGCCCCTGTGCTGGTCAGTTTCATTCCTACCAGTACAAGTGATCAGGGAAACCATTTTAAGTACATGTGCTGGACACTGGTGAAAACTAGTTGCCCAGCTACATGATGGCTTCACTGAAGGCAGGGATGTTTGGTATCGAAAATCTCTTAATAAAAAGCCCACACCGATCCCAGTGATGGATTTATTTATACATGCACCCAGGGGGCTCCTTAGAGGGGCCCCCTGAAAACCTACCAACTACTGGTGTGCTAACTGACGGATCTTAGCCAGCCTGCCACCACAGATGTGTTTCTGACTCCCAAGGGTGAGGTCCTTCGCTCTCAGGAGGTTAGAAACAAAGCGTTCTCAGGCAGAGGGTATAAAACCCCCTCAACCAGGATGACCGTGAATTAGCATTCCAAGGCAGGAAGCTTCAAAGTACCCTTTCCGCTGGAGGTGACCTGCTGGTGCTGCCTTGGACCTTGCCCCATACTCGCCTTAAGTCCAGGAGATTGGTCTCGTGAGTCGCTGTACTCTACCTGTATGCTGCATTTGTTTTTCCTCCCATAGGATAACATTGCAGCTTCTGAAAAATGCGTGTCGACTTTTGAAAACTGAAACAATTTCTATCTCGAAATGTGCTTACCTGATCGTATTGATTCTGGTGCCTAAATATATATAAAGATATGTGCTATTTTTATAAATAGGCGTGGAGCCCCTTATTGAGTCGTGTGCATCGTTTATTAACTGAGTGTGTATTTTGCAGATGTCTAACACTCCTCTCTGATGAGCCTAAGGCTGCTTGACCACATTACCCCCTAGGAGAGCACTTTGGGATTGCTAGAGAAAGCCCATGTCCAATCATGAGGGAATACCTGGACTCTTTGCATGATATACCTTTTTTTGGTATATCCTATAAGGCGCCAGCTTCCTACAGTCACTGCCTAGCCTAGTTTGTTTTAAATCATGAGTTTCCCCAGACATCAGGATTGTACACTTGTGTTATTATTTAAGTGTTTTTCTGTATGCTTCTTTCTAAGCTTCAAAGAGTTTTCAATGTGCGAGAGCCAGTGTGGCACTGCCATACCACACAGGCCAGACCACCATTTTTTTAAAAGAGTGAATAGTCCACCCCGGTGTTTTCATGCATGCAAGTTTCTAGACATTCCTTGCGAAGTAGCCTGTATCTAAAGCAACCGATGGGCTAACGCACAAGAAGACCTCTGGGTCAAGGTCGCCACTCCTCAGATCCCCGTAGCGAAGAGGCACAGCTCCTGATGAGCTCTGATTCGTGCCCCGGTTGCTCCACTCGCGCTGCCTCCCGCTCTTGACTAATCTCCCCTTATAGTACTGTTTCCCTGTTGATAATTTTCATTTATTTTCTGATTGTATTTTTTGTATAACTCCTTGCCCATTTTCCAGTATTTGTGTATCTCTCCTATTGTTTTGGTATTTGTTTGCCTCGTTATCGCTGTGCTCAGCTGTCCTCACAACCGGCTTGCGCCGCTCTCTTGCCCCTCCCTCCTCCCTGGGACTACTTAATGGAGGCCGATGTGCGGCCGCAGTGCTGATGCCGCAAAGGCAGGCCTGTCTGCGCCTGGACCGCGTCCATCACCAGGACCCCATATCCCACAGCCCGCCATCGCTACTCCGCCAACGAACAACTGCTTACTGTCTCTCCCCTCGCCACAAACGGACCCTTTCACCTGCCACCACTGCCACTTCTCCTGCAACGTCAGAACCAACGCAACCTCTAATCGGACTCTAACAACCCTCCAAAGACCACAGCTCCACTGCAATCTCCTCAACTTCAGGTCCCTCGACAAGCACTCCATGGAGGTCTGGGACACATTAACCACACACGCTCCAGGCGAGGGATTATATCGCAGAACTACAAGCTTCTGAAAATGGGATGGCGGTAATCAGACATCCCGCTTTACCGTTCTCTGCAGACACTGGGTCAAGCACCAGATTGAAGAGACTCCAGCTCAACACAATGGGAGATGAGTTCCCAGTGGGAAACTTCATAGAACCGCGCCAGGCCCTGGAGGGAGAAGAGTTTGGTGTACTACACATAATGACTTACTACCAGCTCTGGGATGCACTGCGCGCCAGTTATTCTTCCTTCCCAGCAGCGCCGCCCACTTCCCAGCTTCCTGAAGAACCCCTCTCCCTGCAAATTGATAACGGGGGTATACACTGAAATACAGCGCACAGCGCCAGTATGCGTCCCTAAAGCGTGTCAGGAATGGGAGGCCCAGCTGGACATACCTATTTCAGAAGAACAGTGGACATTCTGCTGTGCGCAGGCAAGAGAACTGTCCCCTAACTATATGCTGCATCTAATTCATTTTAAATTCCTACACAGATTATATAGAACACCAGAATGGCTACACAAAGTAGGCCTGATTGATGAAGAGTGATACATGAGGTGCCTGGCCCCTAGCGTGACTTTCCTGCACCTGTCCTGGGACTTTGTCCTGGGACTTCCCCAACATCAACCAATACTGGGGAGTCATCTTTGATGCAATAGATGCAATGTTAGGTCTACATATAGAATGCTCCCCCTGATTGCGCTGCTGGGATATGTAGGGGATGCACCTGTAGGTAGCAGGAAATTAATTTCCATGCTCTTGCGACTAGCCAAATGACGTATTGCGATGTGCTGGGGTTGCCACCAGGTACACCGTGGGAGGACTGGCTCCGAGATGCAGCGTTCTGCCACGGGCAATTGTCTGCCTACTGGGATCTCATGCCTATCCAAGCTCGCCCCTGGGATATCTGGGAGCCGCTACAGACCTACCCACGTCTTAATGCGAAGGATGAAAGTTGATCTCACTCCCCTACCCCTGTAGTTGCTGAATACGTCTGAGAGAAATGGTTCAGACTGATGGCAATTAGCAATGCTACAACGATAGGGCACAGCATGAGGAGGCCGGCCGCTCCACCTCGCTCACCCTTCCATCCCCCCTCTGTTTTCTTTTCCTTTTTACTTGACCCGCTCTGTGGGGTAACCTGAATCTCAGTATATAACTGTGTGTTATTACGATGATGGGCTCCTGCATAGTAGAAGATATGTACAAGTTGTATGGAGCTCTGGCTCCTTCTTTATGTACAAATGAGAGCGCGCTGCCATAATATCCTGCTTGTATCCACAGATGTTTTCAATAAACGGAAATAAAAAAAATAAAAAAACTTCGACCTCGAAGACCACGTCGACTCCAACACCACCGTGCTTCTCAAACATGAGCATCATCGGCCTTGCTCAGCTGGTCACCGCCCCCACGCACCACGCAGGACACACCCTGGACCCCCTCTTCTCCACCAACAACCGCACCAAGTTCTCCCACACCACTGAGCTGTCGTGGACAGATGACCGCATCGTTCACTTCTCCATCTACGGCCCTCTGGAAGCCCCGTGAGACACCCCTCCCTTTCCCGTCGCAACTGTGGCAAAGTCACCAAACCCCTCTGGACCACTACCCTAAATGAAACCAGACCACCCGCCGCCGACTCCCTTGAACTCAACATCCAGAATTTCTCCACCTGGATCACCTCAACCGCCGACACCATTGCCTCACGGAAGAACACTCCCAGGGGAAGAACCACCAAGCAAGCCACCTCTGAACTTCTGACCCTCAAACGCCACTGAAAGACTTTGGCGATCAGGCAAGACCCCCGCAAACCGCAACTCCTTCGGGGCCGCACTGAACAGCTACCACCAACGGCTCAAGGAAACCAAGAAAGAAGGCCACACCAACCACACAAAAGAACTCTTCAACATGGTCTGAGAGTTCGCCTATCTCTCCGCCACTGATAACACCGTCTGCCCTTCCTGAGCCCTCTGCGACTTCTACAGCAACTTCAACCCTCAACCTACCAACCTCACCCACCCCAGCACCCCTAGCAACACCTCCCTCCACCGAATCACTGAATGGAAGCAACTCTCACCGGAAGACACAATTTCTATCATGAACTCCATCCACTCTGGATCCCCCTCTGACCTCTGCCCTCATCACATCTTCAATCTAGGAAGTGAAGCCATCGGAGCCCCCCTCGCAGGACTCCTCAACACCTCCATCACTACAGCCACCGTACCCGATGCATGGAAGCACACCAAGGTCAAACCCCTCCTGAAGAAACCCACAGCTTACCCCAACGAACTCAAAAATTACTGACCCATTTCACTCCTACCCTACACGCCAAAGTTTGGACAAGGCCATCAACCTCCAGCTTAGCAACTTCCTCGAAAAGAACAAATTGCTTGATCACTCCCAGTCAGGATTCCGACCTAACCACAGTACTGAGATCGCCCTGATCGCAGCCACGGATGACATCAGGCGACTCCTCAAGCAAGGCGGCTCTGCCGCCCCCATTCTCAACGTCCTCTCAGCAGCCTTCGACAGTCTCCCACCACACCCTCATCACCAGACTCCACCACATAGACATCCAGGGCAAGGCTCTCGACTTCCTCTTGGAGCATTCACCTTCCACCATTCGCCTCTGCACCCAAAGACATCGAATGCGGCGTCCCCCAGTGCTCCTCTGTAGGAAGCTGGCTCTGTATATACTATACCAAAGTAAGGTATAGTGTGCACAGAGTCCAGTGGTTCCCCAAAGGTTTATAGAGGCTAAAGTAGATAATGCCTTGCTCTTTATTTGTGGTAGTGTGGGCGAGCAGTAAGGCTTTATCAGAGGGTAGTGTTAAGCATTTATTGTACACACTCAGGCAAGAAATTATAGCACACACTCAAAGACTGAACCAATTTGTTTTATATAAAAATATTATTTAGTTGTATTTTATTGATAGAACCAAGCAGGGCTTGGCACAGGTAAGTGTAATAGTACTTTGCAAGAATAATGCACTTGAATACAGTTGGTTTGGGTACAAGTAAGTTAATTATTCAGAAACAGTTGACATTATTTTTCAGTTACTTTGCAATTACTTTATGATTACTTTTTAGATTACTTTTTCTACTCAGTGTGATATGCCTACATATCACACTGGGACATTTCCTAGATAAAAGGTAAGCAAGTCAGTTTTTGTAAACACACAGTTTCTTAGGTTCACATACAATTTCCAACTCCACACCTCAAACTTTTTTGACAGAAAAGCAGTCAATGCAATCCTATGGGAGGAAATGAAGTTATTGGTTTAAAGGGAAGTGAAGTACTTGGTTTTCGGAGTTGGGTTTCTGGCGTTAGAACAAGGGTTCCCCCAGGGTCAAGGATGCACTCCAAGAGCACCCTCAGCTGCACTAGGGCGGCCGGGTGCAGACTGCTGAGGCTCAATGTTATCCAATGGGGGATAGAGGACCTCCGGTTGGTGGCTGCTCACGAGCAGACCACAAGGTTGAGGGAGCAAAGTTCTTGGGGTTAAGCTCAGGGCAAAGGGGCGTTCAAGTTAGCACACAAAGTGCACCCACAGCAGCACAGGGGCGTCCGGCTGCAGGGTGTGCTGTTTTGGCATCGGGTGGCCTGTTGTTTTCAATGGGGATCCTCCGGTTTCAACAAACACTGCAGGCTCGAGCACGAAGATATTCTGGAGGCGACCACCGGTTGGAGAGGTAAGTTGGGATGTCGTAGGATGCCGGGACACCGTCGTTTGGGCCACCCAAGTCTGTGGGGCGTCGGGTGAAGGGGTGTCTTTTGGCATCAGGTTTTCCTTACCACCTCCGGTCATGGTCTGGGGGGGATCCTCCAGCTAAGGGCTGCAGGTGTCGTCGGGAGGCTTGAGGTAGGTCAGGATCGCTGGGGAGACCGCCTTATGGTATTGGGCCACTCTAACTCGGGCCGTGGGTGTCGGGTGCAGAGTGGTGCAGACTCGCGGATTTGGCCGGAGCCAGAGTCTGTTGGTAAGCAAATCCGGTGCTCACGTGAGACAGCTTTTTCACTGAAGAAGGCAGAGCAGGTCCTCCGGGTTCTGGGGGGCTACTGGCTGCAGGACACGCCGAGATTCTGCTGGAGCAGGTCGAAGTCGGGACGGGCCAGTAGGGCTGGGGTCAAGTCAGTTGGCGTCCTCCTCCTTCCTTCAGCACAGTTCTGCGGTCCTTCTTCTTCTCTCTTCTTGTCTGAGGAGGCAAGGTTCGGGTTGCCCCTAAATATTAGATTTAGGGGCGTTTCAGGTAGGTACAGGTTGGTATCAGTGGGTCCCTTCCTTTGGGTGGGTACACCCCCTATTATGCCACCCTCTAGTGGGAGAGGGGCCTAAGCCTCACTCTGGTTGGCTGGGTCCCCCCCCATCTTCAAGATGGCGGGGACTGAGAGTTGTGCCTCGCCTCGCGCACCTCTCCTCCTATCTTGGTTTTCATGACGATTCTCCTGCCCATAGTAGGAGTCAGAAACGGTGGGGGCCAGTTGCTGGGAGCAGCAACTGGCTCAGTCTGCTCACAAAGGTGGCAAGCCTTTGAAGCTTCCCCTTCGTGGACCCTGCCCATCCTGGGGGAGGATGCTTGGCACCTCTCCCCAGGATGTGCTTTGTTACAGGACCCCGGGAGTGGGAGGCGCTCGACCCAGGGGTCCAGAATCATGTCTGGTGGTGGGCAGCCACTCAGCCAGGACACTAGAGTTAGGTCGTTTTTCAGGGGGCATCTCTAAGATGCCCTCTGAGTGCATTTTGCATTAAATCCCACACTGGCATCAGTGTGGGTTTAATGTGCGGAGAAGTTTATTACCAAACTTACCAGATTTCAGAAAAGCCATTATGGTGCTGTGGAGTTTGTAATGACAAACTCCCGGACCATATACTCTTTTTGGCTTTACTGCACTTACAGTGCCCAAGAATAGACTTAGACACTGTAGGGGTACAGGGCTCATGCACCTGTACCCTCACTAGTGGTATAGTGCACCCTGTTAGAGGGGTGGCTTACCTATGCCAGAGTCAGTTGGTTGTAGGCATGGCACACAGGGATGTGTGGAGAGCTGTTACGCCCCAGTCGCACAGCAATATCCATGCCTGTACAAAATACTCCATCTCAATTTAGTAATCCATGTTTAACCAATTTATTCTGTTTCATCCAGCATTACTTCATTTCTTTCACCATCCACTTGTAAGGTTGCATGCTTTTCCATTGCTTCTAATGCTAGAGATATGCCCATCCGGGCCTTTTTCTAAAGCACGTGTGGAAATGCATCGTTCATCCAAGGCAGTCTGCATCAACCCAATGCATTTCGGGCTAGATAGCCCTTCTTAAGGGGTAACTACAAATTTGAACAAGCATTTGCAATGCAATCGGTCTCGCCTTTGGGACCTTATATGTATTTAGCTATGCAGCACATTAGCCTGGGTGCTGGAACATCCACTGTTCTTTAACATGGAGGGAAAGTAAGCACCAAACTGCGTGGCACGCTAGGTATGGGAACACTTGGAGAGAAATATTGCCTTTCAGCGGGAAATGGTATAGTCCAAAGCTCTGTTTTTAATATAAAATCAGGGCCTTCAGCGGTCATATCACTGAAAATACAAGATTTGAAACAATATTATTGTCTACGGGTGCTCGTGGAAGACCATTTCTATGGACTGGAATCTAGAGAATGCTAAAGTGATTCTGGTATTTTACTGACCTCTGCTGGTTGTTTTCTATCAAGAAAGTTAAATAGAGGCAGTTGGCAGAAAATTTTTTAAAAAAAGAAAGTCCCTAAGCAGAAAGCAATTCTGGTATTTTACTGACCTCTACTGGTCGTTTTTAGGTCTCGTCTAGCGTTGCAGCGCATGCGCTGCTCACTCGGCGAGACCTATAGTGCGAGAGTAGATTTGAGAAGGGGACTTGAAGCCCCGCCCCTCATTTTCATTGGCTGACGTCACCGTTTATGCTAAACGGTGGCCTGTCATTGGAAATGAGTTTTTTTTGTTGACGCCCTTTCGCCTTTTCGTCTGGCCGATCCGGACAAGGTAGTCTGCTTTGCGGCTGTCGCAAAGCAATTTCTTATCTTTATGGGGGCATCTGTTTTCGCTCAGCCCCGTGTTTATTTTTGCATGGCGCTTTCACTTAAAGTGAAAGCGCGATGCAAATATAAACCGCGGCTGAGTGAAAACAGATTGAAGTTTCTGCAATGGCTCGAGAAGAAAGTGTGTCTAAAGCCCGCGTGCTTGGCCCAGAGCACTCCACAGCTGCACACACGGGTAAATATTCAAGGTTTTCGCCCCTAGCAGCCAGCCGGGCACCCGAGGCCAGCAATGAATCACCGAACTCCGTGGTCATTCACCCTGCGAGGTGCAGACCATCTTACAGACGCTCCATTTAGCTTCAAGGCGCTACACTCTGGAGCCCGCTCCAAAGACACCTCAGAAGTGAGAACCACACAAAACTCCACCGAGGGCGAAAGGTCACCTCTTCTGCCAGCTACCCCAGACATCTTGACATCGCGCCCGGTCCTAACTCCTTGGGTCAGTCCTGGCTACTTCCATTCAGCGAGTTGCTCTTTTACAAGCTCATAGAGTCCCATTGCTTAGCGCTAGAAAGTGCCTTGACAGCGCAAGAGAAAAACTCTTAAAATAAATAGAGGGGACAAACGAATGCAGGCAAATACATATGGGTGAGTTTATTAATATGAACACGCGGGCAACGAAACGTGGCACACGGAGAGGAGGCAGGGGCCACGGCGGATGCGGGAGAGAGACACTGGAGTGACAGGCGAAGAACATGACAAACGGAAGAGGTGGGTAGCCAGAGTGCCGAAATCACCACGCTGCCTCACCGTCCTCTTTCACTGGCCATTACCCACCTGTCCTCACCTCGTCTGTCTCAGTCCTTTTCATCTCTTGAATCCATGGTCTCCCATCTCTCTAGTTTGTCTCCAGTTCAACCCCTTCTAAAGCTTTTTTACCCTCCCAATTTTTCCTTGCCGCTTCCCTTTCTCTCTCCTCCTCTTCCCATTACTTAAAAGCTCTTCTTTCTCTCCATCTTTGTTCTCCCTCTTCCTGCCTCTCCCCTCTTTGTCATCACTCCACGTTTCCGTCTCCCTCTCCCGGTCCCCTCTTTCCGTGCCTCCCTTCCTCTCGCCCGCCTCCTTTGTCTTTCTTTGATCTAGCCCCTCCTCTGTCCCACTCTTCGTATACCCGCTCTCCTTTCTCAGCCCTGGGCAACGGCTCCTCCTTTCTAGACCTTGCACGTACACTCACTTTTCCTATTGTCTCCCACTTTCATCAACGCCCCCTTACCTCACCTCTCCTCCTTCAGAATCGATCAGAGCGACTTCGTGGAACGTTTTTAAGTGCTGGGGAATTGCATCTGAATGTGCCGAGTAGCGAAGAATAAATAGAGAGGCGGTGCGATCGCTGCAGGCCAATTGCCCGTGTGCTCCGATTCCCAGGGGGGCAGTCTTGAGTGGGCTCCGTTATGAGTGCACGCAGATCCTGGGTGCAGTCTGCATCTGAGCAGCGCTGCTCCGAAGTGGAGTTTGGCTCTAAGTTGGCGCCTGTCCTCAGTGCGCTTTAGTTTCGAGCGCGGCTCCCATGCTTCTGAATGTGTGGCTAGATTTAAGCGCAGACTGGCTCCGTGTGAGTGCTAGACCGGAGATCCCCCCCTTGTGGGTTTCCCAATCTCAGGGTCCCTCAGCTTGACTCAGCAGGATCCCCTGGCCCTCGTGCTCGATGCTGCTCCCTAACCGTGGTACCCAATCAATCCTCCTGCACACACATGACAGACATGCCCAACACTTATTCAGAATCATGGAGTTTATTCTGAAAAAAAGGAAAAACCTGCACCGATCCTGGTGTAGAACAGGCCATGGAGGGGTAAAGCAGCCCAGGGGGCGTGGCTTGTAAGGAGTGCACCTGTTCTGCGGTATGACAGGCACTGTGTGGTATGCTATAGTGCAGACTCTTGGGGTGGCCACGTTCTTAGGGCAGGCTTTGTTTTGGGGTACATAGATGCAGACACCGCGCTATGCAATGCAATAGGTGTTGCTTTTGGTATTGTAAATAACAATGCCTTTTAATTTTTTTAAAGGCATTGCCATTTACAATGTCAATAGCTCAAAATAATGTCATTGCGAGACCTATTGCATTGTAAATGCTTGTCTATCAAGACAGTTAAATAAAGGGCAGTTGAACAGAAAAAAAGTCCCTAAGCGGAAGCAGACAAGTCCTAGGGCTCATCTCCAGAGCCAACAAAGTACATACACATATAAGTATATACTAAAGTATATACAAGAGGTCTCGAATGCTCGACCTAAAAAAACACCATTACTTCTTATTACCGCATTTAACATGTCATGATCTATTCTACTCTCATTGCGTTGTATAAGATCTCTAAACCATGCATTACAAAACGCAACCCTTCGTCTGCCAGCACTTTTTTGATGTTTATTGATCATTCCCAAACTCTCCCAAAATGTGCTGCTGCATATAATTAACAATTACACTATTTCATTTCCAAAATGTCATCATTTCACACACTCAATGTTTTCCATCTCATTAATCATGTAAGGTTAACATCAAGCTCACAAGAGGAAGTTATTGCTGTTTAATGAGAACCATCAGAGCGTGTCGAAGATCATTAGTCTTTTATTGTAAATATCTTCCATTGACGTGATTAATCAGATGGAAAACATAGAGTGTGTGAAATGATGACATTTTGCAAATTAAATAGTATAATTGTTAATCATATGCAGCAGCACATTGATGGGAGGGATGCAGTGGCTTATGGGATTTGTATTTCATACAGCACGTGGGGCTTCTAGATGGGGAGTTTGTTACATTTATGATTGGCACACATAGGAGGGTGTGGTCCCATTCGTGGAGTTAAACAAATGGGAGTGTCACGTGGGAGAGGGTAGTTGAGCACTTTTGCGGTTGAGTTTTGAAAAGCGGCTGAGGCTGTTTTTTTCGGTCGAGCGGAAGATGACGTTTTTGCAGGTATTTTTGATAGTTTGGTTTGCTTTTCTGTTTTGAGCACGGTGTGTTAATGGGGTGGTTACACGGGGGAGACTGGAGGGGATAGAGCAGGGAGGGGTTATGTCTGTGGAGTTGTAATGGGGAGGGTTACGCAGGTAATGGTATTGTAGAGGTTTGGATAGTGACTGAGGCTGGTTCACCATTGAGTGTAGGAGAAAGATTCAGTAGACACTGTACTGTTCGTTTCTTGGTGTGGGAAGATGGGATGGTTAATTAACCAGGGTGTAAGGGATTATGGGAGCACACAGATTAGCAAGGCACGTAGGGCATCACGTTTTGGGAGAATTTTGGAATAATCAAGTTGTTGTGGGTTAAAATAAACATCAAAAAAGCGCTGTTAGACGAAGGGTTGCGTTTTGTAATGCATGGTTTGGCGATCTTATACAACGCAATGAGAGTAGTATAGATCATGACACAAGTTAAATGCGGTAAAAAGAAGTAATGTTTTTTTTCTCTCCAAATTTGTATAGTTACCCCTGAAGAAGGGCTATTTAGCCCGAAATGCATTGGGTTGATGCAGACTGCCTTGGATGAACGATGCATTTCCACACGTGCTTTAGAAAAAGTCCTGGATGGGCATATCTCTAGCATTAGAAGCAATGGAAAAGCATGCAACCTTACATGTGGATGGTGCAAGAAATGAAATAATACTGGATGAAACTGAATAAATTGGTTAAACATTGATTACTAAACTGAGATGGAGTATTTTGTACAGGCATGGATATTGCTGTGCGACTGGGGCTTAACAGCGCTCCACACCTGATTTGGGGGGGGGGGGGGGGGAGGGAGAATATATATATATATATATATATATATATATATATATATATATATATATTTATATTACAGGGCCTCTAAGGGTGGCACAATAACAGCTTCAGCCCTTAGAGGCCTTCCCTGGGTACCTCTGGTACTATTTACAAGGTACTGACCTGTCGCCAAAGAGTGCCAATAGGGTTGTTTTCAATGCAGTTTAGGGAAAGAACATAGGCCCTGGGTACCTGTTTGGCAGGAACCCAGGGCACACTCAGTCAAAGTACATCAGCAGTTGGGCAAAAAGTGGGGGCAACCATTCAAAAAGAGGGCACTTTCTTACAACAGGGCCCTTCGTACCTATGCTACCTTTTACAAGGGACTTATATGTGGCCAGGGAGGTGCCAATTTGGGGCTACAAAGTACAGGTTTACGGAAAGAACATAGGCCCTGGATACCTGGTTGGCAGGAACCCAGGGCACAGTCAAAGAGCAACAACATCAGGCAAAAAGTGGGGGGCAACCATGCAAAAAGGGGCACTTTCCTACATCCTCCCTCAGACCCACCCTCTTCAACACATACATGACATCTCTAGCCAACATCGTCTCCTACACCGACGACACTTAGCTTGTCCTTTCTTTCTCAGTAAACCCAGACACCGCAAGACTCAACTTCCAAACCACCATGACCAACATCTCCACCTGGATGAAAACCAACTACCTAAAACTCAACTCAGACAAGACAGAGCTATTCATTTTCAGAAACAAGACCTTCCCTTGGGACGAGACCTGGTGGCCCTCGACCCATCACTCTCGCCGTCTGATCACGCACGCAACCTACCTTGGCATCATCCTGGACACCCATCTCCCCATGAAACAACAGATCAACGCCGTCTCCTCCGCCTGCTTTTACACCCACTGTATGGTCCGCAAGATTTTCCAGTGGATCCCCACTTTGACCAGGAAGACAGTAACCCAGGCCCTCATTTCCAGCCTTCTCGACTACAGCAACGCCATCTACGCCGGAACCACCAAACAGCTCCTTAACCGCCTCCAAACCATCCAGAACTCGGTGGAAAGACTCATCCTCAACCTTCCCAGAAGCACCAGGATCACTCATCACCTCAGAGCCCTCCACTGGCTTCCCGTTCAGAAGAGATGACTCTTCAAACTCCTCACTCACGCCTACAAAGCCCTCCACAAAACCGGACCCACCTACATCAACAACCGCCTAGCCTTCTAGTAACTGACCAGAGAGCTCCGCTTCACCACCCTCACCTTAGCCCACATAACACGCATCCATCGCAGCTGATACGGTGGCTGCTCTTTCACCTACCTCTCCGCCAAGTCCTGGAACAACCTCCCCCACCACCTGCGCACGACCCCCTCTCTGAGGGAGTTCAGGAAGCAGCTGAAGATCTGGCTTTTCGACCTCCAACTCTCTCCGACCGAGGATCGCTCAAACCACACAGCACCTGGAGACCCCCCTCAGGGTGACAAGCTGCGCTATATAAGCCCTGGTGATTGAGTGATTGAAGACCACAGACTTAATTATTAATAGTTCAAGATCTGTTATGTGAGTGGGGCACTGTCCACGATGTGATCTCATTGACATGAAATAGCTGTTCTTAGCCAAGGCATGGCCTCTGCTTTTAACCCTTGTTAGAAAGTGCCTCTTTTGACATGGTTAGCCCCCTACTTTTTGCCTGGGAAAGGATATGGTTTCAATTGTAGTGCACAGTGTCCCTGCCAACCAGGTTCCCTACGCTTCTTCCCTAAAACTATACCACGATTGGCAACTTAAGCCACATGCAAGTCCCTAGAAAATGCTACTCTTGGTACCTAGGGCATAGGAACTGAAGAGGGTCCCTTAGGGACCCCTCGCCAAGGCCATGCCACTGCAGCTTGCATGCTTTGGTGCAGTGAAGAAAACAACAAAGTCGACATGCCACACTGCCTGTGTGTCATGCCAACCAGCACTGCCTAAAGGTATAGGTAAGTCACCCCTCTAGCAGGCCTTACAAGCCCCAAGGGAGGGTGCACTATATCTCAGGTGTGGGCATATCTGCATGAGCAGATCTACCCCTACAATATTTAAGTCTATTCCTTAATATTGTAAGTGCCAGGGAAGCCATAGAGAGTAGATGATCTGAAATCTCAAGTTCCCCAGCACCACGATGGCTTCACTGAACCCAGGAGTGTTTGGTGCCAAACACCTCCTCTTAATAAACCCACACTGATGCCAGGGTGGGATATTTTTGTTAAAACATGTGCCCAGTGAGCACCTTAGAGGTGCCCCCTGAAAACTTACCAACCCTAGTGTGGTCTCTGACTGGCTTTAGGCAGCCTGCCACCACCAGACATGTTTCTGGACCCCTGGGTCAAGAGCCCCTGCTCTGAAGCCAGAAACCAAGCCTATCCTGGGTGCAGGTGTTGCACCTTCTCTCCCAGGATGGGCACTGTGCTCGAGAGGGAAGCTTCAAAGGCCTGCCGCCTTTGTAATGCGACCCCAGCCCCTGCTGCTATCATCAGCCCCCAGCTCAAACCCCCACTTTTGGCGGGCTAACCGGCAGGAAAACCAAGATAGAATAGGAGGTGTGCCACCCTTCGCCAACTCCACCCCTCAGATGCTGGAGGCAAAGTAAAGCACATTTTTCAAGTGCCCACCATCTTGAAGATGGTGTGACTTATCCAATCAAGGAGGATGGCATAATAGTGGGACAAACTTCCTTAAACTTAATACTGATAAGACCGAGGTTATTCAGTTTGGGAAGGGCCCCTTAATCTGGAGTCAATATTGGTGGCCTGCGGAGGCTGGGCGCTGTCCAACTCCGGTGATAAAGGCTAAGAATCTAGGCTTCACATTTGACTGCGAATTAAAGCTCGGGAAGCAAATCAACCAAGTAACCTCTGCTTGCTTTTTCACCCTGAAAGTTCTTCGTAAAATCCTGCCCTTTATCCCATTCATGTTAAGGAAAACGGTAATTGGAGCCCTGGTACTTTCTCGAATCGACTACGGGAATGCGCTATACCTAGGTATAGACAAAGGTCAAATTGCAAAATTACAATGCATACAGAATGCGGCGGCCTGTGTGCTGCTCGCTCTTCCCAAATACCATCCCACGTCTACCAGCATCAGACAGCTCCACTGGCTTACCATCCCGGAAAGAGTAAAATTCAAAGCCCTCTGCCTAGTGCACAAGGCGCTATACGGAGGTGGTGCTATTGACATCCAAAAACTATTCTCCTGGTACAGTCCTCTGCGTAGCCTGAGATCCGCCAACACAGGGTTGGTACTCGTGCCCAGAATAAAAAAGGCTAGATGGGGTGGTAAGAGCTTTTCTCATCTAGCCCCAAAGCTGTGGAATTCCCTCCCCCCCCACAGCTGAGACTGCAATCAAACAGGAATATCTTCAGGAAACCGGTTTAGACCTGGCTGTTTCCTAAGCGCTCTTGAATAATTAAACATCCGGAGTAGTATGAACCTATCTTAGCGCCAAGACGCCTCGGCAATCGAGCGCTTTATAAATATATCAGTCAGTCAATCAGTAGATACCCCAGGTAAAGAACCCATTGGTCCCTACCTGTTACTCTCCTATAAAGGCCCCTAAATCTAGTATTTAGGTTGCTCCCCCATACCCTGAAATCAGATTTTGACGAAGAAGAGCTGTGCAGCAGCGAAGACTGAAGACCCCTACCGGCCTGTCTGCAGCCCTCAAAGACCCTGCTGAAGAAGAGCCACTCGCCCCACAGACCAGCGGCCTCCAGAACCCTGGGAGGGCTGCCTGTCTTCAACAAAGACTCCTATTCTCCCACGGACAGCAGACCTGTCTAGAAGAAACCAGCTGCAAAGAAAAAGAACTCTGCCCTGCGGAACCGCAAGTTCTCCTACGGATCCACCTCTGCACCGGACGCCCGAGTCCAAGTGGCCCACCGGTCCTGCGAAGGTTCCCCAGTGCTTCTGAGCCCGAATCCACTGTGGACCTCCTCCTCGATGCCTGCAGCCTCAACTTAAAGACTCCCCCCCCCTGACCGCTGCCTGCCCGGTAAGAGATTTCTGACGACTAAGGACATCCCTGCACCAGAAGCCCTTGAGCCTTTGGGATCTCAACCATCGGTGTCCCTATGTCCCCTAGCATCTCTACTTACCTGGGCAGCTGTGAGTTTTCTTCGTCCGGCTTCCTGGCCTGAGCCTGCAGCCTTTGTTCAAAACAGATCTCCTTCATTGAAAAGCAATGGGTGCCTAACGCTGTGTTGGCACACTGCACCCGGCCACCCCTTTGCCGTTGTGGGTGTAAGTTTGGTGTTGCCTTGTCCCCCTCTGCTTACCTTTAATTCAGGAGATCAACCCTGGACACCGCTTTACTCACCTGTGAGCAGCTCATCTTAAATCAGCGCCATTCTCCATTGGTTAAGTTTGGGCATCCGACCTAGACTGTGACCTCTGGACCCGGCCGCCCCTGTACCGCTGTTGGTGCACCTATGGTCCCAAGTTGAACCATGCCCGGTGCTGACTTTAAACACCGAAGACTGGTTTGTTTTTCCTCCCATAGGTAAACATTGCAAAGCTTGAAGTTTCCACTTTTTAAAGTTTAAAGTATTTTTCCTGAAAAACGTGCTTACCTTTTTGCTAACATCTTGGTCTTAAAATAAATCTTGAAAGCTTATTTTTCTTAAATTGGTGTGGATCTCCTTTTTGAGTTGTTACATTTATTAGTCACTGTGTGCATAACAAATGTCTTACACTCTGTGCTAGGCCTAAGGCTGCTCACCCACACTACCACAAATAGAGCACTTTGGTTTTACATTGAGCCCTGTACATGTCTGGGGGAATGTCTGGACTCTGTGCACCGTATAGCCACTTAGTGGGATACCATTTACAGAGCCATCTTCCAACAACCCTTTTTATCTATGTCATGTAGAGGGCTGTACAGATTTTTGAAGTGCTATAATAACTGTCTGACAAGTATGGGCAAATCACTCCATTTTTATTGCCAAGACAATGACTGCCCCTTGTGACAAGACGATGGTAATGTTGGGCCAAAGGTTTACAGTTCACCAGCACTGACTTTATATTTCTCATGACAGATGTGCGATAATATTGGATGTCCTGCAATAAATTCTGGATATGCCTTGAATGCATTAAATGCCACCTTGGCATCGAGAGTGAGCTAGTGAATGGAGCACAGGGCCGCTGAAATATTGTTTCTTATTGCCTTAGTTTCAGGAGTAGTTTGACACTAGCATTAGCAGCATTTAGATTTCAGAAGTGTTTTGTAGTCTGGATGTGAGTTCATGGATGTTTCAATGTCCCTCCCGTTTCTCCTGACAGAAGAACTTGATTGATCTCTTACAATAGATTTTAAGATGTAAATTGCGTTTTTTCAGTGGGCTTGAGGGTGTTCCTAAATTGATTGTGTGAATAAGCCTGTTAGCGTTGTGTACTAGAATTCCTGGATTGACAAACTATTTCTCGATAAACAATACTTTATTCCTTACTTGCTCAAGCATTATGTCTTTAGGACCCATTAAAAAAAAAATCGAAATTCACAGCTTAAAGTTGTGTGGCAATGGCATAGAATGATGATGTTAAAATTTTGTTATGAATGATTAAAAGGCGCTATTTGTAATTATAATTCTTTTTTCCATAGAGCCATTTGAAGAAAGTGACAGAGCAGTATCCAGATGATGTAGAGGCATGGATCGAACTGGCACAAATTCTGGAGCAGACAGACATCCAGGTGTACATTTTATGCAACCCCACCGTCTGATGTTCCAGCACTCTACTGTGGAATCTTTGCTAAACTTCTCCATTTTCTCCCACTGCAGAATGCCCTCTCGGCCTATGGCACTGCCACACGTATCCTTCAGGAAAAAGTGCAAGCTGATGTCCCTCCAGAGATTCTAAACAACGTGGGTGCTCTCCATTTTCGCCTTGGAAATCTGGGGGAAGCAAAGGTACAAAATAATGATGAAAATATGTTGTTGGCATCCTTCCCATAAATGGAGTATTGATTACTCGTTCTCTCACAGCAACCTTCAGTTAACTTGACACTGCAGACTGTGTGGCACCAGTGCATATAGCGCATACTTTAGCTATTATATTCGAACAGTGAGCAAGTGTTGTATTAGTTTATTTTGAGTCAGGAGTTTAGGTCTTCTTACTACCATACTTGAAAGCTTATGGTCTCTGGGTCTAAACTCAATAACTCTGCATGCTACTACATGATCATGCACGACTTGGGTAGTCTAGCATTACTTCAGTAAATCACTCTAGCAAGGAATTACTAAGTTTGAGGCATAGACAGTAGATAATGTCCTGGAATGCAGAACTAAAGTAGGTTTAATTGTGAGGCACGTGCTTGTGAGATTAGCAAAATTTGGTAGAGAGGGTGTAAAAATAAAAAAAATAAAAACACAAAGATGCACACAGTGACCTGAGGTCTTGTGTCTAGAGCCTAGATCCCATAAAGATGAATATGGTATATATGTTGTCCTTGGACAAAAATGATTTGTGCTAGGAAACCATTTGAGTAAGAAGCAGATGAATTGATCACGTTTGATTTAAATTAAGTCCCAGCAACCTTTTTTTTTTTTTTTTTTCTTCTTCCATTGATTAGAAATATTTCTTGGCATCCCTGGATCGTGCAAAGGCTGAGGCGGAACATGACGAGCACTATTACAATGCTATTTCTGTCACCACGTCTTACAACCTTGCGAGGCTTTATGAGGCCATGTGTGAATTCCATGAAGCAGAAAAACTTTATAAGAACATTTTAAGAGAACATCCCAATTATGTTGACTGTAAGAGATTTTGTACTTTGAATGTTACATGCACATGTTTTGGTTTGACCTTCAATACTGACTAACTTTATCCATGGAAAAACCGCTCGTTGTCTCCAAAAATAGGCATTACAGGCATGAGTTATAATTGACACAATTTAGCCCAGTTGTTATTGCTGTTTTGTCTATTTTTTGTTTTTTATGTGATGTTGGTGCTGGGGAGGCAGTTAACAGGAAGAGAGGAATAGGTACTGGAGATTTATCAGTGTTTGTAAGACCTGAGCAGATGTATCTAGTGCACTGGTAACAGTTCAAGACTCTTTTGTTCAAGGATCACTGTTTTCCGAACTGCAGGAGAGTTATCCCTCATTTCTGTATTCGTTAAAACCGGTATGTAAATTCGTAATTGACTATCCTACATGGTAAGGATCATGTTACATAGTAAAAAGCGCCTTTTACTTTCTTGTAGGTTATTTACGCTTAGGAGCAATGGCCAGAGATAAAGGAAATTTCTATGAAGCTTCTGATTGGTTTAAAGAAGCTCTTCAGATCAATCAGGTTTGTACTAACATGAGCAACTAATTCCTTTAGGCGCATTGTTATGAACTTGTGTGGTCTTTTTTTTAGTTTAATGATCTGTACGTCTACTATTTATGCACCTTGTGCATTTATTTCAGGGTTGAGTTTTTTTTTTTTTTAATAGATACATTTTTGAGGCAATAATACTAATTTGGATGAATTTCTTGGTGATTCTGTTTTACTTTTACTTGTGTGCCAACGCGAAATCCCTATGTTTGTACTTTACAGATAAGGAAATACACTAATATGTAGAATATCCAACTTTTTTTAAATAGCTCTTAATTTGTATTTACATGTCTGAGTAGCTCCACGTACATAATTAAATACCATCCAAAACAATGGGGAGTAAATGATGGCAGTGCTTTTGCCTCCCCCACCCACTTCAATAGCCAATGACCATGAGAAACCCTGATTCAGTCCATGATCGAGCAGCCTAGCATATCCTTCCAAACTACCGTTAGAAGCAGCTTAGGAGCAGCTGAGGGAATGTCCTGGGAAGTGAGTAGAGCTTAGAACAAACCATTTTAAATTCAACTGATTCAACATAACTCCTGACCCAGTGTCCTCTCACGATGACTGGAGGTGTGCTTTCGAAAGGCTATGCCAAACCCCTGCCCTGCACCCGTCTCTTCTCTTCCTCTCCCCTGCAGTCCGCCTGGTCCCCTAATGTGTGTACCTTGTTGTAGGAAGCCGGCTCTGTATATGGTATGCCACTAGGTGGTTATACCGTGCACAGAGTTCAGCAGTTTCCCAAAAGTGTACAGGGTTTAATGTAAAAGCTAAAGTGCTCTATTAGTGGTAGTGTGGGTGAGCAGCCTTCGGCCTAACAGAGAAGAGTGTAAGACATTTATTGCACAACATTGACCAATGATGGACACACGACTCAAGAATGAGATCCACACCAATTTTAGAAAAATAAGCTTTGTTTGTACTTTATTTTAAGACCACGATCTTCGCAATAAGGTAAGTACGTTTGTTATCCTATGGAGGAAAACAATGAGTTTAAACAGGTAAGTACGCAACTTGCAGTTTTAGTGCAATTTCTGAACAGTTCAATGTTATCCTATGGAGGAAAACAATAATGTGGTTAAACAGGTAAGTACGCAAATTACAGTACAAGTCTTCGGGACCAAAGGTCAGCAAAGGGCAAGGGTCTGGTGAGTACCAAAACTGCCACACCAGCGGCACAGGGGCAGCGGGGAACAGAGGTCAAAGTCGGCATGGCACCCTGCCTGGCTGCCACGGCATCCAGCACTACCTGAAGGTATAGGTAAATCACCACACAAGCAGGCCTAACAGCCCTAAGGCGGGTTGCACTATACCACAGGTGAGGGCATATCTGCATGAGTAGATATGCCCCTACAATACTTAAGTCAATTCTTAAATATTGTAAGTGCCAAGAAAGCCATAAGGAGTACATGGGCTGGAATCTCGACAACTTAAGTTCCACGCCACCATGATGGCTTTACTGAAACCAGGAACGTTTGGTACCAAACAACTCCTTGTAATAAATCCACACACTGCCAGTGTGAGATTTATTATACCATGTACTCAGAAGGCACCTCACAGGTGCCTCCTGAAAATCTACCGACCCTGGTGTGGTCACTAGCTGGCTTCGGGCAGCCTGCCACACACAGACATGTTTCTGGGCCCCTGGGTGGAAAGCTTCTGCTCTCTGGGACCAGAACAATGCACATCCTGGGCGGAGGTGTCACACCTCCTCAGCCAGGATGTGCCCAGTGCTTGAAGTGGAAGCTTCAAAAGCCGGCTGCCTTTGTAATGCGACCCCCAGCCTCAGCTGCTCGCAGCAGATGGCAGCCCCGGTTTACACTCCCACTTTGGGTGGTAAAACCGGTGGGAAAACGTAGAGAGGCTAGGCGGTGTGCCCACCTTTGACAATTCCACCCCTGAAGTGGAGGAGGCGACGTTAAGCATAGTCTTCCGTCCCCTCCATATTGAAGATGAGAGGACTCTTCCAATCAGGGCTAAGACTATGCCCCTCCTACAGGAGGGTAGCATAATACAGGGTGTAGTCACCCCAAGTGACATGCCTATTGGCCCTACCTGTTACGCCCTTAAAATGCCCCAAATCTAGTATTTAGGAGGCTCCCTCAGACCTTGAAACTAGTTACCTGCGACCTAAGAAGATGGACGAAGAAGACGCAGTGCAGTGCAGCCTGAAGACGACGAGTGGCTTAGCCCCAGTCCTACCAACCTGTCTCCAGCTTCGAAGACCCTGCGAGAAGACGACGCCTCTCCTGCAGCCAGCGACTTCCAGAAACCCGAGGAAGACTGCCTAAAGTTTTAAAAAGACCAGAACACCCGTGAACAGCGGTTCTGTCCCCAAGAAACCAACACAAAGACTCCGATGCCTTCAGGATCCAAGAGTCCTGCCCACTCGGCACCCAATGTCTCCGGCGTTGGCTGACCCCTCCTAAACTCCACGATGACGCCTGCAGCCTGAATCCAGAGGCTTCCCCTGACTGAGACCGGCTCCGGTAAGAAGACTCCAATGTCTAAAGTCACCCGTACACCCAAAGCCCCTGGGCCTTGGTGAGCTGAATCGATGGTGCCCCTATGACCCCCTACATCTCTACTTACCTCTGCTGTCAGTGGTCTCCCTCCTGCAACCTCCGGTGCGAATCCTGCAGCCTGTTTTGTCTGAAGTAAGTTCTGCATTGAAAACTATTGGGCACCCAACGCTGAATTTGCACTCTGAACCCGGCCGCCCCTGTGCCGCTGGTGGTGTATGTTTGGTTCTGCTTTATGCCCTGTCCCGCCCCGTGCTGTTGTAAATGTCTTGCAGTCCTCTGTGTTAGACCTAAGGCTGCTCGCCCACACTACCACTAATAGAGCACTTTGGGTTTTACATTGAGCCCTGTACACTTTTGGGGAACCCCTGGACTCTTTGCACAGTATAACCACCTAGTGGCTATACCATATACAGAGCCAGCTTCCTACAGGGGACATGTATTCATTTCTAAAAGGAGGATTTAGGCCTATTGTGGGAATCTGGCTCTGTATACGGTATGCCACTAGGTGGTCATACCGTGCACAGTGTCCAGAGATTCCCCAGAAGTGTACAGGGCTTAATGTAAACCCAAAGTGCTGGATTAGTGGTAGTATGGGTGAGCAGCCTTATGCCTAACACAAAGGAGTGTAAGACATTTATTGGGATGTATGATGATACAACGCGATCATTTAGATCGCGGTACATTACATCGCTGTTTTTACAACGCAAGTCGTTACAACGACTTGCGCTGGAGGGCGCTGGACTTGGGAATAGTGTGATTTACTATTCCAACTCCAGTCTACTTACAGTAGGGAAGGTGTTGGAATAGTAAATTACACTATTCCTTAGTCTAGAGCGCCCTCCAGTGCAAGTCGTTGTAACGACTTGCGTTTTAAAAACAGCGATGTAAATGTATTGCAGTGTTTTGACCGCGTTGTAAAGGTCGTTTTCCCATTTATTGCACACACATTAGCCAATAACTGACACTCAACTCAAAAATAAGATCCACACCAGTTTTAGAAAAAAAGCTTTGCTTGAGTTTTATTTTACGACTGAGATCCTCGCAAAAAAGTTACTATGTTTTTCAGGAAAAATACTTTAGTCTTTTGAAAGTTGATGATGCAATTTTCAAACAGTTCAATGTTATCCTATGGAGGAGAACAACAATGTGGTTTCATGGGTAAATACGCAACTTGCAGTTCCAGTCCAGTTTAAGATCAACAGAGGGCAAGGTTCAGGTAAGCACAAAGTCAGCACCACCAGTGGCACAGGAGCGGCCGGGTGCGGAGTTCAAATACTTAGCTGGGTCCAATGTGTTTCAATGGATATTGGGGGTGCTTGAAGCCACGCTGCTTGCAGGTAAATATATCAGTTGCAGGGGCCAAGCTTTGGGGGTTAGAGCAAGCACGGGGGGCCCACAAAGCAGCACCAGTCGTACACCACCAGCGGCACAGGGAGGGCAGGGTGCAAATACAGCGTTGGGCGCCCAATGCTTTTAAATGGAGAAACTTGGTTGGACAAACAGGTTACAGGCGTCGCACTGGGGGCTGAACGGAGGAAACCAGCAACAGCATAGGTAAGTTGAGGTGTTGAGGGTCTTTCGGGCATAGTCTGTTCAGCTCACTAAGGCCCAGGGGCTTTGGGTACAGGGGTGTCCTTCGACGTCTAATTCTTCTCACCGGAGTCGGTCGCGGTCGGGGGAGACTCTGGATTCAGTCTGCAGGCATTGTCATGGAGTCCAGGAGGGGTCAGCCAAAGCTGGACTTGACAAAACCAAAGGAGATGATGGACGGAGTGTTGAACATTGCAAGCACTCACCCCCAGTCAACTGATCTGGGTTTAATCCATCATCATTCTTTAGCTCACTCCGCCACCCCAGTTCAGACATGGCCATATGCAAATCAGTCTGACCCTGTGCCTCATGGGAACAGTCCAGCCCGAACTGCCAAGCCATGTCTTCCCTGGACCGGAAACGAGCATCCTGGGACCGGTTTCTGGCTTAGAGCCGTCATCAGCCAGGCTATCTTGAATCCAGTGGCAAAGTGAGCAAGGGACCCACGTCTGGGCATACCCTGCCAACTTAGGGCGAACATAGCAAAACCAAAGGAGATGATGGACGGAGTGTTGAACATTGCAAGCACTCACTCCCAGTCAACTGATCTGGGTTTAATCCATCATCATTCTTTAGCTCACTCCGCCACCCCAGTTCAGACATGGCCATATGCAAATCAGTCTGACCCTGTGCCTCATGGGAACAGTCCAGCCCGAACTGCCAAGCCATGTCTTCCCTGGGAGCTGGACTTGAGGTCAGGATAGCTGGGGAACCTGTTCTCAATCAGTGGGCCAACTGGACACGGGCCGGAGGCGTCGGTTGCAGAGTGGGCAGGATTTGCGGTTCCGGAGGGCACCAGAGTCCTTTGTGTAGGTTTCTTGGGGACAAATCCGCTGTCCTCAGGAGTTCTGGTCTTTATCAAAGAGCAGGCAGTCTTCCTCGGGTTCTGAAAGTCACTGACTGCAGGACAGGCGTTGTTTTCTTTTGCAGGGTCTTTGAAGCTGGAGTGGCCAAGTCAGTAGGCGTCTTCAGGCTTTGCTGCACTGCGTCTTCTTCATCCTTTTTCTTAGAGTTGGCAGGAACTAGTTTCCAGGTCTGGAGGAGCCACTTAAATACAAAATTTAGGAGCGTTTTAGGGGAGTAGCAGGTAGGTCCAATGGGCACCTTACATGGGTGACTACACCCTCAAATATACCACACTCGTGTGGGAGAGGGCATAGTCCTAGTCCTGATTGGAGGGGTCTCCCCATCTTCAAGATGGCGGGTACTGAACGATGTGCTTCACTTCGCCTCCCCCACCTTAGGTGTGGAGTTGGCAGAGGTGGGCACACCTCTTATTGTTCTAGGTTTTCCCGATGGTTTTCCTGCCCAAAGTGGGGGTGTAAACCGAGGGCTGCCATCTGCTGCTAGCAGCAGAGGCTGCGGGTTGCATTTCAAAGGCGGCAGGCCTTTGAGGCTTCCCTCTCAAGCACTGTGCCTATCCTGGGGGAGGAGGTGTGATGCCTCCGCCGAGGATGTGTGTTGTTTCTGGTTCCATAGAGCAGAGGCTCTCGACCCAGGGGTCCAGAAACATGTCTGGTGGTGGCAGGCTGCCTACAGGCAATCTGTGACCACACCAGGGTTGGTAGGTTTTCAGGGGGCACCTCTGAGGTGCCCTCTGAATACATGGTTCAATAAATCCCACACTAGCATCAGTGTGGATTTATTGAGAGGAGTAGTTTGGTCCCAAACACTCCTGGTTTCAGAGACGCCATCCTGGTGCTGGAGAACTTGAGTTGTCGAGTTTCCAGCTTAGGTACTCTCTATGGCTTCCCTGGTACTTACAATATCTCAGAATGGACTTAAATATGTAGGAGCACGTCTGCTCATGCGGATGTGCCCATGCCTGGGGTGTAGTGCACCCTGCCTTAGGGCTGTGAGGCTGTTAGAGGGGTGACTTACCTATACCTGAGGCAGCCTGTGCGCCATGTCCGCTTTGTCTTTTTGTCTGCACCAGGCCATGCATACTGCAGTGGCAGTCTGCATAGCCTAGGTGAGGGAGTGGACCCTCAGCAGTCCCAATGCCCTGGGAACCCAGGTACCATTTACAAGGGACTTACAGGGGCCTAAAGGGCCAATTGTGGAAATTTATTAGAGAAGAAGCACTGGCACAGGGTACCTGGTTGGCAGGGACCATGTGCACTACAATTGAAACTACATCACATACCAGGCAAAAAGTGGTGGCTAACCATGTTGAAAGAGGCACTTTCTCACACCTCTCAAAAGGGTTACTTTGACAGTTTGGATTTGCAGTCTAAAAGTGCCACTGGGAAGTTACTTGATTGCAGCTACTAGGTTGCGGACAGCTAGTCTTATGCATGGCCTGCACACCTACACATGTACATGTGTAACCAGCCCAGTGCCCCTTTATACCTAGTTGCGTTGCAGCAGCCTTATCTTAAAAGGCGGACACTGGTGGTAAACACATGCAGTCCATTTACAATGCAATTATCGTGAGTGGAACTCACTCACAGAAAAGGTCCAAAAACCAGGTGCCAAAAAGAAGCAAACCAATACTGGCATACTAAATGGGCAGAACCCATTTGCAAGAGTACTGCTAGACCTCTTAATGGCCTTTGCTACGGTCAGGATGTCCTTCCCACATTATTGAGGATGAGGAGAATTGCTCTGACCGGATTCACTACTACCTTACAGACAGAAACGTTTACAAGGGAAGACTCTGGACAAATGGTTGATCTAGGTTCCTTGAGAAAAACCAAACCATAGAGCCGTTCACCAACATGCATAACTCAGTGATATAAACTACTGCTGAAATGCTCAAGCATCAAAAACTGTACACCGAACTCCTTCAATTGCCGAACATCAGTCAGAGTGACCAGGATTAGATTGAGGCACCCACTTTAGTTTCCATGACACATTGCTGGACTTACAAATCAACATCTAATCAAGGACCCCTTCCAAAGAAAACCAAGCCCATCATCCCAGGTGAATATCGAAACAAGTGTTCTGTCCTTGCTCTTATCTAATGTAGACTATTGAAATGTAGTTTTTGCTCTCTGAATGAAGCATCCATTGCTCCTTAAAGGCAGTTCTTCATGCAACTTAGCAACGGAAGCCAAAATGATTGCTCACATAATACCCATGCTGATTTTTTTTATCACTAGTTTTTCTCGGACTGGAGAAATCATTTTTAGGATATGCTGCATTGTTTTCAAAAGTTTGCCTCATACAAATTGATGTCCCTAGTCTCCAGAGAAGCAGACCATGCAAGAAGCATTCTCAGGTTATCTGGAAATTCCATGCATGATTAGAACTTTTGTCTGTCCTCCTAGATTATGGAACACTATTGGAAGCCTTTCTTCACTAGGGTCCCTAAACACATTTGCACAGAACTTTCTGGTCACTATTTTGGACACCAATGTTTGGGATAAGGGTTTGTTTGCTAAGTGTATTGTACTCATCTATTACAAATTGTATTATTCTATCCAGTTTGGCACTATTTGCTTTTTCCAGATTATGACAGTACATGTGTTAAGTTCTGTTTCCAGGATTCATTGATGCAAACATTATTTCTTCCACTGTAGCAGGTTTCTTTTACACTTTTCTTTTGGCAGATTTTCAGATATTTTTATGCAGTATTCCTCTACCTAGGTACAAAGAATTAGTAAGTGAACCAACCATCCACTCTACCCCTTCTAAAACGTTTCTCGTCTTGATCTTTCTTGGTCCTCCATTTATATTAGGACCATCCAGATGCCTGGTCATTGATTGGCAACCTTCATGTGGCAAAACAAGAATGGGGTCCAGGGCAGAAGAAATTTGAGCGAATATTGAAGCAGCCATCTACACAGAATGACACATATTCCATGCTGGCCCTTGGAAACGTATGGTTACAGACTTTGCACCAGCCCACCAGAGACAGAGAGAAGGTAATTGACTTAAAGCACGTTCATTCTAAATTTGTACTAGATGCAGAGTCATAAGCTATTTAGTGATAACCTGTTCTTTTGGTGATCTATAGGTTCGTTGTTGAGGCAGTTTTTTTGAGAGGGTTCATTTTTGCAAGTATTGAGGTTACCTATATTGGTTTAAAAATAATAATGCATTGTAAAATATGGGATGACTCTTAAATAGGAAAAACAATGTAGCAATTGTTGCCATGGATACACATGCCCTGTGTGCATTTGTTATTTAGTGTTGGGCTCGGACATTTGGAACATGTTTTTCTTCAAAGAAATCTTTCGAGTCACGAAGTAGATGGTGACTCCTGGTTATGCGACATTGCGCAGGGGCACAGACTCCATTTTAGAATGGGAAACATTAGCAAGACCATGAGGTGTGCTCACCCCTGCCACCTCCACCCCTCAGGTGGGGGAGGTGAGGTGAAGCCCACTCCTCAGTGCCTGCCATCTTGCTGATGGGGGGCATCCCCCAATCAGGGTTAGGGAATGTCCTCACTCCCCCACGTGGGGTGAGCACACCAAAGTTGTTGTCACCCTAAGGTCAGTAACCCATTGGCTACTACCTCGAGACCCCTAGAACGCCCCCTAAATACTGTACTTGGGGGGGGGGGGAAGAGGCAGCCCTGAACCCAGAACCCAGAATTTTGATTTGTCGACCTAAGAACAAGGAGGACCGAAGAGCCTTGCAGCAGTGGAGATGATGATGATGACGACGACGACTGACTTGGCCCCAGCTCTACCTGCCTATCTCCTCCTCCAGCTGCACTGCTTCCAGACATTGGCGTGGCCCGCAGCCAGCAACCTCAAGTACCCCAGAAGACCTGTGCTACCTTCGACAAAGACTTCAGTCTCCTGTGGACACCGGATTTGTCCGGCAAAGAGACCAACACTAGTCCCCGGATCCCGGCGAATCTGCAATACTGCACAACTCTGCACCCGATGCCCACGGCCCGAGTGAACCACTTACCCTGAGAAATCTCCCCGGCAATCCTGACCTCGTCTGCACAGGTGACTGACCTCTCCAAGACCCCTCAACGCCACCTGCAGCCTCTATTCGGAGGGTCGCCCCGACCGCGACCGTATCCAGCTAAGGAAACCAGACACCAAAAGGCACCCCTGGACCCTCCGCCCCTGACTTTAGGGAGCCCAGCTTACGGTGCCTATGCGTTCTCCAGCTATCCAACTTATCTGTCCAACCGTTGGTCGCCCTCATCCAGCCTCCTGGTCCAAGCCTGCAGCATTTCTTCCCGACCGATGTCCTCCATTGGGAGCCCGACGCTTACTTTGCACCCTGCTGCGCGAGTGCCGCTGGAGGTGTGCTCTTGGTGCCTACTAGTGGCCCCCTTTGTGCCTACCTTTGATCCTTGGGCCCTGACCCAGAAACCGCAGGTAATTGCCTGTCTCCATAGCACTACATTGGGACCAACCTCTCCTTTGAACTCTGCCCAGTGCCGCTAAGGGTGCGCACTCTGTACGTACCTGACCCCTGCTGTAGGGGTGACTTTCAAATATTACATGCAGTGTTAGGGGACATGGCATACAGAGATGTGACATGTCATGTTTTCACTTTTTGTCTGCACCAAGAGCTGTAGCCTGCATTGGCAGCCTTGCATGTGCTCGGTGAGGGGTCCCTTAGGGTGGCACAATTCTTGGTACTGCCCGTAGGGACCCTCTTTAGTGCCTCATGCCCTAGGTACCAGGGGTACCATTTTGTAGGGACTTACAGAGGGTGCTAAAGGTCTCTCCAAGTTGGGGACACAATTGTACAGTTTTGGCAAAGAACACTGGCACTGAGGACCTGGTTAGCAGGAGCCCAGTGCACTTCTAGTTGAATTGCATCAGTTATAAGGCAAAAAGTGGGGGTGACTATGTCAAAAAGGCTACTCCCTACATGGGGGGGCAGGGGGATATAGATTACAGGATACAGATATGGCTCAAGACACGGTGGCTTTCCAGACCACTAGCCAGAGAGGGTCCTTCCAAAGGCAGCAATACCATGTAGGTTCTAAGACCACCTCCCTAGACCCAGGCTCTTACCACAGGCAACAGCAACAACACCAGCCGTACCACCCTTAAGCACCTAGGGGCTACACTAGAGGTGGGTATAGGGGAAACAACAATGGAGGAAAGCCAAGGGAGGTTCCGGTAAGGGGGCCTCCACCACCACAAATTGCTGATTCCATACAGCTCCTACACAACACCTGTTGGTAGTCAGAATCCGGGATTCCCTGCCACAGAAAATCACTTACCATAGTTCAACACAGTTACTGCTTAGAGCTTCACTCATTCCCCAAACATACCCCTACTAATGTTTCCAGTTTTTGTTGGTTAAACTTTATATTGCTTTATCTGAAAGAGACAATTAGTTATGGATTCCTCACCTTAGAATTACCCCTAGGCGTCAGACTGGATCCGGAGAATTTTTCTTCAGCAGTACCCCTGTGCATCGGTAGGTAGCTTCGGTCGACTACGCGTTCGTCGTTGGCGTGGTCGCCGGAATGACGTCGCCGTATCTCCTTAGACGCCGCCCCTGTGCGCTGACATCAGTTCTTTCTTTTTCCGTGCCAGCCAACGCAGATCCGGAGAGAGCGGTACCTCGAGTCACTTTTTGACTCTCTTTTTTGTGACTTTTGTCGACGTCTTTTCGTTACGACTCCTGGTGCACAAGGATGTCATCTCGGCGGACTGGCTTCAAGCCTTGTGGCTCCTGCCACAAACTGATGTCGTGACGGACCCTCATCTTGTGTGCCTCTGGTGCCTGGAACGCGACCACGACCCGAAGTCGTGCTCCGACTGCCGGGCCAGGGTCCGAAGTCTTTGTGGGAGTGGTCCCGAAAGCTTCTGGAGGCCCGGCAGCCGGCTCCGCGCCGCTCGAGGTCCCGGTCGAGAGGGAGGTTGCGGGACCGGTCGCAGAGCCATCACCACCATTCCTCGTCAAAGTCTTCATCTTCGGGTAAGTCGAAGCACAAAAAGAAGGCGAAGAAGCACCGTCGCTCTTCGCGTTCTCCCCGTCCGTCGGCTGACGGGAAGCGGCAGGTACTCCCCCGCGGAGCCTCCCTCCTTTTCCGGGAGCCGGAGCGACCCCTGCCTAACTTCGTAGCCCTCCATTCTATTTTTGGGCAGCCCGACTCTGCCAGCGCGCCTTCGGGCCCCGTGGACTCGGCTGGGGGCTCTAGGCCTTCGATGCCGGCGCCTTCGGCTCCGGTGCCGCAGGGCCCCCAGGCCTGGATCCGTATCGGCGCTGGTCGACCATGTGACACCTCCTCCGGTGCCGAATCTATTGGCGCCACCTCCGCCCCCTCTGATGCCGGTTGTGTCCCTAGCCGACGGCGACCCCAGCCTCCCCCTCGATTTGGACACGGAGCCGGACCGACGTCGGGACCGATGCCAACCGGTACCTTTGTACCCCTGGTGTTCCCTATCGCCCTGAGTGGCTACCAGAGGAGGGTGAGGAGGACTGGGAGGGGTCTGTGGACCCTCTGGCAGACCAGTTGGAAGAACCGGACTGGAGAGAGGAGTTGGATGAGGCCAGTGGTCTGGACACTTCTCCAGACCTTGGCATGCTTTCTCCCCCTACCGTGGCTACGGAGGAGGGTGCATCATACGCAGTGGTGTTGCGTAGGAAGGCTGAGGCCCTAAACCTCGAGCTTCCTACGGTGGCGGTTAGGACTAACCTAACAGAGGTGCTTCAACCCGCAGCTGCCTCTTCGGAGCCCCTGCTGCCGTTCAATGAGGCCCTCATGGACCTCCTTTGGGGCACTTGGTCCAAGCCCAACACGGGCTCCTGTGGATAGGATGATTGCCCGACGCCACCGCCCGGCCGACCCCATTTTACTCTCCCAACACCCCACCCCTGAGAGCTTGGTGGATCAAGCTTCCACGCATTCCCTACCACACCACCTGATAGGGAATCCAAGAAGCTGGACCATCTTGGGAAGAAAATGTTTTCTTCCTCCAGCTTAGGACTGCGGTCGGTGAACACCGCAAGTCTCTTGGGCTGTTACTCCCATTCTGTGTGGGACACGATCGCGCAGGTGCTGCCTCAGTGCCCGGAGGAGGCCCGGGCCGTGCTCTCCCGTGCAGTGGCCGAAGGGAGAAACGCAGCGAAGTTCACCATACGGTGTGGGCTGGACACCGCCGGCTCGCTGGGCAGGACGATTTCAACGTCAGTAGCCCTACAACGCTACGCCTGGCTGAGGTCCACTGGCTTTTCGGGTGATGTCCAAGCTACGCTTATGGACATGCCCTTTGGTGGCCGTCGCTTGTTTGGCGACAAAGCATACAACGCGCTCAGACGTTTTAAGGACTCCAGGGCTACAGCCAGGTCCTTGGGCCTCGCTTCCACCTCTCGCCCCGCGCAGTCTGCTTTTCGCCCCTTTCGTGGCTACGGAAGAGGTGCCCCGCCACGTTCCGTCCAGAGCCACAGGCCTGCGCAAGCTGTTCAACCTCTGCGCGGCCGGGGACGTGGAACCCACTGTCGTGGGTCTGGGGGCTAGCGGGCGGGCCAGTCCAACAGCACCCCCTCTGCAGCAGCCTCCAAGCCCTCCTAGTCTGACCTTTCAGGGCCAGCATTAGCCAGTGGGCGGCAGGATCCACCATCACCTCCCCCACTGGCTCACCATCACGTCAGACAGGTGGGTTCTGCAGATAGTCCGAAGGGGCTACTTCCTCCCCTTCAAGACTACCCCTCCATCCATGCCACCTCAATTCCATTGCATGTCGGAGGATCACCTGGCCCTTCTCCAACAGGAAGTTACGGCTCTCTTGGCCAAGGGAGCCATCGAGCGAGTTCCTGTCCCAGAAGTAGGTTGTGGTTGTTATTCCCACTACTTTCTGGTACCCAAGAAGGACAAGGGCCTGCATCCTATCTTGGATCTCGGGAACGTCAACTGCTTCCTCCGGAAGGAGAAGTTCAAAATGTTGACACTAGCTCAGGTCCTGTCTGCCCTCGACCCTGGAGACTGGATGGTAGCATTGGACTTGCAGGACGTCTAATTTCACATCCCCCGTCCTGCCGGCCCATCGGCGTTACCTGGTCATGAGCACTTTCAGTTTACCGTGCTCCCTTTTGGCCTTACCGGCGCCCCTCGGGTGTTCACGAAAATGATGGCGGTGGTCGCAGCTCATCTGCGCAGATCAGGGGTTCCAGTCTTCCCCTATCTGGACGACTGCCTGTTGAAGGCGGGCTCGCCCCAGGCTGTCGTCTCCCACCTCCAGACTACGGCCGACCTCCTGCGTTCGCTGGGGTTCACCATCAACGTGCCGAAGTCACACCTGATTCCCTCTCAGAAGCTCCTTTTCATCGGAGCGGTTCTGGATACGGCGCAGTTTCGGGCTTATCCGCCCGAGCAGCAAGTCCGGGATATTCGGGGTAATGATTCCGATCTTTCAGCCTCTATCCCGGGTTTCGGTCAGAATGACCCTGACGCTACTGGGCCTCATGGCCTCCTGCATCCTGCTGGTGGACTATGCCAGGTGGCATATGTGGGCTCTGCAGTGGGACCTGAAGTTCCAGTGGGCAGAGCATCAGGGGAATCTTTTCGATTGCGTCCAGATCTCGGAGGGCACTGCACACCAATTGCAGTGGTGGCTAACGAATCAGGATTGGGTCAACGGCAGATCACTCTCCCTTCCCCAGCCAGAGTTCACAGTGATGACAGATGCATCACTTCTGGGGTGGGGTGGCCACATGGGAGAGGCGGAGATCAGAGGCCTCTGGTCTCCACGGAGTCCGGGCTCCACATCAACCTTCTGGAGCTTCGGGCGATTCATCTTGCACTGAAGGCATTCCTTCCTTCTGTCAAAGGGAGAGTAGTGCAGGTGTTCGCGGACAACACCACCGCTATGTGGTACTGCAACAAACAGGGCGGGGTGGGGTCGTGGACCCTATGTCAGGAGGCACTTTGTCTCTGGAACATCAGGGCATGTCCCTGGTGGTTCAACACCTGGCAGGTTCTCTGAACGCCAGGGCAGACTAACTCAGCCGCCGGTGCATGATGGAACACGAATGGCGTTTTCACTCGGAGGTGGCGCAAGGTCTCTTTCAGCGGTGGGGAGAGCCTTGGTTAGATCTATTCACCACCAAAGAGAACGCGCAATGTCAGCAATTCTGCGCGTTGGAATTTCCAAGGCGGCACTCGCTCAGCGATGCTTACCGTCGCGAGTGGAGTTGCGGTCTTCTATACGCCTTTCCGCCTATACCACTTCTACCCGGAGTGCTGAAGAAGACCGGGCCCAAGTTATTCTTGTGGCCCCGGACTTGGCACAAAGAGTCTGATATCCCGAGCTCTTGCACATGGCCATCGATCCTCCGATCAGACTGCCTCTTCGGGAGGATCTTCTGTCGCAGCAGCAGGGAACTGTCCTCCACCCGAACCTGTCCAGCCTCCACCTCCTTGCGTGGAGATTGAGCGGCGACAGTTGACAGCCTTTGACCTTCCTCCCAAAGTCTGTAATGTTATCTTGGCAGCCAGGCGTCACTCTCTAAGATAGTCTACGCCTGTAGATGGAACAAATTTGTGGCATGGTGCGCAGCAAAGGCTGTGGATCCCCTTTCTGCACCCCTTTCAGAGGTTCTCCTCTTCATTCTTTCTTTGGCCCAGCAGGGCTCTGCTCTGGGCACTCTAAAGGGCTATATTTCGGCCTTTCTTCGGCTTCCTGACCAGCCTTCTCTTTTCAAGTCCCCTATTGTAAATCGCTTCCTTAAGGGCATTACTCACTTGTATCCTATTCCTTTCGTAATGCCTCAGTGGGACTTGAAGTTGGTTCTGACCTATCTTGTGTGCGCTCCCTTCGAGCCGCTACATAACTGTCCTCTCAGACTTCTGACTCTTAAAACTGCCTTTTTTGGTCGCCATCACCTCTGCCCGCAGGGCGAGTGAGCTGCATGCTCTTTCTTCAAAACCTTCTTCTTGGCTGTTCATCCGGACAAAGTTGTCCTTCGCACTTGGACTTCTTTCCTTCCCAAAGTGGTTATCTCTTTCCATAAAGGACAGACCATCGCTTTGCCCACCTTCTTCCCGCCCCCTTCTAAAGAGGAGGAGAGGCTTCACCGTCTGGATCCAAAACGTGCGCTTTCATTTTATTTGATTCGCACAAGACAATTCCGGGTGGATGATCAGCTCTTTGTTGGTTATGTGGGCGCCAAGAAAGGTTGGGCCGTGCAAAAGCGTACCATCTCTCGATGGGCCGTTCTTTGCATAAAGATCTGCTAGTCTTTAGCGAAAAAGGAACCTCCAGTAGTGTTGCGCGCCCATTCCACCAGGGCGACGGCAGCCACTACTGCTTTGGGACGTGGAGTTCCCCTTCATGACATCTGCCAGGCAGCTACGTGGTCTTCATTGCACATGTTTACCAAACACTACTGCCTGGACAGCCAAGTCCGGAGAGATGCCTTCTTTGGCCGTTCAGTTCTCCAGCACTTTCTGGTGTGAACTTGGTTTGCAGACCCACCACCGGGGTTGGTATTGCTGGGGTATGTATTCTAAGGTGAGGAATCCATAACTAATTGTCTCTTTCAGATGAACAAGTTACTTACCTTCGGTAATGATATATCTGTAAGAGACCTAGATTAGTTAAGGATTCCTTACCGCCCCACCCATCCTCCCCGTTCTGCGAACTCACTTCTAGGGTAAGGGACTTCCCTGCAGGGCCCTAGTTTTGTGCACCAGTGGTCAGTGTCTTGCATGGCTCTGTGCTTCTGGCATGGAATGTCGTGTAAAGAACTGACGTCAGCGCGCAGGGGCGGCGTCTAAGTAGATACTGCAAAATCATTCCGGCAACCACGACGCCAACGACTAACGCGGAGTCGACCGACGCCACCTACCGACGCGCAGGGGTACTGCTGAAGAAAAATCTCCGGATCCAGTCTGACATCTGGGGTAATTCTAAGGTGAGGAATCCATAACTAATCTGTGTCTCTTACAGATATATCGTTACCAAAGGTAAGTAACTTGTTCTCTTATGAGAGTTGGAGATGTATGGATTGTCTGTTTACATGGGAAGTTTGATTAAATCAGTAATTAGATGAGAATTTAAATGGCTTGTCCATTTGTATGTACTGCATGCTCCTATAATTGCTGCATGATGAGTCTAAATCAGCTATGCAATTCAACTGTATCTCTTTTATGTTTGTTAGGAAAAACGTCATCAGGATCGCGCACTCGCCATCTATAAACAAGTCTTGCGAAATGATGCCAAGAACCTATATGCTGCGAATGGCATAGGTGAATATAAATCTTTTGTTCAGCTCCCCTTTCTCCAGTTCAGTACAGTCCGAATATGAACAGACTTGAAAGAACATGACATTGCCGTATAAAAAACAATCTTTTGAATGTTGATGATAATCCAGTTCCCATTTCCACACATTTTTATATCATATCGAGGCTGCTCTGCATTATGCTATGGTAGGTGAACTTCTTCCGCTACTTTCTCTAGGTCTTAATGCCATTTTAACATTTATTTCTTGATTGCATTTAAATAACCTGCGGTAGTACTTGTAGTTGAACTTGTATTTTACTTTCATTTTTGTAACTGTCGGAGAGTGGAATTTAGTTTTCCTTGATGGTTTCACTGGAATGGTTTGTTGTGGACTTTAGTTCACACTTTTTCTGAGCACCACCAGCTCAGATATTTGCAAGATTCATGCTATGCCACTTGACAAGCCAGCTACCTTTTTATATATGCATTGGTTAGTACTGCTGACCTCAACTGATTAAATCTTTATTTTTAAACACAAAATTAGATATTATTGTTTCTTCATCTGTCCTAACACTGTTATTGGCTAAAGCATCAGCACAACATTCTGTTAATGGTTCGTACTGGCCACCTTTTGCTATTTTTTATCATGATAAGCTGCTCTTATCAAAGGTTGAACCTGCCTTCCGCACAGGCCCGAACATCACTTTTCCGTCAGTCTTTCTTTCTTCTCACTCTACCAGAAAGATGACACTGCATAGACTGGACTCATAAGTGAGAAGTACCTTATTCTATCGCCCACACAAGACCGACCTCGCTGGAGCAGAAAGAAAAAAATTATCTGCTGTTGGTTTACCTTGTGTATCAAGAACTTGCTGTGCTCAAGCCAAGAAAGCTCCTCTGGCTGGTGTCTGTGCTCATTCAGTGAGAGAGGCTGCATCGACTGCTGTCACCAGAGTCATTCCAGTGGCTGATATTTTCCAGAGGGCAACTTGGTGGTGCTTTACATCCTGCATCACAGCTGGGGTACACAGTGACCGATACTTTGCCAGGGCTGTGTTACATGACCTTGGTTAATTTGCACTACTCATGCCACATCCTGGAGGGTATTGCTTTGGGACTCATTCATAAGGTGGGAAAACTGTTGCAAGAAGTGTAAATCAGAAGAAAAATGTCCTCGCATTCAATAAATATCTTTCTGGTGGCTACCGTATTTTCTCGTAGATGTTCCTTACTTCTTACCCTCTAACTATGAGTTAGTGCCGTTCTTAATAAGATCCCACAATATGCACATTTATTGTATGCTGCAGTTTTCCCTTTGAGTAAAGCTCTCTCGTTTTCTCTCTGCACACCTCTATGCACTGAGAAAATGCTAGGAACTGACTCCAGCATGTGAGCCATTATCCTATATACTCTGATGACATCACAGACAAAGCTTTGATTGAATGCACTGGAGAGCAGGTGTTAGGAAATAATTTTCCGGATCCAGGCAACGAATCTGCAAGGAGATAGTCTCCACCAGAACTATTACCTAAGGTAAGTAACTTTATCTCTGATGATTACTCTTTATGACTAAGTCCCTATGCATACGAAACAAACCAAAATACTATCCATGCATCTACTTACTAAGCCACTTCAAAAAATAAAGCTCAATTGCATAACGGGATGTGGAGGGGAGGGAATTTTCCTACACGCACTGCGGCACCATCCCTTGATAGATGCTTTCTAGAAAAGAAATATGAACCAGTTGTAGGAAATCTATCTTCCTCTCTGCTAGAATTACTCTTTATGAAATTTGAGGAAGTGATTGTGCTTCTAGATTACTCATCTTCTTTGTAACATTGGGTTGATAATTACCAGAAGCGAGAGCTCCCACTTAAGGAGTAGCCAGATGGTCCCAGACTTTGATACGCGAGGCGTTAGTATGGATCAGTGAGTGATGGTGTGAAAAACCAATAGAGGTTTTGCTGCTCAAGCATGTATGAAAAGGTACAGGGAATGGATTGATCGCCATGGTTTGCATACATTAGATGATGGAAGAATGAGCGAGATTGCTAGACACTCAGATTTTCTGGTCCGAAGCACCAGTGCCTGCTGTACACAGTGCAGAGTTTGAACCTTACTCTTTTATAGAGGTTGACCGCAACCACCCTCAATCAAAATGTTTCTTTACCTGTTACATAGTAGGGCGGTTATTGTCCATTTTCTTCTATTTTTTTTTTTATTTTTTTTTTATAAGTCAAATTTGAGTGATTTTGCAACAAATGTCGGGAACAGTGAACAGTACCTTCATAATGAAATCAGTCATGACACCAGGCAGCAAAAGTGTCCAAGGCCCACATATCATTCACCATCAAGGAATTTTCTTAATTTTTATTTACTTGTTGCCTTGCTGACTCTCCATGTTTATGAAACTCTAAAGTGAAAAATTAAATGTTTCTTTTAAAAAATAAATTAAGCTGAGTTGTGTGTAAGCGGGAATGTTGGAAATGTGAGCACAATCGTGAAGGTTTGAGCATTCACGTAGAATGTAGCACACTATTATAATGATGATAAATACTGAATAGTTTTTCTGCTTCTCTTTCAGGAGCTGTATTAGCACATAAAGGATATGTTCGTGAGGCTCGAGATGTTTTTGCCCAAGTGAGAGAGGCAACAGCAGATATCAGTGACGTTTGGCTAAACTTGGCACATATTTATGTTGAACAGAAACAGTACATCAGTGCTGTGCAGATGGTAATAGCCACCTTTGACTTCGTTGTCCATGAGGGATGTTTTTGTCATATGCATTAACACAATTTGTTTTTGCTTATTCATGAGTATTTATACAGTATATTCCAATATTGTGAAATGACTATGGCTGTGCGTAATTTTATTTATGCAAGTGTAATCGTGTGTATAACTCCTTTCGGAGTTTACCTGTGGTTTGCTTAGTTTTTCTGTTAATTGCGCTTTCTCACTTGCATAATTTATTTTGTGCGATCAGTGTTTGTCTACTGTATTTTGTGCATGTATTTGTCACAGAGTAGAGTAAAGATACTTGCTTCTCCTTTGCAACATTTTTTTTTTTGTGCCAGGTTTTTAATTTTGATGATAAATCGTATGACCTTTGTCAGTAACAGTTGGTCAAAACTCAAACATTGCATGCAAAAAATGTGTGATTTTTGTGCGATGGGCAATATTTGCACAAAATGCACATACTACTCATGGTTGTCGCTTAAACTTAGTATGCTCTGCATTAATATAAGAATGCAACTTTGCATAGCTCTAGAAATTACATGGTCCAAAAAAAAGTCTACTGTGTCCTTGAAAATTCATCAGGTGTTTGTACAGTCAATTGGTTGTATAAAAGAATATCAACCCACCAATTCTGACACATTAAAACCATTTAACAAAGTGAGTTAGGGAGATCAAACATAAGAAACAGGAAGCTGATTCTTTGAAAAAGAATGGTGCTGAAATTGGTGTTGTTTCAAGAATATTTAACAATTTCCTCATTTGTTTAAACCGCTTTGATTTCAAAAAAAAATTTATTGGAGAGAACCTTATTTTTGCTCTTGAATGTTGCTTTTCTTGTGAAGCCTGATCACTGACTGCTGCAGCTTGTGAGCTGTAAACTATGATGTTTCTCAGCACTATTTGCTGGACATCCATTCTATAGAGAATTTTAGAAATGTCTTTCTTCAAACTGATTTCATGCAGCCTCTTGAAGAGACGAATGAATGCATGAGTAGCTAAAATGCTCTGGCTTCAGCAAGACCTAAAACCTCAAAAAGGCTTTCCAAATCTCTTCATGTGAAGTGAGTATATTGACTGTTTCTTAAAATGTCAGTTGCATGTTTGGGGATACCACTCCCCATTTTGTAACCAAACAAAAATTTGAGCCATGAGTGCAACATTACTCTCACAGGACTCAGTGCAGCCCTCCCATGAGGTACCACAGTACACCTACGGGAGCTGCTGCACAAGCTTCCACCCCATGGCACCACACTACCATGGGGTGGAAACTTCCGCTCCAAATCCTGCTGGAGTACCTCACTACTGCAAAAGTTTGTTTAAAGAAAAAAAAGCCATAAGACAATGAGGGTTGGGCCCGCACAGCCTAAGAACATGTGCAGCAAGTGTTGACAGCAAGTGGGAGTTCGGCATGCAGGACGTATCCAAAGTGAGGTTGGGCATTGGTGGGGAGTTGGATTCAGGGCCAGGCCCTCGGCCTCCTCAAAGCAGAGGTAACGATGGAGAAATGTTTAACATTCCCCAAACATTTCAGACTGTGCATATGTCTACAATACAGATACAAAGTGGATAAGTAATGAAGCACACATTTTGTAGTGGAAGGGTCCACTTCCAGTACAAAAGCTATGCCCAAGACCAAGATATAGTACATTACTGTAGTCCAGACGAGAGGTGACCATGACCTACCTTACGGTTTTCTGGGCCAAAGAAGGAAGGCACCACAGAACTTTCTTTAAGCACCTCAGGATCCTGAAGAAGCAGGCTGAGAGTCAGGTTTCGGTCCATCCCAACTCCTACGTTTTTCACTTTGGGCTTAGGAAGTTGGACAAATCCCAGGGAGACAAGCCGCTAGGTAGTCGATCATATGTTGGGTTTCCTACCATCATCACGTCAGTCTGATCACGAGTAAGCTTGAAGCAATTAAGGCCCATCCACTCAGTGACAGCTGTGAGATAGATTTTCAGCTGAGAGGCCCGCTTACCTGGCTGGTGGAAGAGTAATAACAAGCTGGGTGTCCTCTCCATAGGTATGTAGGGTGAATCCAAATGATTCTATAATATCTGCTAGGGGGGGGCAAATATAAATGTTAAAAAGTGAAGGGCTTAGGGAGGAGCAATGAGGACCCCCTTCAAAAGTGGTAATATCTTGAAGTGGAAGTGTTTCCTAGCAACTTGGAAGGATCGGGTTTGGAGAAAAGAAGCTAGCCAAGTCAATGGTTTGTCACAGATCACACAAGCAAATAGTCTCCTTAAGAGGATTGTAGGAAGCTGGCTCTTTGTGATATATCAATAATCTGATATACCATGTAAAGAGTCCAGGGGTTTCCTTATAAGTGGACTGGGGCTTGCTCTAGCAATCCCAAGGTGCTCTATTAGGAGTAGTGTAATCGAGCAGCCTTTGGCTTAACAGAGAGAAGTGCAAGACATCTGTAAATGCACACAATGATCAATAAAGGACACAAACCACTCGAGATCTACACCAATTTATAAAAAATAGCAAGTATCATTATATATGTTTAGGCATAAGAGAAAAATCGTTATGGTAAGTACGTTTGTAAATAAGAATTTTTTTCAGATCAAAAAGTGGACAGAGTGCAATTTTTGAGTTTTGCAGTGTTACCCTATGGAAGGAAGAACAAGTTCTTCAAACAAGTATAGTAAAGCGACTTACAGGACCAATCTCCAGGAGTTAAGTTAAGTGGTGGGCAAGGTCCAAGGCACCACCAGCAGTAGACCACCAGTGGCACGAGGGTGGCCAGGTGCAAGGTGCAAAACTGCTTCGGGAGCCCAATGTTATTTTATGGAGATCGGTCTCTGCGAAAAGAGGCTGCAGGATCTGGCTAGGAGGCCAGTTGGCCCGATCCAACCGGGGGTGTAGGGGGGCTCAGGCCTTACGATGCTCGGGGACATAGACACACCTCTGGTCCTCTTCTCCACTGCCCTGTGGCGACGGGTGCAGAGGTGTCCTTAGGCGTCTGATTTTTCCTTACCGGAGCAGTTGCGGTAGAGGGGGGCCTGCGTGCAGAGGCTGCAGGCGACTTCAGAGGGTCCACGAGGGGTGAAACCATGATGGGCTCGGGCTCTGGACAGCCTGAGGAGCTTGTGGGCACCGTTGGCCCACTTCGACTTGGGTTTGGAACGACGGGTGCAGTGGTGGCTTCAGGTGTTGAGTTTTGGGGTTCTGGAGGCCTCAGAGTTCTTTCTTTTCTAATGCTGAAATATTCAGGGAACATTTCTGCTGTCCCACCGGAGGTCTTGGTTCTTTATTGAAGGCAGGCAGTCCTGCCAAGTTTCTAAAATTATCAGCTGCAGGACGATTTGACTTTGGTGCACTTTTCGACGAGAGATACAGACAGGTCGGCGGGGCTGGTACCAGGTCAGCTGTCTCTTCCCTCCTCTCTGCTTTAGCAGCTCTTGGGTCATCAGGATGTGCTTCTCTGTTGCCAGGGGCTCCCCTAAATACTGAATTTAGCAAAGTTAGAGTGTAGGGTAGTAGCCAATGGGGTACTGACCCTTGGAGTCACTACACCCCCTATATGACCACCTCCTTGGGAAGTGGGCATAGCCCTGTACCAGAATTCCTAAGTATGCTGTAGGAAGCTGGCTCTGTATATGATATTTCCACTAGGTGGTAATACCATGCACAGAGTCCAACGTACAGTGTACAGGGCTCAATGTAAAACCCAAAGTGCTCTATTAGTGGTAGTGTGGGCGAGCAGCCTTAGGCCTAACACAGAGGAGTGTAAGACATTTATTGCACAACAATGTTCAATAATGGACACAACTCCAGAAGGAGAGCCAGACCAATATTAAATTATACTTTGTACTTTATTTTAAGACCAAGATCTTCGTAATAATGCAATATACATTTTTAATTAAAAATACTTTGCACTTTGAAAAATCGACACTTAGAAACTTTTCAGCATAGTTCAGTCTCATCCTATGAGAAAAACAGTTTTGCGGTTAATCAGGTAAGTACGGAACGTACAGTTCCAGTCTTTGGGACCAAAGGTCAGCAGTGGGCAAGGTTGAGGTAGGAACCTGATTGTGACTGATGTAATAAGAGAGTTTTCCAGATAAGTTTAGAGTTAGTGTAAAACACACAATCTTGTCAGGTAGGAGGAGCAGAGAGATGCAAGATAATTTTCTGGTCTTGAACAGGCCATAAGGGAGTTTCTTCAAGAGGGGGGCGATGATGGCATGCTTCCAAGATTGAGAAACTGAGGCCATGGTAATCTATAAATTTAGTAGCTTGCGCAGGACAGGGTAAATAGTTGAGGATCCTTTAATAATGATGTGAGGGGGGAGTGCTGATGATGGCTAAACTGCAATAGACACCGGTGCCCAGTCTCTGCTGTCTCGGTGGCCTTAGGAGCCGGAGAGTTCCCTGCCTTTATGGAAAAAGTAGAGTAGATATTGTTTACTTTTTTGAACGGAAAAACAGCGAGTTCTTTGCACCTTTGTCGAGGGAGGAGCAAAATAAATGGTAGTGGAGTTCATAAGTGACTACTTTTGGGCGTTGTTGACCACCATTTGGTGATGAGTCTATCCCCTGTCTGACGTCAAATGTGCGCCTCAGACGTTCCTGTGGATGTTCACATTTTTTTTTCTGCCTTCTTGTCTGAAAACACGAAGGAGGAGCTCAGAAAATATCAAGGTTTTAGGTTAGGCTGGTAATAAACAACTAAAAAATATAAATGGGTGTGACAGTTTAGGCAGAGAAGAGAGTATCAACGGAGAAAGAATAAAAGGTAGAGATAGTGGGTAATGGTAGGAGAAGAAGGGTGGGGAAAAAAAGAGGTTAGTGTCAGAATAAACAGGGTGATATGTAAAAAGGGGGAGCGAGGTGAGAACCAGGAAAAAACAGAAAGATAACCAATGCAGGGGAAGCAGAAAGCAAGGTCAGAGGAGTGGTTATGGACCCCAATATTTGTTGAGAAGGTGATGTTTTAGGTCTTTTTTAAAGCTGAGATAGGAGGGTTTACAGCGCAGGTCCCTAGGGAGGGCATTCCAGATGTTCGGGGCGTTCCCGGAGAAGGAGCGAGATTGGGTGGTTTTCTTTTTTAACAGCAGGGGGACAAGGAGGATTGCATTGGTGCTTCTCATCGGTTGGGGGCAGCCCGCTTTATTGAGTTTGTTTGTTAGGTACAACAGGGTCTGTTGGTGAAGAGCTTTGTGCGTGATGCATCCAGTCTTATAGAAGCATCTTCCTTCAACGGGTAGCCAATTTAGGGCTTTAAGGGCCGGAGAGATGTGGTCAAATCGTTTACAGTCAGTGATGAGCCTGGCTGTCAAGTTGAGCACAGATCGAAGGGGGCTAGGTGTACTTTAGGGGTTCCGGTGAGGATAGCGTTGCCATAATCAAGTTTAGAGAGGACTAATGATTGTACAACGCATTTGAAGTCGTCAAATGGAATGAAGGGTTTGATTTTCTTGAGGTGTCTGAGAGTGAAAAGAGCTCCTTTAGCCGAGTTTTTTATGTGGTCATTAAGAGTCAGGTTTTTGTCAAGAGTGAAACCAAGTGATTTCGCCGAGTTGGATAAGGAGAGCGAACAATTGAGGGCATTGTGGTCTGAGATCCAGCCTTGGATGGGGAGCCGGTTGTTTTTTGGAGAGAAGAGGATAATTTCAGTTTTTTTAGGGTTCAGTTTAAGATGGTGGGGGTAGAACCAGGATTGGATCTTACTCAGGGTATTGTTTAAATGAAGTACATCAGAGTGGGATCTAATCTTATAGTAGAGTTGGGTGTCATCAGCATAGAGGTGATAATTGATTCCAGCTTGTTTCAAAATGAGGGTAAGGGGTTCCATAAAGAGGTTGAAGAGAGAGGGGGAGAGAATAGAGCCCTGGGGGACGCCCAGGGAGACAGGTGTAGGATTAGAGAGGCAGGCATTGATTTTGATTTGTTGTGTTCTGTGTTGGAGGAAAGAAGCAAACCATTTGAGGACCAAACCATTTAGGCCAAAGCGAGCTTTAAGCGAATTAAGTAAGAAAGAATGGTTAACTGTATCGAAAGCTGCAGAGAGGTCGAGGAGTATAAGAAGGCAGGTCTCACCATTGTCAAGGGAACTGTGGATGTCCTCCACAATGTTTAGCATGGCGGTTTCTGTACTGCAGCCTTTCCTGAAACCGGATTGAAAGGAGTCGAGTAAGTTGAAATTGCCTATGTGTTTGTCCAATTAAAGCGATGCACATTTTTCAAGGGTTTTAGAAAGAAGTGAGAGGTTAGAGATAGGGCGGAGATTGTTAGGATCATTGGGGTCAGCAGTGAGGTTTTTAAGAATGGGAGTGATTTGCCCGAGTTGGAGAGAGTCGGGGACACATCCAGTGGCAAGGGAGGTATTGATGATATTAGTCCAATAAGGGGCAATGATGTGGTTAAGATCATGAACTAGGTTAGAAGGGAGAGGGTCTTTGGTGTGCGAGGTCGGCTTTAGTTTAGCAATGATATTAAAGACTTCGAGCTCAGTCATAGGACGGAAATTATGCCAGGAGGCGTTATTTTTCAGTTGTAAGTTGGAAAGGATGTCATCGGGAGAAGTTGGAATGGGTAGGTGAGTGGTAGGATTAGGTGGTAGGGGCGGTGATGACAAAGGAGGTATGTCTAAGGCAACGTCTAAGGCATATTGGGGGCTGGGCAGGATCTGAGTTAGAGGGAAGGATTGGTCAATTTTGGCGATTTTGTCCGAGAGGAAGTTGGCAATTTCCTCACATCTCTCAGTTGAAGCCGTCCGCTCTGGAGGGGCAGATGATGTTTGTTTTCTAACAATGTTAAACAGTTCTCTGGGCCTATTTTTGGCACGATCAAGTTGAGCTCGAAAGAAGGTTGCCTTTTCATTGAAAATGTGCTTCTTATAAGTTGATCTAGCAGATCAGAGGAGGGCAAGATGAGAGGGGTTTTGTCTCCATGTTCTTTCTGCCAGTCTAAGTTGTCTTTCGTTATTGAGTTCAGGATTGAACCAAGATTTGGATTGAATTTTTCTTTGTTGGTTTAGTTTAAGAGGGGCAATTTGGTCCAGGACGTCATTAATGGTCTTATTGAAATGTTCAGTGAGCTCGTTGGCATTTTGGGAGAAAGGGGTGAGATGAAGTTGAGCTTGGAGTTTAGACTCAAGTGCACCGGTAGGGATTTGTTTAAGGTTTCTAGTCCACTTCATGGGTTTGTTATTTATTGTAGGAGGGAGTAGGGCACTGGTTGCGATCTTAAACAGAATGAGGTGATGGTCAGATCAGTCGATGGGGATGATGTTGGAAAGGGAGGCCAAGTCAGTGTTGGAAATAATAGCGTTGAGTGTGGCCCCTTTGATATGGGTTGGATTGTGGCATAGTTGCTTAAGGTCATTCATCTCTAGAAGGTTGATGAGGCGCATGACAGTGGGATCCACTAAATTATTCCAGTGGATGTTGAAGTCTCCTAAAAAGACATTTTTCGAGTCAGAAAGGGAGGAGTGTGTGAGAAGGTCGGATAATTCATCAGCGAAGAGAAGAGGTTCACCCGGAGGGTGGTAGATGTTATGTAGTCTAATCGGAGAAGAGCCCTTGACAGTGAGTTCAACGCCAAGGTATTCAAAAGTTAAGTGATCCGTGTTCTTTAAAAGGGCGAGTTGAAGTTCATTTTTGTAGATTATAGCTAGTCCGCCCCCTGTTCTGTCGGGTCTGTCTTGCCTAATGATGGCGTAGTCAAGAATAGCCGTCGAGTGGTCATTGAGCTGGGTTTCTGTAAGGAAGGCGATGTCAATAGCCTCGCTGAGGATGGTTTCAGATATTTCCGTCGCATGTCGGACTGCCGTTCTGCAGTTAACAAGCATGCAAGAAAGGGGATTTGGGTTGTCTTTGACAAGTTTGCAAGAGTGGATGGTGGTAAGTTGCGCTGGAGGTCTAGTAGAGATGGGTGAGGAAGGGACTCTGTTAATGCCCACAATCACTGGAGTAAGGGAGGGGGTGATCAGTTATCAGAGGCTTAGGTAGGTAGGAGTTACATAGGTTAATTAGGTCAGAAGTGAAGAGGTAGCTAACCGCACGGAGTGGCCTATGAGTTCGACTGCAAAGGGGTATAGTCCGCTGTGAGAAAGTGCCCTCTTTCTGCTTGGTATGCCCCCGCTTTTTGCTGAATTGCTGATGTTCTTTGACTGAGTGTGCCCTGGGCTCCTGCTAATCAGGTACCCAGGGCCTATGTTCCTTCCCTAAAATTGCATTGAAGCCTAAACCCAATTGGCATCCCTGGCCACAGGTAGGTCCATGGTAAATGGTACCACAGGTACCCAGGGTGCATGAGCCCTGTACCCCTACAGTGACTAAGTCCATTCATAGACATTGTAAATGCAGTGCTGCCATTAAGAGTATATGGTGCTGGGAGTTTGTCATTACGAACTCCACAGCACCATAATGGCTACACTGAAAACTGGGAAGTTTGGTATCAAAATTCTCAGCACATTAAACCCACACTGATGCCAGTGTGGGATTTAATTTAAAATGCATGACAGAGGGCATCTTAGAGATGCCCCCTGAAACTCGACCAACTTCTAGTGACCCGACTGAGTGGCTGCTTAGCCTGCCACCAACAGACATGTTTCTGGACCCCTGGGTCGAGAGCCTGCTGCTCTCGGGGGGCCTGAAACAATGCACATCCTGGGACGAGGTGCCGAGCCTCCTCCCCCAGGATGGGCAGGGTTCACAAAAGGGGAAGCTTCAAAGGCATGCCGCCTTTGTGAGCCTCCCCAGACCATTTGCTGCTTTCAGGAACTGGTCCCCACTGGTTCTACCCCCCACTTTGGGCGGGAGAACCGGCGGGAAAAACAAGTGAGGGAGAGATGTGTGCCCACCTCTGCCAACTCCACCCCTCAGGTGGGGGAGGCGAGGTAAAGCACAACTCAGAGTCCCTGCCATCTTGAGGATGGGGGGACCCAACCAACCAGGGACAGGCTCATGCCCCCCTCCCACTGGAGGGTGGCACAATAGGGGGTGTACCCACCCCAGGGAAGGGACCCATTGGTCCCTGCCCTCTACCTACCTGTAACACCCCTAAATCTAGTATTTAGGGGGCACCCTGAACCTTGCTTCCTCAGATCCAGCCAAGAAACAAGAAAAAAAGGACCGAACAGCCGTGCAGCCAGCTAACAAGAGGAAGACGGCCACTGACTTGTCCCCAGCCCTACCGGCCTGTCTCCCCTCGAAACTGCTCCTGCGAAATCCCTGTGTGTCCTGCAGCCAGCAACCTCAAAAACCCCGGAGGACCTGCCTGCCTTCACTTCCAAAGACTGCTTCTCCCGTGAACACTGGATTTTTCAAACTGCAACCTCTGGTAGCAGTCGAGGACCGCGAACCTGCCTCACTTTGCACCCGCCGTCCACGGCCTGAGCTCGAGTGGGCAAACACCACAAGGAGGTCACCCCGGCGATCCCGAGCAGAGATCCGGCGACCCCTGACCTGCCTCAAGCCTCCAGCCGACGCCTGCAGTCGAAATCCAGAAGGCCCCACCCCTAACCGCGACCCGGAGCTGGTAAGCCGATCCGACCCCAAAAGCACCCCTGCACCCGACGCCCCACGACCTTGTGTGCCCAAACCAACGGTGCCTCACCAACCCCTAACTACCCAACTTACATCTCGAAGTGGTGGTCGCACCCAGAAGTCCTTCGTCTCCCTGCCTGCAGTGCTTTTGCTAACCGGAGGTTCTCCATTGGAAACAGGGCTTCCGACGACGAAACAGCCCCCTGCACCCGGCCGCCCTAGTGCCGCTGAGGGTGCACCTTTTGTGCTGAGCTGTTTCCCCATTTGCCCTGAGCTAAAGTCTAGGAGCTTTGCTCCCACAACCCAGTGGCCTGCTTGCCAGCAGCCACCAACCGGAGACCCCCTATCCTCCATAGGATAACATTGGGCCTCAACACTCTGCACCCGGCCGCCCGAGTGCCGCTGAGGGTGTAACAAGAGTGCATCACTGACCCAGGGGGGACCCCTGAGTCTAACCCCAGAACCTTAACTCCCACAGTCGATAACTTACCTGTGAACCGATAACCTGTTTTTCCTCCATAGGATAACATTGACACTTTTTATTCCAAAAGGTTTCTAAGTGTGGAGTTTTGAAATCTAAAAATATTCTTTAAAAATCGCACGAATAACCAAAACGTATTTACTTACCTGTTTGCAGGAAATGTCCCAGTGCTGAATCTAGGTATCCAGCACCGAGTTAGAAAAGTAACGTGAAAAGTAACTTACCTGTAATTTACTGAAAAAGCCTATTCATTTCAATGTACTGTATTTGCTAAGTATTACAACCTACTGCATCCCCTGTAAATCAAACGAAGTACAATTCCTATTGCATTTTCAAACTGTTCTACAATCAGCAACTTATTACTGTAAAGTATTTAATGCTTACCTGTGCCAGGCTTGCTTGGTTCTAAAAATAAAACAGTATATTTTTTTATACAAAAACAATTGGTCTAGAGTTCAGTCTTTGAGTGTGTGAATTCATTTGCCGACTGAGTGGGTACATCAAATGCTTAACACTGTCCTCTGATACTGCCTTACTGCTCGACCACTCTACCACAAATAGAGAGTAAGGTTCTATCTAACTTTAACCTCTGCGTACCTTCGGGGTCACCTGGACTCTATACACACTATACCTCATTTTGGTGTAGTATATATAGAGCCAGTTTCCTACATCCGCCAACGGGTGTGTTGAGAAAAGTTGTGGGAGCAAGAGCAAAAGGTATCAGTGTGATTGGAGTAGGTCCTGGTGTTGAGGCGTTGTAATCCCCTCTGAGTCGTGTAAGTTCAGTCGTCATAGCTGAGAGTTTGCATTCTATGTTGATTAGTGTCTGTGCTATAAGATTAAGGGGGAAACCAGCTGAAAAGGAGGGGGGGGTTGAGGTGGGGTCAGTGTTGACAGGGGAAGGCAGTCCATCGAGCGGAGGGGGAGTGAGGCTGGGGGAGGGAGTCTGAACAGTGTTTTAGATTCTGCCTTGTAGGAAGCTGGCTCTTTATATGGTATACCAAAAGAGTTATCCCATGCAAAGAGTCCAGGTGTTCCCTCATGAGTGGATAGGGGCTTGCTCTAACAATACCAAGGTGCTCTTGTAGGGGGTAGTGTGGTTGAGCACCCTTAGGCTTATCAGAGAGGAGCTTTAGACATCTGCAAAATACCCACATAGTCAAAAAATGATGAACTCGACTCAATAAGGAGATCAACCCCAATTTATAAAATAACATGTATCTTTATATATATTTAGGCACCAGAATCAATATGATCAGTGTAGGAAGCTGACTCTGTATATACTATACCAAAGTAAGGTATACTGAGCACAGAGTCCAGTGGATCCCCAGAGGTATAGCAGAGTTTAAAGTAGAGAATACCTTACTCTCTTTTGTGGTAGTGTGGTTGAGCAGTCAGGCTTATCAGGAGGGTAGTGTTAAGTATTTGTTGTACGTACTCTGGCAAGAAAATATGTCACACACTCAAAGATTGAATCCAGACCAGTTGTTTGTATAAAAAGTTATTTTGTTTTATATCTAGAACCAGGATTTATTTATTAGCAGGTAAGTTGAACTCTTCTTACAATGTTACTTTTCAAAAGACAGTGAATACTGGTTTGGTAGAAACCTTTAGATTACTTTTGAAGTGAGAAAAACAATTGCTAAACTATTCAAAAACACTTAAAATTACTGTTCGATTACTTTTGGATTACTTCTGTAGTGTAGCATGAAACATATTCCTAACACAGTCTGAGCAACACAGGACATTAGTAAGCAGGTTAACTCGTTTCAAGGCACTAAGGTACATTTGTTGCAGTACAAGACAGTTCAACACTGACGATTTTTCAGAGAAAACCCACCATACAATCCTATGGAGAAAAACGAAGTGTTAAGGTTTGCAGGTATGTAAACGGTTTTGAGAAGGGAGTTTTGTGGGGTAGAACCAGGGTTCCCCAAGGTTCAGGTTGGCACTCATGGTGCACCACCAGCGGCACCAGGTCGACCATGTGCAGGGTGCCAATTTTAGCCAATGGGGCACCTCATTTGAGGGCTGCTCACGGGAAGGCCACTCGGTCTTGGGAGCCAAGCTCCTAGGGTTAAGGTCAGGGCAAAGGGGGTCCTAGGTCAGCACCAAGTCCACACAAGCAGGGGCGGCCGGGTGCAGGGTGCTTAGAAGGTGTTGGGAGCCCAATACAATCCTATGGAGGTTGCCGGTTTTGGATTTTGGCTGCAGGCTCAGTCCAGGAACTCTTCCGGGGGGAACCCACAGCTGGGCAGGTAAGTTGGAGGGCTTGGGGGCGTAGATGGACTTCATGTCCTCTTCTCCATGGCGCAGGGCGGCCGTATGCAGGGTGCCTTTTGAGGTCGGGTTTTCCCTACCGGGCCACTCGCGGTTGGGGGGGTCTCCGTGCAGAGGCTGCAGGCGATGTTGGTGAGTCCTGGATGGGTCAATTCACGGTGAACTCGGACTCTGGAGCGCAGGGGGACCTCACTGGGACTGTGGGCCACTTGAACTCGGGTCGTAGGCGACGGGTGCAGTGGTGGTTCCAGGCGTCAAGTTTCTTCATCCTCAACAGGCTCAGAATCTTTATTTGGAGTTCATTTTGAACAGAGCTGCTGCTCGCAGGAGATCCGGTCTTTGTTAAAGGCAGTTAGTCCTCCCAGGGGTTCTGGAGGTCACTGGCTGCAGGACAAGTTTACTTTTGGCGCAGGATCTCTGGAAACTGCAGAGGGGCCAGTAGGGCTGGGGCCAAGTCAGGTCTTCTCTACAGTCTCCTCTGCTGTGCGACTTCTTCCGACCTTCTTCGTAGGTTGCAGGAATCTGCATTCTGAGTTCAGGGCTGCCCCCAAAATACCATATTTAGGGGGCATTTTAGGGGTCTTGAGGTCAGTAGCCAATGGGCTACGGACCTTAGGGTGGCTGCACCCTTGATGTGCCCATCCCACATGGGGGAGTGGACACAATCCCTAATCCTGATTGGAGGGAGCCTGCCATCTACAAGATGGCAGGCACTGAAGAGTGCGCTTCACCTCACCTGCCCCACCTGAGGGGTGGGATTGGCAGAGGTGGGCACACCTTCTGGGCGGTTCTAATTTTTCCCACCTATCTTCCTACCGAAAAAGGGGGCGGACAGGAAGGGGGAATTCTCCTGATAGCAGGAGAGGCTGGGGGTTGCGCTGCAAAGACGGCAAGGCTTTTGAAGCTCCCCTGCCACAGATGGCTCTTCCTGGCCTGGGGAGGGTTAGGCCTCACGATATTTGGTGATGTAGGGACACCTTTGGTCCCCTTCTCCACAGGCCAGGGGCGACTGGTGCAGAGGTACTTCGAGGCATCAAGTTTTTTGTCACTGGGGACACTCGCGGTTGAGAGGGCCTCCACACAGAGGCTGCAGGCGCATTGGTGAGTCCACAGTGGGCAAGTCCAAGGTGGGCTTTGTCTCTGGAGGGTCGGGGTACCACGTTGGCACTGTTGGCCCACTTCAGCTCAGGCTAGGTGGCCCAGGTGCAGCGGTGCTTTCCGGTGTCAGGTTTTTGATGGTCCGGAATCCTCTTAAGGCCTCTCTGGGTGCCTGCAGAATGCAGGGAAGCAGCTTCACTGGAGTTCCTGTTTCGTGGGTGAAGTGCTGCCAGTTCTCCCTGGCTTTTGGAGACACAGCAGCTGCAGGACAAGTAGTCTTTAGTATATTAGTCCTTCTTCTTTCAGGTTGGCAAGATCTGATTTCCTGGTGCCAGGGGCTCCCCTAAATACTAGATTTAGGGGCATTAGGAGAGTGTAGGGTATCAGTCAATGGGCCACTTAACCCTGGTGTCACCATGCCCCTATATGTCCACTTCCTGTGGGAAGTGGGCATAATCCTGTCCCAGAGTTCCTAATTCTGCCATCACAAAGATCTCAGACTTCTAAATTTCGTGCCCACATCAGGTAGCCCACCTTAAGAAATGGAACTAGCCTCAGGATGAACACACCTCTCGGACTACTAATTTTCCCACCTGTCCAGGCACCAAAGGGGCCTTGGACAAAGAGGGGTCGGCATCCTCTCTTGTGAGGGAAGCCGGATTTGCATACCAAAGGCAATGGGCTCTTTGAAGCTCCCACCTTGGAATGCTGATTTGCTGGTCATCCTGTAAGAGGGGGTGTAAACGCCTTCTGCCCGAGCAGGCTTTGTTCCTGACCTACTGGGAGCAAAAGCCCTCACCCTTAGGGGTCAGAAACTCATCTTGGGTGGCAGGCTGGCTAAGACCAGTCAGTAAGCACACCAGTAGTTGGTAGGTTTTCAGGGGGCACCTTTAAGGGGCCCTCTCGGTGCATGTATTAATAAATCCAACACTGGAATCAGTGTAGATTTATTAATATGAGATGTTTGATACCAAACATCCCTGTTTTCAGTGAAGTCATCATGTAGCTGGTGAAGTCTTTTTTAGGTCGAGCCTCGAGTAGCGCGCAAGCGCTGCTCTGCGAGACTTTATGTAAGGGGCTTTTGAAAGCTGACCACACGCTCGTGCACAATGGCCTTTTCCCTGCGGTTACCCGCACGGCCCCATCTGTTTGCAATTATCGTGCCCAGACGCGGGCGCGATAATTGGAAACACATGGCCATTGTGCACGAGCGTGTGGTCAGCTTCAGCAGGCTGCCGCGCTCGCTCGCCCCCTTTTCTTACTGCAGGCAGGACGACGTGCGCAGCCGAGACAAAGGCGGGCGCTTGCTTTTTAACGATGGTGTTGACAAGAGTAATCGCCTGAGTGATGCGAGCCGTTGCTGCAGCCTTGGGCGCAGCGGGCTCTGCGTGACAGGGATGCTGTTGGAACTCCAGTGGCATCCACTGATGATGGACGGGTGCAGGGGGAGAAGGCGGGGGGAGAGCACGGAGATCAAGGCGTGCCGGGCTGCCCTCCGCGAGGGAAATATGAATCCTCGTCCCGAGTCATTCATCACAGTGGGACTGCGGCGCTGTCAGAGCAGCTAGGGTGGGAGACTCTGCCAGCGACAAGTAACACTCCTGTGCTTGGAGAGACACATGAAGGAAGAATGGTGGTTCCACACATGGGAAAGGGGGCCTGTCACCCCCGTTCTCCCCCCCAGCAGCAAGCACCCAGCACCAGGGTTCCCATCTCACTGAGTTGTCGCTCAAATGCTCCCCGCACCCCCACCCATTTGCGGCCGCAGAGAGATCATTATTTTATTTAAAGCAATAATCGCATTAGCCTCCCTCGGGCTCTTCAAGGGACTGGTGGTAATTCCTCTCCCTATGATCAGACGGGGGCAATGTAGGGGGGCGGCCGCACAGGTCTCCGGCAGGCGCGGCGCAGCCCGCACGCAGCGCTGCCCGGGGTCGCCGGGGGTGTCCGCTACCTCCTCCGCCGTGACCTCCAACGCACCTTCCCGCTGCCGTGCAGCCGCTGCGGATCCCGCTCGCTCCCGCGCCTTTATAGAGGTCCCTGTCAGGAAGCCGAAGGAGAAGTAGCCTGGACCAAAATGATCACCGGTTTGCGCTCCCCCTGCGGGCGTCACGCGCGCACACAGCCGCGTGGCCCCCAGCACCGGCAGCAGCCTGGGCAGCGCTGATGCTATCAGAGAAAGTGCAGAGCGGGGATCGCGATCATTAGCTTCTCCTCAGTGCCCTTGAAGTTTTTCCTCATCCTGCTCTAACTGTCACCGGAGAGGGAGGAGGGGGACGGACCCAGGCGCATTTTTCCAGCTCCTTTCTTGATCAGACCCGGGAGTTGGTTTTTTTCTTTCTTTTTTCTCGAGTGTGGCCAGTACTTGTGCAGCCTCCTTCCCTCCCTCCCTCCCTCCCTCACCCTCTCGCTCCCCTCAGCTGTCTGCTTCTCACAATATTTTCCGATTTCCTCAGCTTTCGGAGTGCGGGAGCCCAGACTTGCAGCAAATGCATCATGGCCCAGTGCCAGCCCCCTTATCAGCATCCAGGCCCTTCCACCCCATGGATCACTCACAGCAGCGCTCCCTCCACGGGCTGATATTTTATGGGAAACCAGCCAGGCCTGGAGAGAAAAGCTCCCAGAAGAAAGAGGCGTGTAACATTCTTACTGCTTGGGAAACACCGTCTTCGCCCTCGTTAGGCAGATCGTTGGACATGTGCTTTTGAAACGAGGAGCAGAAGGAAGATGCAACGAACGGAATGAGCTTGTTGCACACAACGGATTAATAAATGAATAAATGAATGAATGAACATAGACACCTGTAGGGTGCAAGTGCTTATTCAAACAGGTGCAATAGGGAAGCTGGAGTCACTGAGTGTGTGGCAGCTGTGCAGAAGCACAAAGCTCCAGGATCCTAGCAGACGATTTTGTGCATTGAAGAAGTGCACATCTGGAGTTTGTTCTCGTTTTACCCACAGTGCCAGGGGCAAAGGCCTTGCCAACCTATCTTAGACTCTGAGCTCTCTTTGGCGCACTTCAGCTTGGGGCACTTTGCTATAGTTCGCTGCTGAAGTCTCTCTTATTGGACACTTTCCAGGGGTTGCAGGCTACTCAGACTGCAGGCCCATCCATACCTGCACATTAGCCCAAGCAGTAGGGCCACTCGGCTGTGAGTCCCCTTCTCACCAAACAAACACTTGTTGAGACACCTCGTAGGGTAAAATGGTCGTAGATTTATTATCACAAATATTTAAAACAACCGCTTTCAGTTACGTGATTTATCCATTTCAATCAATCACCTTTGTTACCTAGTCCCGATGCAAAAAATAAATAAAAAAATCACATTACATGGAATAATATGTTACAGTGCTTCTAAAGGGGCGGGAACACCAACCAGAGAACTGTATCGATAAAATTCCAATGCACCAATTAGTTTCAACAAATTCCTTATCAAAACAAAGGCGGTAAGGCCTACTTAACACTGATTATTGCTGTTTTTTATTAGCCAAACAGCAGTCGTTGGCTGTACGTGCCAGTTAAAAACCTAAAAGAGAAATAAGAACTCTGCCGTAGATTCAAATCCTGCCTCGGTGCAGTATTTGGGAGAAACGTGCAGTGGCTCTGCGCCTTTGACTCTCACTTGTCAAACCTCGTTCCAGCTCCCCACTCTACCTCCCATGCTCTGTGCAGACATTTAATTCTAGTTGATCCGTGTCTCTATCTCTCAGTACAGCCCATTTTCCTGTCTCTCATTCACTTTCTCGTGCTCTCTTTCCAAGTGTCTCTCGCTCTCATTTCAAATCTCTCTCCTCATCTCTCTCCTCTTTCTGTCTCTTACCTTACCCATCCCCTTGTCTTTTCATCCCACTCTCGCCCTCTCTCTATCTCTCTTATTTAACCCACCCATTCTTCTCACACAATATCTCACTCCTTCTCTTTATCTTTCATCTTATCCACCCTGTTGTCTTTATCTCCCCCCTCTCTCTTTATCCCTTGTCTTACTCCTTCACCCAAGTCGCCCCATCTCTCTCCCTCCTTCTCTCTTTCACCTTACCTACTCACCTCTGTCTTCATCTCTCTCCCCCCTTGCTCTCTTGCTCTCTCTCCTTACCCATCCACCCATGTTGCCCCATCTCGCTCTGTGTCCTTAAAATCTCTTGTTTCTTCAAATCTGGACGCTTCAAACCTCCCATTGCAAACCAGTGAACGGTAGGGGGTCTTCTGAACCTTCACAGCTGTGCTTCAGGAAATAGGAAACACCTCTACATAGTTTGCGTGAAAAGGGTCCTGTAACACTCGCAGCCTTCTCCTAAAAATTCTGGTCACTGCGCTCTACCCTCAGCCCAGCCACCATCTTCGCCCTCCTCACCCCGACCATACTTTAACCAACCGCACAATTGTGTAGCGCCCGCTGTTATATGAGTTTAGTGCTCATACAAAATACGTGACGCAATGGAAAAAATTGACATGTTGCTTCACTGCAAACTCTCATTAACTAATTGACATTTTTATTGTTGTCATGCTCCATTAAAGTGCATGTTCTACAAGGGCATCTTCCGTCCTCCCTGTCCTTACTTGCACCCGCCTCCCACAGCACTTCCACATCAAAGCTGTTTCCACCCGCCCGTTGCCCCCGTCAGAGCACTTCAAATGCTTGCATTTTTCAAAGGTGTCAAATAAATATATGGTAACAAAAATGCTTATTACTTTATTCTAACTTTTCAACATGCTGCACAGCAGGTACACTGCTCTACAACATAGCCTAAACACATTGGCAAAGCCAATAGGTCTGGCAAAACACTTATAAGGTCCCAAAGGCGAGACCTATTGGCTATGCCAATGCTTGTTTTACCAGTGTCCAGCACATGTTTTAAAATGCTTCCCTGATCACTTGCACTGGAACTGACCAGCACAGGGGCATAACTGCTTATGCAGGTAAGCCCACACGTGTAGTATAGTGCACCCTGCCTTAGGGCTGTAAGGCCTGCTGTAGGGGTGACTTACATATTCTGCATGCAGTGTCTGGAGGCATGGCTGTTCACTTTTGTCTGCACCAAGACATGCAGCCTGAAATGGCAGTCGGCATGGCTTAGGTGAGGGGTCCCTTAGGGTGGCACAATATGTGCTGCAGGCCATAGCGAACCTCTTCAGTACTTCAGGCCTTGGGTACCAGGGGTAGCATTTACTAGGGACTTACAGAGGGTGCTAACAGTATTGCCAATTGGGGTACAATTGCACAGTTTTAGGAAAGAGATCGGCACTGGGGGACCTGTTTAGCAGGAACCCAGTGCACTTCCAGTCAAAATAACTTCAAATTCCAGGCAAAAAGTGGGGGTGACAATGTCAAAAATGGGCAATTTTGTACATGCCTCAACTCAGAAGGACCACAGTGTTGAAGACTGCGAGGCCTGTTTAGAATTTGTCCCGAAGGCGCTGGAAGCGAGGCTCAAACAGTATCTGGCACACTGCGCCATGGCCGACACTCGGGGGGGGGGGGGGGGACACGGGGACACAGGAGCTAGATCTTTCCAGTGAGGAAGAAGAGGCGAATGTGGGGGAAGCTGAGATGGCTCCAGGAGGAGAATCTGACAACAAGGAAATCGACATCAACAAGCTGGAGGCTGCAAGGAGTGTGGTGAGAGATGCAAAAAAGAAGCAGCAGCAAAAGGATACAAAGACACAAAGTCACAATCTCTAAGTCCACAAAGGCTGCCTCGACATTGATGTTGAAACACTCAACAGGCAAAGAATGGCATAAACAAAAAGATCTGCACGGGTACCTTCCAATCAACCTTCAACACTGGTATGCACATGAGAGGGGGCGAAGGACAAGGAGCCGAAGACCAAAGACCTCCAGAGCTCGAAAAGGAAGGAGTTATCAATGGTCAAAGCTGAACAACAAGCGCTTGAAGCCGGAATTGTCACTCCTACAAAGGAAGGAGTTCAACCACTCCTTAAAGGGATTTCGCATCCCACCAAAGCCCTCTGAGCAGAGAGAAACTTAGGCTGGTCAACCAGACATCGAGGCACCTTTGACACCGGAGCCACATGAAGACGAGTAGTTCTTAGATTACAACAAAGACAAATCCACTGCACTCGAGGGTCAAGGCCAACTGAACGAGATGTGGCAGGATCTCGACGCTGAATCCCCCAAGGAGGGTTTCCACAACAACCCCTAGAGGCCCACACTACTGTGATTTTCAGCCCGCTAATTGCCCCATCTTCAGTGTGCTTGAACAAATATGACATTTGATCAAGTGTCCAGTCTGTTTCTGATGCCTATCTACTCGCACAGATTTGTCTTCCAAGCAGGTTATGCTGCAATGTATTACATAAGTTTGGCAATGTTAAGAGTGCATTGTTATTTAAGTAGTCTGTTTTGATAATTACATCAGTTATTTTTTTCACTTCTCATTCAGTATGAAAACTGCCTCAGAAAATTTTACAAACACCAAAATACAGAGGTTCTTCTGTACTTGGCCCGAGCACTTTTCAAATGTGGCAAGTTGCAAGAATGCAAGCAGATTTTGCTGAAGGTAAGAAACACTATATGAATATTATTATATCCTTGTTTCCTTAAATTACATTGAGTATGCTGTCTAATAAATGATGATGTTGAGAAAAGGGTATCACAAAATTTAACGGATAACATAGTACGGAACTGAAATGCTGAATACAGGAGATTACTCAAAACATATTTTGTTCTCGCAGCCCACTAGGGGATTTGAGAGGGAAAGAAGAAAAAAAGCTAATAGGGAACAAAACAAGAGAAAGCCTTTCAAAGAAGGGCGGTAGGTGTTCAATAGAGACAAAATTATATTCTGATGGTTTAAAACGAATGATGTGCAAGAATTTCCTAATAGTGAATTTTTAGAAAATCTAATTTTATAAAGATGTCTATGTATGATCATGTAGGTGTCTGAGTATAAGGTTAAGCCATTCCAGCTATGATGTTTAGTGAATCTTATCAGACTGCGTAAAATGCTGTACAATTAGATTTTGAATTTGCAGTTGTCTATAGTTTAATTGCCCAAACGAGTCCAGTGTTTCAACCGCAGCTGTCTGTAGGACCCTATTGGCGCTCTTAACAGCATAGCACGTCCTTAGTAGTCACAATGCTAAATGTATTAATTTTTAAATCTAAAATCTGTTTATTGACTTGGTGTAATGAGCCACTTTTTGGATTTCTCAACAGGCTCGACATGTAGCCCCCAGTGATACGGTTCTTATGTTTAATGTAGCTCTGGTGCTACAGCGGCTTGCCACGTCCGTACTGAAAAATGAGAAGAGTAACTTGAAAGAAGTATTAAATGCTGTAAAGGAACTGGAGCTTGCTCATAGGTAAATCATTTGACCTATTCAAATTAATTCTCGCAGAATTCAGGGATGGGATTTAGTTGACTGTGTGAAAGAATGCATGTCATTTTGCACACATGGATGCTCAGTTTTGGGTGTGTGGAGGACTCAGCTGCTTGCAAATGTGATGCTTAATTCGACTTCGTAAACAGCAGGTGCAGTGCTTTTCTCTTGGGGTCCTGCTGCAGTGCTTAATGTTGAGACCTGAGAACACTGTTGAGAAACATTGCTTTCCCTCCACTATTCTAGGTTATACTTACACTGATAGTCTGTACAGATCACAAAATCTGAATTCTCTGATTATTCTAAAAGCTGGTACCCTTGAGAAAAGTGAGCCTTAGTAGTTAAATCTGATGGATACTTCCAATTGCAGATTCCTCACCTAGGAAAACTCCCCAGTCGCAAGATAAGAAAATGTTTTCCAACCATGCTCCGATGCGATGCACTGCGCTGCTCTGTGTTTGCTTCTTACTGTCCACAGGTGACTTAGTAGTGCTGCACATAAGCGCCAACCCTGTGTGCTGACATCCAATAAATCCAGTGTACTAGGGAACGATGTCCCCTCACCCCCCGCCTCCCCTGAAAATACAGGGTTTTAATCATGCTGTGGGAAGCTGGCTCTTTATATGATATATCAAAATGAGATATATCGTATAAAGAGTCTAAGAGTTCCCTTATAAGTGGAAAGGGGCTTGCTATGGCAATCCCAAGGTGCTCTTCTAGGAGGTAGTGTGGTCGAGCAGCCTTAGGCTTATCACAGAGGAGTTCAAGACATCTGAAAATATACACACAATAGTCAATAAATGAGACACCCGCCTCAATAAGGAGATCACACTAATTTATAAAAATAACACATATCTTTATATATGCTTGGGCACCAAAAGGAAATAGTTCAGGTAAGTACATTTTTAAATGGGAATTCTTTCTGTTCAAAAAGTCGACAATTAGTGCAATTTTTAGAAGCTGCAATGTTATCGTATGGGAGGAAAAGTCAATGTGGCATTCAGGTACAGTACAGCGACTTACGGGGCCAATATCCAGGAGTTAAGATGAGTGGTGGGCCAGGTCCAAGGCAGAACCAGTGGCACTAGGTCGGCCAGGTGTAGAGGTGCAAAACACCATTGGGTGCCCAATGTTACTCTATGGGGATCGGTCTTAGTGTAAAGAGGCTGCAGGCTTGGACTGGGAGGCCAGTTGGGCTGACCCAGCAGGCAGGGTGTTCAGGCCTCACGATGCTCCTGGACTTAGGGACACCTTTGGCACTCTTTTCTACGGCCCAGGGGCTATGGGTGCAGAAGTGTCTGTAGGCATCTGGTTTTTCTTACCGGGAGCAGTTGCGGTAAAGGTGGCCTGCATGCAGAGGCTGCAGCCTATGTCAGGGAGTCCATGAGGGGTGAGACCTCAATGGGCTTGAGCTCTGGAGGGCTGGGAGACCACGTTGACTGTGTTGGCCCACTTCAACTCTGGCTTGGAACGATGGGTGCAGTAGTGAATTCAGGCTTCTTGTTTCTGCAGTCACTAAGTCCTCACAGGAGTCTTTGGATGCCTGCAGGTTGCAGGGAAGCAGGTCTTTTACTTCTCTGGAGGTCTTGATTCCTGAGTGAAGTGCTAGCAGGTCTCCCAGGCTTTGGGGGCTCCGCAGCTACAGAACAAGTCGGCTTTTGGCTTAATTGTCGAAGTCAGGAGACAGGCTGGCAGGGTTGGCACCAGGTCAGTTGCTGGGTCTTCAGTTCTTGCAGGATGCGACTCTTCACTTCCTTCTTCGTCTTCCAGGTCAACAGGAGCTGTTTTCCTGATACCAGGGGCTCCCTTAAATACTGAATTTAGGGGCGTTACGGGAGTGTAGGGTAGTAACCAATGGACTACTCACCCTTGGGGTCACTGCACACCCTATACGACCACTTCTTGTGGGGAGAGGGCATAACCCTGTCCCAGAGTTCCTAATTTCACCAAAAACAAGATGGTGGAATCCTTATTTCGTGGAGCACATCAGGCAGCCCACCTTATGGGGGTGACTAGCCTGGTGGTGCAACACACCTACGACACAGCTAATTTCCCGCCTGTCCTGGTACCAAATGGGCCTCAGGGCAGGGGGTGACATCTCCAAGGTCTGGGGGAAGCCAGGGTTGCATATCAAGGTGGCAGGGGCTCTGACGTTCCTGGCCTTGCTATGCTAAATCACTAGCCATCCGGCTGGAAGAGGTGTGAACACCTTCCTCCGGAGCAGGCATTGTTTCTGGCCTCAGAGAGCGTGTGCTCTTACTGACAGGGGATCAGAAACATGCCTGTGCTGGAAGTCTGGACAAGACCAGTCAGCCAGCAAACTCGATAGTGGTAGGTTTTTCAAGGGGCACCTCTAAAGTCCCCTCTGGGTGTATGCCATCATAAATCTTGTACTGGCATCAGTACAGGTTTATTAAGACAAGGTGTTTTGATACCAAACACCATAGGTTTCAGTGAAACCATCATGTAGCTGGGGGTTTCGTAATGACCAGTGCCCAGTACATGTACTTGAGATGGCTTCCCTGTTCACTTGTACCATCTAGTAATTAAACTAGACAGCACAGGGGCATGTCTGCTCATGCAGATATGCCCTTGCATGCAATATAATGCACTCTGCCTTAGGGCTACAAGGCCTGCTGCAGGGACGACTTGCACGTAGTGCATGCAGTGACATTGGCATGGCACATAGTGAGTGTGCCATGTTGTGTTCACTAGTGGTTTACACCATGACAGTCTGCCAAGGCAGGCTGCATGCAATTTGTAGGGACGATCCCTTTGGGTGGCGTAATACATGCTGCAGGCCTTGGGGTCCGCGATTGGTACCCATGCCCCTAGGTACCAGAGTACCACTTACTAGGGACTTACAGGGCTGCCAAAGTCTGTACCAATTGTGCGCCAATTAGAACATTTTACCTTGTTTTAGGGAAAGAGCCCCGACACTGGGGGTCTGGTTAGCAGGTACACAGTGCACATCAGTCGAAAAACATCAGTACCAGTACCAGTGGCAAAAAGTGGGGGTGAAAATGACAAAAAGGGGGCACGTTCATACAATTTGCACATGCATTGCCTGTACCTGACATCTGCCAGGCTGCGACATAGGCATTAGTGCACTCCTTCACGAAGCACTACTGCTTTGACAGCCAGGTCCAGCGGGAGGGGCATTTGAGCCCAAAACACAGACCCTCCACCTTGGGGAGGTACCACTTTGGAATCTATTCTAAAGTGAGGAATCTGTGTTTAGAAGAATCCATCAGAAGAACAAGTTACTTCCTTTCTGTAACTCTCTAACTGCAGATTCCTCACTGCCTTCCTACCTCCCCATTCTGTGGAATGGTTTCTTTTTAACTTCTAAAAAGGACTCAAGTTAGGACTTTGCACACTGGTACCAACAATTATTCAATCTCCGCGTCTGATGGGAACGGAAAGAGATAAGAAATTGATTTCAGTGTGCAGGGTGACGTTTATAAGCTGCTCCTTTCTGTCACTTCTAGGGTGGTACAGAGCCAGTTTAGACCTGCCCAGAAGCATTGCTGGAAAAGGGTACAGGATCCAGTCTGGCACCTGGGTAGTATTGTAGGGTGAGAAATCTGTAGTTTAAGTATCTACCAGTAAGAGCATAACTGAAGGGTAAGTTCCATCTTCTTAAAGTGTGAACTCTACCTGCTGTAGGTTTGAGCACAGTGCAATATAAAGTATAATGGGCAGCTGTAGTAAACTGGGTTTCTGTTGCAGTAGTCCCTTCACCCCCCCTCCCCCCACACTTTTTGCCTGGTATGTGATGCAACTTTGACTGACGTGCACTGGGTTCTTGCTAACCAGGTCCCCAGTGCCAGTGTTCTTTCACCAAACTGATCCCTATGTTGCCGGGTCTTTAGCACCTCTGTCACTAGTAAGTGGTACCTCTGGTACCTAGGGCATAGGTACCTAAGAGGGTCCCTAAAAGACTGCAGCATATCTTGTGCCACTCTAAGGGACCCAGCACCAAACTCATACAGACTGCCACTGCAGGCTGCATGACAAGGTGCTCCAAAAAGTGAAAACACGATGTAGCACATATTTGTGTACCATGTCCCCTAACACTGCATGTAATATTTGTAAGTCACCCCTACAGCAGGCCTTAAGGCCCTAAGGCAGGGCGCATTATATTACATGTGAGGACATCTCTGCATGAACAGATATGCCCCTGTGCTAGCCAGCTCAATTACCGACAGTACAAGTGAACAGAGAAGCCATCTTAAGGTATGTACTGGGCACTAGTCCAACGAGTTCCCCAGCTACATAATGGCTTTACTGAAACATATGGTGTTTGCTATCAAATACCTCGTATTAATAGACCCACACTGATTCCAGTGATGGATTTATTAATACATGCACCCAGAGGGTACATTGGAGGTACCCCCTGAACCCCACCAGCCTTCTGGTGTGCTGGCTGACTGGTCCAGTCCAGCCTGCCACCATAGACAAGTTTCTGACCCCCTAGGAGGTGAGAGCCCTGCTCTCAGAGGACAGAAATAATGCCTGCTCTCGAGGGGAGGTGTTGTCACCTCCTCCCCCAGGAAGGCTGGTAAATCAGCATATCAAGGCAGGAGGATTCAAAGGGCTCTGCCGCCTTTGATATGTGACCAAGGCTTACCCAGACAGAGTATATATCAGCCCCTGCCCTGGGCCCATCTGGCACCAGGACAGATGGGAAAATTAGTTATGCAGGAAGCGTGTTGCACTTCTAGGCTCAGCACACCTCTAGGGTGACCCAGCCTGAAGTAAACACACATTTAGAAATTTCACCATCTTGTGTGTGGTGGAATTAGGAATTCTGGGCAGGATGATGCCCACTCCCCAAAGCGATACCAAAGGGGATGATGGACGGAGCGTTTGAGCTTATCAAACACTCACCCCCAGTCAACTGATCTGGGTTTAATCCATCATCATTCTTTAGCTCACTCCACCACCCCAGTTCAGACATGGCCATATGCAAATCAGTCTGACCCTGTGCCTCATGGGAACACTCCCCAAAGGCAGTGGTCATCTAGGGGGTCTAATGATCCCAGAGGTATGTAGCCCATTAGCTACTACTCCTCACTCTCCTTAACATCCCATAATTGAGTATTTAGGGGACCCCCTGACACCAGACTTCAGATTTCAACGGACAGAAAGAAGTGGACCAAGATTGACTGCCTTGACTCCAACCCTGTCACCCGACTCTCGTGGAGCAACCGACTTGTTCTGCTGCTGTGTAGACTCCAAGAAACTCAGAGGGCTGCCAGTGGTTCACCAATCGCCAAAGAAACTCCCTTGGAATAGAGGAGCTACTCTTCTGCAGCCGCAGGCATCAAAGAAGCAAGACCAGGTTCACCGACCTGCCACTCAGTGACCCATCAGCCACCCAGGAAGAGGTAGCAGTGCTCCTACAGGTCAGAGCCATCCTTCCTCCAAGTGTGGGGATGCCAGGACTGATGGGAGCTGCGCAATACAAATACCTGGGGTACTGGGCCCCTTGCAGCAACCAATGCTTGTTGTGTCCAGACCAGACACCAATGCCTAGGAGTATCAACCTGCACATCGAGGGACTTCAGGGACAGTGAGACTCACATTGTGAGTGCCCAGCTGTCCTGTTAGCCAGTCTGCAGCAGAAACCAAGACAAAGAGTCAGTCGTTGACTGCCGCCACCCGACACCTCAGAGTACCTATGCACCCGCACTCCACAGCCCGAGTCCAAGGGAGGTGACGGTGCCAATGGGGTCCTCGGATCCACAGGAGCTAAACCTACCTTTGGGTTTGGCCAGACTGGACTCCCAGTCGCCACCTGCAGACTTTCTGCAGGCCCCCTCTAACCGCTAGTGACTCTAGCACCAAATCCCACACTAAAAGAAACCACTGTACCAGAGCCCCACAGCCCAAGGAGAAGTGGACCAGGGGGGGTCCCTGTGTGCCCGAGGACCTCGAGGGTCAAGCCCCCTTGTTTGTTCCCCCGGTCCCAGCTTGCAGTCACTTTCTGACCGAACCATTCTCCCATTGAAATGAATATGACACCCGATGCCACAACACACTTCTGCACACGTACGCTTCAGAGTCTTCAGAGGTGACCTGTTGGTGTAGCTCTGGACCTTGCCCCATGCTCACCTCAAGTCCAGAAGAAGAGTCCCGTAAATCGCTGCTAATTGCCCGAATGCAGTACATGTTTTTTCCCCCATAGGATAACGTTACCGATCCAAAAAGGTCACTGTAAACTTTTACACTGTAAAAATTAATAACTCAAAGTACTTTCCTGATTCCAATGATCTTGGTATCTAAATTCATATAAAATTGTGTTATCTTTATAAACTGGTGTCAGATTTCTTTATTGAATGTGTCTCACTTACTGCCTTTGTGTGTGCAATAAATGCTTCGCACTACCCTCTGATATGCCTAACTGCTCATCCACACTACCACAAAAGAGCATTTGGGGTGTCGTTCGTGCTTCTGTAAACTGATTGGGGCTTGCGTGTACTCTTTACACAGTGTACCTCTTTTTGATCCACTATATAAAGAGCCAGCTTCCTACATTGCAGCCGAAATAAATGTTTCTAAATAAGTATTGTAATCAATGTTCTGGTTGCTCTATACATCTTAAAATTGTAATTGTTAGCTTGAACAGTTTTTCCTAGTGCTTGGAGCACTGTGTTTGACATTGTGCCATTTAAAGTCCTTGGTCCATTGTCTTGGCACACCGTGAGACTCCGTTACTCTGCTTATTCCTCTTTGTGCATTGGAAGCATATGCTGGTAGTAACATTCAATTGCATCCTGCACAAGATTTGTGAAACTAAACACACAACAAAGAGATTCTGTGTTGCATAATTTTAAGGTATTGAATATTAACATTGTAAAAATATAGTCTCTCTGTCTAACAGTACACACATGAGTTCCAAGTTTCTGTTTAGGAAGTATTATTTAGCTTTTTGTTCTGCTTGTAGGGAACTTAGGGTACATAGACTTTTCAGTTTAGATCCTCTGTCCCATGGCAAACGTAGTCACTGATAGGCACTTACATAGAATTTTATATTTGTTTTTTGTTAGCTGTCTTACAATGTGATTTATGAGTTGTTGATTGTTCCTTTCCACCCTGACCTCATCAATTCGGATATTTGTGATCTCTTTTGGTGTGAAATTCATCTGCTTTCAGATGAAGAATACTTACTTGAAATACTTACTTGAAATACTTACTTGAAAACATACCATTATGAAGAACCTCTGCGTACAATAATACACACGTTTGAACTAATTAACTAAATGAGTCTTAAATATACTATCCCACGTTCTAGCCCTTACCACAAAGGTCCTTACCCTAGCAATATCCATACTGGTAACTCTTACCCTTTTTAATACGCTTTATTTTTATCCTGTGTATGTTTGTTTTCTGATGAGAAAAAGCATTTTTTCTCATGTTCGTTTTATTTTCTTAGAGTCACATTTTTCTTGATAGTGGTGTCTTTTATAATGGTATGTTCGAGGCATATGAGCTGTAGATCATATGCTTTAGCAGAGATCGCCATCTGGTGTTGGGCCCGGATGTTTGCACTTTGTTTTTGTTCGAAGAAGTCTTGTAGTCACGAGGTAGGTGACTCTTCCTTTCGGTGATAGTGCGCATGGGCATCGACTCCATCCTTAGATTGTTTTTTTCCGCCATCGGGTTCGGTTGTGTATTGCTGCGCTCCGGTTCGGTACAGTTTTCGGACCCCTTTGACGCGCAATTCATTACCCTCAACGGTATTATCGATCGCGGTTCCTCATTCGACGCACATCGTCTCACTTCGGAAAACTTTCTATCGGAAAACTCGTGGCAGGCCGTTGGGCCTACCCTTGCAGACCGCGCTAGCAGTCGATGGAACGGACTCCATTCAAGTTATGTCCCGCGTGTCGTGCTAAATTTCCACGCACCGACTTGCACGAAGTGTACAATCTCTGCTTGTCCCCGGAACACGACGAGAAGGACTGCGACGCTTGCTGATCATTCCGATCGAAACAGACACTTCGTGATCGTCGGGCTCGACGCCACGAGATGCAACATCAGAGCGACTCTGTTCCGGACATCTTCTGCGAAGATTCCGATACCCAACACCCAGCTCAAGGGGCAGAGGAAGAAGAGCAGATCTCCGTGTCCGAGGCCGACTCCGACATGGAAGAAGAAGACACCACTCCGGGTCAGCGTACCGTGAGTACAGATCCCCCTGTGCCCATTCAACATAAGACAAAGGCTCCGGTCCCTCTTTCGCCCTCGGGTTCAGGTCGGCACCAACAAAAAGTTTCAGATGCTCCGGCCCGGCTCCGAAACAAAAAGAGAAGCCTTCTGGCTCGAGCCAGCCCCACTCTGATGTCGAACCGACACCTTCGGCACCAAGACATAAGACCAAGCATCCATTGGTCAACATACCTTCGACACCGGGAGGTTCGGAGCCCAAACCTGCCAAGCCTGAAGACTCGGAGCCGAAACCCTCCAAGGCCAAAGACTCGGAGCCGAAACCCTCCAAGGCCAAAGACTCGGAGCCGAAACCCTCCAAGGCCAAAGACTCGGAGCCGAAACCCTCCAAGGCCAAAGACTCGGAGCCGAAACCCTCCAAGGCCAAAGACTCGGAGCCGAAACCCTCCAAGGCCAAAGACTCGGAGCCGAAACCCTCCAAGGCCAAGACTCGGAGCCGAAACCCTCCAAGGCCAAAGACTCGGAGCCTAAACCCTCCAAGGCCAAAGACTCGGAGCCTAAACCCTCCAAGGCCAAAGACTCGGAGCCGAAACCCTCCAAGACCAAAGACTCGGAGCCGAAACCTTCGACGCCCAAAGGCTCGGAGCCGAAACATTTGGCGCCAAAATCACCACGTAAAGAGAGAGACACTCTCCCCAAAGAGCCTCGGTCTGATGAGCCACCTTTGGACCCGAAACAGAAAAAGCTGGTGATAAACCCTAAAACAGGACATATTCAGGCAACTCTTCCAAAAAAACGGAAAATTGACCTACCAGAGGACTATCGTATCCCCCTTAAGAAGAAGAATGTGGGTACTAACCCTTCACCTCCTTATATTCCACCTCCTTCTCCTCCTCCTAATACTAACTTGGTTATCACACCATTAAATTCACCACCATCACCACTTACACCTGACCCACAGGATGAAGGGGATGGGGACTAGGATCAGGATGCACCACAAGACACTGACCGTTGGGAGGATTACCACACAGATCCAAATACAGATAATGACCCGGATTTGTATCCCTCCAGACCCTCCCCACCTGATGACAACATTGGCTATGTCGAGCTCCTTAACAGGGCTGCTCATTATCATGGAGTAGAGCTTCACAAAGAGCCTTTAGAAGAGGATTTTCTCTTTGAGACACTTACTTCCTCGCAAAGAGCTACTCATACCTTGCCAATGCTGAAAGGCATGTTAAAACACACAGACTAGGTATTTAAAGATCCTGTAAGGGCAAGAATAATCACACCTAGAGTGGATAAAAAATACAAATCCGCTCCTACCGATCCTATTTATATTAAAGGTCAGCTGCCCTTGACTCTCTTGTAGTCTCCAACGCATGTAAGAGCGCTAACTCACAGGCCACAGGAGACACCCCTCCTGACAAGGAGTCCAAGCTTATTGATGCCTCAGGCAAAAGAGTGGCTTCACAGGCAGCAAACAGGTGCATTGCCAACGCCCAGGCGCTGCTAGCTCGTTATGACGGGGCTCATTACGATGAGCTAGAAAAAATCATGCAACATTTGCCTGACGAATATAAATCTAAGGCTAATGACCTTATTCAGGAAGGTAAACTCGTTACCAACACCTCCATTAGATGTGCACTAGATGCAGCACAGACAGCAGCTCGTGCAATCAACACCAGTGTACTATTACGCAGACACGCTTGGCTCAGAATTTCTGGATTTAAGCCGGAGGTGCAGACCTCCATACTTAACCAACCCTTTGACAAAGAGCATCTTTTCGGCCCAGCTGTTGATACCTTGCTGTAAAAGATGAAAAAGGACACTGAGGTCGCAAAGTCCATGCGGGCTTTACAGTTACCTGCCAGTAGAGGTTCTTTTCGCCGCTCATTTTACAGGGGTGGTTCAAAAACGGCGTCCACTGAAAATCCCTCCTCCTCTTACAAGGGCAACAACCAATCCCCCTCGTCCAGAAGTTATGCTAGAGGAGGTTTTAGAGGAAACAATGGTAGGGGAAGAAGTAGAGGTAATTCCACACACACCTCCCCTGCAAACAAACAGTGACTTCCTTCCGCTATCCCCCGATCATTCCACTCCTGTCGGGGGACGTCTCTCCCAATTCCTACCTGTCTGGAATTCAATCACCTCAGACAAGTGGGTGCTACAAATTATCCAATATGGTTACTGCCTGGAACTTATAAGCACTCCCCCAAATATTCTTCCAAGAGCACATGCAATGTCACCAGAACATCTCACCCTCTTAAAGCAAGAGGTTCTATCTCTCTTGGAAAAACATGCTATAGAGGCAGTCCCATTAACATATCAAGGGACTGGGGTATACTCCCTGTATTTCTTAATTCCCAAAAAGGACGGCTCTCTCAGGCCCTATACTAGACCTCAGACAGCTAAATCTGTACATACAGTTGGACCACTTTCACATGGTCAAACTCCAACAGGTGCTCCCACTACTTCAGCAAGGCGAATTTCTGTCCACTCTGGACTTAAAGGACACCTATTTCCATATTCCCCTTCACCCTGCTCACAGAAAATATCTCAGGTTTGTGGTGGACGGACAACATTATCAGTTCAAAGTTCTCCCATTCGGAGTAACTACAGCACTCAGGGTTTTCACCAAGTGTTTGGCAGTAGTCGCGGCTCATCTAAGAAGACAGCACATTCACGTCTTCCCCTACCTAGACGACTGGCTAATAAAAGCCAGTTCGCAACAAAGCTGCCTACACCACACTCGAAAGACAGTCCAACTGCTTCACGACTTGGGGTTCACTGTAAACCTCACCAAGTCTCACCTCCAACCATCTAACACACAAGTGTATCTAGGAGCCACAATAGACACTCGCAAAGCTCTAGCGTATCCCAACCCAGTCAGGATCCGCAACATGCAAGCTCTAATATCACAGTTTCAGCCTCAACACTCATTACCAGCCCGAGTGTTCATGCAATTGTCGGAATGATGGCTTCTTGCATTTTAATCGTTCCCTATGCAAGACTTCAAATGCGTCCTCTACAGGAATGCTCAGCATGTCAGTGGAACCAGGCTCAAGGTCCGTTATCAGATCTGGTGTTGGTAGATGGCCGTACTCCTCGCTTTCTGCAGTGGTGGAACATACAAAACCTTTCCAAGGTGCGGCCATTCGTTGACCCGGTTCCATAGATAGTGCTACCGGCAGACGCATCGCTCACTGGTTGGGGAGCTCATCTGGAAAAACATACCATTCAGGGCATGTGGACTCTGCAACAAAAACAACTCCACATAAACCATCTAGAACTGCTAGCAATTTTTCTAGCATTGAAAGCCTTTCAACTTCATCTAATAGGCAAAGCTGTCCTGGTTCGCACAGACAACATGACAGCGATGTACTACATACAAAAGCCAGGGGGGACGCACTCTCTCCAGCTCTCACAGTTAGCCCAGAGCATCTGGAGATGGGCCATACCTCAAAAAATATATCTCCTTGCAGAACATCTTCCAGGAGTAAACAACCAAATTGCAGACCTGCTCAGTCGTCAACGACAGCAGATCCACGAATGGGAACTCCACCCTCAAGTTCTCCTCCCGTTCTTCAAAATGTGGGGCTTCCCAGAGATGGATCTGTTCACCACCCACCTAAACGCAATATGCCCAAACTTCGCGTCCAGGCATCCTCACCCATTGTCCAAAGGCAATGCACTATGAATGAATTGATCAGGGATATTTGCTTTCGCTTTTCCACCTCTCCCACTCATTCCGTTAGTGGTTCAGAAACTCAAACAGCACTCCCTGACGCTTATCCTAGTTGCTCCCACATGGGCCCGACAACCCTGGTTCACAACTCTGTTGGAGCGATCAGTAGTTCCCCACGAAAAACTACACCTTTCCCCTAGGTTTCTTACTCAGAACCATGGAGAAATAAGACATCCAGATCCCAATCAGCTCAACCTTGCAATCTGGCACCTGAAATCCTAGAGTTTGGCTACCTTAATCTTCCGCCAGACTGTATGAATGTTATCAAAGAAGCTAGACGCCCTACCACAAGAGCATGCTATGCAGCAAAGTGGAAGAGGTTTGTCGTTTACTTTAACAACAATCAGATCAATCCACTAGATGCTTCAATCCAAGACATCATTTGCTATCTATTGCACCTACAACGTTACAATTTAGTGTACACATCCATACGCTTGCATCTCACTGTAATAGCTGCATATCTGCAAAATAGACAGCACTGGTTTCTTTTTAGAGTGCCTGCTATTAAAGCTTTTATGGAAGGACTTAAGACTCATTCCCCCCAGACTTCCACCTTCTCCAGTGTGGAATCTCAACATAGTCCTTACAAGACTCATGGGTCCACCCTTTGAGCCATTGCACAAATGTGAAATACAATTTCTCACCTGGAAGGTAGCCTTCCTTATAGCCATCACTTCTCTAAGAAGAGTCGGTGAGCTTCAGGCACTAACCATAGAGGAACCATTTTTACAAATACACCAAAATAAAGTGGTTCTTAGGACTAACCCCAAATTTTTACCTAAAGTCATCTCTGCCTTTCATATCAACCAATCTGTTGAGTTACCTGTGTTCTACCCTCAACCAGATTCAGTGGCAGAACGTGCCCATCACACATTAGATGTCAAAAGAGCATGACTATACTACATAGAAAGAACAAAATCTTTTAGGAAAACCAAACAACTTTTTGTTGCTTTTGCTCCACCACATAAAGGCAATCCCATATCAAAATCAGGCATTGCAAGGTGGATAGTTAAGTGCATTCAAATATGCTACATTAAAGCTAAACGCATATTAACAATTCCCCCTAGAGCACACTCTACACGCGAACTAGGGGCTTCTATGGCATTCTTAGGAAACATACCCATAGATGACATCTGCAAAGCTGCAACATGGTCTACACCACACAATTCACAAAACACTATTGTGTTGATGTGTTAGCAAGACAACAAGCTAGTGTGGGCCAGGCAGTTTTAAGAACACTATTTCAAACCACTGCAACAGCTACAGGTTAACCACCGCTTCAGAAATAACTGCTTTATAGTCTATGCTAAAGCATATGATCTACAGCTCATATGCCTCGAACGGAAAATACTACTTACCCAGTATGCATCTGTTCTTGGCATATAGAGCTGTAGAGTAATATGCGCCCACCCGCCTCCCCGGGTACCTTTACCTGTTGCAGTGATATCTTACTTAGATACAGTTGACATGGACATCTATCTTTACTACTTTACTAACTCCATCATCACCCTTTATGGCAAAACAATCTAAGGATGGAGTCGATGCCCATGCGAACTATCACCGAAAGGAGGAGTCACCTACCTCGTGACTACAAGACTTCTTCGAACAAAAACAAAGTGCAAACATCCGGGCCCAACACCAGATGGCGATCTATGCTAAAGCATATGACTCTACAGCTCTATATGCCAAGAACAGATGCATACTGGGTAAGTAGCATTTTCCTTCTTCATAAAGTTTACATGTGCAAACATTTGTTATTGCAAATGTTAAACATGTTCCCTTCTTTGCAGCTTCATTGCACTTTTTATGTAGAAATGTATTTCATCAAGTTACAAGCTTTAATGTCTGCATGAACAATTTTGTAAATATTTTTTTGATTTTGTGTTTAGATCCTTCAATTACCTGAGTAAAGTAGGAGACAAAATGAGATTTGATTTGGCTCTTGCTGGTACAGAGGCCCGGTAAGCTATTCTATATTGTTATGGGTCACCCGTGTGAAATGATATTACTACATATCTTCATCTTTGTTATTTTGTCTTATGCTTCAAGAATATTGTTTATGAGAAGAGAGCCCTATAAAAAGTAGGTGACCCTGGGTCCTCATTCCTACTACTCCCCTCTGGCTGGCAAAGCCTACAGAAGCAAAATCACTCCAATTATGCTGTTGATTAAAAAAAAAAAAAAAAAAATCACCTATGATGTTCTTTCTTCAGCAGGCCCTTTCCTATTTATCAACAATCTTTTCTTATTCAAAGGGTAGGGTCAGGAACGTGTTTCTCTTCCCCCCCTCTAACCCCTCCGACTCCCAATCTTCAAGTAGCATTGCTCCCTTTCATGCATCTTTCTTCTTTTTTCCTATCTGATACATACACTCTACCACAAGATTTAAGAAAATCACTTTTGGTCCCACACCGAGCCTGCCTTGTTTGTCTGAAATAGCTCCATTCATCGAGTTCATGTGCCTTCTTTCGCTGGATTTGCACTGAGGGCATCCTGGACCTGTTTTCTGCTGCTGACAGGCGTCTCATCTGACAGCCTCCTTTCTCGAGAAATGCAGAATGTTACATTTTGATTAGAAGTATTCAGTATCTGACCTTGTACAGTCAGCAATGCCTCCCTGGTCCGGTTTGAAGATGGCCCCATCTGTGTCTTGGCTCTCAACCATCCTTTTTGGAATGGGTTGCCAAGTGCACACACAGTTATTCATATGGCCTCAACAGAAAATATCTGGTCACAAAATCTAAAACCCCAGGGTTGCAAAGGACCTGTTCATGACTGATGAGGTGTGCTGTGAAACGGCACCCCTGCTTTGTTACAAAGCAGGGCAAGTGCCCTCGGTTGGGCAGGCTTCGGCCAAAGACCCATGATAATTGATTAGCCTTTGCCATGTCTGCCCCGGACATTATCAGAAGCTTTTTCTAGCATAAATTGATTGCCCTCAGTGAATAATTTAAAACTTCACTGAACTCTTCTGAAGTTCATATAATTCAAGGAGAACATAATCCAATGGTTTTGGAGGTGGAATATCAGCCTTGGGTACTAAATCATCTTTTCCCATTGGTTTTGAATATTTATCTTACTTTAATGGGCTATCTGAGGAGTTTTTATCTACTCAACTTCGATTCTCATGTTACAATTCATTTTCTAGTACACTACCGTAACCTAGATTCTGGCCAGTATTGAGCCACTGAGACCTGCTGTTTTAGCAAAAAACTACTGATCTTTTGGTTTGGTTATTCACCCTAGAGTGGTTTCTGAGACTTCCTGTAGGAAGGTGGAATCTGACTGCATGGTTACCCCCATTTATTTCCTGGTGTTTTGCTGGTTTTCGACTTAGTCTGACTGGGAATCCTGCTAATCAGGACCCCAATCTATCTGCTGTCTCCCTAAATTGGTTGTTCATGTACTTTAGGTACACTCCAGATTGGATTCTGGGGGTACCCTTATAAGTCCCTAGTATATGGTATACTATGTACCCAGGGCATAGGTACCCCAGAGGCCTCCCAGGGGCTGCAGCATTGTAAGAAAGTGGCTCTGTATATACTGCACCAAAGTAAGGTTCAGTGTGCACAGAGTCCACAGTCCCCAGAGGTTTGGCAGAGGCTAAAGTTGGATATAACCTTGCTCTCTAAAGTGGTAGCTTGGTCGAGCAGTAAGGCAGTATCAGAGGACAGTGTAAAGCATTTGTTGTACACACTCAGTCAGCAAATGGTCTCACACACTCAAGAACTGAACTCTAGGCCAATGGTTTTGTATCAAAATATATAGTTGTTTTATTTTAGAACCAACAATAGGTATCAAAATATACTTTCTCAGAATGAGTTACTGTAGTTAAATACCTTTCAAATAGGCAATAGCCTTTGAATACAATAGTTACAGTTGTTGCAATAGGCAACACAATTTCAAACACAATAATACATTGAGCTCAATGGGAATTTCTAGATAAATGCAATAGATTACTTTTGGATTACTTTTCTTACCACAGGACTGGATCCTAGATTCAGTCCTGGGACATCTCCTGTAAACAGTTGAGTAAAAACGTTTTGGTTACAGTTGTGATTTTTGAGGAATGTTACTGTATTTTAAAAGTTGACACTTAGAAACTTTTTCACATAGAATCACCAATGTTATCCTATGGGAGGAAATTCACTTAGCAGGTAAGTGGGGTTATTGTTACTTTTTCTAACTCAGTGTTGGATCCTGGATCCAGCACTGGTGCATCTCCTGTAAACAGTTGAAAGAATGTGTTTTTGTTATACAGGCGATTTTTAACGAATATTTGTAAGTTTGCAAAATTGACACTTAGAAACTTTTTCAGCAAAAACCAGGCAATGTTATCCTATGGAAGGAAATTCAAGTTACCGGTAAGTACAGTAATGATTACTTTTCAGGGTCAGTGCTGGGCACCAAGATTCAGCACTGGGATCTCTCCTGATAACAGGTGAGTAAATTCGTTTTCGTAATTTGGCTGATTTTAGATGAATATTTTAAAGTTTAGAAACTCCACACTTAGAAGAATTTCCAAGTGAAACCAGTCAATGTTACCCTATGGAAGAAAAGTGAGTTATCGGCTTTCGGGTAAGTTTTTGACTGTGGGAGTCCAGGTTCTGGGGTTAGACTCAGGGGTCCCCCAGGGTCCGTGATGCACTCTTGTTGCACCCACAGCGGCACTAGGGCGGCCGGATGCAGAGTGTTGAGGCCCCAATGTTATCCTATGGGGGATAGGGGGCCTTCGGTTGGTGGCTGCTGGCTAGCAGGCCACTGGGTTGTGGGAGCAAAGCTCCTGGCTGTAGACTTGGCACAAAGGGGGAAGCAAGTGAGCACCAAAAGCGCACCCACAGCGGCAATTGGGCGGCTAGGTGCAGGGGGCTATTATGGCGTCGGGTTCCCTGTTGAAGTCTATGGAGATTCTCCGGACTGGACAAACACTGCAGGCTTGGAAACGAGAGTCTCCTGGGATCTACCAACACTTCGAGGGGTAAGTTGAGATGTCTTGGCTTAGGTAGGCACCCTGGGTTTGGGCACACAAGGCCATGGGGCGTCTGGTGCAGGGGTGCCTTTTAGTGTCGGATTTTTCTTACCCGCTCTGGTTGCGGTAGGGGGGACCCTCTGGACTGAGGCTGCAGGCTTCGTCTGGAGGCTTGAGGCAGGTCAGGATCGCCGGGGAGACCTCCTCTGCGTGTTTTTTTTACTCGGGCTCGGGTCGGGTTCGGCGGGGGCAGAGTGGGCTAGATTCGCGATCCCGGGCTGGTGCCAGGGGTGCTGGTTTTGAACAAATCCGGTGTTCATGGGAGAAGCAGGCGGTTCAAGTGAAGGCAGGCAGGTACTCCGGGGTTTGTGAGGTTGCTGGCTGCAGGACACACTGGGATTTCACAGAAAGCAGGTTCGAGGGGAGACAGGCCGGTAGGGCTGGGGTCAAGTCAGTTGTTGTCTTCCTCTTGTTAGCAGGCTGCACGGCCGTTTGGTCCTTGTTCTTCTTTTCTTGTTGTCGTTGCTGGATCTGAGGAAGGAAGGTTCAGGGTGCCCCTAAATACTAAATTTAGGGGCGTTACAGGTAGGTAAAGGGCAGGGACCAATTTGTCCCTTCCTTGAGGTGGATACACCCCCTATCCTGCCCCTCTCCTGTGGGAGGGGGGCATTAGCCTAGTCCTGATTGGGCAGGGCTCCCCATCTTCAAGATGGCGAGAGCCCGGAGTTGTGCTTCACCTCGCCTCCCCCACCTGAGGGGTGGGGTTGGCAGAGGCTGGCACATCCCCTTTCCTCCCTTGGGGTTTCCCGCCAGTCTTCCCGCCAGAGAGGGGGTCAGAACCGGTGGGGGCCAGTTGCTGAGTACAGCAAGTGGCCTGGAGAAGCTCACAAAGGCGGCATGCCTTTGAAGCTTACCCTGCCCATCCTGGGGGAGGAGACCTAGCACCTCGCCCAGGATGTGCATTGTTGGAGGCCCAGGAGAGCGGATGGCTCTCCACCCAGGGGTCCAGCAACATGTCTGCTGTGTGGCAGCCGGGGCAGCCCCTCAGACAAGACGTGGCTTGTAGGTTAGGTTCAGGGGGCAACTCTAAGTTGCCCTCTGTCGTGCATTTTACATTAAAATCCCACACTGGCATCAGTGTGGGTTTAATGTGCTGAGAAGCTTGATACCAAACTTCTCAGTCTTCAGTGTAGCCATTATGGTGCTGTGGAGTTCGTAATGACAACCTCCCAGCACCATATACTCTTAATGGCATCACTGCACTTACAGTGCCCAGGAATGGCCCTGGCTACTGTAGGGGCACAGGGCTCATGCACCTGTGCCCACACCACTGGCATAGTGCAACCAGCTAGAGGGGTGACTGAGGTATGCCAGGGCAGTGTGTTTGTGGGCATGGCACACGGGGATGTGTGCCATGTCGACTCTCTGTTTAGTTCTGCACCAAGACACTCAGCCTGCAAAGGCAGGGTGTGTGTGTGTCAGGGTACAGGGCCTCTAAGGGTGGCACCTTAAGTGCTGCAGCCCTTAGGGGCCTTCTCTGGTCACAGTGCCCTGGGTACCTGGGGTACCATTTACCAGGGGCTTACCTGTGGCCAGAGATGCCAATTGGGTTTAGGCTTTAGTACAGTTTTTAGGGAAGGAACACAGGCCCTGGGTACCTGATTGGCAGGGACCCAGGGCACACCAAGGAAAAGTGCATCAGTTATCAGGCAAAAAGTGGGGGGGTTACTGCAACAGAAACCCACTTTCCTACAAGCATGTATTATGCCACCCCTGAGAGACCATTTAAAATGACACAACAGGTCTGCTACAGCAGCCTGTGTAAGGTGGTGCATGCACCCCTTACTTAGATATAGGTTCACTATATCTATCCTAATCACTGCACATATAAACCTATCAGTCACCCCTATGGCAGGCCTTATCAATCCTGAAGGCAGGGTGCTGTGTTTTATGTGAGAGGGTGCCCATGCATGAGCAGAGCCCCTCTGCAGCCTTCGGAACCTATTCTCCGGGGTTGTTTGTGATGCAGCCAACCATATATACTTAAGTGCATTATAACCTCGCGGTAAATGCTAACTTTAAAACGGCTGCATGGAAACATGTCGTGTTTGGTGTCAAACACCTTGGAATCATACCTCCACACCAGTAACTGGTGTGGGAGGTATGATTCCACCCTCCTAGAGGGAGAAATATGACAACACCGGTACACCCGGTACCAGCTTTCTTGACCCTGGCATCACAAAATGGATGCTGCCAGCCACAGACACGAGTCTGCCCTCCTGCTGCTGGATGAAACTCCGGCAGGGGAAGGTTTGACAATAGGTTTCCTGTCACAGGGAGGTGTGACCAACTCCCAGACAGGCTTTAGTGTATTGGGCATGGGTGGGTGCACTCTCAGATCAGAGTGCTTTGATAACTGCACTGGGGGCACATTTGGTGTCCCTGTGCATAGTCCAGCTCAAACCGGTTGCAGGTGCCATTTGCTCCTGCTCTGGCGCGAAACTGGACAAAGGACATGGGTGTAGCCACCCCTCTGTCCTGACCCTCCCATAGGTGGGTCCCCAGAGTTTGTCCCACTCCTTCCTATGGTATAAAATAGGAACCCCTGACTACAGGACTTTGGATATTATCTGGACTTAACTCTGCTACAGAAACCAAGTACTTCGACGATCTGCACAACGCTGGATGACTGTAGAATCTCCCTTGGAGTAAAGGAGTTACTCCCCTGCTGAGCAGGCACCTAAAACGCATCTGACCGGTTTGCATCTACGAAGCTCCTGAAGGACTCCGAAGATTTCTGCAATACAGGAGGTGGGTTCCCGTGGTCTTTGAGGTTGATCTGCGCTCTCAGCAATTCTGAGGCCCGTATCCCTCGTGGGGACCGTGCAACCCGAACCCCTGGGCACCGTGTACATTTGCAGCAGCATATGCTTTTTGGCGACCCCTGAGGCTGTGCTTTGGGCTACTTGTAGTCCTGACCCCGAGCAGTAATTCCACCGAAGATTTCCGGCCTACACTCCACGAGTGTTCCGTGGGCTGGTATTTAGTGATTCAGCTCGAGGTCCCTTCGCGATCCCTGGTCTGTTGGCCTGTGGGTCCCTGTGAAGGCAACTTTAACTTTCAGTGGGCTTCCCTGGTTGCTCCAGACGTGCCCTGACTCTCCATTGCTTGGAGAGTCCCCAGGACCTTGCTGGTCCTCACAGAAGCATCTTTCCTCTGACCGCGTGGGTTGCCGTTGCCAAGGCTTGTTGGTGTTCAATCCGGACACTGACCCCCCAGCACTCGACATCCTTCGTGGGACAGCTCGAATCCGGACTTTGGTCATCGTAGACGTCTCCTGGTCCCCGTGGCTGCAGAGTCAAGCTTCACCTCTTCTCACCTGAAGCACCCGACATCGGTGGGCATTCGATTGCTCCGCTCCTGGTCACGTGAAGTGACCCAGACTCTGTCGCCTCTGCTTTCAGGTTCTTCTCATCTCCGATCCAGGCTTGGATCACACCGGACACTTTTCCTCTTCACGGCAGCAGCACTTTTCCGCAACACGCCATTGAAAACGACAAGGGTTTCCGACACCACTTAACCCCTATGCACCCGGCTCCTCTGGGATAGGTAACACGGGTACCGCGGTACTCTCAAGGGTGCTGGCCTTAGAACCTTCTATGTTTAGCTGGGTTTGCTTAAAGTCCTCTCCTAAGTGTCCTTAATCTTTAAATTTCCAACCGCGACTTTCCCATAGAGTTGTACGGAGCTCGCGCCTGTGTTAACACACTGCACCCGTCCTCCATGGGGTCCCCTTGTCACTACCTTGGGTGGTTCCTTGGGGGTCCCAGCGATTCTACGTGCTCTAGGCATTGTGTCTAGTCAAGTCGTGGTTGTTATACCACTTTCTTAGTATATGGTTTGGTCTCCCCCTGGGGCCCGCTGTGTATTGTGCTATTTACTGTCGTTCTAATGATTTAATATTGTGTCTTGTTCTCTAATCTCATAAAGAGGTTAGTAGAGAGTGTTTAGTAATAAATACATATATTTTATATATGCCTTGTGTGGTTCTCCTTTCATTTGGTCATTCAGGAGGTTATATACTGGTAAAACAAGCTGCTTTACATTCCTTCGAGACTTAGCCTGAAGGCTGCTCTCCATAGCTACCACTAGGATAGCTTTCAATAAAGGTTGTCTTTAACCTAATCATCAATAAAGGTCGTTTGGACTGGTGCAAGGTGCCCTCTTTAATTAGTGGACAGCATATACCAGGCCAACTTCTCACCCTTCCACCTTCAATATTATCCCCAACCCCATTGGTAACTGATTCTTCCAATTTACCTACATTTTTAATTCGATCCCGATCAGCGCATGTGCTGCTCTGCGAGCCATGCTGTATTGGAGTATGGACTTGAAGCCCCGCCCACTCTCCGCCCATATTTGTCATTGGCTTGTGTCATTGTCCTTCGTAAATGCTGGCTTCTGATTCGTTAATAGGCTTGTTAGTCCCTCCTTACTACCGCCTTGTCTTCATTTGTAACCTCCCATGAGGACTGGCCCTTCTACTTTGGTTGTTACACAGTACGTCTTCTTTAGTCTGTAAGCACTATTTTCTTTAATGGTTTCTCCTACTGCAGGCACTACATGCTTTCCTGCAACATTCAGCACGCCATGAGCGCTTTCACGGGGCGCCTTTACAAAAAAAAGCATTTGTTTGTCAACTTGACAAACAAATGCTTTTTTCGCTAAAAGCGCCCCATACTTTAATAGCGCCCGCGGACCTTTCTTTAGACACGGCTCATCTAAAGTAAGGGGCGTGACCTCTATTAATGTGAAAGCGCAGCATGGGGCGCTTTAAACAACAAGCATTTGCAATGAAATAGGTCTCGCATATTAGAAACTTTGACCTATTGGTATTGTAAATGACGCCTTTTATTATTGCAGCTTTTTTAAAAACAAATATAAGGCATTGTCATTTATAATGCCAATAGCTCAAAATCTCGCAATTGCGAGACCTATTGCATTGCAAATGCTTGTTTTATTTGCAATGGATTATTGTCTTCCAATCTTTCTAATGCCTCCACTCTTAATGACCCAGACGGTCACAGACTATTTAGTGCAGTAATGCTCAAAAGTTTTCATACTCGGGAGGTTCCACTTTGTAAGGCAATTTAACCTGTCAATCGGCGCCTTCTAGTATGTGCACCTATTCTACATCCTTCAGAGCCAACACTAGGGTTGGCACAGATACTAGTGGATGTTGAGAAAAGTGAGTCTCTTCATCGAGCAAACTATGAAGGTTGGTCACAAAAAATGTCTTGAAGGTAAGGGTTTTGATTTCAACTCATTAATATGCTTCAGAAGGCATTTTGTGCATATTGGCTCCATATTGGCGTATTAACCCATTATTAGGTATGGAAATTTTGGTTATTGATCACTGTCTTTACAACCAAAGAAATGTAAACAACAGATTAAAAATCAGGCCTATAGATTGCTAAGTTTCGGTCCCCGACGGACAAATCTTTTAAAGTGCCAGTGTACAAGGGCAAGTCTTTCATATTGCGCTTCTACCTACAGCACAGAAGCATCTCCATTTAAGGTATTCTAGAACCGTTAAGGGCTCAAAATTCTAAACTTGTAGCTGTTGCTAGCTCTCCGTAATGAACATCTGTACCACTCACAAATAATCAAAAACATACTTCTAATAGATGTTCAATGTAATCTGGTATTCAGAATGAGAAAATTGTTTAATGTTCAATACGTACAAATTAAAACAAATGCCATAATTTTATCAGGAAAAATTGCACTGTACTGTCCTTAAATAATTCGGGTTTTTTTTGTTTTTTTAAATTGTTTATTCCAGACAGTGCTCTGATTTGTTGAGTCAGGCTCAGTACCATGTGGCCCGTGCCCGCAAGCAGGATGAGGAAGAAAAAGAGCTACGTGCCAAACAAGAGCAAGAGAAAGAATTGCTGCGTCAAAGACTGCAGAGAGAGCAGGTACTGCTAGAATACTTCACTTTGCAGAGCTTTTTTAAACAGAATACATTCAACATTTTCCAAGAGAAGCTGTCATATATATGGGCTCTGCGTGTTAAGACCTATATTTAGAAGTCCTTCTAAAACCCCCTCGCCAGGTGCTAACACTATAAAAATGTTCTCACAACGTACCTTAGCCATAAACGTGGGGGGTGGCAACAATTCAGTTTTCATGTTGTCAGGTTGTTGTGGTACAAGAAGTGTATTTCTGCTTTTACCAGTAAATGTATAAGCTACCCATACAAGTAATCTCTGAATATTCAACAGTGGTATAAGGAATGTATTTATCCGATTAACATTAAAGTGTGTAAACTAACAATACAAGAAATTAATTTCTGATTTTGCCATTAAAAAGTATAAGCTCACAATGTAATAAAGGCAATGTGAATTACTACAGCATCATGCTTAATGCTGTGCCTTATAAATAAATACTACCAATATCATACACTGGATGTGGAATGCACAATAAAATCAAACCCAAGTCTTCATTTTTAATTTCTGACTAACTCGATCAGTGAACTCTGGAACAACAATGTTTATATAAATTAATTCTGCTTCCAGCAAGTTATATTTATATGTTTTATTAATGGACAGATTTATAGGCTTCCATTGTAAAGTACTCTATCCTGTGTGGTCTAATGGAAAGCGAATTAAATTCTCCTTTGTCCCCCAAAGAATTCAGAGATCGTTCCTTTGCACCCTGAGGCACATGAGAACATCAGATGCATCCTAAAAATGTGCTTCCTCACAGGCAGTCACTCCATAGAATCAAGGGGGTTTCACTGTATGGCTAGCACCTTTTTTTCTGCATAATATCTAAGGATTGGCTATGTCATTATAGCTAGCCAGTCTGCAAGAGCTTCTCAATACTTTAATTAATCCAGCAAATGTCATATTATCAAACCACATTTAAAAAAAAATGCAAATATGAAACCACCTTCAAATCTACATTATATCACAATACCTCTGATTCAGGATTTTCTGCTAATAGGATTAATGTCCATTGTGCACAACACCTAGTTCCATAGTGGTAGATCTTTTCCCCAAAAAAGCTGATTTTAGGCTAAGCACCCGTGGGAGATATGCTTTTAACCTGACTATCTTTGAGCTAGCTTACCTGAAAACATGTCATACATGCAAAGACAGTGCAGTTTGTGGTACCAGTTAGTGGTGTACACTTAATGAATAGTCCTTTAAAGTTCTTAGAACAATTGTTTTCTGAACAGCAGTACAAAAGTTGTAGCTCCTGTAATAATAATAATAAAGTTTATTTTGCTTGATTAATTAAAATCTTTGCAAATACATAACAAAAAGATTCCCCTTGTACACAAATAAATACAATTAAGAGCAATTAAAAGCCACATAATGTAAAAAAGGTCATCAATTGCATATTCCTGGTTTATGGTGTTAGCTATTTTAAAAGAGATTCTCATAGACTCTTACGTCTCATAAAATACTGGCTAGCAGTGACGACCACAACTTCTCAGATCGGATGGCTCAGCTTAACCAGGTCCATTGTCCAAGTTAGAGATTGGGTGAATAAAGTGCAAGTAGGACTAAAACAGGATAGACACTTAGAAGTTTTTTAGGGTGTTCCTGGTAACGACAGAGTTTTAAGTTTCTTAGTTACCATCTCCAAATATTTTGTTAGCCGACAGTTAAGCTGGACGTCAGTGGGATTGAAGCAAAGCTTCACTGCCTGCCTACAGGTCCGGATGCCGTAATACCTAAAAAAGGGACGTAACAAAATGCATCTTATGTCCTTTAAGTTGGAACAGTTGCAGATAACATGAGTAATATCTTCCTTTCCACTTCCGCATAGACGACAGGTCGGAGTACCACCATCCCTTTCCCATGGGGGAAGATGGGGTTTGATCGCATTTACCCCCATGCGCAACCTTAGAAAGTTTTCCTTCCTGCTTATCTTAATTCCAACACTCAAGTAGGCTTGGGGTTTTAGCCTTACATAGTCACGGAGCACTATCCAGCCGTGTGCCTTTTTAGTTAGAATTGCTTTGTCTTCTAGAACAGATAGCGTGGATGTTGTTTTTCTCACTGCTTTTTTAAAGGAAAGATGATCCGTTGGTACGGCCCAGAAATCAGACAGGCCCAGTATCTCAATAGAGTCAAACAGATAATCCCTGGCTGGGCATGTTTCATGATTGTGCAAGGCTTTCCTAAGGTGGGAGTTTAGAGACCCTGCCTCAGCATTTCGGATTTTGTGCCAACTTTTAACGTAGGTGCTCCTTCTTTCCACCGTTTGTCTTTGGATCCCAAATTCTAACCGGATTTGAGCCGGAGAGACGTATTTTGGGAGACGGAAAATTGCTCTGTAAGAGTTGGCTATTATGACGTCTAAAACTGCTGCGTCTTTACCTTTTAGAGCCTCACTCCCATATGTCAATGTAGGCAGCAGTTTAGCCCTCAGGACCTGTAAAAAAGGATCAAGCGTAAGGTCGGGAAGGCGTCTCTTTAATGACTTCAGTGATAGATAAGTTGTAGTCCCCTTTCTTCGCATGGACTCTAGATGGAGTTTGAATGAGCTTGTATGATCCATTAGTATTCCCAAGTATTTATAACTTTGTACTTGTTCCAACGTTGGCCATTGAGGAACCAGCTGTTGACCTTCTTTTTGTGGTAATTAACTGCCATAATTTTGATCTTCTTAAGATTTATTTTGAGGGAGTTCCGGTTCGAAAAGCTGCATGTTGTATTTAATAGGTGCTGAAGACCAATTGGTGTCCGACTAATTAAAACCAGATCATCAGCATATAGCAGGTTTGACATTAGCTTATTCCCCAGTTTTGGAGCATGGGATACACAGCTGTCCAGCTCCCCGGGCAGATCGGCCAAAAAGAGATTAAAAAGGATCGGGGCAAGGACACACCCCTGCTTGAGGCCTTTCGAGGTCGTAATTCGTTTTGAGATGTGTGACCCTGCACCTAGTTTGACCCTAATCCATGTGTCTGTATGCAGCTGTTTTAGCCGAACCAAAAGTGTGATTGGTATACCCCATTTTTCCAGTTTTCCCCAGAGTTTGGAACGATCGACATGGTCGAAAGCAGCTGTGTAATCAATACAACACAGGAAGAGAGGTATTTTTGATACTTTGGCTGCATCCATTAACAACGTGAGAGCCAATATGTTAGTTGTAGTTCCTTGGCCGCTGCAAAACCCAGTTTGATTAATGGGGATAATGGAGTTGTCTGAAGCCCAGGATATTAACTCCTCCAGGAGTGTTCCAGCGTAGTATTTGGCATCAACGACGAGGAGGGCGATCAGTCGATAGTTGTTTGGGTCATTCCTTTTGCCTTGTTTGAAAATTGGGCTAATGATAGATCCTTTCCAAGAGTCCGGAATGGTGACTCCGGTGTTTAAGCCCTTGAAGACTGATAGTAGAGCCTTGCTCCAAAAGCCGGCGTCATGTTTGTATAATATCGGTGGAATCCCGTTAGGGCCGGGCGCTCCCATATCTCTACTCTTGGTTATTAGGCCTTTTATCTGTTTTTCCGTGGGAGCATATCCTTCCTCTTCAGTGAGGTCTAAAAAATGTAATCCGCTAGCCGACAGGATCCCCTGTTGCTTATGGATGTTAATGCTGCTGACCAAGTGAGGTTTGGGTGTGCAGTTATGTATCGTTTTTCCCTTAATAGGGGATTCGATTTCTAGTGCCGCGATGCCCGTACCCTTGTTGGAATCCCCTTCCATGTTGTTAAAGTGGGCGGAGAGATACTCAACCCAGTCGGCCTCTGTTATGTTGGAACTGATTCCTGGGTGGTTCGGTCGCTCTAACTTATGGATTCTTTGCCAAAACTTAGCGCTGTTGTGTTGCTTGGCATCATGCAGTAATTTAACCCACGTTTCGTCATTCATTTGCCTTATTTTTCTCCACTTCCTCCTTCTCAATAATGCCTTCGTTTGTCGAAGGGTCGACTGCAACTCCAAGTTTCCTGGTGTTTTTCGCAGTTGTCGAAAGGTTTGATTTATGATGCGTTTGAGGCTCTTAGTTTCCGGACTAGAGTTCACTTTTATTGATACATCTTCTGGTTGTCTTGATATTGACCCAGTCCTGGTCGCAAAATTACCACTAAATGTCTTGATTCAGGATTTTCTGCTAAAAGGATTATGGTCCATTGTGCACAACGCCTAGTTCCATGGTGGTAGATCTTTCCCAAAAAAAAGGTGATTTTAGGCTAAGCACCCGTGGGAGATATGCTTTTAACCTGACTATCTTTGAGCTAGCTTACCTGAAAACATGTCATACATGCAAAGACAGTGCAGTTTGTGGTACCAGTTAGTGGTGTACACTTAATGAATAGTCCTTTAAAGTTCTTAAAACAATTGTTTTCTGACCAGCAGTACAAAAGTTGTAGCTCCTGTAGTAAAATAGGAAGCTCCTCTTGGCAAAACTGGAGACTGAGCCTGGGTTTAATTCTCTCCTCCCACAACATCACAGCTCTTCAAGCGGACATGCCCAAAAGACAGTGCTTGTCTGCAGTTAATCTTAGGCTGTGAAAACCAGATCGCTCATACACCCATGGGCATTCAAATCCTTGGAGATTTGTGACAGGATAAACCATATCACTAAGAACAAGAGAGTAACTGTTCTTTATGAGTCGGTGCCTAACTGTTTAAGCAATAAATCATCAAAATGAGCTAAAGCTCAGTCTTAATGTTTTTGCCTCTTCATTGCGCTTCTTATTATGAACCGCAAGTTAATCTTTACTCAAGGTTGCTAAAATGCATGTTCACCACCATTCACTTGTTTTGATGATTAGCATGCTAACTCATCTTTGAAAGATAGCCATGAGTCCAACTTTATTCTATGATTATGCTAAGGCTCTGGTAAGCCTTACCGCACTTAGACTTAGTTCTCTATCGGTCGGATATTCCTGTAATTTGGTCAGTCTACAGTCTAGTTCCAGTTTACAAAAATGGATTGATTTACCATAATTAGGGTCCGTCCGCTTTAACTGAGGTACACTTTTTCCCTTTTTTAGACTGTTAAAATAGCGCAAACTGAACCCGACCTGCATATATTGGGGCGTTTTACATGAGCCCTACTTAAATTACACAAGTTCACATAATTTTTTTTAGGGCAGGGTGCTTTCTCAAAACTCGAGTAAAATTGTTTAACTAATTAATATTCCCTTTGATAACACTATATGTAGGAAGCTGGCTCTTTGTATAGTGGACCAAAAATAGGTACACCATGTAAAGAGTCCAAGCAAACCCCAGAGGAATTACAGGGGCACAAGTAACACCCCAAATGTACTTTTGTGGTAGTGTGGGTGAGCAGTTAGGCATATCAGAGGGTAGTGCTAAGCATTTATTACTCACAGAAAGGCTGTAAGTGAGACCACACTCAATAAAGAAATCCAACACCAATTTCTAAAAATAACCCATACTTTTATATAAATTTAGATACCAAGATCATCGTAATCGGGTAAGTACTTTTCAAGTTATGAATTTTTACAGTTTTAAAAAATGAACACTTAGTGCAATTTCTGGATCAGTAATGTTATCCTATGGAGAAAAAACATTTACTGCATTCAAACACTTGTCAGAGACTTATGGGACTGTTCTTCTGGACTTGAGGTGAGTATGGGGCAAGATCCAAGGCCACACCAACAGGTCACCTTGGGGGGACTCTGGGACGTCCGTTGCAGAGGTGTGTCACGGCGTTGGGTGTCCCATTCACTTCAGTGGGAGAACTGTCCGGTTAAAAAGAGGCTGCAAGTAGGGACTGGGGCACCAGTGCAGGGGAACCTACAGGGGGGGTCTCAACCCTTGAGATTCACGGGCACCTTTGGTCCAATTCTCTTCGGGCTGTTGGGTTCGGGTGCAGTGCTGTGTTTTAGGGTCAGAGTCCGGTGCAGGGGTCTCTCGCGGTTAGAGGGGGTCTGAAGAAAGAGGCTGCAGGCGGAGACTGGATGTCCAGTCAGGACAAACCCAAGCGTGGGTGTAGGAAGTTGGCTCTGTGTCTGTGTTGGGTGGTAGCGGTCGCAGACTCACTTCTTTGTGTTTATTTTCTGCAGGAGGGGCAAACAGGACATCTGGGCCACTCTCAAAGTGGGTCTCACTGTCCCTGATGTCCCTCAATGTGCAGGTCGGTCTTCCTCTGCGTTGGTGTCCAGTCTGGGCACAACAAGCCTTGGTTGCTGCAAAGGGGCCAGTACCCCAGGGATTGGTACTGTGCCGCTCCGGTCGGTCCTGGCGTCCCCACACTTGAAGGAAGGACGGATCTGACCTGTGGGAGCACCTACCTGTTCCTGGGTGGCTGCTGTGGCGGTAGACTCCGTAGGCGTCGGGTTGCTGTACCGGGTCTTGCTTCTTTGTTGCCTGTGGCTGCATGGGAGTAACTCCTCTACTCCAAGGGAGATTCTTTGGCAATTTGCGTAGCACTGGCAGGCGTTTGGTTTTCTTGAGGTCTGCCCAAGCGGCAGGACGAATCAGTTGCTCCACTAGGGTCGGGTGCAGCAGACAGGCCGGCAGGGTTGGTGCCAAGTTAGTCGTACTCCTCGGTTTTCGGGTCAACAATCTTCTCTGTCCACTCCTTCTTTGTGTCCGTCGAGTCTGAAGTCCTGGCATTAGGGGTGCTACCTAAATACTGTATTTAGGAGCATTACAAGGGGTGTCAGGTAGTAGCCAATGGGCTACCTACCTTTAGGGTGACTACACACTCTATGACCACTTCATGTTGGACGTGGGCATAAACCTTACTCAGAGGACCTAATTCTACCAAAAACCAAGATGGTGGAATTTTTCCTACTCGTGTTCACTTCAGGTAGCCCACCTTAGGGGGTGGTACTAGCCTGGGGGTGAACACACCTCCTGACTAGGTAATTTTTCCGCCTGTCCTGGTGCCAAATGGGCCCTAGGCAGGGGGTGGCATTTCCCCTGTCTGGGGTAAGCCAGGGTCGCATATCAAAGGCAGTGGAGGCCTTTGAAGCCTCATGCCTTGATAGGCTAATTTACTAGCCATCCTGGTTGGAGGAGCTGATAACACCTCCTGCCAAAGCAGGCATAGTTTCCGACCTGAGAGAGCGCGGGCTCTCACCTCCTAGGGGGTCAAAAACACGTCTGTGGTGGCAGACTGGACAGGATCAGTAATCCAATTCACTAGAGGTCGGTAGATTTTCGGGGGTACCTCCAATGTACCCTCTGAGTGCATGTATTAATACATCCATCAGTAGAATCAGTGTGGGTTTATTAATATGAGGTGGTTGATACCAAACACCATAGATTTCAATGAAGCCATTATGTAACTGGGAAACACGTTTTGACCAGTGCCCAGTACATACCTTAAGATGGCTTCCCTGCTCACTTGTACTGTCAGTGATTGAACTGGATAGCACAGGGGAATATCTGCTCATGCAGATATGTCCTCACATGTAATATAATGCACCCTGCCTTAGGGATGTAAGGTCTGCTGTAGGGGTGACTTACAAAAAATACATGCAGTGTTAGGGGACATGGCACACAGGGTGTGTGCCATGTTGTGTTTTCACGTTTTAGAACACCTTGTCATGAAGTCTGCAGTGGCAGTCTGCATGATTTTGGTGCTGGGCCCCTTAGAGGCTGGACTGTTCCCATGAGGCACAGGGTCAAGACTGATTTGCATATGGCCTAGTCTAAACTGGGGTGGCATGGTGAGCAAAAGAATGAAGGATTTAACCCAGATCTCTTGACTGTGGGTGAATGTTTTGATTTGTTCTGCATTCCGTCCATCAATTGTGTGTCTCTTGCTTTCTCGCCCTAAGTGCGCCGGGTATGCCCAGACGTGGGTCCCGGGCTCACTGTGCCCCTGGATTCAAGCTATCCTGGCTGATGAGGGGTGAAACCCCGAAACTGGTCCTAGTATGCATGTTTCCGGTCCAGGGAGGACCTGGCTTGGCAGTTTGGGCTGGACTGTTCCCATGAGGCACAGGGTCAAGACTGATTTGCATATGGCCAGGTCTAAACTGGGGTGGCATGGTGAGCAAAAGCATGATGGATTTAACCCAGGTCTCTTGACTGGGGGTGAATGTTTTGATTTGTTCTGCATTCCGTCCATCAATTGTGTGTCTTTTGCTTTCGGGCCCCTTAGTGTGGCACAGGATATGCTGCAGCTCTTAGGGACCCTCTTTAGTACCATTGCCCTAGGTACCAGGGGTACCACTTACTAGGGACTTACACAGGTGCTAAAGGCCTGGCCAATTGGGGATCAATTGACCAGTTACCTTGTTTTGGGGAAAAGAACACTGGCACTGGGGACCTGGTTAGCAGGAACCCAATGCACTCCAGTCAAAGTTGCTTCAAACACCAGGAAACAAGTGGAGGGTCTACTTCAACAAAAAACAGTTTCCTACAAACAGGCAGCAAAAGCAACCCCAACTGGTTTTCACATTAGGAAATCAACGTTATCGTACACTGGACATGGCATAACATCATCTTGATAGGATCGTAACAACCACAACTCCTTTGGTCATAACAATACGATCTTTAGTCAGAGATGGTCTCAACTCCTTCCCATAGTTGTTTAATTGCCAAAGGGTGAGTAATGCTGAATTGCATCTTCCCTAAAACTGATGATAATTTTAAATCAAAATCATTCAATTTAACTTAACAAGGATGCATTTATTTATTTAAAACCGTTACAAAGAATATTTCTGAAAGAACTTTTGAATAAGAAAAAGGACTAGTCAAGTTAAAAACATACAATGAAATGATTTCAAATTATCCTCCTAATCTAGGTCGTAAATAGATGTAAAAGCTGCAATAAATGGTTACATCAACAGTGATGAATACATAACATCCACATTGGGCTTATGAGCGAATACACAAGTTTTTGTTAATTTTTTGAGGGAGATTGTGATTTGCCCAGAATCACGGGGTGTTGAGGCGACACCGAACTGGAACCTGGTTCCTCTGAACCGGAGTCATCATCTCTGCCCGTAGCGCCACATCCTTTTTCAACCTCCCACCCACTACTTCATTCAGGTTGGGCATAATGTTTTTTTAGTCAAGTTGCACAGCACCATAACTTCTGTACAACATGCCTGAAAAAGTTTTTAAAAAAACACTGAGTCGGCCAGCGTTGACCACATGATAGCGCTTTCTTCAATCACTGCTCCGTTAGACAAAACAAAAATGTATTCAGGCTGTTTTCTTGTGAGATATTACATTAGAATATTACCAAGCTGTTTACGTGCAAAAGTAAGCTAGCAGTTTCCAAAGTAGTTCAAGCTGGGGTAAGCAAGAAAACATCCTGACAAGGTAAACTGCAGTAGAGTTGCTGTTTATCACAAGAAATATTTATTTACTTTTTCTACTAGGAGGAAAAACGCAACAAAGAACAAGAAGAGCAAAAGAAACTTTTGGAACAAAGAGCTCAGTACATGGAGAAAACCAAAAACCTCTTGTCATTTACTGCTGGAGAAATGGACGGTCCAAAGGAAAAGAAAAAAGGAGGTGGCGGAAGGGTACTGTATACAACTTTGGTGTTACTATCCGAATGCCACTGGAAAAATTCATATATTCTGTTGTCTTGACAGCTCACTGTTCTAATCTTAACACAGCCTTTTTTATACATTTGTTCAACAGAAGCAAATTGTTAAAAGGATTATGTAATTGATTTATGTATTGTTCCTATTTTTATGGCTTGAACCTAATTAGAGGAGTAACAGAATGCTATATATAAAATAGAGAAACGTGTGTAAATTAGTTTCTAGAGCAAAAACAATAACAGTATGGAAATGCTCTCTAAATAACCATGCGTAGTGTGCTAACATTTTTCTTTCAGATAAGATTTGAAGATATGGGTTTTCAGGACTGGATTAAATTAGAGATTCTCTGGACAAATGTTCTAGAGTCCTGGTTCTTTACATGATAAAGCTTGGTTTAATGATTTAGACTTTTTACACACTGACTTTCAAGGAGCAAACAAGATTTGTTCTAGTATCTCCCTTCACGCATCTTTTGGATAACTTCATAGGCCCAGGTGCAGGGCTTTGTGAGAGATGCATGCCATTTTGAATTTGATCCTGGCATCAAGGTGGATCTGGTGGGCTTTTCTCAAAACAGTAGTGATTTGTTCTTAACGCATTTGATGAGCTTGGTTGTTGCATATAATATGGCTTTGAGAGTGGCCATTGCTGTTTTGAAGAGGCTTGGTAGATTTCAGAGAACTAAGGCTTTCACAGTATTTCTGAAGTCTGAGAACAGGATGGATGCTTTCAGTTTTCTGAAAAGGTTGGTTTGGAATAGTGCAGTTCTGGTCAGTTCGGAGATGTAAGGTACTATAGAGATATTTTGATCAATGCCCTAATAAGTTTGAGAAGGGGCTAATACCCCCTCACTATTGTTTAAATAAAAATAGGCTGGGACGCTGCACAACTTGCACAACTTGTGCAGATGCCCAGCATTATAGCTGTGTAACCTTTGTTCTGCATGAAATACTTATTACATTTTTCATTGCAGCGGTCTAAGAAAGCCGGAGACTTCGAGGAGTTTGTTAATGATGACTCTGATGAAGACTTGTCAGTCAAAAAGAAGAGGAAGAAGAAAGGTAGTGGGAGTGAACAGGAAGGAGGAGAAGAAGAGAATGGAGAAAAGAAAAAGAAGAAGAGGAGGAGAAAGTAATTTTATTTGCTTCTTTACTTTTCAACCCTCTAAGGGACACATTTTTTTCAATGTAGCCTACAGTGAGTGAAAGGTTATATAGGTATTCCCATTCATATATTGATCAAATATCAAGCACTTAGAACATTTTAATGGAAACTTCTTTCAACAAACTCCTTATCTTTGTAGATCTGTCCAAGTGTCAGAATATTAAATATTTGAATCGAGGTGTGGGCGTATAGGTGGTACCAGAAAGACACTGATAGTTCAACATCAGTGTCTTTCCGGTACGCAGTTATAGGTGCCAATGTAGGTGATATATTAACTCCTTGAAGGTGCCACATTATAGCCATGACATCATTTAATTTTTTTCACACACTTACAACACTAGGATCCGGGGGCTTGTCCTGTTTCCGTGTCTGTTACTTCACCATAATCATATCAAAATCTTTTGTTTATGTGGTGCTATGTTTCTGCTGAACTCCAGTTTTAAACCCTTTCTTAACTGCAAGAATGCAGTTTGGGTGCCCTACACCCTCTTGATAGGTGAACCAATGAGTTTAGATTGCTCCTCCTACTCCTCTTACTTGCAGATTCACCCCAAGGTCCTTGTAGAGTGGGAAAGTGAATTTTTTGCTGCCAAGTACCTGAGGTCTAGATTCCTGGTTTCATTTAAAGGCACTGTATGCTTCTCCTCCCACTGAGAAATCCGGGCACCACTAGAAAATAGAAGAGACAGTGGCACCAGTCTCATTCAAAGAAGATGTCTTCTTCAAGGTACTATGATACTTGAAAGTAGAGCTGTTGAGAGGCTGCTCTGTCTCCTGATTGGAAGGCATGCGTAAAAACCGGTACCTAACCCCTCTACAACAAACCAAGAACATGTTGCCTCTCATGGTCCCACATTTGGGCTCTGGTTCTCCTTCACTAAATGCAGTTGCAGAGAAACCATGTAGCTTGACTCTTCCCTGCAGCACCAAACTCCCGGTCAGCACTTTTCCTTCTCACGGCAGCACCTTCTGGCACCAAGCCCTTGTTAGGGTCTACGTCGATCATTGATGGCTCTATGCCATCCTCTGCACCAGTCTCTGAGATTATCCAAGCTGTCCCCAAGGACTAGATGGAAAAGGTTAACATTTGAAAGAATTAGAAATCTTATTGCAAGAAGCTCAAAAGCTCCTTCCTGATGGGTATTTTTATTTAATTGTTATTGCAGAACTATGCCTGAAGGTATCTAGCTTCAAGGTACCAGATAACAAACAAAATAATCTTAAAATACCATATCACATTAATTACAGCAAATACAACAAAGAAGTTCAGATTATGAATTAAAAGACCACACTACAGACTGAGGAACTCAAAGGAAAGGTTTTCAAAGTAACCTAAAAACATTGAAAATACTTTGTAAGTAAATCGGGAGGAATTTGATCCCATTACAGTGTACTGGCGGCACTGAGTAGATTTCCTCCTACTTTCTCTTGGTGCCATTTAGTAATATTGGATCCATGGAGGAACAGTCCTTCTGTTTAGTTGCAAGGTGAAATTGTTTCAAGTACACAAGCACTCATGGTTACCGTTCCACACCACACACATTCTGAATATTATAATTTCTTTAACAGAAAGCCATGCTAATTGGACACAGAACAGTAACGTGATCTTTTTCTTTAATTCAAGTATGACCCATATAGCACATTTTTTAACTTATCTTAAGGATATCAACATACTTTTCTGTAATATTCAAATAGGCTGCGGCACAATTGAACAACCTTGAAAATACAACCCCCTTGAGCTTTCGGACTACCAACATTGTAGTCAGAAATGTAAAGCTAAACATTCCCAGTTTTTGCTGTTGCGAGGTCCTGAAGGTCAAAACGCATGTTGTAATCAAAGATAACACCCAAGATCATCTAGTTTATGAAGGAGTATCCGGATGTGATAGCCAGCAAAATTGAAGTGAAGATAATTCCATATTGCCAACTGGAACTTCTGTTTTACCTGAACTTAGACAAATACTTATTTGGCATCCTAACTTGTCAACTGTTAGTTAAGGAATGTTCCTGCTCAGTATCAGTTCTCCAGCATTGGAGCTTTCATAAATTCACATCCTTGAATTATTCCCCATCGTCATGCTGAGAATCCTCTGTAGGTTTAACCCAGCAACAAAACATTGTAAAAATGGCTATCGGCTCAAGAACAGTATGGCACATTTATCCATTTAAAAAGCACCAAAATGCCTGCCAACAAGCCGAATAGCATTGGACACTCAGACTCCCCCAGGGGCCAGCATGTGAGGGAGCCCCCAGACAAAGCTCTCCTCTATCTAAGTGTCATGAAAAACAGTTATATGCCTTTCCCACCAAGACTGTGCTCCAAGGGCAAAGTCCTGTGGGCTGTAAAAACACCATCAGCGAGCAGGCACTATGTTGTTGGTAGTCACCATGTCGGCGCAGGCAATTTGTCAATCGTCATTATCTCGTCGACAGTGATTGCTTCTTCATCATCGGCAACCCTGCTGTCTACAGCACCATTTGTGCCTGGAAGCTTGGGCTTTCATGACATAATGATTCCACATTCACTGGAAGAGTTTCTGAGCTTTACACAGTTGTATTCGTCCATTAACATATGAGAGCATCTTCCCATCCATATTTTGGATAAAGAGGATGAAGTAGATTTGGAAAACATCCTTAATGACCAGGACCAATCCCAGAAGGCTAATTATCCACAATAATCGTTGGTTAAATACTTGCCGAAATATGTGTCTGAATCACCACAGGGTAAGTGTTCTTATGAAGATCAGGATCATTATGACAACTTGGAGAGTTATGAAGATTATGAACCCCCTTATAGATGATAGCAGTTACAACCACAGTGAAGCACAGGTCCAAGTAGATTACTTTTACGTTTCAGCAGATGTAAAATTTGTGGGCAGAGCAGACCAATCTAGCTCCACCCGGTGGCAGTCTGTGCCTTCTGTTGTTAAGTCTGTTTAGCCAGAACAACATCTGTTGGTTCCTTCGCTTCCACAGCAACATCCACCTCTCCCATGGCAGCCTATGCCACTGTGTTCATCGTCAGCCCCTGGGGCATTTGTGCCTCTTACTCCAGCTTCTGAAAGCATGATGAAGTTCTCGCAGGTGGTGGGCACTCTGGAGACGTTTGCTCTGACTTATTCCACGGCTGATAATGTATCCTAAAACTGCAAAAGAGTTTGGCCTACCCATGAAATCAGCCAAACAACCATGTTTCTTTACAATTTTAAGGAGCAACTTAAGTCTATAATGAATATTCCTATTCATTATTTTGTTTGGCAAAAGAGGGTAAAGCTGCTGAAGGTGCCATACACAATTTCTGCGGTCATTCCCCGCTTGGAGAAAAAAATATTGTGTACCAAGTTCCGCCCTGCCCTGCTTTGCGAACTGTTCATGCTCTGACTCAGACATTGCCGCAACTGCCCTGCAAAGATCATGCAACGTGATCATGCCTGCCTCCAATAGAGGGTAAACTTATTGATGCCTTGGCCAAAGAGTTGGTTCCATAGCTGCAGAGTCTGTTAGGGTGGACAAAGCTCTTGTCATCATGGTCTTTTACGACTGACAGATGTGGAGTGACCTTACCCCATTCCTACATCTCCTTCAAGAATACAAACAGAACACAATAAAAGCGATTATGAGTGTATGCCTCACTCGCCGTTATTGATGCGTCCAATGTAGGCTTCTGCCAGCTTGTGAGGGTAACAGCTCTCTGTCAACAAAGATAGCTGAAGAGCACTTTGTTTTGCTTGGCGGAGCAGGGAGACATGAGAGATGTGCCATTTGATGGGCAGACACACTTTGGCATTCCCCAAGGTGATGCACTTCATAGTATCAAAATGGATACAGAAACAACACCCTTCCTCGTTGCGCTGCATTTTAGCACACTCTGAATTTCGATGCTCCAGGCGAGCTTAGTTGTACAAGGGAGGCCCCCTCACAATATGGATCTCAGAAAAGGCCATATGGTCAGTACTGTCTGTTCTACAGTGATCAAGGGTAGTGCCATATCTTGGTGACACAACTATAGTAAACCATTCCAAGGCTCGAAGACCAGGCGCACATAATAGAGTCTAACTTTCTACCACTAGCAGCCACCCCTTTGTCATCCAGTTGGAGGGTACATTTTAGGTTTTGCTGTGGAATAGGGGAAAATCACTTCAGACCATTGGGTAACTTAGAGCTTTTTAACAGAAACTGGCATGCCAACTGCCAGCCTTGGAGGAGAATCATTATTACAGCCATTGCAAAAGGAGATTAAGTGACTCCTTAGCGAAATCATCGCAATCAAGGCTTCTACTCCAAGTGTTTTCTAGAGATAAGGAAAACAGGTTGCTGGAGATGAATCTTGGGTCTTCTGAAAGTAAACCAGTTTCTAAAGGATGGTCACAGGTCAGAGGGTCCCCCTAACCACTACAAGAAGGAAAATTCTTGACATCCTTAGAGATCCAAGATACTTATTTTTACATCCCTATTCATCAGAGCTGCAAGCAATATCGAAGATTTACTGTGGCTGGGCAGCACTATCATTTCAAAGCTTTTTTTATTTGGCCTTCAGTCAGTCCAAGTGTATAAAGGAAATACTAGTGTCATTTACTCCAGATGGGATGCCAAGTTTTGCTATAGCAAGACTATTGGCTCATAAAAATGTTCAACTGTGAAAAGAGGTGTAAGACTTGAAGTCCACCTATTTAAAATTATTTCATTGCCCTGGGCTCACCCTGAATGAGGTATAAGTATCCCAGTCACCTGCACCTATCCGGACTTATCTTTGAGCATGCCTCAACACTTCTCAGGGGAAAGCGTTGATCGAGAATGTCATACATTCTTACAAAAGCTTTGCCTTTTCAGAATCTATAGTATCAAGTCGTAATAACATTGATGTATTAAATCAAGGATGAGGGCACACATGCAAGGATTGAAGACACAAGGCAGATGGTCGTAGTCGTAGACTGAAAAAAGTATGCGCTTCGGGCCTTCTAGCATTTTTCCTTTCCTGCTAAAAACCACAGTCCTGAATCAAGGGGACAACTCGACTTTATTGCATTATATATTGAAGCAAGGTAGAACAAGATCTCAGCTCCTCTCACGAGAGACCCAGCAGCTGACCGAGTGGCAAAAACCACTATCAAGCTAAATACTTGCCAGGTCTGCACAGCAACCAAGCAGATGCTCTCAGCAGTTAAAGAAAATGTTCAAATGCTAGGGTCATCTTAAAATAGATTTCATAGCGACGTGGGACAATAAAGAAATGCTTCTTCTCGAACAGGCATTACAAAAGGAAACTCTGAGCGAAGCGTTTTCGTTGAGCTGGTTCTATAGCTTTACATGCACTTTTCTGCTGTTTCCCCTCGTCCCAAGGGTTCTCAGCATGGCATCGAAGGCATCATGCAAAATGGTACTGATTGCCCCAGGGTGGACAAGATAGATCATTTTGAAAAGTACACTGAGTGCCTCTGAAGCTGTTGAATGGTCTCCTGAGAAAGGAGGCATTTTCACAACAGCTTCTTTGTATACAGTAGGGACCTGGCTCTATATATGGTAACCACTAAGTGGTTATATCATGTACAGCATATAAAGATTCACCCAGTAGTGTGCAGGGCTCAATGTAAACCCAAAGTGCTCTATTTGTGGTAGTGTGGTTGAGCAGCCTTAGGGCTTACATAGAGGAGTGTAAGACATTTGTTATGCACACAGTGACTAATAAATGAGACATTACTCAAAAAGGAGATCCACACTAATTTTAGAAAAATAAGCTTCTTTCAGGATTTATTTTAAGACCAAGATGTACGCAAAAAGGTAAGTACGTTTTTCAGGAAAAATACTTTAGACTTTAAAAAGTGGACAATGTTAACCTATGGAGGATAACCATAATGCAGTTTTTCAGGTAAGTACACAACTTGCAGATCCAGTCTTCGGGGTTTCAGGTCAACACGAGGCAAGGTTCAGATTGTGCACCACCAGTGGCACAGGGGCGGCCAGGTGCAGAGGTCATATTCGGGATCGGGTGCCCAATGTTAACCAATGGAGACTGGGGGTGATTAAAGAGGCGCAGCTTACAGGTGAGGAAAGCAGGGGTCGATCTCCTGGAGTTAAGGTAGGTACAGGGGGGGGGCCACAAGGCAGCACCAAACTTAGACCCTCAGCAGCACAGGAACGGCCGGGTGCAGAGTTCCAACACAGCATCAGGCGCCCATAATTCAATCTGGGAGATCGGTTCTGGAAAGAGCCTGCAGGCGCTGGCCAGGAGGCTGAAGAAAACCCGCAGCTGCCCAGGTAAATTCTGATGCTAGGGGACTTAAGGACATCGTTGGTCAAGCTCCCCAGGGCCACGGGGCTTCTGGTGCAGGGGCGTCCTTTGGCGTCGGGAAACAGCTTACTGGGCAGGTCACGGTCATGGGGAGTTTTCGGATTCAGGCGTCCAATTAGAGTCCGACAGGGGTCAGCCCATGGTGGACTCTGGCTTAGAAGCGCTGGGGGACCTTTGCAGGGCTGGCGGGCCACTTGGGCTCGGGCTGTTGGCGTTGAGTGCAGAGGTGGGTCCGGATGCGGTTTCGGAGTTCCTCAGGGCTGAGTTCCTTTTCTTTAACGTTGGTTTCTTCTGGACAGGTCTGCTGCCCATGGAAGATCTTGATCTTTGTTGAAGGCAGGCAGTCCTCCCAAGGTTTTGCAGGGAGCTGGGATGCAGGACAGCTAATCTTTTGGCGCAGGATAGTCTAGGGCTGCAGACAGGCCGGTAGAGCTGGGGCAAAGTCAGTTGGTGTCTGCAGTCTTCTCTGCTGGTGCGACGCTGTAGTGTCCGGCTCTTCTTAGGTTGTCAGGATTCTGCTGGGGGTGCCACCTAAATACTAGATTTATCGGCATTTCAGGGGAGTAGCTGGTAGAGACCAATGGGTTCCTTACCTGGGGTGTCTACACCCACTATTATGTCGCCCTCCTGTGGGAGGGGGCATAGCCCTAGCCCTGATTGGATAAGTCCCACAGCCTTCAAGATGGTGGGCACTGAAAAATTTGCTTAAATATGCCTCCAGCACCTGAGGGGTGGAGTTGGTGAACACCTCTTGTACTATCTTTGCTTTCTCGCGGGTTCTCCCGCCAAAAGTGTGAGGTTGAACCGGGGCTACAATCTGCTGATAGCCGCAGAGGCAATGCCTTTGAAGCTCCCCTCTCGAGGACTATGCTCATCCTGGGGGAGGAGGTGTGACACCTCCGCCCAGGATGTGCTTTGTTTCTGGCCTCTGAGAGCAGGGGCTCTCGACCCAGGGGTCCAGAAACCTGTCTGGTGGTGGCAGGCTGCCTAAAGCTATTCAGAGACCACACCAGGGGTGGTTGGTTTTCAGGGGGTACCTCTGATGTGCCCTCTGCGTACATGTTTCAATAAATAACACACTGGCATCAGTGTGGGTTTATTGAGAGGAGGTGTTTGGTACCAAATACTCCTGTGTTCAGCCATGATGATGCTGGGGAACTCGAGTTGTTCAGTTTCCAGCCCATGTACTCTCTATGGCTTCACTGGAACTTACAATATTTAAGAATAGACTTTGATATTGTAAGGGCATATATGTTCATAAAGATATGCCCACACCTGAGATATAGTGTACCCTGCCTTAGGGCTTGTAAGGCCGGCTAGAGGGGTGACTTACCCTTACCTTGAGTAGTGCTGCTTGGGCATAGCACAAAGGCAGCAGGCCTTGTCGACTTTTGTCGTTTTTGTCTGCACCAAGGCATGCAAGCTGCAGTGGCAGTCTACATGGCCCAGGTGAGGGGTCCCTAGAGGGCCCTCTTCAGTCTCAATACCCTAGGTACCAGGGTACCATTTACTAGGGACTTAAAGGGGGTCTGAAACTGCCAATGTTGGTACAGTTTTAGGGAAAGAACACTGTTGCTGGGAACCTGGACAGCAGGGTCCCAGTACTCTACAGTCAAAGTTGCATCAAAAGCCAGGCAAAAAGTGTGTGATAGAGGATAATGCAACAGAAACCCACTTTCCCACATAGGCAGAAAGAGCAGGTGTGATGGAACAGGCATACATTTACTAAGCACTACAGCCTGAATACAGATACTGATGCAGCAGCAGATTCTTTGGTTGGACAAGCAGGTCTACACAACCTCTGTAGATAATGTGAAGAACTACTTGCTTTCTAATACACTGTAGAAAGCTGAAGAACACACAGGTTACCTATTACTACAGTTCTCCAGTTTTCATATTCTTCATAGACACATGTGGCCCGCCTGCCTCCCTGGCCAGCCACACTTCTTGATCCTTTGCTCTAATGTGCTTTGAAAACGTGAGCCAAGGTGGCCGCTAGGGAGAGTGAGTGATCAATGCATTCACTTCATTGGCTGATATCGGAGTGCTTTTAAATCAGTTGGATGCTCTACTAAGCAAACACTGTTCTTCAGCTCTGGAATTTTGTTACTTTCAAAACTGCTTATTCCACACCTGTCTAGACACATGGAGGGGACTGCAAAGCACACTGGAGTTTTTGTATTTTTGTATGCCTGGACGTGATCCACTGGTTTCTCTTGGAATTGTTAGGTCCCCTTGGTGTAGAGTGGCTCTTCATAGCCTAGTTTGATGATTTTTAAAAAAAATATTTAAACAAAGCAGAGCTATTGCCAGGGATATGTGCCTTGTATACATTGCTTTTACTGTCCCTTGCTGGACCTCCAGTTGAGTGTATGGCCATTCTTTACTGAGGCTGCCACAATCACAATAGGTGCATCACTGCTGTTAAACTGGTAAATCAGGTGGAACTAATGTAATTATTTGTCAGGGGTCAATCCTTACCACAGCACGTAGATTTCCTTTGGCCGTAAAGTAAGCACAAGTACAATAACTTAACTTTCAGAGCGGGGAAAAGAAACCGGTGGTGTTCTGCGAATTCCTACTGAATGTAGCCAGAGAAGGGTTGCATTTGAAATGTACGAGTAATACAATAATACCTGTCAGGTCTGTAGCATTTTTGGTTGGTTCATCATTTCCTTTTCCACCAATAGAACACACACAAGAAATATGAAGCCTTATTTTTTTAAGGCTTTATTTGGAGCTAATCAAATGTTAAGCATATGTAAAATTATTATTACAGACATGAAAATGTGTGGCGAGTATGAATACAGACAACATAATATGGTTAACGGATCCCCTTCTTAATACGTCCTGGCTGATCGTTGTTAGGATTGAAAAGTTTGTTTTATTGAGGGTTACACAGTTTTAATTACACACTTTGAAAGCTTAGCACAGATAGCCCTGAGCTGCCTGTAAGGACAGTTTATATTTTTGAGAAGCCAGGATGTTCTCTGTCTGTATCCTTGCTAAATGGTCAACAAGTCCCAAGTAGTGAAAAATGTGGAAAACCTTCCCGAAGGTTGAAAACACTGCTTTTGTATTCAGTCTCAAAACCATTGTAAGAAACATATTGTAATTATGTCAGTGTAGGTCTATAGTGGGGGGTCTGAGTTTTCATAGGAAGACCATTTTTTGTTTTGCTAATAACTTTGGCACCGTTTGATCAATCTTCACAAAACGTTCCAAAAAAAAGGCCATTGACCTCAGCTTCTTCCTGGCAAATTTCAGGGTGATCTGTCAAGCAAGGCTAGAGAAAAGGTTGGGTCCTAAAACACGTTTTTCCAATGCAATATCCCATAGGAATTTTAGGAAGTGATACAGAAATAACGAGTGATTAGAATTAACCCAAATATGTCAGAAAGTTAGATCTTTACTCACAACGCGTGGCTTTTGTGATTTGGCTTAATCTGTTCAGCTGATTTTGAGAAATGAAAGGTCACAATGTAGTGATATCTGGATGGTTTGTACCACGAATTAAAAAAATAAATAAAGCACTCCTTTGGGCTGAGAGGCCTTTTTTTTTTTTTTTGTTTAACCAGTTGGGCCCTTCGGTCCCGCAGGACTCAGCAAGGTTTCACAGAACTGAGCGTGGCCCTCCCATGTGGTACCACGAGAGACGACAGGACCATGCAAGTGTAAAAAGTGAAGCTTGCACTGTCCTGCAATACTTTGGAGTTCTTCTTATTCAGTGGTACCTCGAAAATAAATACAAAAAATTGAAAACGTGGAGGACTTAAGGGGCAGGGTTTGGCCGCAGGTCACGCCCTGTGTCTGTCCAAACCCCTACTCTGCACTGTCAAAAGCTATGCTCAGTAAAGGAGTTGGGCGAATATTAAAACGAAAAAAACTATTCACTGAATAAAAAACCCCAGAGGTTAGTGTAATTAGGTATTGGAATAAGATCTTAACTTATGTTTAAAAAAACCCTAACAAACTGAAAATAATAACAAAGGTTAAAGTGACGTTATGGTTAGGTGTTGTAACAATATAAAAACGAAGGTCTAAAAGCCAAAATAAACACAGAAATTCATTGGTTATAGTTTATAGTGGTAACTAACTTGTGCCCCTGCCATGCATTGCCTATGGCCTCACATAATACATTAGTCATGCCTGAATTTATCTCTGGAAAGGCAGGCCATGTCAGACAGTGGTCAAGACGAGCATCATGCTCAAAACAGTGCTGTGTTTTTAGCGACGGGAAACATGCAGTGAGACCCTGAATTGCTGGCTATTAGTAACCTCAGTTGCCACTAATGTCCTGCCTGGGAGTAGGTGTCAACGGAGGGAGGGCATTAAATAACACTCGGAGTTACCTACCTGCCCCCATATTTCTGATACAGGATCATACTGTATATACTTTTACACATAAGGGAGACCAGGCTTCCCATAGCATGTTAGCAATCATGTATTTGATTGCATTTTTCTCAAATGGCTAACTGAACGTAACTGCAATGTTTGAGCTGTTAAATATGTTTAGAGCTAACAGTGTTATGGAATAATTGGGAAAACGTGTCATTCTGGGGAGATCTGTGTTTTTTTCTTCTTGTTTTACATGGCCGGGAGGGGCAGCATTTAAAAGTTTGAAGGCCACTGCTTTATAGACTTTAAACTCCTGTAAGTCCCAGTATAGATATGAATTTCACTACAATAATAATCACTCTGTAAAAAGCAGCTTGGGTACTGGGATGCTTCTATTTCAGAGTATTTGAAATGCAAGGTTTCAGCAATGGATGTTTTGCAGGTGTAGATTATCAGGCTTTTCCAAGTGCAGAGTGTACAAAAATAAAATAAGGCTCCAAAGCTTTGGGCTCCCACTCAGTATCCAGAATGAGCCAATGAAATGGTCTGGTTGGTGTATACATGCATTCCTATTGATACATGGGTAGGGACCGCTATCCCAGAGAAATTATAAGGATAAACATAGCGAATCCAAACACTCAAATTAAATATAGCTAGTCATGTATAATTATTGTAGCAGTCTAGAAAGATCAAGGAACAAAGATTATAAAGACTCCTTGAAGGTTTCTTGTGAAAAGGTTTTACTCAGATGTTTTAAGTGCAATTCACATCTTATATAGCAAAGAGATCATGAAGATTTGTTAGAACATGTGTTTCAATCCTTCACACTGTTTTGGGGCTTTTCCAAGGATTATGGCATCCAATGACTTCTGAGAGGTACAGTTGTAGAGGGGAAATTCCCTATGAGGTCTGCGTGCATTATTCAAGTTTATTATAAAATTGTTTCTGGTTTTCAGGCCGCAGAAAGCAGATATTGGATCTGATGATGGTGATGAAGAAGGTGCTGCGAAACCTAAGAAACGTCAACCAAGAGAGCGTAAAAAGAAAGAGAAGGTAAGCATGTTTAGGTGGCATAATACAGCCCAAGCTCGAGAGCTGGTGTAGGTGTAGTGTTCATTGCACAATTACAGTGTGTGTTTTTAAAAAAGAAAAAAAAATGTTTTTAACTGTACCATCTTGTTGAATCTCTTCCATTGATATATTAGCCGCTGACTAACCTATTAGTTCAACAAGGGTTTACATACTATTACTTTGATGGTCCTTATTATGAAAGATTTTTGGGCTGCATTATTCATTAAAAAAAAGTAATTAGATATCTTGGGAACTGCATTTCATTACATCCTAATCAATTAGGTCACTATAAAAAACAATATGTCCGGCCTCCATGGTGCTGACCTGCTAATAACCTTATCTGGCTTGGATTAACCTTAAATTCTAGCCATCTACCTCTCAAATTTGTTTATACACATTCTAAAATGCAACATTTCAGCACATTAAAGATGCCTTTTGACAAACACTCATTCTGTAATATGGCTTGTTGCCAGATAAAGCATCATGCTTCTTTTAGCATCCAGCAGGTAATTTGTTTCCCCTACTCACCAAGTCTTAACTGCACACTTATCTCTGAATAATCAATTAGCACATAACAATGCAGTGATCAGTTGGATGATCAGAATATTTTGATAAGGCACCGTTGCAGGCATCACATGTTAGTGAACCAGTAGAGCATTTGCAACTGTTAGCTAGAAACAGGAAATGTACAGTAACCACCTGGAATTCACAGCTGATTTAGACATGATATGCATTGGCAGTTCAGTATGACAATCTGTCTTCCTCTCCCAGGGACTTCAGTTAAAAACCGAGATTGCTAGATGCTACATTTCATTGAAGTTCTAATGAGTGTTTCCTACAATCGAGGAGTTTCTTTGGAGGAAGCCACTTCATGTACAAATCATGATGCAAATATTAGTGGGATTATTTGATCCCATGCTTGGGTGTGATGATTTGGGCTTTAGTATCTAAGTGAGGTCATGCAAAATAACATTTTGCTTTCTTTTGTATATTTTTTTAATTTCTGTTTGCAGCCCAAACCTGAACGGATGCCACCTTCAATGAAAGGAAAAATCAAATCAAAGGCTATCATTTCTTCCAGTGACGATTCATCAGATGAGGATAAACTCAAGATAGCAGACGATGGGTATGAGTGTTTTGTATAGTTTGCATGAGCAGACATGAATCATCCGCTAACCCTCTTCCCCAATATACAGCCTTCATTTTGACAGTTATTACATGCATCTGAAGAAAAAATTGTGTTTCCCTTTTAAAAGTTGGGTAGTTGCAGCTGTGAGAGTGTACGTGTTCGCCTCACATGGACACATCTTCAGATAATGCATATATTGTTTTGTTTCAGAAATGCTAAGAACAGCAACAGCGATTCAGACGATGCACCGCAGAAGAAGAAGAAGCGTATCATGTCAGATAGTGGCTCTGATGACAATAGAAACATGTCGGGAAGCGAACCTGGGACTCCCCGGAGGGCCATCGTCCGCCAGTCCGATGAAGATTCCGACAACGATCAGTGGGCTAGAAAGCGACAACGCTCCGATTCGGAACAATCAGACAATGCCTCAGCTCGCTCCGGAGGCAGTGGCTCTCCCCCACCTTCTCCAAGTGCATCTGAAAGAGCGTCATCAAGGGGATCAGACAAGGGATCCGATAATGAAGGCTCTGGTGGTGGTTCAGGGAATGAATCTGAGCAACGGGCGGATCCAGGGTCAGATAGTGACTAGACTGGGAGGTGTTCCTTACTTTATTCTATTTGTAAATATACTTCACTGTCCTACTGTCAAAGAATTTTCTTTTTTTTTTCTTTTCAGTTCAGACTGTGATACACCCCCCGCACTTTTTGGGCCTGGTTTTTTTTTTGTCTTTTTCTAGCAAGCTTTGTAAGACTGAAAGGAAATTTAATTACAACAGAATTCGTTATTCTGCCCATTTTTATGAGGTGAATGGCATGAAGGTGAAGAATAGTGTGGCATTTATGAAAGAAAGCTGCATATGAAAATAATAGCTGCATAAAGACCCCAAGCTTCAACTAATACTTACCATTTTATTGGTCATATTGACTGTGGAATTTATACGTGCACAGGGGTACATGCAGCTCTACAGTGTAGCTTTTAAAGTGGTGCATCCACTATGCTTTATGAGTTCCGATCACCTTTTGGAAAAGGGAATGCCAAATCTCATATTATACTGGGAATATTATTTTTAAGCCAGACACATAGATGCAGGTTAAAGCTATGTTTTTGTACCCAGGTCCCACTCAAATGTAGAGGCAAATAATTGACTAATATGAATAAGAAAAATTTAGTAGAATTTGCTTTTAAGTTGTAAAAAATGAGAAAAAAACGCCAGTGTTATGTAATAAAAGCTACTCTATTGCCAACACCTGTAGTTGATTTAATATAATGGGCTTCCATGTTGATATGGCAGTGTTAGCAGGGAATATTTGCTATATATTTATGTAGAAATCAGAGTTTAAAACCGACTGTTTATCACTCTACATCTTTCCTATCAGTTTAAATTATTATATCAGGAGAGGTTAAGACTCAAACGATTTCTTTCAAAGTTTATCTTTGCCTATAAAACATTTATACAGTACAATATTTGTTTTATTAAATACAAACTTCAGTACAGTACTTGAACGTGTGCCTGGCTTTCTGGCTTGAGCTAATTCTACTGCATGTGTTCTGGTAAAAATATGCACGGTTTGCATACTTGTTCAATCTGGTGGTTGGGTCTAGAGTCGTTTGGAAAAATCAACGCAGATAATATTGATGAATGCTTCCAAATTTTAGGTTCAAATTCACCGCTTGAGATTTCTTTGTCCACTCGCATACACTTGCTTAAATGTCTTTTTTGTGCATCAAGAGATCAGTACATTGATATGACGTTGTACTTGGATGCAAGTATATATCTGGGATTGGAGGGAACTGGATAAATCAGAATATATTTTTCCCTCCGCATTTTTGATATTTGTTTTACTTATATGCTTTAATATGGAGCAAACGTTGTTCCTGGACTCAGGTACTCTCATCAGGAGCATGACCCTCAATGGTGACTATGGGAAATGTGTCAAGTATTCACGACATGGTCGTGGTAAAAGTAGATTCAGGCTAGCAGTGACTCCTAACCGATTCTAACTTGGACATTCTTTGTGCGTCTGTAATGCCTCCTCGCCAAACCCTGCTCTAAGCCTTCTTTGCAAGCTCTGGTGTTGGGGTTAACGTATTCCATTCAAAGCTGGCACAAACGTCCTTGTGGTGGCTTATGGGATCATTGACGCTGATGCATTAAGCCCAGCATTAAAGTAGATCCCTGCATCAAAACCAGCTATCAATGCTGGGCAGCGCTCAGCCTTAATAAACAAGAAATAAGTGTGTTGTTGAGGCTCCATACGCTTTACTGGTATTTGAATGATCCCATACATGAGATTCAAAGGCTGTAAATAGCCCTTCAGGTAGCTTCGATAGCAATACAGCATAATACCTGGGAGAAGTACCAAGTGTCTCTCTGAAGAAGTTATACCAGCTCAGCAATTTTAACTGGATGATGGCTTCTATATACACATTTCATATAGAAAGCTGTAGCACACTTTTAAATAGTATTGAACTAGGAAACCATACAAGTGTATAAGAACTTTCTATTTGGAATATTAGAAACACCCGCTACATCAATAGCTTTTGAATGGAATGAGATTTTTACACAACCCATACAAGAGGTCTTCCTTTAACAACCAATGGTTAAGGCAGTCCACCTTCAGAGGCAGAAAAACATCTAGGGCCGTCTTGCAAGAATGTATACATTATAGGTCATCCGCACCACAACTTATGACACAGAACCCTAAACAAGTGCCAGTTTCAGGGCCCAAATGAACAGACACTGGGGAAAGAGAATCAGGACAACAGCCTATCTGGCAATAAGCTAATCAGGGTTTTGTCCTTGTTGGGCTGATAGGACAGGCACTTCAGGTATGCCGTCTTTTAAATTCCTCCCAGAAGATGAGCAAGCAGATGAGCAGGTAATCATTCAAAAGGACCATACCACATCCAAACGCAATATTAGAAAAGCTTAAGAAGAGAATGGAATAGAAGAGCTGGGGCCAGTTGAATCACTTCATCATCACAAGGTATTGTAGCTCAGATCAAAACACTCCACTGTTTCTCGTTCTTTAAAGCAGAGCTGGAAGGGTCCAGTAGACGTTAGAAACTGAGATTGGTAATCCAATACCAATGATAATGCTGCAGTACCAATTGATAATTTATATCCCCAAAAAGTATTTATACCCCCAAAGCTCAGTATATTAGCCATACTGGACATCTATCGTCATACAGATCACCACAGACATATGGGCATTAACAGCTTTGAAAGAGACCACCCTTTGAACAAATGTAGAGAAAGAAGCCAACCTGCCTTTTCTACGGTATTTATTTCTCTCATGTTTAACTTACCTGGCACATATCCTTACCAATCACAGCACCATGGAAGATTGGAGATTGCAGTTCCATGCATGACAGTGATTCTGCATCGCAACGTGCGTGTGAGTGCGGGCTACGAAGGGAGTGGTGTTCTGTACCTAAATCTAGTCTGTCCCTCTAACCATTCATCTTCTTTACAGGGGCGTTGTCCCTTCATTTTCATTGTTCTTGGAAATATTTTTCTGTCTTTAGTTTCACATGGTGCCAAAGTGAACTTCAGACATTTTCACCTTAATCGATTGATCCACATCAACAAGAATTGTACCGACTACTTAGTCTTAAAAAAGAAATCATGTGTATTGTTTTGGGTAACTGTTTCAACAAATTTGTTTACAAATGGAAGCTGAGAAGGCAAGTGGTCATTCTTTCGTGGTTAAGGAACTTGGGCCCACAATAGATCATAAAAGTGTTGATTTCAACATTTACATTCATTGAAAACAGAAGAAATATTCCAGATTTGTGATAGACTGGAAGCAATAAGAATTTGTTACTGCTTTTTGGGATCATATCTGCAACCAATGTCTTCATCAGATGCTTAAATGTTGCCACAGCTGTAAAAGGAAAAAACACATATATCGCTACCTCTAGTTTGTTGGTCAGGCTTTTATTTTTTCCTAGCGGTACCCCACCAGGAGACGACCATCCAGGATGTTAAACCTGTTCATTTCATTTGACTTCATGGAGAATGGTGAAAAGCATCCAGCACAATCCAAAATATATTTCTTTTACTGTAATTGGAAGAACTTAAAAGGTCCTATTGCGTCATTTGTCCGACTGAGCCAGCAGGAATACTTAAACGACCAATTGACTCACATGAAAGTAGGCTTGTAGGATGTTTTTGTAGGCATGCAGAAACCTGTAAATCTAATGCCCCATGGCAAATTGGTCAGAAAAAAAGAACCAAGTTTTGCCATGAAAACTGATGCTACTCATATGGGTGAAAGGACCAAATGAAGAGTTGCAGTGAAAGACGACACCAGAAGGCTAATCCCTACCTAAATCAGAGTGGTCATGGTCGTTTTCAGCTTATTTAGCCCAGACCTATAGTCCGCAACCAGACTGCCCATACACCGGCAGAAAACCCTCTCGCAGTGTTCTTCTTTATTGAGCAAAGTGTCTACATCTGCCCATATGACACTACACACAATCTCCTGGAGAGATTAACTGAACAGCCAAAGCCTACTGCATTCGAGTACTTTCTAGAAGAAAACAGGTCTCCAGATGGCTGAAGCTGCAATTCGATAGAATGCAAATGTTTAATATTAGGCAACTTAACTCAAAGGTATCTGAGGGTGCCATACTTCAGTCACAAATTTATTTTGAACAGGTAAGGAAAGATGTGATAAATATGAACCCGTCCACTAAGAAGCGAAACTGCTGCTGCAACAGAAATGAGCTAAAATGGGGCTATTTTCTGAATCCATACTTCGCTTCTTGTTGCTTTCCTTCACCCACTCCAACCTAACCAACCTGTCTGAATTACTGTTAAAAAATCTTCTTGTAATGCCCCAGACGTGCTATGCATAATACTGTTTTTAAATACCTGCTTTTTCTGCCTCTATGAAGTTTTTGAATCCTATTAACTTGGAAACTCCCAAAAGTTAGAAGGTCGGCAAACAGACAATGTTAACGTTTTTAAGGGTTTGGATGTATGTTGTGAAATAATAATATAAATGATTATTGTTTAATATATCTAAAGTTCGGTCTCATTTATTCCATTTAATTTTATCCTGCATTTCTTAATCCTTTCAATGCAGTGCAGTTAGTGGCTTACATTCATGCTAATTAAATATAGTCTTATAAAGTTTGACACGGAAGACACCACCAATAAGGCAGCCTATTCTTTTTTGGGAGCTTTTTATAACGCCATGGTTATAACGCCATGTGAACTGCGCCCCCTGGGTGATATTAAGTTTATTTCCTGTAAGCTGCAAAGCTGTTCAGTAGTAGTAAGCACCTCAACCCATAGTGTGAGCCCCAGGCCATGTCGATGAACCTTTGCAGACTGCTTTGCGAGGACCAGGCTTTCCTTGAACCAAATTAGTTTCTTTGCCTTAGGTCATTGCTCTCTTACTCACTGATCACTCAGATGTCATAATAGTCTCTTCCCTCATTCTGTGATCAACAGAACAGTGTAATGGTGGATTGTGGTTTGCATAGGTACTAAAACCACTTTGCCAACTTACTGTTGCTAGCAGAACAGGTGAGGTTGAGACTGTGGCACGCTGCTCTTAGTTGAGTTTTGAGGAGGCTACATGGTGCTTGAGGCACTCTTGGGAAAAGGACTGCTGTTTTTAGTCTGGCGGCAGACAGCATGCTCAACTAGCATTAGACGGCCTATTTTATCCAAGTCCCATCTCCTGTATGATGGGACTACTTGATACAAAGCATGTGATTTTCTAACACTAATGCTGTAGGAAGGTTTCACCTAGGTTTGCAGCTTAGTATCAGACACGCACGACCCACCGAAAGGGCAAAGTGTTGCACTAATGTAGCTGTCATCCAAATATGCTGGCTCAACAAAATATCAAATGGAAGCTGAATCTCAGGGGATTTAGCGTTTGCAGTCCCCTCTGACACCAATATTTTGGCTTTGAAAACATTCCAGTTGCTCATCCAGCCACAAAATATCTGACATGCAAAGTCTGTGAATCAGTAACAGATGAAATTAAAATCTAGTGTTTTTGAATACCTTAATTCCTGGTAGCAGAAAAGCCTTTAGTTTCCTGCCTACATAACTGCGAAACCTTCAACGCGGGCCTATAGAAACAGTACTCATTTTTTTAGTCGAACTCCTTTTGTGGACGTGCAAGCTTAAAACACCTGTATAAATTAAGTATTAAGCTGCTGCATGCAACTGGTTCCTGTATTTACAGGACGGATACCCAATGACCACTTTGAATAAGGTGTATTCACATAAAGTATTCCCACAAGAATTTCTGATTTATATGAACACCAAGTCATTGAGGTCCGATTGTTTCTTTTACTCAATTACCGGGCCCCTATAGCTTCCATGTTTTAGCCATTCGTAGAGTAATTCAAGATCTTCTCAGCGTGAAGATAAACTCCAGTGCTGTTAGATAACACATACAAATGATTTTTGTTACACTAATATTTTTTCAAAACGTCTTGCAATTAAGACCGATCAATACATATACAAATTATTAATTTCTCAGAAGAGGAAAAGAATGCAGATGAATAGATGTGCATGGCTGCACGGTAAACATTACACTCTGGTGAATCACAGCCAGAGAAGAATGTTAAAATAGCCTGTTAATTTTTTAACAGTAAGAACTTCTCTATCTATTCATTCACTGGTTCTTCACTTCCCATAGGGCTATGTTGACTTTTTGTTCGTAATTTTAGACTTTATCATATTGCTAGTGATTTTTAATCACTTGCGGCTGACATGTATCAATCTCTGCAAAATGTAGTTTCTGGAGTTGATTTCAGCGCTTAATTAGTTCGCCTGAAAGAGGTGCGGATTAGTCCCCTTAAAGTGGTTTCAAAAAAATCCTTCCCTAAATAGGGTTAAGATCATGGTAAAGTAATAATTTGGGGTTGTAAGGTGAATACTCATGTGTAATAGCTCTTCAGTGTAAAGTTAATCCCAAATATTTCTTTATCGAGTCGGTGATAAGTGAAGAAAGTAACTAAACTGGGACATTCCTATGAGCTTGCATCTAGATGATTTGTACATGCATTCAAACAAGTTCACAAAAAATGCAATTAACCTAATTTAACCCACTGTATGAAAGTTCAGCAGATTTTAAAACCAATGACTATTTTCTTCATACATTTGTATATTTTGGATATGATTCCCTGTTGTATGTGTTTTTTTTTTTTTTTAATGGTATGATTTTGATGATTATTAGGAGGAAAGTATGAAGCATTCAGCCCGGATGAGGTGAAACATGCTTAACTGTAACAAATGTAAATAATAAATTATCTGTTTTGTGCATATACTTTTTCTGTATCTATACATTTAACAAATAAAGGCATTAAAATGAACAATATTTTTTCCAATGTTCGGTTTATGTTAACCAAATAAAGACTGACATTCTTAGACTGATCGAACATAGTAATGCAGAGTGACCTAATCCTAAAACCTGCATGGTTTATAATAGTTGTGTGTGTGTTATATATTGAATTGTGTAGCTATTTGTTCTTTGTGTGGCCAATTTGGAAGAAATGTTCCGCCTGTGTGTTTCTTTCCCTGGTACCATGACTGTGCACCAGAGGTAAAATGAATTCTCGAAGTAGTATGGTGTCATTTGATAGTGAAGGACTTGCTGACCTCTCAATGCTAAAACTGCAGGTAAAGTGGGCAGTCAACCAATGCTTGGTTACTCCGACAAGCTTGAGCAAAGTGAAAAACATGTGAGGAGCTATTATCTATCGAGAATCTTCACAAAAAAGTGCATTGAAATAAACTGAAAAGCAAAGTTGGAAATGAGTATGTTGAAAATAAAATGCCTATTAAGCTTTGCTTAGCTGAAAGTATATGAAACTATTATGCAGATGAACTACCATAACGCACCTGGAGGGTGGCAGATACTCTACTAAAAGCCCACAGCTGAAGGTAATTTGTTGTGTGCCTGTTTGTCTTGTGTGTGGCAAACTTTGGAAGAAATGTATTTCTAATAGGTGCTTCTAACTTCGGATTCCCCACCTCGTGAATATTCCCCAGGCGTTAAACTGGATTTGGAAACTCAAGAGGTACTCCTGCATGCTGAGAGGTGGCACCGAGCCTGCATAGTTGCTCTCCAGAAGTGATGAGCAGAGCCGCATGTATGTGCCACCTAGGTGTGCTGATGTCAGTTCCTTTCTTTCTGTGCTTTCGGTAATGGATCAGAAGCTATACTTTTTCACCAAAATTCTTTTTTTTAACCAGTGTGCAAGGGAAATACATCACCTCCCAAAATGAAAGGGTTTAAACCTGGTAGAACTGTAACAAAAAAATGTCTGTGATAGACCCCCACGAGGTATGTCCGAGTACGACTCCAGGGCCTCTGACAACTACTCCCACATGAACCCAAAGACCATATGGGACCGCGAGGCAAAACTCAACGCTGCTAAACATTCGAAGTCTCCGCACCATGAATAGTCGAAAGGAAGGTCCTATTCCCGCTCCCGAAGTCATTACCACAACATCGTGGTCAAAGTCTCTGTGTAAGTCGAAGAAGCACATAAAGTCTACGGGGGAATCGGCCCCTTCCTGCCACTTTAGATCTCCAGAGAGGGCATCGAATTGCTTCTTGATCTCTTGATCTTGCTTCCGTACTCCTGAAGAGCCGATTCCATGTTTGATCCCGATGCAAGCCATATTTCTGGGTGCATCAGCGACATCTCAGCAAATAGAGGTCTTTAGTAAGGCCACGCTGCGCATATTGGGCACGCTACTGGCTCCCTCTGATGCACCTTTGGACCCCCAGGATCAAATGAAGCCTCCAGTTTGGGTTACCCCAGCGGTTCACCCTCACTGTCGTTGGTGCCGCTTGAACCTGCTTCAGGTTCCAAAACAGCTTTGGTGTCTACTTCGGTTCAGTGCCACTCCCTGCGCGGATTCTCTTCACATCAATTTCGGTGCCTACCCGTTACCTACAGTAGTTTCCAACTCTGAGTTGGCCTCACCTCGACCAAGGCTGTGCTCTGATCCCACCAGAGCACAGCCTGTAGCCAATCATTCTAACTCAAATACATTGCATTTAACATGCGACAGAGCTCCTATTTTATTGTTGGAATCAAGAGCAGAATAGCTGAAGTAAAGACTATAGTGAGGTGGACAAATTAGTCCTGCAATTCGATGAGGACAACTGGTATACTGAATTACATGATACCAGTGGTCTGGACACCTTACCAGATACTGGACTTTTCTCTCCCCATGGTCTTGACACAGAGGAGAGTGCTTTTGCTATGATTATGCCACGGGCTGCAGGGTTCCTTGACCTACAGTACCATACAATTGAGGTCAAAACAAACGTTCGGACAGAGTTTCTTCAGCCTGGCCAGGTGCCTACTGAACCTCTATTGCCTTTTAATGATTCCTTAATAGATGCCCTCTTGGTCACAGCCATGCTCTAGTGCGCCCGGACAACAGGCAGGTAGCTCGCTGCCACGGACAAACACTGGGAAATCCTGACTTCTTGACCCAACACTGCACCAGAGAGTCTGGTGGTTCAGGTATCCACCAGCAGTCAATCCTGACTCCTCTCCCCCAACGACTCCTGACCCGAAGTCTTAACGCATGGAGACCTTTGGCATGCAAATGATCACTTCTGCTAGCCTTGCTTTTCAATCCGTGCCAGCTGCCTCCTGGGCCCCCACAGTCATGCTTTACGGGGTACAGTTGGTCAAATCCTGCTGCAGTTCTGGAAGATTTATAGGCATCTTTAGCCCAAACCATACAGAATGGCCAGGTTGTGGCAAAATGTGTTATTCAGTCTGGTCTTGATACAACTGATTGCATGGGCACAAGTGTGCTGCTTTGGTGCTACACTTGAATGAGGTCTCTGGCTTCTCCGGCGATGTCAATGCATCTTTAATGGACCTGGCATTTGACAGCTCTTGCCTCTATGGTGAGAAAGCAGGCTCAGCCCTCGAACACATTAAGGTTGTGACACAGCACATTCTCTGGGGTTGTCTGCCCCTACTATGCAATTTCCTCAGCAGTTTCACCCCTGTCGGTGTTGTGCCAGGAATTTCCAATGTCACCAACACCAGATACCACTGCCAGCACAACAACATTCTCAGCCATTTTGTGGCAGAGGCCGCGGCTCTCCGAGACATTGTTAAGGGCATCAGGGATCACGTGCAGTTCAATCTCCCGCCGCTATGGTTTTGGGTTTTGGTTGTCACTCTAGTGTGTCCTTTTCGACACGCAGTTACCCTGTATGAGGCATGATCAGACATTTTCTTCAAGGGTGGCAAGCTATCAGTTCAGACTCACAGGTCCTCCAAATAGTCAAACGGGGCTACGCCCTCCTATTTCCTTTTAACCAGCTGCACCTTCTACCCCCATCAGCTCTGCTTAAGGAGGAACACATGCCAGTTATGCAGCAGGAAGTGTAGTGTCTTTTGGCCAAAGAAGCCATAGCGAGGGTTCTGTCCTTGGAAGTAGGAACTGGGTATTACTCCTGATACTTCCTTGAGCCGAAGAAGGACTGAGGTCTTTATCATTTTAGATCTCTGGCGTCTCAATGCCATTCTGCTCACATTGACCCAGGTTTTGTCTGCCCTGGATCCCGTAGACTGGATGGTGATTTTGGACCAGCAGGACATTTATTTCCATGTTCCCGTCCTTCAAGCCCACAGGTTTTATCTGCGGTTCATAGTGGGCAAAAGCATTTTATTAGTGGTCTCCTTTGCTTTAGCACTGCCCCTTGACTGTTCATGAAAGTGATGGCAGTGGTCGCAGCATACCAGTCTTCCTATACTGCAACGGCTGGCTGTTGAAGGCAGGCACGCTCCAGGTAGCTCAAGACTACCACGAGAAATCTGCGAACCTCCAAACATGGCTGGGGTTCACTATCAATGTGACAAAGTCAGACCTGATTCCTTCCCAGATGCTCCAGTGCATCTGAGCCATCCTGGATACTGTGCAGTTTTGGGCCTTCCTCCCTGAAGCGGAGAGTCCAGGACATTCCGGCTATGATCCTGATGTTTCAGCCTCTGTCCTGGATCTCAGTACGGATGGTGTTGAGGTTGTTGAGACTATTGGCCTTCATCATGCTAGTCAGCCATGCCAGATGGCATGTGCGGGCTTTGCAGGGGGACCTGAAGTCCCAATGGGGACCGCACTAGGGGAACCTATCTGATCCCATTCAGATTTTGGAGGTGACTGCAAAAGATCTGCAGTGGTGGCTATTAGACCATGATTGGGCCAGTGCCCACCACTGAAAGCCAGGGTGTGGTACCCAAAAAATCTGGGCATGAGTATCTATTCTCCATTGAACCTGCTTCAGGAGAATCTACTGTGCAGCAAAAGTGCAGGGTCCTGCTCCCATGCCTCAACACTCTCCCCTCCATGCATAGAGATTAAGCGGCGGTAGCTACTCTCCTTTAATCGTCCTCCCCAAGTTGTCGGTATTCTGGCAGCCAGGCCACTATCTATGAAATCAGTGTTCGCCAGTGGCTGGGACAAGTTTGTGGCTTGGTGCGGCACCTGTCAGACTGACCCGCTACAAGCTGAGCTGCCTGAAGTGTTTATTTTGTCGTTGGCCCAGAAAGGACATGCTCTGGGCACTGTTATAGGCCATTTGTCAGCTATTTTTGTGTTTTTGAGGTTGCAGGATCAGCCCTTTTTGTTAAAATCACCTTTTCTTAAAGGTTTACAGTACGTTTCCACCGAAGCCCTTTGTGATGGCATCCTGGGACTTTAATTTCGTTCTGTTTTTCCAATGTGCACTCCATTTGACCCAATGCAAAGTTGTCCACTACTTCTCTTGACCCTAGAAACAGTCTTTCTGGTTATGATAATGTGAGCTTGTTGCGCGAGTGAACTGCAGGCACTTTTGGTCCAGCCGCTTTACACAACATTCTTTCCAGACAATCTGATGTTGAGAACTCAAGCTGCATTTCTGCCGAAGGTAGTAACCCCTTTCCATGTCGGGCAGGCTATCATCCTTCCGACCTTTTTTTTTTTTTTATACCTCATCTCATCCTCTGAAAGAGGAGAAAAGACTCCATAATTTGGACTCCAAAAAAGCCCACAGCTTCTACATTGATCGTGCCAAGGACCATCAGATAGTCTATCCACTCTTTGTGGCTTTCTCGGGAACAAAGAGGAGCAACGTAGTGTAGAAGAGAACCATCTCTAGGTGGATTGTCTTCTGCATAAAAATCTGCTACGAACTAGCTAGGAAGTAGCCACTTGAAGAATAATGGGCTCATTCCATTTGACCCAAGGCTGCTGCTTGTACAGTAGCATGCAGGGTGCCTGCCCTGGATTTCTGTCAGGCTGCTATCAATGGGCAGCAGTACACACATTGATGAAGCACTATTGCCTTGACAGGTCCATCAGGATGGGCATTTTACCCTTTTGGTGCTGCAGGACTTGTTGTTCTGCCCCATTCCACAGACCCTGCTTTGTATCTATTCACAATGTGAGGAATGGATGGAAGTATCCATCAGAAGGAGAAGTTAGTTATCTTTGGTAACACTCTTTCTGGTGGATACTCTATGCAAGCACAGAATCCTCACTGGCCCACCCTCCTCCCTATTCTGTGGAATAGACTTTATTCCTATCTAAAAAGGTCCCAATGTAGAAATCTGCACACTGGACATGCCAACCTGCCGATAAGTGCTGTGGCTGAGGGTACAGTCACCCAAGAAAGAAACATACATCAGTTTGCATGGGTGGAGCTTACAGGCAGCTCCGCTAGTCACTTCCAGAGTGGAATGATGATGGTGCGTGTAAGAAAGTGCCCTCTTTTTGCATGGTTGCCCCCACCTTTTTTGCTAAACTGCTGATGTACTTTGACTGAGTGTGCCCTGGGCTCCTGCCAAACAGGTACCCAGGGCCTATGTTCTTTCCCTAAACTGCATTGAAGACAAAACCCAATTGGCACTTTTTGGCCACAGGGCAGTCCCTTGTAAATGGTACCACAGGTACTGTGGCCAGGGAAGGCCCCTAAGGGCTGCAACACACACACACACACACTCACTCACTCTCTCACACACACACACTCTCTCTCTCACACTCTCACACACTCTCTCTCTCACACACTCTCTCACACTCACTCTCTCTCACACTCACTCTCTCTCACACTCACTCTCTGACACACTCTCTCTCTGACACACTCTCTCTCTGACACACTCTCACTCACACTCTCTCACACACACTCTCACACTCTCTCACACACACTCTCACACTCTCTCTCTCTCACACTCACACACACTCTCACACACTCTCTCTCACACACTCTCTCTCACACACTCTCTGGGATGAGGTGCCAAGCCTCCTCCCCCAGGATGGGCCGGGTCCACGAAGGGGAAGCTTCAAAGGCTTGCCGCCTTTGTGAGATTCCCCAGGCCCTTTGCAGCTTCCAGCAACTGACCCCCACTTTAGGTGGGAGAATTGGCAGGAAAACCAAGGGAGGGGTGCCCACCTTTGCCAACCCCACCCCTCAGGTGGGGGAGGCGAGGTGAAGCACAACTCTCAGTACCCGCCATCTTGCAGATGGGGAGACCCAACCAGAGTGAGGCATATGCCCCAATCCCACTGGAGGGTGGCATAATAGGGGGTGTACCCACCCCCAACGAAGGGACCCATTGGTCCCAACCTTTACTTACCTGTAACGCCCCTAAATCTATTATTTAGGGGCACCCCTGAACCTTGCCTCCTCAGACAAGAAACAACCAAGAAGGACCGAAGAGCGTGCTGAAGCCAAAAAGAGGAGGACGCACACTGATTTGGCCCCAGCCCTACCGGCCTGTCCTCACTTCGAACCTGCAGAACCGAAGTCCCAGTGTGTCCTGCAGCCAGCAACCAAGAATCACGAGGACCTGCCCTGCCTTCCACAGAAAAGACTCTGTCTCCCGTGAGAACCGGATTTGCTCACCAACAGACTCTGGCTCCGGCCAAATCTGCAAGTCTGCCCCACTCTGCAACTGACGCCCACGTCCCGAGTTAGAGTGGCCCAACACCACGAGGAGGTCTCCCCGGCGATCTTGACCCGAGATCTGGTGATCTCTGACTTGCCTCGAATCTCCCAGCGACGCCTGCAGCCTCTTTTTGGAGGGTCCCCCCGACCGCGACCGGAGCTGGTAAAGAAAACCCGACGCCTAAAGACATCCCTGCACCCAACGCCCCACGGCCTTGGGTGGCCCAACCGAAGGTGTCCCAGCACCCCCAGGCATCCCAACTTACCTCTCCAACCTATGGTCACCTCCAGAAGATCTTCGTCCCCGAACCTGCAGTCTTTGTTGAAACCGGAGAATCCCCATAGAAATCAACAGGGCACCCGACCCCAAACTAGCACCCTGCTCCCAGCCGCCGCTGCGGGTGTACTTTTTGTGCTAAACAGGATCCCCATTTGCTCTGAGCCTAACACCAGGAGCTTTGCTCCCACAACCCAGTGGCCTGCTCGTAAGCAGCCACCTACTTGAGGCCTCCTATTCCCCATTGGATAACATTGGGCCTTGGCACTCTGCACCCGGCCGCCCTGGTGCCGCTGAGGGTGTTTTGAGAGTGCATCCTTGACCCTGGGGGAACCCTTGTTCTAACCCCAGAAACTTAACACCAAAGACCGAGTACTTACCTGTTAACCGATAACTTAATTTCTATCGATAGGAATAAATTGACTGTTTTTCCTTTAAAAATGTTCTAAGTGTGGAGTTGATTTGTATGAAAACCTGAAAAACTACAACTGTGCAAAACTGATTTGACTTACCTTTTCTCTAGGAAATGTCCCAGTGTGATATCTAGGCATATCGCACTGAGTAAAAAAAGAAACTTAAAAAGTAATCTGAAAAGTAACTGAAAAGTAATCTGAAAAATGACCCAAGTTATGACCATGTTTTGCAATCGTAGTAGAACTAATTAATGTTACCCTGGATGTTCATTGCTTGAGAGCACTGCTCATGCTTATTTTGCCTTAAGTCAGTTGTGGCTCCTCCAGTGGGGTGCAGATGAGGAGGAGGCCAACAGACAACTCTGATGCATTCCTGTTTCAGAGTAGAACAGTGGGATTGCAGCAGAGTAGTACACATACAGGCAGCTCTAAATGGGGGCACAAAAGTAATATTCTGGTAATTGTTAAATCACTTAGAAGGCTTGGTAAACTCTGCGGTTTTGGTGCAGAAGATTAACTCAATTTTTTTGTTTTTTAACCAAAAAGGGGCCTAACGGACACCCATGTTTATATATAAAGTTATATCCGACTTTCTGACAGAGCCTTCTAACGGCAGACTCCTCACCTTTTGAATATTCCCCAGGCGTCAGGAAACTTTTTCAGCAGTACCCCTGCGCGCCTGTAGGTGACACCGTTCAGCTCCTCACTGATGCCGTTCTGCCCTGGAAATGACGTGCAGGCCCATACAGGTAACACTCCTGCACACTGACGTCAGTTCCTTTCTTTCCACGCCACCAGATGCGGATCTGGAGCTACCTCACATCACTTTGAGACAATTTACCTCAAAACGTTTCTGTGTGAAAGGGAAATGTTAACTCCCAAAACAACTGGCTTTTAGCCCTGTAAGGATGTCGCACACAAATGTCAGTGTCAGATCCTCATCCAGTTTGCCTGTGGTGCCTGGGCCACTACTAAAGCCTGCAGTGACTGCGCATCAATGAACCCGATGGCTATAAGAACGCAGGAGGCAAAACTGTTGCCAAGCTCTGGAAGACTCTGTAGTGAAACAGGATCAAATCAAAGAGTCTGTCCTGTTCTTAGTCCAGATGTTGCAGGAGTTGTTCCTGAGGTCGGTCATCGTTGCACTCAAAGTCTTCAGGTAAGTTGAAGAAAAAACAAAAAATACAAGCAGGACTCTGCCCTTTCCTGCCATTCACATACGAAGGTGCAGGGGCATCGCAATGCCTCTTGATCTCGCTCCCTAAGTCGGTCGCCCTCTGTGCCCATCCTGCATCTTGGCCCGGCACAACCCAAGTTTCAGGGGTCCTCTGCGACACTGAGGCAGAGCAAAAAGCTCTGCGAGGCTATGCTCCAGCACTTTGGATCCTTACAGACTCCCTCTGAGTCACCTATGGGCCCCAAGGAACTGAGAGGCCCTCCATCTGAGATGCCACCAGCGGGTTTGCCCTTGGCTCCATTTAGACCCTCCGAATCCACCACTGGGCCTCCACCTGCTCCGACTCAGTCCCCAGCGCCATGCTCCATGCTGGTTGCCGGACCCTTAATGCTTATACTGACTCCATCACTGCCAGAGGGTTTGGTGCCCATGGTGCTCTTTGACTCCGAGTCAGCACTGCTACAACCTCAACCAAGGCTGTGCTCTATTTCTGTTGAAGCACAATCCCCCCTCCACTTGACTTGCCACCTGCGAGAAAATGGGCTGCATTATATGGTGTGGTTGTGCGACCTCACCATGTAACACACTACCAACCCTTCTGAGGACCATTCAAGTTTCATTTGTTGTTATGTTATGTTAATTGATTTTATAATGCGCGTAGCTACCCAAAAAGGGTTTCCCAGCGCAGACCGAGAGGAACCAACAAATAAAAAAGAGTAAGTACTATTGATTAAACAGCCAAGCTTTCACTAATTTACGAAATTTTAAGTGAAGTGTTTCTTTGCGGATCGCTATGGGAAGAGAGTTCCACAAGAGAGGACCAAGATAGGAAAAAGAACGGCCACCCATTCTTGTGAGTTTGATCCTGGGAACCATGAATAATTCCTGTGTCGTAGAGCGTAACAGTCGAGAGGGCTGATAGTGGCGAACCAGATTTTGCAGGTATTGAGGGGCAGTCCCAATCTTAATCTTAAACATATAATCCAGGGCTTTAAACTTAGCCCGACTTTCCACTTTAAGCCAATGTAAATCTCTCAAAGCATTGGAGATTGAGGACATTCTAGGGATTTTATAAAGTAACCTAGCGGCAGAATTCTGCACCACTTGGAGCTTACGTAGCACATCTTTATTTGCTCCCAAAAGAAGAATATTCCCATAGTCCAGTCTAGATGTAACAAGTGCCTGGACTACCGTCCTTTGAGTAGCATTGGGGAGCATCCAAATGATTTTCTTCAACCATTTTAAAATGGTGAAGCAGGTGGCTGCAGTTTTTACCGCATGTTGTTTCATGGATAATTTATTATCCATAATGAATCCCAAATTACGGGCTTGAGCGGTGGGCGAGGGTAAGGGTCCCATTTCGCTGGGCCAATGTTGGGGGCCCCAAAGGTCCTGATCTTTTCCAAAAATAAGGACCTCCGTTTTTTCACCATTGAGCTTGAGTAAATTGGCTCTCATCCAAGATGCAATGTTGCTCAAGCCCATTTGGAGAGTTGAGGGGCCCTGCACATTTCCCACAGATAGGGAAAAAATTATTTGGGTGTCGTCAGCGTAAGAAAAAGAGACAACCCAGCCTCCTCTGCAATCGCAGCCAAAGGTTGTAAATAGATATTGAACAGAAGGGGACTTAAAATTGATCCCTGAGGTACCCCATAAGGAGAAAAAAGAATTTTAGAAGAAGCTCTCGATGAAAAAACTTGGAAGGTCCGTTTAGATAAAAATGAAGTCAGCCAGCCAAGTGCTGTTCCGGTAATGCCAAGTGACTGCAAGGATTTGATTAGCACGGTATGAGAAACCGTGTCAAATGCGGCGCTCAAATCCAACAAAATGAGGGCCACCGTGTTACCAGTATCTAAATGTTGACGCAGCATTTCGGTAACGCCAAGGAGAGTCGTCTCAGTCGAAAAGCCCGCTCTGAAACCAGACTGGGAGTGGTGTAAAAGTTCGAGGATTCAATAAATTTGGATAGTTGCAAATTTACATGTTTTTCCAAAATTTTGGAAAAAATAGGAAGTAGGGAAATGGGCCTGAAATTAGATGACTGATCAGGATCAGCATTAGCCTTCTTCAGTAATGGAAGGACCATAGCATGTTTCCAATCGGACGGAACCAAGGCCTCTTGAAGTGAGGCATTAAGTAGTTCCATAACAATTTCCAATGAGGGCTGCTCAAGTTGTGAAAGTATAGGGGCAGGAAGAAGATCACAGGGAGATCCTGATTTGATGCTGCCTAAAAATTTTTTAAAGAAGTAATATCAAGAGGCGCCCATTTTTCCAATTTCATCGGAGGTACCACTGTAAAAATGGATTTAAAAGGGGAAGCCAACTGAATCGGCACCAAAGGCCCAGTTTTATCCAGTGTCTGATATATTTGCTCCACTTTACTGATAAAAAAATTGGCAAGAGTGTTACATTGAAATTCATTTAAAATAGGAGAAGTGGGCTGCGTATCCGAGCCAGCCAATTTTTTCACCATTGCAAACAAAGTGCGAGAGCAATTTTGTGCATTGGAAATAGAAGAGGAGACATATTCCGCTCGAGCCAGTTTACATAGAACATGATATTTTTTTAGAGCAGTTTTATATATGATTTTAGAATCAGGGGAGTATTCTCTCCTCCAAGATCTTTCCAGTGCTTTACATTTACTTTTTTCGATTTTTAATTGTTCAGTAAACCAGGGAGCAGGGGGACGATGATTAGACAGTTTTTTGGCAGAAAGTGGAAGGCAGTAATTAACTGCATTAGAAATCCAACTGTAGATCGTATCCAGAGACGATAGTGATAATGAATCAATATTTGGGATATTGTTGGACAGAATTTGATTAAAAATTTCCAAATCCAGTTTTCCCCAATTTCTAAATTGCGATTGTACTTCAGTTGCAGGTATGAACAAGTTAGATGGAACTGTACATTGAAACTTAATCGCAAAGTGATCTGACCAGCATAATGGAAGAGCGGAAAAGCTTTGAATATAAGATAGATTAGAAAAAATTGGATCCAATAAGTGTCCAGCCGTATGCGTCGGGCCACTGTTGCAAAGTGATAAATTCATTGCAGAGAGGTCCGAAATTAATGTGTTGCTGATAGTACACTCCATATTATCAAGATGGAGCTTTAAATCACCCAAGATGGTAAAATTAGCCATTTTGAGTAAGAGTGGGGCAATCAAGTCTGGCAATGACGATGCCCAGGAGCCAGCAGGTCCTGGGGGCCGATAAATCAGTATACCAGAGAGAGTAAATTGCGAAGTCAAAGTAAGTTTGAATAAAGCTGCTTCACAACCAACAAAAGGCAGGTCTTCAAACTTGCAAGAGTAACATTTTTTAAATATTAATGCAATGCCTCCTCCTACTTTTAAATTTCTATCTTTTCTAACTATGGCATAATTGGCAGGTAAGGCCATTGCCACATCTGGTCCTGAACTAGCGTGTAACCATGTTTCCGTTAAAAAAATTGCATCAGGCTCTTCATTACTCAACAGATTAAAAATATCCTCCTTATGTTTAGGGAGGGATCGACAATTAATATTCCAAAAATTAAAAGATTTGTTAGAAGAGAGACAATGATTTTGAAGAAGTGGAGCGTTAACTGCAATTGTGCTATTGGATTCATTTAAGAAGTTAGTACAAAAAGTAAAATTACAACACGGACAAATAATCGTGTCTTTTAAAGGACAAAGAACGCTACAATCTAAGTGGTGTTTACCTTTAAGATTCATCAGTTGTTCAGAGGAATATAAAATCCTCTGTCCTGAAGATGCTACACTCTGAGCATAGTTTATGGCCCCTGGTCCCGTTCGGTCTCGGACGGGCGCAGACGGGCTTGCCTTTGGCGCGCCTTTGGCGCGCCATCGGTGCGCCCGCTGCGCGCGTCCGCTGCGCGTTCGGACCATGGCCTTTAAATCAAGCAGTGGGTGTGCGGCGTGCAACGAGTGGAGCGCTGACCGCAATGAGCGCGTAGGTAGCAGGAAATGGCCGCCTGGGACCAAACGAGTCTCGATAGGAGTTTTACAGTTTAAAAGGAGTATAACACACTCCACAAATCAGAGCAAGTGACAGGGTAAAAAAAGATTAAAAATTAGCAGCAGACAGTAAACGTAGTATCCCCAAGCAAATTCAATTCTGAACCAGATTCCCCCACCACATGTAACAGTGTTAGAGAACCTCACCGGCACTGCGCGTCCGACACAAGCCCCTTAAATCAGGCAGTGGGCGTGCGGCGTGCAACGAGTGGAGCGCTGACCGCAATGAGCGCGTAGGTAGCAGGAAATGGCCGCCTGGGACCAAACGAGTCTCGATAGGAGTTTTACAGTTTAAAAGGAGTATAACACACTCCACAAATCAGAGCAAGTGACAGGGTAAAAAAAGATTAAAAATTAGCAGCAGACAGTAAACGTAGTATCCCCAAGCAAATTCAATTCTGAACCAGATTCCCCCACCACATGTAACAGTGTTAGAGAACCTCACCTAAACCTTAGTTCAACCCTGAGTAACTGTGGCTTTGAGCAGCCAGGTTTCAACAATGGAACTAGTGCAAAGCATTTAAACAGCACCAAAAACAATTGAAGAAAGAAACTCGACACTCAAGGAATCCAACACAAATTTATGGACACCAAACCAAAATAGATCCACCAGAGGAGTCTGAATATTTGCAATCTTCAGGACGCAATACATCAGGACTTTTTACTTAACCACAAAGAACAAAGAAGCATTGGCAAATGCAACAATTTTGAGACACAAGAACTTTAAAAAAAAAAAAAAAAACCTTTAAGATGGAATGTGGTTACTTAGAGTTACTTTGGGTGACCAGCTCTGGCAGGAGCCAATCAAGGAGACCAACAAGGTCGGAAGAAACCGTTATCTTGCCAAGAAAAGCAGTCTTCAGTCCAGTTCCAGGGCCAGCGCCTTCTTGCCACTGACTTCTATAGAGTGGTCCTGATGCAAGGGATACAGGATGCTGAATATGCTAAAACAAAGTGAAGATGCTGTGCAGTGGACGGGGGTCTTCCTAGGGGCTACTGCTTAGTGCACGGTCCTGGTGAGCTGATTCTGGCAACAGGGCTCGACGTCCCTCACAGTCCTCTCTGGGTCAGCAGAAGTCCAGGCGCCACAGGGCTACCAGTCTCCTGGCACAGCGGAATCAGCAGTTTCCTTCTTTTGGCAATAACTCTCCTTGTGGGCCACCAAACTGCACTCTGACAGCTCTCGCGTGTCCAGCAGAGTCGGATGCAACTTTTGAGCATCAGATCCTGGTCTCTTAGACTGCACAGCAGAGAGGAGTCGCAATCCGGTGATCTAGGCTCCCAACTCGCCCCAGCAGGCACCTTCAGCTTTTGTTGCCCTGTGCTGCAAACAGAAAGTCAGCCAACTGACTTGGAGGCTCTGCTTGAAGCTGGGCTTGGGGGGGCGGGGGGGGGGGGTGGCTTCTCCATGAGCAGGACAAAGCAGGCACAACCCTTTCCTTTGGTATTGCTTTGTTCGCCCTGAGTTGGCGGGGGTATGCCCAGACGTGGGTCCCTTGCTCACTTTGCCACTGGATTCAAGATAGCCTGGCTGATGACGGCTGGAATGCCAGAAACCGGTCCTAGGATGCTTGTTTCCGGTCCAGGGAAGACATGGCTTGGCAGTTCGGGCTGGACTGTTCCCATGAGGCACAGGGTCAGACTGATTTGCATATGGCCATGTCTGAACTGGGGTGGTGGAGTGAGCTAAAGAATGATGATGGATTAAACCCAGATCAGTTGACTGGGGGTGAGTGTTTGATTGGCTCAAACGTTCCGTCCATCATCCCCTTTTGTATCACGGATCACTAATGGCAGTCCAACTTCGATGCAGCCTCTTCTTTGCAGTTTCCAGGGTCAGCAGGGCAGTCCTTCTTCGGTCCTCTTCTCCAGTCAAGCGAGATCTGAGTTCTGGGTGCCAGGGATGCCCATTTAATGCCCAGAAAGTGAGGTTGTGGTCACTAGCCAATGGGCTTCTAGGTTCCTCTTGCCTGATGACAACTTCCTGTGAAGTGTAGCATCTAGCTACCCCAGAGTGCTTTATTCTGCCCAATCCCAAGATGTCGAGTCCTTTCTCTTGGTGTGTCGATCTTCGTAGATCGCCTTAGAGGTGTGGCTACCTCTGGGCTACACGCCCATGAAAAAAACGGTTTGGCCAGTCTTTCCCCCGTCTGTCCGTGAGGCCAACCTGTCTACCTGAACAAAAGAGTAGCCCCTCTCTAGTGTGTTCACCATTTGCCCAACAAAAGTGTCTTCCCCTTTGAAACTCACCTGTTGGGCCATTACCCTGGTGGCTCCCTGCCAGGAGAAGGTAACATCCCCTCGTATTAGCAGGCCTCTATTCTTACCTGTCCTGGGAGATGTAGATGCGTCTCCCCAGGAGGACAGAAGGCTGTCTCCTGGCAAGCCTCAGTAAATGGCCACTGGAAAACTGTCCAACAGAGTGCCAACTTTCTAAAAGTTGCATATGATAACAGGTTACATTAATTTCGACTTTGGCATTGATGGAGCAGAGTTTTCGTGAAATAAAACCTGCTCGGATTGAACCCCCATTGTGTGAAAATACTAATCGAGTGATGTGCAAACTAAATGTAAAAAGCTAATGGAGAAAGACAAAAACTGCGCAAGCGTGTGTTAAAGTGCTGTAGTAGGCCGCCAATGCATGTGAAAATAATAGACTAAAGCTGCTAGTTTTATTTTACACTAAACTGAATCAAAAGAATAATCTTTTAAAGTGCGCATAGATAAAGCGAGAAAATATGCATCACAAAGCGTGTTTTAATAGTATGACTTTATAAACGATAAACAACACTTGTATTTGTCTTTCCTAGAAGTGTGATTTTTCTGCTCTGCCGAAAAGGCCTGAGAGTCACTTTTGAAGTTAAAATGCCGTATTAGAAAAGTAGAAGGGAAGAAAATTGTGAACTGTCCTTCGCGAGCCCTGTGTGTTTGCCAAGGTTGCATGGAGGAAACTAATTGAATAAAAGAATGGAACACTTCCTCAGTGAGTGGCGCATTGAAACAATTGAGGCACAAAAGTTGATACATGACTGAGATGGAGGAAGCGTACAAACTATGGAAGCTTGAAATTTGTATTTCCTTGGCTGGAAGTTAATAAAATGAATAAACGGACAATGGATCTTTTTGCAAATTGCTATGTCAGGAGTGGTGTGATTGAACACCCCCCCCCTGTTTTGACCAATAGAATTAAATGAAAATTGCGTGTTATGACACAATGTGGGTTGGACTTTAGAGAATTTAGAGTATAACTACAGGTACTCGGGTGGGGTTTTTATGCGTGATTTTCCTACTTTGCGAGAGGAGAGGGCTGTGTTGCTGTTTCCTAAATTCTATGGGCTGGCTGCTGTTCTGCTGAAACCTGACTTTAAACTTTGCTCCTTAACTCTTCTTGAGGGGCCTTGCTTACTCTCATGGCCAGAGGGTAGCTTTCCAAATCTCTTGAACCTGGGTTAGTATGATATTCTGAAATTGCACAACTGTTTGCAAATGACTTATGTCTCTATTCTTTTGTCACTGCGTCTTTCCACTCACTCAGAGCGCTGCATTTGAGATGTTCTTATGTCATTTTCCATTGATATTTCTCTTGTATGGTGATGTATGATTCGAGCTGTATTGTACTTGATAAGCAATCACATTATTATAGATAAAGACAAACTTTTTTTTATGAGTTAATAATGTTTTATTAGTGTTATTGACTGGGCTATATGAAGAGTATACAATAGTTTATTTCTAAATCCAATTATTATTTTGCCAAACCCTGATTACATAATAAAGATTGCATCGCCACAAAAGGATAATACGAGAATGATATGCTAATGAGAAAGTGGTAAGTTTGGTTTACACTCCCCCAGCGTGAAAGGGACTTGTAGGGTATTGAATTGGGTCCAGGTGATGAAATTTATTAGTCCAGGTTCGCTGGATCAGTTTTGGTAGCAGACTGATGGTTTAATTAATTTGGCAAATTAATAGGTTGGAATTAATGATTTTGGTGATTAACATATTGTACTATTGTTATATGTAGTGGTCTGTCGTTGACCTTAAAATCAGGTACGGAGTTGCCTAAGATCCCGGGATGTATTAGCCTGATGGGCAGAGGAATATTGTGGATAGTACACACTGAGAAGTGTTTTGTCTGCTGGTGTGATATTGAGCAATGAAAGAGGTTGCTAATATTGCATAGGGAACTCTGAAGTTAGTAATAGTGGAGATTTATTGGGTACCTTTGGAAGGCGCAACTGAAGAAGTCCCGAAAATTTTCCATTTGATTGGGAGTGGAGTAACGCTGGTCGATATTCCACTGGTAGCAAAAGAATTTCTTTGTTTGATTGAAATCCATCTCTTTTTTAGTGGGGCAGACAAAGCAGGATTGTTTTATGTTGTTTCTAATCTTATTTGCTTTGAAAAAGGATTTTGTAATCCAGTGTCGAGATATTTTCTAAAGGGAGGGTTAGTAGTAGGAGTTATACTGACATCACAGAGAGCCGCGCTGGCATTGGTCAGTTAGCGAAAACGTCATCAAAGAGTGTTGTGGTATAATTGGTTGGTTGGTGTGAGCCGCACTGGTATTGGGCAGCGTGAACGAATAGCGTGAGTGGAATTACGGAAGAGTTTTTCTGGTTTGTTATTGAATTTAGTATAGCGGGAGAAAGAAAATTAGAATGAAGTTGTTGAGAATGATGAGGACTTTGTTTAGAAAGGATGAGCCTATACCTATTAGAGAGGGAATTCCTGTGCCACCTGATGGTACGCCTGCTTCATTTATGTCATTAGAACAAGGATATCATACATGTACATGGTTGGAGAACTGAGTGAAGTATACAGAAGGAGATGGAAATATGGCTTTCCCAGAACATGGTACTTTTAATGGGAGGATTTTAGAAAACTTGAGATATCAGATGAATCAATTGAGACCAAATCCTAGACCTATGCAGTATTATGTTCTTGAGGAATGGGAACATGAAGCGTATAAGAGAGAAAGAGACAGATCTGCAAATAAATATAGAAATACTGTGAGTAGATATTCAGAAGCGAAATGGGATGCTCAGATGAAAAGATGGAGGAGAGATGTGATCGCAGGAGGTGAAGGTTTATATCCGGTTGTTGTTGAGGATCAGGCTGGAGGGAAATGTAAAGAGAAAAAGAAAAATGTGGAATGTACAGATCCAGACCCAAATGAAATTGATGATGAATTATTAGATGAATTGTTATTAAACAGACCTTCACCATATCAGGAAGAGCAGGAAAGAATTATTCCAAATGATCATTTGATTCAAATTGAACCTTCTCAGTCTTCCCAAGAGAGAAATGTTGAAGTAATTAATAAGGCAAAAGATGATTTGAGACAAAGAATTAATCAAATGAATTTAAATGCAGAGGCATTATCAGTTCCAGTGACAATTCGTCCCATAGTCCCATTGTATAGTGAGGGTCAAAATATTTCACACAAGTGCATGCTTTGACAGTGCCTGTTAATAACGTTAGGAGTAGTAATGGTGTTGAAGCAAATAAAATGGGAACAATGATTGATATTGCAGAGAGGCCATTGGAAACCCCAAAGCGAAATGTGCAAGTAGAACCTAGAAGATTAGTGCAGAATGCAAGAGAAGTGACACCTACTTCAGGGGGATCAATAGGGCATCGCCAGAGGAGTTGGATAAATGGATTAGAGGGATGGTGTCAAATAAAGTGAATACGAACATAGATGTGAGCAGATTAAAAGCAGATTTGGAAGAAAAGATTTTAGGTACGATTAGTCCAGAGCGATTGAGTAAATATCAGGAGGAAGAGTTGTTGTTTCTATGTAAAAACATTACAATGAAAGCAAAGAGCTTGCATGAGAGGTTTGCTGAAGTTGCACAAACGTATGGAGTGGATATTGAAAAATCAAAAGCTTTGCAAAAGACATATAAATTGGATTTTAGTGACAAAGATTTGGAGAGTCTGAATGCTTCTGGCAAATGATTGCAGATTAAGGAGTTGGTTAATACCTTGAAACAATGGGGTGAAATGGAACGTCGGAAAGGTAGATGAACTAAAAAGAAAGATAGAAGAAATGCTTGCAAACAAAGGTGTATCTCCTATGTATCCAGTGAGGAAGACAGGGATAGGAACAGTGACAACTGAAATGATATATCCAATGAGAGAAGTTCCAGGAGGTGGATATGTTCACGTTCCTTGGTCAAGACAAGATATGCTGTCTTTTACTAATGAATTTCCCACATTGAGAGAAAAACCGGTTGAGTGGTATAAAGAAGTAGAGAGGTTTGTAAAGGTTTCAAAAGTTTTGTTGAAAGATTTGGATGGTTTGTTTGATATTGTGGTTCCAGCTGATTTGTGGACTGAGTTTAAAATTTCAGTAGATTGGCCAAAAGAGGAATATCCTAGAGATGCGAAGACTGGAGCTCCATCAGATGAAGTGATGAAAAAATATAATCAAGTAATTACTTACTAGAAGAGTAAGATTTCACCAAAAGAAACAGATTGCATTAAAATTGACAGAATCACTCAGGAGACTAAAGAATCAGTACATGCTTATTATGAAAGGCTTTTACAGGTGTTTAAACAGTATAGTGGCTTTGAAAGTATAACTGACAAAGATATGGGACATTTTGTATACAAGTTTGTCTTTGGTTTGAAACCAGAGATTAGTAATATGATTCAACAGCATTTAATTTGTTGGCAAAACAAAAGTGTGGATGAGATTCTGCAATATGCAAAATATTGTAGTGATGATATTGACTCAAGACATAAGAAACTGAAAGAGAAGTTGATGTGGGCACAAATGAAGGCAGCTCAGAAAGGTGAAAATTTTGTGGATTATTCTCAAACGGGTTTTCAGGGAAAAGGTCAGAATCAGAATGTGCAAAATGGTCAGATTTCTAACATGGGAGATGTTATGATGAATGGTGGTGTTCTTACTCAAGGAAAGGGCAGAGGTAAAAGTAATAAAGATGAAATGAAAAAGAAATTTCCTTGTCGTGTGTGGAAAATTGGGACACTGGAACAACGAGTGTAGGAGTCTTCTAGGAAATAATGGAATGAATCAACAGATGCAGAATGGAGTGAATATGAATCCGCAGCAACAGGTAGTTACACAGGTACAAATTCCACAAGCTCCAATGCCTGATAATGTGAATGCTCAAGTACTAAGATACAGTGCGAATGTGTGTTTTCATGCAGGAGAACAAATTGGTAATCAAAATGTACAGATGGCTTCACAATACTGGTTACAGTGTCAGGAGAGTGATTCGGATACATCTCAATGACTGTGCCTGAGGGGGAAGGAGGAATGCATGCTTGCCGCATCCCTAGAGGTAGATTAGTGTGGTCCTTTTGAGGATGGAGAAGTTGAAGGTAATGTTGTCACATTCCTTGTAGACACTGGTGCTACCCGTTCTACTGTGAGAACAGTGGAAATCCCAAACCTGCCCCTCTCTGGCGATACTATCCAAGTTGTAGGTGTGTCAAATCAGTTGATTAAAACTCCAGTGACAAAACCAATGAAGGTACACATTGAAGAGTTTGGGGATTTACATCGATTTGTGGTGTGTGATACGAGTCCAGTAAACCTATTAGGTAGAGCAGAGCTTTCCAAACTGTGTGTCCCGACACAGTACTGTGTCTCCTGCAAATGGTGGGTGTGTCGCGGGATGACACCGGTATTAACGGGCACTTAGCACATAACTGCTGCTAATTAAGAGGCATTCCTTTAAAAGCTTTGTTCTCACTATGCCTCATCTATTGCATAACGTCTCCCAGTAAATGGTCTTTTACAGACCTGCGAAGTACTCGGGTGCGGCTGTGTGTGTGCCCGGGAAGCTGGGGTGAGGTGACGGACAGAGGGTGACAGACAGAGGGAGATAGAGGGAGGAAGACAGAGGGAGACAGAGAGAGAGGGAGACAGAGACAGAGAGAGAGGGAGACAGAGGGAGGGAGACAGAGGGAGGGAGACAGAGAGGGAGGGAGACAGAGAGGGAGGGAGACAGAGGGAGGGAGACAGAGAGGGAGACAGAGAGGGAGAGAGACAGAGGGACGGAGACAGAGGGAGACAGAGAGGGAGACAGAGGGAGACAGAGAGGGAGACAGACAGAGGGAGGAGGGCGACAGAGGGAGGGAGGGAGACAGACAGAGGGAGGGAGAAAGACAGAGGGAGGGAGAGAGAGAGGGAGACAGAGAGAGAGAGGGAAACCGTGGGGGAGACCGAGAGAGACAGAGGGAGGGAGTCCGGGGTAGACGGAGACAGAGAGAGGGAGACAGAGGGAGGGAGACAGGGAGAGGGAGAGAGAGGGAGACAGAGAGAGAGGGAGACTGAGGGAGAGAGAGGGAGAGAGGGAGACGGAGGGAGGGAGACAGAGGGAGGGAGACAGAGGGAAGGAGACCGGGACGGAGGGCGACAGACGGAGGGAGACAGACTGAGGGAGACAGAGGGAGGGAGATAGACGGAGGGAGACACGGAGACGGAGGGACGGAGACGGAGGGCGACAGACGGAGGGAGACAGACGGAGGGAGACAGACAGAGGGAGACAGACAGAGGGAGACAGACAGAGGGAGACAGACAGAGGGAGACAGACAGAGGGAGACAGACTGAGACAGACAGAGGGAGACAGACAGAGGGAGACAGGGAGACAGATGGAGGGAGACAGATGGAGGGAGACAGACAAGAGGGAGACAGACAAGAGGGAGACGGAGACAGAGGGAGGGAGAAAGAGGGAGACAGAGGGAGACAGAGGGAGACAGAGGGAGACAGAGGGAGGGAGACAGAGGGAGACAGAGGGAGGGAGACCGAGAGAGGGAGACAGAGAGGGAGACCGAGTGAGGGAGACAGAGAGGGAGAGGGAGAGATAGAGAGAGGGAGGGAGACAAAGAGAGAGGGGGAGAGAGAGAGGGAATGAGACGGAGACAGACGGAGATAGAGACAGAGACGCAGAGACAGGGGCAGACAGATAGAGGCAGAGGCAGAGACAGACAGATAGAGGCAGAGACTGAGACAGACAGATAGAGGCAGAGACTGAGACAGACAGAGAGGCAGAGAGGGAGACGGAGAGGGAGAGGGAGACAGAGGGTGACAGATGGAGGGAGACCGAGAGAGAGGGAGACAGAGGGAGACACAGAGAGAGAGGGAGACAGAGGGAGACAGAGAAAGGGAGACAGGGAGGGAGGCAGAGGGAGGGAGTCAGGGGGAGACAGAGGGAAGGAGAGGGAGACAGACAGAGGGAGACAGACAGAGGGAGACAGAGAGGGAGACAGAGAGGGAGACAGAGGGAGACAGAGGGAGACAGAGGGAGAGGGAGACAGAGGGAGAGGGAGACAGACAGAGGGAGACAGACAGAGGGAGACAGAGAGGGAGACAGAGAGAGAGGGCGACAGAGAGAGGGCGACAGAGAGAGGGCGACAGAGAGAGGGCGACAGAGAGAGGGCGACAGAGAGAGGGAGACAGAGAGAGGGAGACAGAGGGAGAGAGACAGAGGGAGAGAGAGAGTGAGAGAGAGGGACGGAGACAGAGGGACGGAGACAGAGGGACGGAGACAGAGGGACGGAGACATAGGGACTGAGACAGAGGGACGGAGACAGAGGGAGACAGAGGGAGGAGGGCGACAGAGGGAGCGAGACAGAGGGAGACAGAGGGAGGTAGGGAGACTGAGGGAGACAGAGGGAGGTAGGGAGACTGAGGGAGACAGAGGGAGAGGGAGGGAGACAGAGGGAGAGAGAGGGAGGGAGGGAGAGAGAGGGAGACAGAGGGAGGGAGAGGGGGGGAGACAGAGAGAGGGAGACAGATAGAGAGAGGAAGACAGACAGAGTGAGTGAGACAGATGGAGACAGATGGAGACAGAGGGAGACGGAGAGAGAGAGGGAGGGAGAGGGAGAGAGAGATAGAGATAGAGAGAGAGAGAGAGGGAGGGAGGGAGACAGACAGAGGGAGAGATAGAGAGAGGGGGAGGGAGACAGGGAGGGAGACAGACAGACAGATAGAGACAGATAGAGGCAGAGACAGGGACAGGGGCAGACAGATGGAGGCAGAGACAGACCGAGGCAGAGACAGACAGAGAGACGGAGAGGGAGACAGAGGGAGGGAGACAGGGACATACAGGGATAGACAGATAGAGGCAGAGATAGGGACAGGGGCAGACAGATAGAGGAAGAGACAGAGAGACGGAGAGGGAGACAGGGAGAGAGAGAGAGGGTGACAGAGGGAGGGAGACAGAGAGAGAGAGGGAGAGAGAGATAGAGAGAGGGAGGGAGACAGAGAGAGAGGGGGAGGGAGATAGAGAGAGAGGGGGAGGGAGAGAGGGAGGGAGACAGAGGGGGAGGGAGACAGGGACAGACAGATAGAGACAGGGACAGGGGCAGACAGATAGAGGCAGAGAGACGGAGAGGGAGACGGAGGGAGACAGGGACATACAGGGACAGGGACAGATAGAGGCAGAGACTGAGACAGACAGAGAGGCAGAGAGACAGAGAGGGAGACAGAGAGGGAGAGGGAGACAGAGGGTGACAGATGGAGGGAGACAGAGAGAGAGGGAGACAGAGGGAGGGATGCAGAGGGAGAGGGAGGGAGTCAGGGGGAGACGGAGGGAAGGAGAGGGAGACAGACAGAGGGAGACAGAGGGAGAGGGAGACAGAGAGAGGGAGACAGAGGGAGGGAGACCGAGGGAGGGAGACCGAGGGAGGGAGACCGAGGGAGGGAGACCGAGGGAGGGAGACCGAGGGAGGGAGGGAGACAGATGGAGGGAGGGAGACAGATGGAGGGAGACAGACAAGAGGGAGACAGACGGAGGGAGACAGAGGGAGACAGACGGAGGGAGACAGAGGGAGACAGGGAGGGAGACAGAGAGACAGAGAGAGAGAGAGAGAGAGAGAGAGAGAGAGAGAGAGAGAGAGAGAGAGAGAGAGAGAGAGAGAGAGAGAGAGAGAGAGAGAGAGAGAGAGAGAGAGAGAGAGAGAGAGAGAGAGAGAGAGAGAGATAGGGAGAGGGAATGAGACGGAGATAGAGGCAGAGACAGGGGCAGACAGATAGAGGCAGAGACAGACGGAGAGGGAGACAGAGGGAGGGAGACAGGGACATACAGGGACAGGGACAGACAGAGGCAGAGACAGGGACAGACAGAAAGGCAGAGAGACAGAGACAGAGAGGGAGAGGGAGAGGGAGACAGAGGGTGACAGATGGAGGGAGACAGAGAGAGAGGGAGACAGAGGGAGACAGAGAGGGAGACAGAGGGAGACAGAGAGAGGGAGACAGGGAGGGAGGCAAAGGGAGACAGAGGGAGGGAGTCAGGGGGAGACAGATGGAAGGAGAGGGAGACAGACAGAGGGAGACAGACAGAGGGAGGGAGACAGAGGGAGACAGAGGGAGACAGAGACAGAGGGAGACAGAGAGAGAGGGAGACAGAGAGAGAGAGGGAGACCGAGAGAGAGGGAGACAGAGAGGGAGACAGAGAGAGGGAGACAGAGCGAGAGAGACAGAGGGAGAGAGACAGAGGGAGAGAGAGGGAGAGAGAGAGAGAGGGACGGAGACAGAGGAAGGGAGACAGAGGGAGGGAGACAGAGGGATAGAAACAGAGGGAGACAGACGGAGGGAGACAGACGGAGGGAGACAGACGGAGGGAGGGAGACGGAGGGAGACAGAGGGAGACAGACAGAGGGAGACAGACAGAGGGAGACAGACAGAGGGAGGAGGGCGACAGAGGGAGTGAGACAGAGGGAGACAGAGGGAGACAGAGGGAGGTAGGGAGACAGAGGGAGGGAGACAGAGGGAGAGAGAGGGAGGGAGAGAGAGGGAGGGAGAGGGAGGGAGACAGAGGGAGAGAGAGGGAGGGAGAGAGAGGGAGGGAGAGAGAGGGAGAGGGTGGGAGACAGAGAGAGGGAGACAGACGGAGGGAGGGAGCGAGACAGAGGGGGAGGGAGGTAGACAGACAGAGGGAGACAGAGGGAGGGAGAGAGAGGGAGGGAGACAGAGGGAGAGAGAGGGAGGGAGAGAGGGAGACAGAGGGAGGGAGAGGGTGGGAGAGGGTGGGAGACAGAGAGAGGGAGACAGTTAGAGAGAGAGAGGAAGACAGACAGAGTGAGTGAGACAGATGGAGACAGAGGGAGGGAGAGGGAGAGGGAGAGGGAGAGAGGGAGAGGGAGAGGGAGAGAGAGAGAGAGAGAGAGAGAGGGGGAGAGGGAGAGGGAGAGGGAGAGACAGACAGAGGGAGGGAGAGATAGAGAGAGGGGGAGGGAGACCGGGAGGGAGACAGAGACAGACAGATAGAGACAGAGACAGATAGAGGCAGAGACCGGGACAGGGGCAGACAGATGGAGGCAGAGACAGGGGCAGACAGATGGAGGCAGAGACAGGGACAGACAGATGGAGGCAGAGACAGGGACAAGGACAGGGGCAGACAGATAGAAGCAGAGACAGACGGACAGAGACTGAGAGGGAGACAGGGAGAGAGAGAGAGAGGGTGACAGAGGGAGACAGAGAGAGAGAGAGGGAGAGAGAGGGAGGGAGACATAGAGAGAGGGAGGGAGACAGAGAGAGAGGGGGAGGGAGAGAGGAGGGAGACAGAGGGGGAGGGAGACAGAGAGGGGGAGGGAGACAGAGACAGACAGATAGAGACAGAGACAGGGACAGGGGCAGACAGAGGCAGAGAGACGGAGAGGGAGACGGAGGGAGACGGGGACATACAGGGACAGATAGAGGCAGAGACTGAGACAGAGAGGCAGAGAGACAGAGAGGGAGACGGAGAGGGAGACAGAGGGTGACAGATGGAGGGAGACAGAGAGAGAGGGAGACAGAGAGAGGGAGACAGAGGGAGGGAGACAGAGGGAGGGATGCAGAGGGAGACAGAGGGAGGGAGTCAGGGGGAGACAGAGGGAAGGAGAGGGAGACAGAGGGAGAGGGAGGGAGACAGACAGAGGGAGACAGACGGAGGGAGGGAGCGAGACAGACGGGGAGGGAGGTAGACAGACAGAGGTAGACAGACGGAGGGAGACAGAGGGAGGGAGACAGACAGAGGGAGACAGAGGGAGGGAGACAGGGAGAGAGAGGGAGACAGAGGGAGGGAGACAGAGGGAGGGAGACAGAGGGAGGGAGACAGAGGGAGGGAGACAGAGGGAGTGAGACAGAGGGAGTGAGACAGAGGGAGTGAGACAGAGGGAGTGAGACAGAGTGAGTGAGACAGAGTGAGTGAGACAGAGTGAGTGAGACAGAGTGAGTGAGACAGAGTGAGTGAGACAGAGTGAGTGAGACAGAGTGAGTGAGACAGAGTGAGTGAGACAGAGTGAGTGAGACAGATGGAGACCGAGGGAGACAGAGGGAGACAGAGGGAGACAGAGAGAGAGAGGGAGGGAGAGAGACAGAGATAGAGAGAGAGGGAGGGAGACAGCGATAGAGCGAGAGAGAGAAAGATGTGTGTATGCCGGGTCTAGTGGCTCAGTGGACGAAGGCATCCGCTGCAGGGGCCTGTGTTCAAACTCATGGTCTCAAATTTGCTTGAAAATGCACCATTTGCCCACTTTTATTTCAAAATTTTCTTTACACCATCTATTGTACACCAGATGGCGTTGCATTTCAAACGCCAGATGAGGATGTTGCGTTCAAAGGGATGTTGGCAAGGCAAGGGACAGAAGTGAATGATTTATATCCTTTACTTATAGTGAAGGATTTGCCTGTTTAATTGAGAGACACGGTGATGACTGATGTGTGGGATTTTTCAGGGAAAGATATTGAATTAATGAAAGGAGCTGATCTCATTCAAATTTCAGTTAAACAGGGAGCAGAATGTCCAAAAACGCCAAGGTACAAAATGAGTCCTGAGACCATTGCAGGAGTGACGCCTGTAATTGAACAAATGATTGAACAAGGCATTTTGAGAGAGATATTAGGGAGTCCTTGTAATTCACCTATTATGCGGATTAAGAAACCGAGTGGGAAGTACAGGATAGTTCAGGACCTGAGAAAAGTTAATAAAATCGTGATACCTTGTTGTCCAATAGTGCCAAACCCAGCTGTGATTCTTTCCCTAATCCCTTGTAACGCGGAATGGTTCACTGTGATTGATTTGTGTCAATCGTTTTTCTCTATACCTTTGCATCCGGATAGCCAATATCTTTTTGCATTCCGGTTCAGAGACCGTGCTTTGGCATGGTGCAGAGTTCTTCAAGGGTATACAGCAGGGGTCTCCAACCTTTTCTGAAGTGAGAGCTACTTCTGATCAGTGAAAATCATCGTGAGCTACTAAAGGCCAAACAACTCGCGATTGTTCCCAGAGACCCCCCACGCCCAGCTTCATTGACTAAAGGGCCTCTACCGAGAAAGAGCTACCCATTTAGTATATATATGCAAAGCACAACATGAAACCAGAAAACCTGTCTCAGACTCCCTCTTCAACAGATTGTGTGATCCTGGCATCTGTAGTCACCAGCTAAGTACACTACAATCATAAGAAATTATACAGGAACCTGCAGAGCTGTGTAAAGGTACCAACATGCTGAAAACCATAAACTGACCGTCTATCTCTCATACCTGGTCATCCACTACACTGCTCCGTCCCATAACACGGTAAAGGCACCTTTGTGGTCATCACACATGACACGGAAACACTTCCACATAGGATCACAAAACAATGACAACACCATACCAACCACACACCCTACATGGCATAGCTTGCTGGCCATGTAGGTAAGTATTTCAGTGCCCCACAAAAGGGTAATAAGCTCTAAATATAAATGCTGTGATACAATTATTTTATTACATCATGCCTTCTTTTTCTTTATTATCACACATAACGGTAACTTGACCTGCTTGAGTTCAGGGTGAGCACTGTACAAAATTGTCCCCTAACAGACTATAAAGTTGTTACACATGACTTGCCTCTTAGTACGTTAATATAGCATTGTCATAAAGAACGGTGGCAGTCTATGACTGTTTCATGTTTAAAAACTATCACTTTTAAAAATGCCTCTTAATGCAGTGGTGTAATTTGATGCGCCGATGAAATGCTTCTCCATGTTGGAGAAATAAAAGATGGTAATTTTTTTAAAGATACAATTTCTGTATGACTTTTGTGTCATTATTTTCAATATTTCCAAACCTGTGCTCGTGCAAGGAAGGGGTCATACACCTAAGCTTGATTCATGTCTCAACTTTCCCTGTTCATTGGCCGCCGAAAAATATAGCCACAACAGGGGTTGGGTACTTTTTTCAAATGAGACACATTTAAATTGAAGTGTTGAGCCTTATGTTCACTTCATTTTAAATTTCTCTCATTATTACATTAAATTTAAGCAGCGTTTTAGGGGATTTTCTTTAAAATAAGTTACCTCTTGCAAGTAGTCCCTAGGCACAAACCGAAGCCAGGAAATTATTATATATTTCTCTCATCATTTCATTAAAGTTTACTGAAAAGAAATGTAAAATTATGTTCCTGGGTCCGGTTTGTGGCCAGGAACAACTTCACAGCTGCCAAGTTTTCAGGTTCCTTAAGTTTGACATTTAAGCAATAATATCCATGGAAACAAATAAATATCACAAATTACCCACTTCTGAGACAGGAAAAGATCAGGCAAAGCCCTGAAACTGATGTAAAACCCCTGAAATGGAAGGTCACGAACCACAGTGTCTGACCTTACAACAGAGCAGGCCTCGAAATTTTTTTAAAAATATTACCTAAGCTACAGTTCAAATAACTTCAATTATCTGCTCTCCCTTTAAAGAGGAAAGTATATTTTTTATGTAGTGTAAAAAAAAAAGTCGTTTGGTCATAGACTTAAACTCACCGCACAAAATGAATGGTCTTGTGAACATTAGTAGAAGGCGACACTGTATTTTCTTTTTTTTTAAAAATAGGATAAATGAAGGTTGAGATGCATACTTTACTCTATCTATTGTTATTAAATAATAACCATTTTGTCAGCCCAAGACGTTTCAAATGAAGGTTTAAATTGGACAAACACTCACTACCACATTTGACAAGTTATTTGTTTTATCTGTGAGTGAGCTGTTCTTAAGTATACAATGTTTAATTTATAGATACAGATGCCTCTCTGTGCAATACTACACAGCGACCTCAGGCCAAGAGTAAATCTAAAACGATTACACATGTAGGCTGCACCTCATGGCCAAGGTTTTTCAAACTACGTAAGACTTGTTATGAACTAAGCATATGACTTCCCTAGTTGGTTCTCCACAAAGTGCACACAGATGATTATTTGAACACTTACCATAACTTGGTCTTGCTGCTGGTTGCTGCGCTGATCTGCTGGGATCGAGCGTACAACAGGGGCAGAGGCGCTCTGTCTGAAGGGGGCATGCTCCTGCATGTCGAATGGTATCATGTCAAGGACACTGCTGGCTGCAGGCATCACTCGTCCCTCTGTGGCCTCAGTAAATGCTGGTGCTCTGCTGCTGGCGTCACGCTAAGCAAAGATGCATAGACTTCTCTCTTGATTGGGCCTGGGGCTCCGGAGAGTGCACAGACTGCATGCTGCCTGCCAATGCAGAGGAGTAATTCAAACTGCAGCGGCTGTCTTTTAAAGACAGTTCAGCGCTGCTGGGAACGGCGGTATTATACAACAGGTGTGTGCTCCAGTCTCTCCGACATGTAGGCCTGTCAGGAGAGGGCCCCTGATCTATACGATCTGGGGGCAACAGTATGCCCTACGCACCCTCCACCTTCCACATGAGTGCTCAGGTCAGTGTTCCTCCTGTTTTCACTGGGTGGAAATCACTGTCTGCCAGTGCTTGGGGTGGACTAAAAACTAAAACATACATCTTCCGATGCCTAGTCCATGCAGCACCAAAGAGCACGGCTTCCTCTGTCCCACATGGTGAAAAGGTGCTACTTGAGCATAGCAGCAGCGGCACCAAGAACGGCAGATTTAAGCTGCTATCGCCATTGTCCACTGCAAACACTCGGCGTGTTCATGGGAGGAAAGGCGCGCCTTGCCAGAAATAAAAGGCAAAGCACCGCTCCTCTGATTCATGTGTGGGCACTGCTGCGTGATGGTCATGGTGTGACAGGCCACGTGGTAACAAGGAGGCCACAGCAGGACTGAGTGAGGCTCTGTTTGATTGAATCATGCAGCCAGCCCCAAGGCCACAGCCATGTGCAAATTGTAATGTGCATTTTAAGTCTCCGACTCTCCGTAGGCAATCTGACATCACTCGCTTCTCCCCGCCCTAGCTAACTTAATAGCCAATGGCAGCAGTGTGACAGCAGACGTAACACCGGCAAGAACAGAAAAGAGGCGAAAAGGCCTAAAAATAAACATAATGACAAGGACGGGGTACAAAAGTGGGAATCAGACCGAGAGCTACTGTTAGGTTGTTGGCGAGCTACCGGTAGCTCGCGATCGACCGGTTGGAGACTCCTGGTATACAGAGAATCCCTCAATTTTCAATCAGATTCTGAAAAAATGTCTGGAGTCATTGGTGAGGCCAGAAGACTCAGTGTTGGTGCAGTATATAGACGACTTGCTAGTTGCATCAAAGACAAGAGAAGCATGTGTGACAGATACAGTTGCTCTACTGAGCTATTTGGCAGTAGGTGGGCATAAAGTGTCACCAGCTAAATTACTATTTTGTCAAAAAGAGGTTCAATATTTGGGACACAAAATTGAAAAAAGAGTCAGGAAAGTATCACAAGATCGAATTGTTGTGATCTTGCAAATGGGTCCTCCCAGAACACAGAAAGTAGTTTGGATGTTCTTGGGTATGGTTGGATACTGCAGACAGTGGATCAGTGGTTTCTCACTGACAGCCAAGCCATTACAGAGATTGACACATAAGGATGTGGTCGATCCAAATGAATTGGATGAGGAATACAGAAAGGCATTTGTAGTTGCGAGACAGTCTTTGTCGAGTACCTGCATTAGGAATGCCAGACTATACTAAGGACTTTGCATTATTCTGTTACAAAAAAGATGGATATGCACTTTCAGTCCTAACGTAAACACATGGAATGGCACGCCGTCCAGTGGCATCGTTTTCTGCTACTTTGGACTCAGTGGCTGCAGCATTACCAAGTTGTCTGAAAGCAGTGGCTGCTACTTGTGTGAGTTTGGAGCAGAGTTAGTCGATTGTGATGGGACATCCAGTAAGAGTGTATGTACCACATTCTGTTGAGATTTTGTTAACACGAACCAGAACTCAACATCTCACAAGGTATGAAAGAGTGATTCTGGGAGCGGAGAATGTGACTGTAACGAGATGTACGAATTTGAACCCAGCTACATTGTTCCCAAGTCCAAACTGTGAAGAAGTGGTGGATGAAATAGATCATGATTGTCTGGATGTGACTGAGTTGTGTACCAAACCAAGGCCAGATATAAAAGAGACACCATTGTCAGAATCAGATGGTGTGATGTTTGTGGATGGATCTTGTTTGAGAGATGAAAAGGGCTTTCTTCGTGCTTCTTATGCAGTTTGTACAGAGGCCATGGTTCTTGAAGCTTCATGCTTAAAGGGAATAAATTCAGCCCAAATTTCTGAGCTGGTTGCTTTAACCAGAGCATGTATAATTGGCAAAAATCTGAGAATAACCATATTCACTGATAGTCAATATGGTTTTGGGGTGGTGCATGATTGTGGTTGCAACGTGGTTTTTTGACCTCTTCAGGTCCCCCAATAAGGAACAGTAAAAATGTGAAAGATTTGTTAGTTGCATTACAATTGCCCAAAGAGATTACAGTGGTCAAATGTCCGGCACATAAATCTGGAAACGACTATGTGACGAGTGGTAACAGATACGCTGATCAAGTTGCACGATTCTGTGCACAAATTTCAATTTCAATAAACAAAGTCATGCAAAAATCTGATACAAATTGTCATGTAATGTTCTCTTCTGTAGAGACATGGGAAGAAGTTAGACAGTTGCAGGAGGAAGCTAGTGAGGAGGAAAAAGAAACATGGATTAAAGCAGGTTGTGCATGAAGAGCAGAGGATGAAGTGTGGGTGTACCCGGATGGGAGACCAATAATGCCAGATAGCCTGCCATCACGGATGGCAAGGATGTATCATGGCTTAACACACGTGGGGAGAGACGCTATGATTAGGCTCTTTAAGCAGTCTTGGTACAATCCAAAATTTAGAGTCATTGCAGAAAGTCTTTGTCAGAGGTGCATAACATGCCAGCAGCAAAATGCAGGGAGAAAGACAGTTGTCAGTTGGGGACGAATTGGAAAAGCAGCAGGACCATTTACCAGATTGCAAGCTGATTTTATCGAATTGCCCCCATGTTATGGTCTGAAATATGTGTTGGTTGTGGTTTGTTTGTTCTCTCGTTGGGTAGAAGCATATCCAACAAGACGAAATGATAGTCTAACAATTGCTAAATTGCTATTAAGAGGGATAAATCCACGATTTGGATTTCCAGTCTCTTTAGAAACAGATAGAGGGACACGCTTCAATAATGAAATAATTCGGATGATTTGTGCAGCATTGCAAATTGAACAGAAATTACATTGTGCCTATCGACCAGAAGCTTCAGGTGTGGTCGAGTAGATTAATGGCACTATTAAACCAAGACTTTCAAAAGTCTGTGCATCCACAGCACTGAAATGGCCAGATGCTTTACCCTTGGTTTTGATAAGTCTGAGAAGTATTCCTGATAAAAAGACTGGGTTGTCACCCCATGAGGTGATTATGCGAAGAGCAATGAGACAGCCAATAGTCCCAGCAAATCAACTGATGAATATAACTGATGATCTAGTGCTCGATTATTGCAAAGGATTGGCTGATGTGGTGCGTTCTGTGTCTCATCAGGTTGGAGAAGTCGCAACCACAACACAGCAAGAACAAGCACATGATCTAAATCCAGGAGAGTGGATTCTGGTAAAGAAGCATGTGCGAAAGTCGTGTTTGGAACCACGTTGGCATGGCCATACCAGGTGATACTGCTGACAACGACAGCAGTAAAGTGTGGTGGCTTACCGAATTGGATTCATGCAAGTCACACAAGAAGAGTCCCAAGTCCACTTGAAAGACCAGAAGAAGAAGAACAAGAACAGGCCGAGAAACAAGGAGAGCATGAGCCGGAGTCTGAACAGAGTCGAATAAAGTGGGCACCAGCTACTGGGTCTTGTGAGACTGTTGTCAATATAAATGAAGGAGAAGATTTAAATGAAGAGCAAGTACAACAAAGAAAAGAAACAAACAAAAGAAGTTGTGAAGTTAATCCTGAATCTGGTGAAACTGTGCAAGTGAAGAAAGCCAGAAAAGGAGATGTATGGCCAAAGGGAGTGAAAAGACTGAAATACACTCTGAAAGGAAAAGTTCCTAACACGATAGTAGAAGTATTGAGCCAAACTGAACAAAGTGATTCAGAAGAAGATACAGTTCGGAGAACAAAAAGAGCAAGAGTTCCAAACAAAAAGTATACAGCACCTGAATGGACATATGTGGTGACTGAAGCAACTGAACATACAGATCAGAGTGGAGAAAAGACTGTTGCAAAATCGAGTAACGAAAACAGTTATGAGCCACCCTAAATGAACTGTGTTAAAATTGGGGTGCAGAAAATTGAGAAATCACTCTGAAGAGTGCAGAAAATTGAAGCCAGAATTGAGTTGAAGATAAATAAAAAAAAAAAAGAGGGTTGAAGCAAGAAGGCTTGGATACACTATTTACAATTTTTAGTTTTATAGTTTTAGTTTAATTTTTGAATCTTTTTGAAATTTTTGACTTTTACAAAAGAAAATGGCAAAAGCAGATTTATTGGAGACTGGACATCAAAACCGAAGTTTTAAACGTAGCTGTATTAATGATTGCTTTATAAGTGTTTTACTACTAATGTTGGTTTGGCTAACATTAATTGTTGTTGTGCCTTATTTTATGTATCCTACTAAAAGTAATAATACTAATAGTGTGATGAGTGAGAAAGTAGATGTGGATGATCTTAAAGAAGAACCACAAACTAATATCGAAAAGATAACAAGTGATAATATATATCATCAAGATAACTCTATTAATGATTTTTCGTTAAATGTCTTTACTAAACTCTTGAATGAGTACGTTGATACTATGGATGCGAGAGATTGTTGGGTGTGCATGCAATTACCATTGTCTGTGTCTGAGGGAGTGACATATCATTACGTACCTTTAACATATGGTGTTTCATGTAGTGTACTAACTAGCTTATTTTATGAGAAGGGTAATTTACAGTATTATTATTCCAATGTGAATTTGGTGTTTTCTGAGATTCCAATTAGAAGAAATATGAATAGAGTAATGAGTGCTAGAAACGCTGAATTCATGGGAGAATTTTTTCATTCGACTAAAACAATAGATACTGTATATGCACACCGAAATAATTTAATGTGCAAGTTGCGTCAGGAGGAGATTGAATTTATAGATTTAGTAGAAGATAGAAGACCGAGTTTTAAGGAAAAAGCTGCTGAGCAAAAGTCTCGTGTACCTCAATGGGTTTTCCGAGAAGGTGATTATAAGAAGGGTGAGACATATGCTGCAATGACTCTGGATTGGCATCATAGGGGAAAGCTTTGCTTACTTAGATTGAAAACTGACTACAATAACTATTTCATTATGTGAATGTGATCATGTTTTCTTAATTACGGGATGTTGGGGAAAAGTGGAGGAACTGATCCTGTTTTCCCTGGAATATATTATGTGTGTGTGGTAAAATTGCCTATTATATTTTGCCTGCACATTGGTATGGATGTTGTTGTATGGGAATTGTTTCCCCCAAGGTATACCATTTGGATAAAAGTCATGGGATCAATGAAAAGAAGGGTGAACTAACTCGTAGCAAAAGGGGTATTAGTGCTGCAGAAATTGTGGGTGATATTTTCGGAGCATTGATACCTTCAGTTGGGGTAATTCTAAATTCACTTAAAATTAGAAAATTGTCCACAGTGGTTGATCGTTTATTAACAGACACTGCTGGTGGGTTCTTGATTATTGATACTGAAATGGTTGCTATAAGATCTATGGTCTTACAGAATAGACTTGCCCTTGATGTATTATTGGCTAAAGAGGGTGGAGTCTGTAGCATGTTGAAAATTCAACAGTGCTGTACTTATATCCCTGACAAAAGTAAGAGCCTGGAGGGATATAATAAGAATATCACACATTTGCGAGAAGATTTAACTGAACTGAAGGTTGATGGTGCTTGAGAGAGACTTGGTAAGGGTTTCTCCTCAGTGGGAAATTGGTTTTCTGCTTTTGGTAATACCTTATTAGAGAAAATACTAACACCAAGAGTTGCTGTGGCTACAGAGATACTAATGCTGGTATTAGATAAATGTTGCAGATGTAAGAAACAAACATTAGATACTAAACGGAGAGCAAGAAAGAGAAAGAGAGAAGAAATGGAGCTAGAAGACAAAAGAGGAAATGATTATGAAATAGTAAAAGATATAGATGGGGTTATGTTGAAACAAAAGAGAACTACTGCCTTCTAAGTAGTATAAATGATGACAATTTGTATTATGGGTTAGTTTTTTATGATGGCTTAAGTCGCCATCAAAGGGGGGATTGATGGAACAGGGTTTTCGTGAAATAAAACCTGCTCGGATTGAACCCCCATTGTGTGAAAATACTAATCGAGTGATGTGTAAACTAAATGTAAAAGGCTAATGGAGAAAGACGAAAACTGCGCAAGGGGCGTGTTAAAGTGGTGTAGTAGGCCACAAATGCATGTGAAAATAAGACTAAAGCTGCTAGTTTTATTTTACACTAAAGTGAATCAAAAGAATAATCTTTTAAAGTGTGCATAGATAAAGTAAGAAAATATGCATCACATAGGGCATTTTAATAGAATGACTTTCTAAACGATAAATAACACTTGTATTTGTCTTTCCTAGAAGTGTGATTTTTCTGCTTTGCCGAAAAGGCATGAGAGTCACTTTTGAAGTTAAAATGCCGTATTAGAAGAGTAGAAGGGAAGAAAATTGTGAACTGTCCTTCGCGAGCCCTGTGTGTTTGCCAAGGTTTCATGGAGGAAACAAATTGAATAAAAGAATGGAACACTTCCTCAGTGAGTGGCGCATTGAAACAATCGAGGCACAAAAGTTGATACATGACTGAGATGGAGGAAGCATACAAACTATGGAAGCTTGAAATTTGTATTTCCTTGGCTGGAAGTTGATAAAATGAATAAACGGACAATGGATCTTTTTGCAAATTGCTATGTCAGGAGTGGTGTGATTGAACACCCCCGTTTTGACCAATAGAATGAAATGAAAATTGCGTGTTATGACACAATGTGGGTTGGACTTTAGAGAATTTAGAGTATAACTACGGGTACTCGTGGGGTGGGGTTTTTAGGCGTGATTTTCCTACTTTGCGAGAGGAGAGGGCTGTGTTGCTGTTTCCTAAATTCTATCGGCTGGCTGCTGTTCTACTGAAACCTGACTTTAAACTTTGCTCCTTAACTCCTCTTGAGGGGCCTTGCTTACTCTCATGGCCAGAGGGTAACTTTCCAAATCTCTTGAACTTGGGTTAGTATGATATTCTGAAATTGCACAACTGTTTGTAAATTACTTATGTCTCTATTCTTCTGTCTCTACGTCTTTCCACTCACTCAGAGCGCTGCATTTGAGATGTTCTTATGTCATTTTCCATTGATATTTCTCTTGTATGGTGATGTATGATTCGAGCTGTATTGTACTTGATAAGCAATCACATTATTATAAATAAAACATTATTAACTCATAAATGAGTTTGTCTTTATTAGTGTTTTTGACTGGGCTATATGAAGAGTATACAATAGTTTATTTCTAAATCCAATTATTAGTCCTGGATCGCTGGATCAGCATCAAGTCGGGCTTAATGTAACAAGTTCTTTGATACCTTTAAATACCAACTTTGGTAGTCCCATTCAGAAGTTGGCACAGCTGAGGTGTTCAGCGTGTAACACTAACCCCACCAGTGGGGCTACCAGTCTCTCTCCAAGTAAGAACAACAATGGCATGTTTTGTACTGTTATAAGATGTAAAACACATGTTCTACTTTGTAATATATAGAACTCTGCGTTAGGACTCGAGAGGCCTGCTGTAGGCGACTTGTATATATTACAGAGGGAGGTTTGGGCTTTGACATTACTTTAAATGACAAAGTCAAATTAGAAATTGGAACTGCTCTAACAGTCGGCAGTGGCAGTCTGGAAGACGTTTTACTTTATCATACTTCTGGTGACACAACTAGGGCTGCAGTCCACAAGTGACACTTTAACTTACAGGTCCTAGGTACCCCTGGTACAATATACTGGGGACTTACAAGTAAGTTAAGCTATACTAAATGGGTATAAGCCATTCAATCATGAATCTTTATAACTGTCTGAGCTTATGCACAAAGTCCTGATTAGTACAAAGTCCTGATTGGCAGGGCTTGGGGCATTTCAGAGCCATTACACCAGTGCCTAGTAGTCCACAAACATTTGCAATGCAATAGGTGTCGCATTTGTGAAACTTGGAGCTATTGGCGTTGTAAATGATAATGTTTTTTAGTTATGCTTTTTTCTTTGCAGTGGAGTGATTTGACATGTTTTTTGTATAGATTTTGTACTAGATAAAGTGACAGAATGACTTGAGTATAACTTAATTTGTTGACTGTATTTTAAGAGTGCTGGCCTGAGTGCTGTGAAGGATGCAAATGTGTCCGTGAGCGACTCAACCTGCATTTTTACGAGCGATGTGCAAGGGAGGGCAAATAAAGTCACAGGCAGTGTTTAGAAAAATAATACTTTTTGGTTCTAACAAAGCGGGCAGCTAACTAGGTGTTGCTAATGGTTGCTATTTGAGCTAATTATGGTTAACAGCGTGTGTTATGTCTGCATTTGTTTAAATGTTAAAATATAAAAACTGCTGAAGAATAAAAAAAAAAAGGGCACAACTCGTTTGTTGAAAAATGTAACTATTAAAAATGTAAAAAATCGTATATGCCAGCATGCATCCCCTATAAACCCTGCGTGGTTTTAAAGAGCAGCCCTTTCGAGGGTTAGTTAATAGCGTGCAAGCTGCCTCAAACTGATGATGAAATGCCATTGCTATTTTAAGCGTCATCAGCAGGAATAAGCCTTGGGGGGAGGGTGCAGTGGGAGCGTCTGGGCTGTGCCGACTGCAAACCTTTGCCAGATTTTCTTAAACAATTTGCATTGTAAATCTACTGCACACTGGATGGCACTTCAAACACCGAAGAGCACTATGGGGTCTGGGAGAAAGCATGGTTGGTAAAGTTGTAATGAGGGTCTTCTTACTTGGTTAAGATTTTTAGAAACGATTTGCATCAGAAATCCACTGGATGGCACTTCAAACACCGACGAGCACTGCGCTGCAAACTGAAAACAAGCATTTGCAATGCAATGGGTCTCGCATTTGCGAGAGTTTGAGCTATTGGGATTATAAATGACAATGCCTTTTATTTATGTGTTTTGAAATACTGCAAGTGGTGTGTAAACGCACACTTTGTACTTATATTCCTTGCTTACCAGAAGCAAGGCTAGCCGTAAAAGAGGTGTAGTTACTGCCACCCTTGCTTTTCGTAAGCAACGACTATAAGTACAAAGTGATTGTGTTTACGCACCACTTGAAGGTTTTCAAAACACATAAATATAAGGCCTTATCATTTACAATGGTAATTGTTTATGCACCTCAATTTTCATGTGTTTCTCTCTACTAAAGAAGGACAACAATACTGAAACATGTGTCTAGAGATATACAGCACTGCCTGCACCAAAAAAACTAAAGGCTGCCACTGAAGTTAAGTGTTATCATACACTGCATTTACCATAGTGCACTGGGGCGAACTGAGCAATGGCTGCACCACAAATGGTGAATACTAAAGACTTTCAACTGAGTGTAATCATGCACTGCCTTTAGCACAATGCATCTGGGCTAATTGTGTGCTAACATGGTAGGCAGCGTGTCTCGTCCTTTTGTGATTGGCTCAATGCACCATGTTCAGAGCACATCTCTAAACATCACACACCTCACTAAACCTCTTACATAGGCCTAATAATGATGAACATATTATCAGCCATGGAACATGATGTGAACCAGAGGGTCTGGCCTTGTTAGGGGAATGGAGCATTATTTCAGTTCAACATCAACATTATGTGGACTCATCCATGTTAATCCTCCCTCCTGTTACTGTTGTGATGTGCCCCTGAGAGAAGGGCTTGCCATCTATACAGAAGCACACAAGGGCTGCAGCCTGAAGTATAAACCTCTGGTAACAGGGGTAAATAAATCTAAGTACATGAAAGAAACAACCACTGGAAAAGGCAATTGGTCTGTCATCAGCTGTCAGCCCAGCACTTGTTTTGTTTCAGCATGCCAGCATGCCCTCGACTATAAGTATATATACTTATAGCCTTACTTATAGCTTATTACCTTTGGGGTGTTAATGTTACTCTGAGCCCATAGGCTCCAGTATGGGTTCATACATAATTAAAAAATAAACAAATACATATATATATATATATATATATATACACATACATCCTAAAACAATAAAAGTGTGTTTTGTCTCAAAAAGCACAGTCTGTCATTGTAGTCCCCAGCATAAAGGGAGCTACTTTGTGTCTAGATGTGTTTCTTGTGAAAAAAAACACTGTCACTATAGTGAAGTGTCAGCCAATGGCTGAAGTGGTCTGAACTACTGCCCAATGCTGTAAGCTGTAGTGGGCAGAAGAAAAACTTGAGTGACACAACAAAAGACCAATGGATGAAGAGGACTGGCTAAAAGCCCCAACAAGTAAGTATAATATAGATAACAGTTTAGTGAAATAAAAAGGTCTGGGCTAATGCCACACCTATATAAAGCTTGTGGAAAAATGATTTTCGAAAGCTATCCTAAGGATATTGTTACTTCTGATTGAAAGAACATTCGTGTTTCCTAAGATCGTAATTTGTCCATATTTCATGTGCCTTTAATTTTTGTACAAATAAAATACATACAAACTTTGTAGTTTAGAAATAGTCCCTTACCAGAAAGGCTGGCTGGGACTATTAAGGTTCCACACAGTCAGACTTCCACCGGGGTGGTTGCACATAAACTGTCTTCCTTCATGGTGCCGGCCCACAGAATGACACAGAGATAGATCGTCACTGGCAGAGAAGAACTGAAAGTGCAAGAATTCTCTTTGGATTACCCTCTCCTTGTCAGTGTGTGGTGCATTCTGTTTGTCAGGGTAACGTTTTTGAATGCCCTGAGGTCGCCATACTTCATCAGTGGAAGATTCACTGATGCACACCTCCTAGCCTCAGCTCCTGATTTAGGGGAGTTTCTATGCACTATATGGCAGAAACATCCTTTGTAAAAGTGCGCATATATATGGATTTATATATAGCCATAAGGCAGTGAAATAGTTTACAGCGAAACCAATGAATAGATAAAGTTGCCTTTGGGGTCTTAATGTTACTCGGAGTCCATAGCTTCCACTGTGGGTACTTGTTCTTGTAGGGGCACAAGTAGTAGAAAACGCTACTCTACATGTGTAATAGCACTTTGCGTGACGTGTACCATGCTTGCTGGTGTACATCATATGCAAACACGCCCCTTCAGCTGCACAGGTGCTCAGTGCACCCGTCTGATAAGAGAGTCACTCAGTGTTCCTTCTGATGGCTAGGGGTAGTGGGAGGGGCTGGTAATGGGACACAGTGGCTAATTTGCAATTTAAAAAAAGTGGGTTTTTGTATGGTTGGTTTTCAGATTCATGTATTTGAATGTACTTTCATGCTCAAATATGAAGAAAAACGAGTTTTGGTACAGGCTATCTATTTGTCTCTGCTTTTTATGTTAACCTCTTCGGTGGAGCTGGTCTCGTCATAACGGCTGCGCTCCGCCCACGCGCGATTGATTCCCCGCCTGTGCGGGCGAATTAATCAGTGGGCGTGGTCGTGACGAGACCAGCTCGTTATGAGCACAGCTCCACCGTGACTCATGACGAGCTGGTCTCGTCACGAGCAACGCGGCGCCGCGCTCACCCCCTGCCCCCCCTGCACTTGTGGGGGAATTACCCCAACAGGGAAGGGGTTAATGCTTTCTTTTTACTACTTTGTGCAGTTTTCTGCTGCTTTTATATAGTGTGAACTCAGCCTAGAGATATTGAAGCGCTTTACATGAACACCAGTTACATTATATAAGGTCACATTCATTTCTTTTTGGCACTGGAGATTTTGCCCAGAATCACAGGATGTTGAGCCAACGCCGAGACTCAAACCTAGTTTGTTCAGTTCCAAAGTTGGACAATCTCACCGTAATGTCACATCCTGGGTAGATTGAGGGTGGCAGGCAAAGGTACATGAAAGCTTGGCTCATTATGGGCTTTAAGTTCCAACAGGACTTAAAGCTGAGCCAGAGCTGGGCTTCAGGCTCAAGCCCGGATCAAGCTTTCAGTGCCTGTCTTCCTAGTGTGAAATGTTAAGGTTTAGGAGAGGTAACAGGGACCTCCTTAACCTTGAACTACTATTACAATCTGCTTGGAATCCTGGTGCTAAAGCCTATCCTGCTGGAAATGATGAGTTAGGCTGTTGAGTATAGACATCAGCTCTTACTGTCCAATAACTCTCTAGATGCATTGTATTCCTGTTTGGAAGAAGATATAATGAAAATCTAGGGTTTGTAGGCTACCTACAGAATTGACAAAAATTGGGCCCGCATTGGCCCACCCAACCGAACCCTTGGCCCATCCAGATGAAAATTCCTAGAACCGGGCCTGATTAAACCCACTATAAGTTTTGGTGTTTAAATAGAGAATAGTGTGTAAAATCAGGGACTGACTCCTCTATGCCTTGGCGCTTTCACTGGTGGGACTTCCTACAGTTGGGGGAGGAAACCTTACTGCCCAGCAGCTGACCGTAGCTTCGCAGACCTGATGAGAGAGGAGGGGGTGCGAGGGATGAGCGAGGAGGGGGTGAGAGGGATGAGCGAGGAGGGGGTGAGAGGGAAACCGAGAGCAGGCAGCGAATGTCTGGGGAGGAAAGAAAAGAAGCTAAAAATAATTAAATATAAAAATACATTTTGTCGGCCGGCGGGGAGCACTGTCTCCTATGCGGCGCTGAGGCTACCTTACTCCCCAGCAGCTAGTCGAACGGACTGACGCTGGTATATTCCCCATAGGGTACTGGTACATGAATAACACACTGCATAGCTTCGTAGACCTAATGAGCGAGGAGGAGGTGTAAGGGAGAAGGGGGTGAGAGGGAAACAGAGAGCAGGCAGCGGAAGTCTGGGGAGGAAAGAAAAGAAGCCAAAAATAATTAAATATAAAAATACATTTTGTCGGCTGGGAGCACTGTCTCCAATGCGGCGCTGAGGCTACCTTACTGCCCAGCAGCTAGTCGAACGGACTGACGCTGGTATATTTCCCATAGGGTACTGGTACATGAATAACACACTGCATAGCTTCGCAGACCTAATGAGCGAGGAGGAGGTGTATGGGAGGAGGGGGTGTGCGAGGGAAACAGAGAGCAGGCAGCGGAAGTCTGGGGAGGAAAGAAAAGAAGCCAAATAAATAACAAAATAAATAAATAGAAAAATACCTTCTGTCGGGGGGCTGCGAGCATTGTAAACAAGCAATCACAGAAAAACAATAATCACTGATCTTGCGACCGAGGCGTTGCAGCGATGGAACACAGCTGGTGTTTTCCAGCTTGGGAGGGCTGATCGTTTTTTAAAAATAAATATAGTTTGGACAATGGAAAGCGCGGCCGACGTGAAGCTGTGCCAGGCTGAGTCTGGGAACACAAAAAGAAGAAAAGTAGTGCCGGAAGGAAGACATGAGCATTGTAAGTGTAAAAACACAGTACTTAGTCGGTGCTGCATCGGAGGAAACCGGAAATGTAAAGGAGGGACAAAGAGGCACAACTGCCCATTAGCAACCAAGGATTTGTAAAGGATGTGGTCAGAGACAAATGGAAAGCAATGGGCAAGAAATGGGCAGAGTCCAACTTCCAAAGCATATACAATAGGTCGCTAAGCAACAGCGCAAGCGCTGTTTTGCTCGACCTAAAAAGAATGCTTTATACACTGGACAACATTCATCTGAGAGCACTATAAACTCTGGAAGGTACTGGTATGTTTTCCATTAGGGACGAGATAAACTTTCCAATGTTTCTCCGCCGTTCGACAACCCTGCCGCTGTTCACATACGTTCCAGGCATTTAAGCACGTGCTCACTTCCCTGACGAAGAGCCGGTTCACCGCACTCCCTGGCTAGCTCTGCTGTTTTCATGACACACATGCCTGCTCTCCATACTTCCGCTTCGGAAACTGTTTTCAGGAGTCTCTCTTGTGAGTCAGTATGTGCTGGCGACGACAGCACGCGAGTGCAGAATAATGAACACTAATAATCGGCACAATAACTGCGTGAAATACTTACGGTGATAACCATCAGGGCACAAGTCCTAAAAAAAGAAGTGGGGGGACTCTCCAAGTTAGGTGGTGTCACAGGAAGTGACATCACGGCTGGAAGTGACATCACGGCAGGAAGTGACATCACATGTGCAGCAGATCTATCATTTGCACATGACCTCACATTGCAGCCAATTAAAAGCGATGGTAAAGTACCTTCAGATTTGTGTTGCTTTCTCCATCATGTGCTTTCTTCACCTTCTGAACACCCCTGCACTCTGTGTTGCTCTCTCTCTCTGTGTGCTTTCCCTTGCAAATCCCTGTCTTGCTCATTTCTCCCCTGCCCTTCTACTGTATTTCTCTCCCTTTCGTGCGCTTCTTGCCCCTTCAAACCTCCCTTGCTCCATGATCTCTGTTCCTCCCTATCCGTTCTCTGCTTCTCCCCCAGGAAGATGCTCCGTCTGCTCTGTTTTGCTCTCTTCCTCGTGTACTTCCCCCTGCAAACTCCCTCCATGCTTTGTGTTACTCTCTCCCCCCTCTGTGTGCTTCTCTACCCTGAAAACAACCCCTGCCCCGCACTCCTTGTCGCCCTCTTCCTTTTGTGGTCCCCCAAAACTTCGGGGCAAAAACGATGGGAACAAGAGCTAGGAACGACCTTGACACACAAACGATGGGAAGAGATCTACTACAGAGACATACAGCACATAACATCGCAAGCATAGAAACAGCTGTTAAGCTTACAACTTATTGGCACCCAACTCCTGCTAGACTTCACAGAGGCAGCCATAGCGCGGACTGCTGTATTTCATGTGCATGCTATTAAAAGGCCCTTGGATGGTGAAGCTCTAAGAGGAAACATACACATTTGCTTGGGTTGTGAACAAGGTGTTGGATTTGTTTTGTATAGTTGGACAATGAAGATTTGGAGCGTAAACAGTTGATTGCTAAGATCACCTTGTTGTTTTATTTGTTCTCCTGCCATAAAGTGTTGAATGTGCATGTGCTGGACTTGGCTAGAAGATTCTTCAACCTGGCCAGTGTGATGTTTTCTGCTTCCAGGAGCGCAAAGTCCATTAAGCATGTCATTCCATACCCAGCTTGCTCTGAACATCCCAGGCTAAGAGGGGTACAATGTCTTAGTGTGAGAACGTGATCAGTGCAATGATAACTAGAGCAGCTTCATGAAAACTATTTATGGCAGTCTATTCAACGACCACAAGATGGACGATGCAGGAGGCATCCCCCCCAATCTCTTTTGCCACATTGATCGAGGGGAGTGATGGCCGCCTAAGGCTTCTTCTTTATGTGTTCCACGAGAGAACCTTTTAAGGACAACACACTGGTCACCAGAGTCTAGTTTAAAAAAGTTTTATTTTATGCCGGTATCAGATTTTACCTCTGTGGCAATTAGTAAGCTTTGAACAATCGCATATACAGTCCTGCCAAGAAATGTAAAATTCCCTAGCTATTAGAAAAGAAAGTTACGATTTACTAGGAACACAGAGGTGAGGATTATTCTACCTGACTTAAATAAAAGTTCATCTTTTTATTGCCGCCTCCGTGGGTGATGTAACACCGGATTGTCCAAATGTATTTCATTAATGATGCATGATTTGAGTCTTAAAGCTTGTTCTCAGCTTTGGAGCAGAAACAGTCCTAAATGTACACAATGACATATAACCAGAGTTGGATTACGAGATCAGACTGCACGCAAGGCATGATGCATCAGATAAATAAACAACAGCTATGGCTTCGTAGATGCATGAGATGTGGGTATGCAGCACGATGGACAGAAGTGTAGGGACGTGAAAGAAAGGGGTATGTAGACGAGAGAGCGGAGCGAAGAGGGAGACAGAGAAGAGACGGAGAGAGAAGAGACAGAGAAGAGAGCAGACAGAGAAGAGAGCAGTGAAGGGAGGATGGATATGAAACGGGCGCGCAGCTTTAAACAGTGGAAAAGTGAGGGTTGTAAAGGAGAAAGCGAGAGATAACTGGAGGAGGGGAGATAGGCAACGAGGGACGGTGGAGGATGGATGCCGAGATGGGTATAAGGACGAGGGACAGCGAGGACAGGTGGAGGATGGATGCCGAGATGGGTATAAGGACGAGGGACAGCGAGGACAGGAGTGTGCCAGTAAGTTCTTTTGATGTAGCAGCAGGTAGCGGCGGCTCTCTGCACCCATGTGCCAGCGGCCGCGTGCGCCCCAGTGCTGGCACTCAGGCGCGTTCAGCATCACCCCGGTGCCAGCGGCTGCGTGTGCCCCAGTGTTGCAACTCAGGCGGGTTTCAAGGAGCAGGTGGGGGATTCCCGCCAGAGCTGGACGGGTGCCTCCGCCTGGCACCGAGAGGCCTGGCTGTATGTAAGCGCCAGCTCCTGCCCACTCGTGCCTCCCAGGGTGCTGCTGGCTGCCCCAGGCAGTCTGCACCAGGGCCAGTTCTACCTGCCCAAGGACATGCAAGGCATGATGCATCAGATAAATAAACAGTGGAAATGCTTCAGCACGCACGCGAGAAATTTCCGGATTCAGCCGCAATCACCCGGAAATGCGTGGTTTGGTGGGCGCTCTTATCACGCTTTTGATGAGCAGGGCAGGGTGGACGGCGTTTTGATAAGCAGGGTGGACGGCGTCCACCCTGGAAAATAAGTGGGGGGACGCCGTCCACCCGCGTGGTACCCCGACTCGTGCCCTGATAACCATATGCGTAGCGTTATAAGCCATTCATCACACATACATGCCTCTCCCCAAAACATTAAAGTAAATACGCACATTTTAAGCCCTGTCCCTTACATGAAATGTTTACTACTCAACAGATAAAGCCATGCTACAGTAAATGGGCTACTAATCAGTGAAGTACATAGCTACTTAAGTATCGGGTTGGGAAAAAGCATGGCTGGTAGAGTTGTAATGAGGGTCTTCATACTTGGAAAAAGATTTTTAGAAACTATTTGCATCGGAAATCCACTGCACGCACTGGATAGCACTCCAAACCCCGAAGAGCACTGCGTGCAAACTGAAAAATAGAATGCTTTATACACTGGACAACATTCATTGGAGAGATCTATAAACTCTCGAAGGTACTCCACTGCACCATGTGAAGACCAAGCCAAACACTGGGAGGCACTGCGCTGCACACAGAGAAGTATAGTACTTTATACACTGGATAGCACTTACCTTAGAGCACTACAATCACTGGAAGGTACTCTACTGCATGCACTGGAGCACTGCACACACAGAGCGCTGCACAAAATAAAACACTACTGGAGTAGACTGGACGACCCTGAGGACATCACGAGACTGTTCAATGCCGGACAAAGAAGTGAGCAATCATTAGAGTGAAGTGTGAGTGCGTAAGTTTGAATAGATAGTAATTAAGACAGGGCCAGAGACGGGCAGAGAGGCGGGGACTCCACTACTGGGCATCAGTTCTTGCTGCAGCATTTGCAGTCATACCAACACAGAGACTGTCTGACAGCCCTGCCAGTGGGACTCAGTTCTGATTGCACCCAGTCCGTGATTCACTTAGGCCAACCTTGAGCAAACAAAACTCGAATGCTCATGTGGGTTAATTTTTTGAGCACGTAAACACATCGTAATCAGTATTCCAATTAATATTGTGCTTTCCCTAGAGGGAGAGGATGTGGCTCAGCGGTCAGAGCTGCCAACTCGGGAGCTGGGGACCACTGTTCGAGCCTCGGCTCAACATTCTTTGATTTATAGCAAATCACCTAATCTCCTGCCCGGGATCTACTAATTTAAACTAAGGGACAGATCTACGAGAAAGTTCCGCAGCGCGGCACCGCAAGCCCTTTGGCTGCGCCACGCTGAGGCACTTTCAGAGCACAGGAATGCGACATATTTACAATGATATCTCATTCCTGTGCTCTCCCCTGCGCTGGCGCACAAGCAGCTGCCATGCGCCGGCGCAGGCACCCTTGCACCATGGTGCAAGGATGCCTACGCCATGGGGAGATTGTTTTTGTGCAGGAAGAGGCACCTTCCTGCACAAAAACAATCACTACAGGCATTTTCCTCTTTCAATGCGTGCTGTAGAATGCAGCACGCATTGAAAGAGGAAAAAACGAGGAGAAATGAAAACATTTCTCCTCGTTGCGCCTCGCTACGCCACCCCTAGTGTGGCGTAGCATACTGACGCATTTCCAGGTTTACGAATCCTCGTAAATCTGGAAATGTGTCTCGTTCCATGGGAGTTGAGTGGGATCACCCACAGCAACACCCATGGAACGCCCCTTTCACGCAAAATGCTGCGTGTAAAGGGGCCATATTTACAAGGACAGGAAAAGTCACGCAGGGTGGCTTTTCCGGTCCTTGTAAATATGGGGCAGGGAAATGCGCTGCCAGTGCGTCACAAAAAGTGACATACTGGCAGCGCAAGGGGCTTGTAAATGTGCCCCTAAATTTTTTTTAAACTGCGATCTCGGAGGGGCGGTCAAGCAGTGTTGGGGGTGGGGAGAGACAAATTAAAAGAAAAAAACAAACAGACCTTGGAGAGGTGTTTGGGGCAGGCAAGCATGGAGGGGTGAAGGGGTGGAGCTGTAGCCAAGGAAGGGGAGCAAGCGTTAGCAAATATAAAGAGCAGCTATGTATAATTACGAGGAGAGGGAGCACGTGTGTGCACGAGTGAGTTCCTAAGCCTAAACGAAAAAAGGAGTGCTCCGACTAATAAATAACATGACGAGTAACACCACATATAAGAGGGGCAGTTCTCATGGGAGGTTACAAACATAAAAAAAGAGGGACTAGTGACCATATTAACCAATGAAAAGCAGCAATTTACAAAGGACAGTTTAAGGAGCCAACTAGAAAGATGGGTGTTGCTTAATGCTCACATCCTGAGTACAACATGTCTTGAAAAGACAGCGCAAGTGCTACCTAGGCGAGACCTAAAATTAGGCAAACAGTGGGGGTGAAACCAGCAAAAAGCCTCTTTCCGCACACCACATACACAAGGAAGAACACACATGTTGCATTCCTTATTAGGTATGGATTTGGACAACGATTATGATGCGGGTGATGAGATGGGGCAACCATAGCCTGAGGAAAATTGGAATGATGGCCTTCAATAATCCAGTGGCCTTGACACTTCCCCTAAATTGGGACTCCGACCCCCTGTCCCTGCCTCTCAATGCATCTTGCGCCATGGTCATGCATAGGGCAATAGACGTTCTTGACCTCCAGCTTCCCACCTTAGGAGTCAAAACCAACGACTTGACGGAATTGCTCCAGCTGGGGCAAACATCTTCTGAGCCCCTCCTAGTCCTCATTGAGGCACTTAAAGATACTCTCTTAGGGGCCTGGACCAAACCTTGCTATGGTCCCACCACAGGCCTCAAAAAAGCATTAAAATGTTACTAGATCTGCAGGTCTAGTGACTTGAATTATCTACTCGACTTGACTGTGAAATACTTGACCTACAGGAATGTTTCTCAGTTCATGTTTCAAAACTCTTTTAACAAATTCATTACTAAAGCATGATTTGGTTGCGCACTGTCATTTACAAACAGCACATTTTCCATTGAAATGTCCACAAACGTTCCCAATAACATGTAGTTTTGCCGATCAAACTATATATCGTATAAACAATAATCTGTGGAAATTGGGTTTCAGCAAAAATGTTTATCATTTACACATCACCAAGTAAAGTGTTCTGATTTGTTTTCATCCTATTACAAACTTTTTAATCACACTGAATTACAAAAAAAGTGCTTTCATAACTACTAAAATACATTTTGAAATGTTTGCACAGATCATTTACAAGCTATTTAAATGCTTTGAGTTAGTAAAAAAACCTGACATCTTACAGCCTTTCATTTCACACTCTTTTTACAGCACAATTGTCAGACAGTTCACTTGACAAAATCCTTTAACTTTGCTGCTTATTTTAACCTGGAGGTAATTTTCTTTCTCTGACTGCAACTTGTAAGACATAAGCTGACATTTGACCTCCTTCTCTGAACCCAGAACAAATGTGACAAGATAAAAACATATTTCAAGACATCTTTATTGCTTGTTCACTTTCTGTGAGAAAGTATCTCTTTTGACATGGTTAGCCCCCACTTTTGGCCTGGAAAATGATATGGTTTCGATTTTAGTGCACAGGGTGCCTTCTACCAGGTCCCCTGTGCCAGTGCTCCTTCATTAATACTGTTCCACAATTGACCCTTCAGGCCCCCTGTAAGTCCCTAGTAAATGGTACCTGGGGCATTGGGACTGAAGAGGGCCCCTAGGGACCCCTCACCTAGGCCATGCAGACTGCCACTTACAGCATGCATGGCCTGGTGCAGACAAAACAACAAAATCAACAGGGCACCACACTGCCTGTGTGCCCTGCCAACTAGCACTGCCTAACGTATAGGTAAGTCTCCCTTCTAGTAGGCCTTACAGCCCTAAGGCTGGGTGCACTATATCACAGGTGTGGGCATATCTGCATGAGCAGATTTCCCCTAACAATATTTAAGTCTATTTTTTAGATATTGTAAGTGCCAGGGAAGCCATGTGGAGTACATGGGTTGAAAACTTGACAACTCAAGTTCCACAGCACCATGATGGCTTCTCTGAACCCAAGAGTGTATGGTACCAAACCACTCCTCTCAATAAACCCACACTGATGCCAGTGGGGGATTTACTGAAACATGCACTCAGAGGGCACCTCAGAGTTGCCCCATGAAAACCCATCAACCCTGGTGTGGTCACAGACAGGTTTTAGGCAGCCTGCCACCATCACACATGTTTCTGGACCCCTGGGTCAAGAGCCTCTGCTCTCTGGGACCAGAAACAAAGCACAACCTGAGCAGAGGTGTCACACCTCCTCCCCCAGGACGGGCACAGTGCTCAAGAGGGAAGCTTCAAAGGCCTGCCGCTTTTGTAATGCGACCCCTAGCTTCTGCTGATAGCAGCAGATGGCAGCCCCCGGTTTACACGCCCACTTTGGGAAGGAAAACCGGCAGAAAAAACTAGGAAGAATAGGAGGTGTGCCCACCTCTGCCAGCTCCACCCCTAAGGTGAAGGAGGTATGGTGAAGTACACCTTTCAGTCTCCTCCAATCTGTACATGACTATGCCCCCTCCCACAGGAGGGTGGCATAATTGAGGGTGTAGACACCCCAAGTAAGGTGCTCTTTGGCCCTACCTATCACTCCCTTAAAACGCCCCTAAATCTAGTATTTTGGTGGCTTACCCAGACCCTGAAACTAGTTCCTGCCGACCTAAGAAGAAGGACAAAGAAGATGCTGTGCAGTGAAGACTGTTGATGCCCACGACTTGGCCTCAGCCCTACCAGCCTGTCTGTCGCTTCAAAGACCCTGCGGAAACAATGACGCCTGTCCTGCAGCCAGCGACCTGCACAACCCCTGGGAGAACTGCCTGCCTTTGAAGAAGATCAGAAAAATAAGGGGAGAAAGAGGGATATGCTAGGTCCACCCTCCAAAAATGATCAAGAATTACAAAACACCGAAATCTCGGTTATGGAAACCTAGCCAGTTTTTTCAGAAAATTAAATTTACTAATATAAGATTCAGAAAAAATAGTTAGTAAAGGAAAAATGTCCTTTCTTGAGTCCCCTCACTCACCAGGGTTTCCCATGGTGACATGCTTCATCATAGGGGCCATCCCAACCCGCTACGGGCTGAGGCGTGCTACGACTTGCGACACTACGTAGGAGCACTACTTGTGAGTGACTATGTGTGGTGCAGTGATGGGGGTGGAGTGGGTGAGACTAAAAATATCTAGCTAGTGGGCAAAAAGAATGTATTCAGGCTCCTAGCCGATATATTAAAAACGGGGTTGGTCGCTAGGGTGTCTGTTTTTAATTAGTCAGGGGTCCCTAGTGAACGTCAACTAGTTTCGAGCTACCCCAGTGCTCTTCTTCAGGACAAACAGGGTCCAGCCCTGTTTAGTACCACTCCAAAGTGACCTAAGGTTAGGAACAAATGCTGCAAAATACTAGCAGGCAAGAGTTAATACATACAGTACTTTGATCACGTAGTATCTGTAATAGAGAAAGGATAAAAAACATTATCAAGTACAGTCTATGTACTGTATAGATAGTTATTGAAACCATGTTGATGCTGATCAATTGAATCTAAAACAGAAAACGGCATACGAGACCTACTTCATGCTATGTAGGTAAGTGAAAACGCCATGCTGCACATTAACTATATATAATCAGACACTCACTGCTGGTGTGTGTTGTTAAGAGCTCTCCCATAAGATCCTTGTGTGGTTATGAGAGCTATGGGCATCTCAATAGTCATGTTATACTATAGGGCCAGCTTAGTTTAAACACAAAAAACTAAAAACCAAGAAAGGAATACCACATGACATTACCCTTAGTGAATAGATTGTCAGTAATCTGAGACATGCCAGGCAATTAGGTGAATGCTTATTTGCCAGGAAATAGAATGAAATGAAAGAGCATAAACCTAGAAAAACATACTAATATGTACAGACAAAACAATACGACAAAGAAAATACAGTGACATAATGAAACACATACTAATTATGGAGCAACAATGTGCTTCATGGTCTGAGAGGGGCTGGAGAGATCATCGCCACTGTAGGAGAAAGGAAAAAACAAAGCGATAATGAAAGCTTTGTAGCAAAAAAGGGGGGTGCAATGTGAGAGGCTCTGCTGTCTGCCCGGTCCGGTGCTGTGGAGAGAATAACTTACTTGAGAATGAAAACTGCTCCGGCTGTTGCCTGCTTCCCTCCCGACCGCATATTAACGAGTGAGTCCCTACTGCTTGTTTTTAAAGGGTGTTTTCCCGCCGATTCATGGTTAGGAGACTAGAGCGGAAACTAAAGAATAGAACAAAATGGCCGCCTTCTATGGCTCAATGTGGCTGCCATTTTGGGAAGGTAAAATACTCATTAGTGCCTATTGGGAAGGGTATAAGGTGATTAGAGGCAATACAAAGGTGATGAACAAATACATACAATGTGCCTCACAATGATATACAAAAGAGGTCTAATACGAGTTCCTATCATTATGGGAAGGTAAAATACTCGTTAGTGCCTATTGATAAGAGTATAAGGTGATTAGAGGCTAAACAAGGAAGACGAACAAATACATACAATGAGCCTCACAATGATATACAAAAGAGGTCTAATACGAGTGCCTATTGAGGAATCACTAAGGTGATTAAGACGTACTCATATAAAACAAACATACAGATGAATGCTGTATTTACACTCCCTGAAGAAGTGTTTGATTATGAACGGAGAGTAATTGCAACTGATCGGCTGACTCTTAGCGTGTCATATATAGGGTGACTGGTATTTGCTCAGGAGTTTCCCAATAGATGTAATGCCAGAGGAGATTGATAGCTTGACCTCTGGTTAAGAGGGAATTTGATCAGATGACTTTTCTAATTGCAGGGTGGACTGGTATTCTTTCAAAAAACATACCCCTTAGATGTAATGTCAGAGGAGACTGTTATTTTGAGAACTGACCCCACGGAATATTATCATTCAAGCCTTGAGTGTCTGTACGTAATTTAAAAACCCAGCGTTGTTCTCTCTCTAGAAGTCGCTGTTCGAGGTTGTCATTACATTTGATATGTTCCAGGACCACCCACCTCATGTCGTTATGTGTATGTTGTTTTTCGATAAAATGGGTTGACATTTTTGTTGTCGCCCGCTTGCACCTGATGTTACTACGGTGCTCCACAATCCTAGTACTGACTTTTCGTGTAGTCATGCCTACGTAGTGGAGATTACAGGTGCAGGTAATCAGATATACCACACCTGTGGTGTTACAATTAGTGAAACTGCGGAGTTCCCATGTCATTTGATTGTTAAATGTCACTCTTTTAGTTGTTGATGTGAGGTGACATACGCTGCAGTTATTACACGGGTAATGTCCTGTAGGCAGAGTTTGTAGGATTCTTTGTCCATCAGATTTGGTGTTAATCTTGGGACGAGTGTGGACAAAGTAGTTCTTAAGGTTTTTTCCTTTTCTGTGACTGAACATTGGTTTGGGTATGTCTAGGTTGGCACTGTTCAGTGTCCGCCAGTGTTTATTGATTATTTTAGACACCTTGTTAGATGCTATGTTATAAGTTGTTATACATATTGGTCTCTTTTCTTGTGTGTTTTTATTTAGTCTGGGTTCAAGGAGGGAATCTCTGTTGTTATTGTTTGCTCTTTTCTTGGCTGCTGATATGAGGTGCTTAGGATACTGCCTGGCTGTCAATTTCTCCGCCAAATCCTTTGCTTGGGTATAGTAATCCGTTTTCTCAGTACAATTTCTTCTTAGACGTAGAAATTGACCGAAAGGTAAATTGTCTTTTAGTTGTTTGGGATGAAAACTATCGTAAATCAAAAGACAATTTCTTGCAGTCGGTTTGAAATGCGTGGTTGTGGTCAGGCTACCTTGGTTCGCTGTGATGTTAAGGTCCAGAAAGACCACTTGGTACCTGCTCATAGTGTTGGTGAACTTTAAAAATGGATCCTGTAGGTTCAACCAATTAATGAAACTGGTGGCCTCGGTCTCATTGCCTTCCCAAATCACAAAAACATCGTCAATGTAACGTCTCCATACTTTTAAATTGTTGAAGTACGGATTGTGAGGATTTAGGATCTTCTGTTTCTCAAGGTGGTGGACATAGAGACCTGCCACACTCGATGCGAAAGTGCTTCCCATGCTAGTTCCGTGCACTTGACGGTACAACGTATCTTCAAATCTGAAGTAGTTCTCAGTTAGGGCCAGACGGCAGCATTCTAAGACCACGTGTCTTGGTGTGTGGTATATCCAGGAATTCTCGAAGAGTACTTCTTCAAGGATTTGCAGGGTTTCCTTATGCGGTAGACTTGTGTATAAACTTTCAACATCAAGTCCCATCAGGATATTGATTTCTGGGTCAAAGGGTAGATCTTGTAGAAGGCATAGGACAGCTTTTGTATCCTGTAGGTATGTGTTAGTACTCTGTACTATAGGTCTTAAAAAGCATCAGCGAACTTTGAGAGGGGTTCAAGAATTGAACCTATGCCCGATACAATCGGTCTCCCAGGAGGACTATCCATAGATTTATGAATCTTTGGGATAGTATAAAAGTAAGGGATCGTGGGTTTTTTGTTTTCCAAAAATCTCCTTCTTTTTGGTTATCCAACCATTTGCAGTAGATTCTTCCACTAGATAGGCAATCTCCACGCGTAAGCGTTCTGTGGGGTCTTCTTTTATTTTGACATAGTTTCTTGCGTCTGCCAATAGTTGGAGGCACACTTCTCGGTACGTCGTGGTATTCTGCAGAACTATGGCGCCGCCTTTGTCTGCTGGTTTTATGGTAACTTTTTTCTCCAAGGCTAGCTGTTGTATAGCCTCATGTTCCTTTTACTTGTATTATGGTAGGTTGTTATAGACCTAGGGTCTATTTCAGATACTTCCTTCATGACAGCTTTTTCGAAGGCCAACAGTTCCACAGGGAGGCTCACTGAAGGTGGTACAAAGTTGGATTTCTTGTGGAGACCTGTGTCGCTTTCCAAATCACTAGTGGGAGGTTTATCTTTGAAGAAAACTTGAAGTTTGATTTTTCTAATGAATTCATTGACTTCGCTACAGAGTCTGAATTTGTCCAGAGTAGGAGTTGGTACGTAGCTCAGACCTTTCTCTAAGACTGTTATTTGTGTGGTAGTTAGGTTGGTATCCGACAGATTTACCACTAAACCAGGTTGTTGCTGGTTGTTGGGTTGTCTGGTGGACCCATACTCCTGGTATGGCTCCTGGAGGTTTCCAGGGGTTGAGCCCATTGGACCTGTTGGGTTCTTCTTGATTTTCCCCTCTGTGGGCCCTTGCCTCTTCCTAAAAAAGAATGATTTTCGGGGGTATTTGGTTGTGCTTGATCCCATGGCGTGTGGGATTGATATTGATACGGATGTTGGTGGAAGGGGGGTGGTGGTCCGTAGAAAAAAGACGGTGGGCCTCCATATGGTGGTGGTCCTTGGTATGTAGGCCAGCCATAATTATATCCTCCCCGATTCCTCATGCGTCCGCCACGTAATCGCCTGTTCCTATTTCTGTTCTGTTGGTTGAGGCTCCCATCTGAGTTGTCTGAACCAGTATCTGATCCATCACTGTCAGTGTTATACCCCGCGTTTCTCCCTGATGGGATATATCCTTCCTTTGTGTAGGGGTAAGCTTTTTCATGTGAGAAGGATTTCTGGTCTTTCTTGAATTTGGTATATTTTGTGTCCTTCAGGGTTATTTCAAAGTCTGTCATTGATTTATTAAGTTCTTCCAGGCGTTTCTTAAGCTCTGTAACCCCTTGGAAGGTCTTTAGGCGAATTTCTAGTGTTTGGATCTCTCCTTTCATTTCCTCCGATAAACGTGCAGCCGTCTTGATGATAAGGACCAGCCAGTCCCTGGTGCAGTGCCAGGAAATAAGCGACCAATCCTTTTTAAAAATGTTGTCTTGCTGGAATATGAAAGGCTCATTGTGTACAATCAATCCTCGTGGGGCAGTATTGGATCTTAAATACTCAGTCATCATGATACCATGGACTAAGGTTTTAATTTGATTCCTTTTAATTCCGATAATTCATCCCAACATTGGTTAGATTCGTCTGAGTCTCTATGTGACGCCCCTGCTAATGGAAGCATTGAGGCAATTGTTCTTTCAATTTCCTCTTCTGAGAATGTGAGTCCAGTGATTTCAGCCATTTTATCAAGAAGGTTATTTTTTTTAAAAAGGTAGTGTCAAGGGTAAACCTCAGGAAGGATATAACTCCCACAGCTGGGCGCTGTAGATCACAAAATCAGAAAAATAAGGGGAGAAAGAGGGATATGCTAGGTCCACCCTCCAAAAATGATCAAGAATTACAAAACACCGAAATCTCGGTTATGGAAACCTAGCCAGTTTTTTCAGAAAATTAAATTTACTAATATAAGATTCAGAAAAAATAGTTAGTAAAGGAAAAATGTCCTTTCTTGAGTCCCCTCACTCACCAGGGTTTCCCATGGTGACATGCTTCATCATAGGGGCCATCCCAACCCGCTACGGGCTGAGGCGTGCTACGACTTGCGACACTACGTAGGAGCACTACTTGTGAGTGACTATGTGTGGTGCAGTGATGGGGGTGGAGTGGGTGAGACTAAAAATATCTAGCTAGTGGGCAAAAAGAATTTATTCAGGCTCCTAGCCGATATATTAAAAACGGGGTTAGTCGCTAGGGTGTCTGTTTTTAATTAGTCAGGGGTCCCTAGTGAACGTCAACTAGTTTCGAGCTACCCCAGTGCTCTTCTTCAGGACAAACAGGGTCCAGCCCTGTTTAGTACCACTCCAAAGTGACCTAAGGTTAGGAAAAATGCTGCAAAATACTAGCAGGCAAGAGTTAATACATACAGTACTTTGATCACGTAGTATCTGTAATAGAGAAAGGATAAAAAACATTATCAAGTACAGTCTATGTACTGTATAGATAGTTATTGAAACCATGTTGATGCTGATCAATTGAATCTAAAACAGAAAACGGCATACGAGACCTACTTCATGCTATGTAGGTAAGTGAAAACGCCATGCTGCACATTAACTATATATAATCAGACACTCACTGCTGGTGTGTGTTGTTAAGAGCTCTCCCATAAGATCCTTGTGTGGTTATGAGAGCTATGGGCATCTCAATAGTCATGTTATACTATAGGGCCAGCTTAGTTTAAACACAAAAAACTAAAAACCAAGAAAGGAATACCACATGACATTACCCTTAGTGAATAGATTGTCAGTAATCTGAGACATGCCAGGCAATTAGGTGAATGCTTATTTGCCAGGAAATAGAATGAAATGAAAGAGCATAAACCTAGAAAAACATACTAATATGTACAGACAAAACAATACGACAAAGAAAATACAGTGACATAATGAAACACATACTAATTATGGAGCAACAATGTGCTTCATGGTCTGAGAGGGGCTGGAGAGATCATCGCCACTGTAGGAGAAAGGAAAAAACAAAGCGATAATGAGCTACAAAGCTTTCATTATCGCTTTGTTTTTTCCTTTCTCCTACAGTTTTTTGTGTTTAAACTAAGCTGGCCCTATAGTATAACATGACTATTGAGATGCCCATAGCTCTCATAACCACACAAGAATCTTATGGGAGAGCTCTTAACAACACACACCAGCAGTGAGTGTCTGATTATATATAGTTAATGTGCAGCATGGCGTTTTCACTTACCTACATAGCATGAAGTAGGTCTCAGTATGCCGTTTTCTGTTTTAGATTCAATTGATCAGCATCAACATGGTTTCAATAACTATCTATACAGTACATAGACTGTACTTGATAATGTTTTTTATCCTTTCTCTATTACAGATACTACGTGATCAAAGTACTGTATGTATTAACTCTTGCCTGCTAGTATTTTGCAGCATTTTTCCTAACCTTAGGTCACTTTGGAGTGGTACTAAACAGGGCTGGACCCTGTTTGTCCTGAAGAAGAGCACTGGGGTAGCTCGAAACTAGTTGACGTTCACTAGGGACCCCTGACTAATTAAAAACAGACACCCTAGCGACCAACCCCGTTTTTAATATATCGGCTAGAGCCTGAATAAATTCTTTTGCCCACTAGCTAGATATTTTTAGTCTCACCCACTCCACCCCCATCACTGCACCACACATAGTCACTCACAAGTAGTGCTCCTACGTAGTGTCGCAAGTCGTAGCACGCCTCAGCCCGTAGCGGGTTGGGATGGCCCCTATGATGAAGCATGTCACCATGGGAAACCCTGGTGAGTGAGGGGACTCAAGAAAGGACATTTTTCCTTTACTAACTATTTTTTCTGAATCTTATATTAGTAAATTTAATTTTCTGAAAAAACTGGCTAGGTTTCCATAACCGAGATTTCGGTGTTTTGTAATTCTTGCCTTTGAAGAAGACCAGAACTCCCGAGGACAGCGGCTCTGTCCACAAGAAACCAACCCAAAAGACTCTGGTGCCCTCCATATCTGCAATCCCTAACCTCTCTCCACCCGACGCCTCCAGCCTCTGTCCAGGTAGCCCACTGATCCAGAAGAGGTTCCCCAGCGATCCTGAGTCCAAGTCCAGAGTTGGCTTACCCCTGCTTGACTCCATGACGATGCCTGTATTGTGAATCTAAAGTCTCCCCCCGACCGCGACCAGCAAGAAAAACCTGATATCAAAGGACACTCCTGCATCCGAAGTCCCTTAGCCTTGAGGACCTCGACTGACGGTGTCCCTACGACCTTCAGCATCCCAACTTACCTCTCCTGTCGCTGGTTTCCTTCTTGTATCCTACAGTTTGTCGCCTGAAGCCTGTTTTCCAAACTAAGTTTCTCCATTGAAGTGCATTGGATTTCCAACTCCATGTTTGCACCCTGCACCCGGCCGTCCCTTTGCCGCTGGTGGTGTATGCTTGGTGCTGCCTTGTGGCCCCCAGTGTTTGCCTAAACCTCTGAAGCTTGAACCCTGCAGCCGCTTTACTTACCTGCAAACAGTGTATCTTTAAGCACCCCCAGTCTCCATTGGGTAACATTGGGCCTGATCTTCAACTTTGACCTATGCACCCGGTCGCCCCTGTGCCGCTGGTGGTACAGTGTTGGTGCTTACCTGAACCTTGTCCTCTGCTGATCCTGCAAAGAAAGACTGGGGGGCATATTAGCAAGACCCACATTAAAATTATCGCCGTTTTAGCGGCAGGAAACTGCTGCTAAAACGGCGATAATGGGCTTGCTAATATGCGTTATAGAATTCCAATAGAAGCCCAGGTTAGATGTGCAGGACATCTAACCTGGGCTTCTATTGGAATTCCATAACGCATATTAGCAAGCCCATTATCGCCGTTTTAGCGGCAGTTTCCTGCCGCTAAAACGGCGATAATTTTAACGTGGGTCTTGCTAATATGCCCCCGGATTTGTAAGTTGTTCACTTACCTGTAAAACCGCATTATTGTTTTCCTCCATAGGTTAATATTGCAAAGACTGACAATTGAACTGTGTCCACTTTTGAACCTGAAAAGAATTCCTATTTAAAAACGAACTTACCTTTTTGCGAAGATCTTGGTCTTAAAATAAAACTTGAGCAAAGCTTATTTTTATAAAATTGGTGTGGATCTCCTTTTTGAGTTGTGTCATTTATTGGTCCTTGTGTGCACAACAAATGTCTTACACTACTCTGTGTTAGGCCTAAGGCTGCTTGCCCACACTACCAGAAATAGGGCACTTTGGATTTGCATTGAGCCCTGTACACTTCTGGGGGAATCTCTGGACTCTGTGCATGGTATAACCACTTAGTGGTATACCATATACAGACCCAGCTTCCTACATTGGTGGTGCAGCGGTGAGGTACAAGACTAGACATTTGTTGTACCACTTAATCAATAAGTGATTGAATGGCCTTATTGTTAGTAATACTGGGAATCAAGATTCTTTGTCTGCCACTAACATAACCAAGAGAAATTCTACCATCCCACCAGTGCCCAACATCAGTTCAGGGCAAGAAATAAGACCTCGGGGGGGAGGGGTCAGGTCCTAGCAAGAGCCTAGTAAATAATCCACCCTTGCCTTGCATTAACTTACCACCTGCCTCAACACCCTATGTTATCGTCCTCTCTGGAGTCAAGGAGTTGGGGAGGGGGTGCTCTGAAACGCACCAGGAACTAAAAAACAAATGTATGTTTTGGCTAAATAGACAAAAGCAATTCCCATTTGAGGAAGCAGGAGAGATCTTAATGAATCGAAGAGTTAACTGGCTAGGCTGGAGACCTAAGGATAGACAGGGGGACTGCATTGTTATAAATTTTAGAAACCCACAGATAGCAAGAGCCATTTTAAACAGAAACAACTGGAGACAGGAGGGGCCTATAGTGGCCTTACCGCTAGGCTACTTCTTTCCTATAGGGGGACCGTGCCAAACAAGAAGGTCAAATGGATGGGAGGAGGATAAACTACATCAGCCCAACCAGCCAATTAACCCGGTTTATGACTGGGCTAGGAACCAACATTACAACATACACACAACCAATAGGTTTAGCGTGTTAGAGGGTGTAGATTGACTTGAATCTGCAAGTCATAGGCTGGAGGAATTTCACCACATGGGCAAGTCACAGGCGGAAAATAGTCAGATAAGGGAGGTACAAAATCGGAGTGTGTGCCGAGGAGGGGATAAGACAAGTATCCGAAAGAATGCGGTAAGGACGGGAACAATTGATAGGGAAACTAGGGACCCAATCACTAGCCATCTAGGTGATACAATAAAAGAAATCCCACAGTCTCTCCATAAGGTCACTAGTGTGACTAGGTATTTGCCCTCACCCTTACCGGTAGAACCAGCTAACAAGCCGGATTCAGCTAGGTTAAGAGTTTTATAAAGGAACCTAGCCGGAATAGCCTCCAAGTTAGAGAACCCTGAATGGAGCACTTTTATTGAACAGCATGAGATCTGTATGCTACAAGAAACGTGGGCAAGAGAGCACACATTTAAATCTGGATATGCATCGTACAGTTTAGCTGCAACTTCGGGGGGTAAGGGTAGACCCTCAGGGGGGCTCTGTATCTGAGTGGGCACCCACTTGGGATGCACCGTAAAACAATTGGATACATTATCAAAAGACATCCAAGGTATTCTTCTTAAATTCGCCACAAAGCTTACAATTGCCCTAATTAATGTATACTCGCGGCCCGTAAGTCGCAGCCAAGAGTCTAAAACCCTGCATGAGCTCACGACATTTTTAGCTACCATTCCTGACCACTGCACTATGATCCTTGGAGGGGACTTCAATTGTCAATACGAGCCTTTAGTCGGCATGAATGAAGATAACCCCTGTGAAGAGGATCAACACTGGGCCATCCCCGAGACGTCATGTGCACCAGTAGGAGTCTGGACTCCGCTGGTCCTACAAATGAACTCTCTCACGCTCAGACACTCAATGAGGGCATGCAATGGAAGATCACAGTCGGATACACCTGGTGGACACACTTATAATAGAATCGGGCACTCCTCTATATTAGACTATATCTTGATAGACACTAAATCCTGGTGCAGGGTAGTGGATTTTAAGATTGAACCACGCTTTGACAGCGATCATAACGCACTAATTTTAGAACTATTAGTGCCATGCTCGGGGAGTACATCCGGTCTGGATGTACCAACTGATGACAGACCAACCCTCACCAGCTGCAGGAGGCGAGTTAGATGGACAGACTTAAGTCAATCACAAGAAAAACTAGCACTCCTATACCAGACTGCTATTCCTATCTTCGAAAACATAATGCAGTCTGTGCAAGAGGATGGCATAACAATTGATCTCGAGAGGGTTTCCACTACCCACTCTAGTCTGACATCCACTATGGAAGAATTTTTTTTCCCAAATAAAAAATCTAGGGCTAAAAGTAACCCCAAACATCCCTGGTACAGCGGGGAATGTCGAAAATCTAAAACTGCCCTGATTGATGCTATTAAGGCCAAGGATAGGTCCTTGATTAAAACTAGTAGAGTGGCCTACCGTAAAACCATAGACGAGGCCAAAAAAGGGTGGGAGAGTGCAAAGTGGGACACCCTGAGAAGTGCTTTAGGTGCTCAAGACATGAGGACTTTTGGCTTACAGTTAATACTGGTAGTGCCAATGGGAATTCAGCGGTAGCTCCAAACTTAGGGGCGGATGTGCGGATGGACCACTTTGAGTCCCTCTACTCGAGTGCAGAAACAGAGGTTGGTAGTCCAGATAATGACCACTCCCCCTCACAGGGCAGCACTGCTGTTGGTAATATAATACCTCCTGGGGATAACCAAGACAGTCCAACGATTACCCTTAAAGAGGTAATTGGTGCTTTGAGTAAAATAGCCCCAGCTAAAGCCCCTGGGTTAGATAAAATACCTGGGGATCATTACCGCAGCGAACCTACCATTTGGGCCCCATACTTTTGGATTCTTTTTAACGCAATATTACAAGGCATGGATATCCCCACAACCTGGGCTGGTGCGGAAATTATCCCCGTCTTTAAAAAAGGCTCTCCATGCTCCCTTCAAATTATAGGCCAATCAGCCTTATCGATATCAGCCAAAAAATGTTTGCGCGAGTGCTGCTTGGCCGCTTACATAGTTGGATGGAGGAGCATAATGTCTTGAGCCCGCTACAAGCAGGGTTTAGGGAAAAAATGTCTACTCTGGATCAGATCTTCAGGCTACAACTATTACACTGGAAGAGCGTGTGTATCGAGGGTGGCAGCCTCTATTTAATATTTGTAGACCTGAGATCTGCATTCGACTTGGTTCCAAGAGACAAATTGTGGGGTATTCTTCATGAGCTAGGTGTTCCAATTTACTTGTGCCAAATGTTGAAGCGGTTACATAAGGGAAACTTTGCCCGAATACGGTTCGGTAAATATGGGGAACTCACTACTCCTCTCCCAGTAGCAAAGGGAGTTCGACAGGGATGCGTCCTAGCTCCAACACTTTTCTGTCTTTTTATAAATGGGTTAATTGAATTTTTACACTTAGAGCAAGATTTAGATGCACCCAAACTGGAGACTCGTAAAATACCGGCAATGATGTTTGCCGATGACACCTTGCTAACCTCTAAATCCCCCATGGACATACAGAGGATTCTCAATCAATTTGTCCTTTTCTGTAAGGAAAGGGGTCTTGAGATTAATTCACAAAAGACGAAGTACATGGTCTTTAACCCAGGAAAATGTACCCGACCAAATCCATGCCTGGATGGCACCCCACTAGAAAGGGTACTGGTTTTTGAGTACCTTGGCTTAACGATCACCGATAAAATGGACTGGGGTGCACAAATTAAAAAATCCAGTCTGAAACTAGCCCAGACAACGGGGGGTTTGGCCAAAGTATTTAGAAACTCTGGCCACAAACCAGTTGGCCCAGTTTTGGAAATATATAAGACCCAAGCTAGAGGAGCATCTGTTTACGGGGCGGAACTCTGGGGGTACGGCAATTCTATCAGTCTTACTCAGGCTGAAAATTCTTTTGTAAGACAACTATTCGGTCTCCCCCGTAGTTTCCCCCTTACTCCACTCAGACTAGATTTGTGGGTCAGACCAATTGTAGAGGTTGTTGCCCTTAGACCCCTTCTATTCTGGCGTCGTCTTTGGGCCACCCCAGAACTGGCTAGCTTTAGAGAAGAACTAAAGGAGGTGATCAGTCTACCCGGTGCAGGAAAAATACCATGGTTATCTTACATACGAAACATGCTTGTATCCATGGGAGTGGGTCATATGTGGTCTAGTCCAGAAACAAGTTGCCCTACTGTGTCAAAAAAGATGTTAAAGGATCTCTACTGGAAGCATAAATTGACCATGATACAGGGGAGTTGCACAACTGGCAGACTCACTATAGCGTTCCTAGAAATTAAAGACCAGTATAGACTAGAGCCGGCTCTGAATGACATTAAACCGGCAGCGGCTAGGAAGCTATACCTGCAATTCAGGCATGGGGTACTCCCCTTGCGTGCCTTCACGTCCAAATGGGCTGGTTCAGAATGCTCGGTCTGCCCAGCATGTAATATTGGAGTTGAAACCGAACAACACGTATTATTCTCCTGCCCTGGGTACAAGAAAGCTAGAAAACGATGGCTTACACAGATCTGCAGAAATCTGGGAACCAGGCATTGTATAGAGGCTTACAGGATTTTGAAATACAATGCCAGCCTACATATAGTTTATTCGGTCGCAGGTTTCTTGTTCTCCATGTGGTGCACACGAAGAGTTTACTTAAGATGTCTCCCACAACATTGTGATCATTAACGGTCAAATTTTAGAGTGCAATAGTTTGCACAACATAAGGATGTGCAGGTTAGCCACACATTGTTTCTTTGTTGCCCAGCATATGTTAACTCGGCTAGCATGGGTGTAGGCCAATGTTCATAGTTAATGATACATTTTTGTATTAAATATCCTGATGGTTGCTATTTATTAAATATTATGGCCCTGCCGCAACTCCAGCTGCACATGCACATAGCACTTTAATACAAGTTAAGAGTCTTATGCACTGTATTAATTTTACTTGCTGATAGATCTATAATGAACGTGGTTGACAAAAATGTCCTCTTAGTGTTTTTATCTGTAAATGAATTTACAAAATAGACTGTGATATATGCCAACATTATCGTTTCAAACAGTCTAGCTGCCCCAGGAGATTGATGGACTTGGACAGACATAAAATGTTTTTAGTTGTTTTTATCTAATGTTTTAATCATGTTCATATCTGTATATGGGGACTTGCATAATTGCTTTGATGGCCTTTTGGCCGAAATAAAGTTTTACTAAAGAAAGAAAGATTTCACAAGAGGAAATCCAAAATTGTCTTTAGATAAAAAAAAAAATTTATTTTCGATTTGTTCCAAATTTATTTAAACTTGCGTTAGGGCCTTGGTTAAGTCTCCCATTGTTTAGAATTTTAAAAAATCTGTAAAGTAGTTACGGCCAGATGTACGACCATTCCATTTTATATGGAAGACACATTCACAAGAAAAGTTATTTTGTCCTAGTGAGGGTCAAAGACAAAATTAGCTAAAATACAAACAATACAGGTTTTATATACATGTTTACAATTACAGTAAATTGTGCCAATAATAATTTCTGCACGGGCTGGCCATTCCAGCCAACATGTGATAATCAGAAGTGATATGAATGCCAGACATGTAGGGCCTATTTTGAAGTATTCTGGGTAAAGGTTACAACAATCACACTTCACATATAAGCAGGGGCCTTTACGACAGAGACGATGTTGGCAACCTCCATGTTTTGGGTGTATTTACACTTACCTAGTTCTCATAGGCTGACTCGTGCGCAGTTTGGCCTGCAGTTTGGATTTCTATTCCCTCAACTCCAGTATCACATTGCATTTCAATTATGCATGCCTGGGACACATCTCTTCTTTTGTGCGCCAGAGTTAGCTTGCAAACTCTGGCGCGCGCAGAAGAAATTTCGGTGTCCTGGGTTCCAAGAGTCTTTTTCACCTTCCGAGCTGAGCATTATTGTGCACCGCCTCACCAGCTAAACTTCAAATGCGAGCACAATGTCTCTGAAGGCGTTGTCACACGGCGACCTGAGGGCAACGTCGTCGACCACGAAATCATCCTCGTTGGAGATGGGGCCGACATGCAAGTGCTTGTCCGTCAGTAACGTCAACGGACTTACCCAGTTCCAGAACGGCAAACTGAGCCCGGATGATTCTGCATTTGGGAAAATGATGAGTCCTTCCGCCGTGTCTTCCGGCTACGGCAGTCTTCAGCGCAGAGGGTTCCGGGCCGTCCACATGGTTCGCCCCAGTAGCGCTACCACCCAAGGAGGCGCCGTGATCCAGCTCAGTCGACTTCAAGGAGAACTTGTGCGGAAGAGAAAGGTTCGTGCTTCATACTGGTTATCATTTAGTTTGTACAGCAATAAGACTCGCGCAGCCTGATTCTGGTAAACTAAAATCAGCACGCTCGTGACTTCCGTGCTCGCGTGCCCTGGCGCATACATTGTGTTACTATTCTGACCAGAGGTGCAGGTCAGATTAGTTGTTATAAGATAAATACAGATTTAACACAACCCCTCAGTTTATTGCTAATTGTGCAGGGATATCTCTTCATGAAACGTGTATAAGAACCGACGAAGATGAATGTACAGCTCGATACCGCCAAGACTCGTGTTAGCAGAGCGTCTTGTATATTGCATTATTCAGATGTCATTAACTTATCTATTATTTAATGACTTGAGACCTGGTGCGCCTTCCGGGCTCTTCTAAGATGAAAAAAGTCTGCATTATTGACAAATTATAAGTTATGCAGGGCAGAACAAAGGTTGTCTGAATGTCTAAAGAGAAGGATATTTGGTTTCCATCCAGATTATATAGCATATTTCTTTACATGTAATACTGAAAATATCACTCTCACCATTAAGTAGCTGTAGTAGAAATGAAGATAAACAAGGTCCAGTGGTTGATTAGAAAGGCGAGTTCTTAGTATATTTTGGAGCACCAAAAACGAGACGTTATTAACAGTAAGTCAATACTTCTGTGGCGAAAGTAGTTGTTTCCCATACTCATCGCCACACCTAAAGCTCTCCAGACAGCAGAACGATTCCTGTAAACCTATCACAGTAATTAAATATAGTTACCTTCTGATAGGTAGTTATATCATTGGCTATAGAATGAGAAGCCTTACTTATAGCGTGGCTTTTTACTGGCAGTGCAGCAGCCATAGAATTTATTGTGGGTATTAGCAATCCTATATAAGGATTGAGCTGTGAATGCCCAAAGTTTCAAACACTACAAAACCCTATGCAACAGTTGCCACTGGGTCTAGGGGAAATGCAACCCAGGGTATGAAGGTTTTTTTGTGGCTTTTGGAATAGGGCGGCAAACAGGGGTGGCATGGTGAGCAAAAGAACAATGGATTTAACCCACATCTGTAGACTGGGGGTCGAATGTTTGATTTGGTTCGCATTCTATCCATAATTTGTGTGTGTGTTTTGCTTTCTTGCCCTAAGTGCACGAGGTATGCCCAGACGTGGGTCCCGGGCTCACTGTGCCACTGGATTCAAGCTAGCCTGGCTGATGAGGTGTGTTACCCTGAAACTGGTCCCAGGATACTTGTTTCTGGTCCAGGGAGGACCTGGCTTGGCAGTTCGGGCTGGACTGTTCCCATGAGGAGCAGGGTCAAGACTGATTTGCATATGGCTGGGTTTAAACTGGGGTAACACAGTGAAAAAAAGAACAATGGATTTAACCCAGATCTCTAGACTGAGGGTGAATGTTTGATTTGTTCTGCATTCCGTCCACCATTCGTGGGTCTTTTGGAATAGGGGCAGTCGTCTATCCTCCAGAACAGTTGACAGACCATCTGATAAATGGCCTCATAATCGAATGACAGAAAGTCCGAGGCTCCCTTAAGTGCACCTAAGAAGCATCAAACTTCCGTTAGTTTTGGACAGGATGTTTAGTGCTTGGCTACCCAGGAGTGACTTATATTGGACATTTGACTAATCTCCATAGATTAAAAATTAATCTACATTCTGCTTGTCAATGCATCCTGCAACTGGATCTGTCTTCTGTTGAAAGCCAATGGCGATGCATGAAAGCAAGACTATAATGCTTCCTTTTTATAAGGACTACATGGATGCCCACTACAACCGGACACTTGAGAGGTGTACAATATCAGCAAATTCGCACAAAAGTGACATCCTACTTCTAACAGATACACCAGCCATGATGACACATCATTCTAGCATGTTTTAAAGTAGTTGTGTGGGGTGTATCTCCTCTATTGACGTTTCCTAACTCCTCTTTACTGATCACATCCTTTTACAACTTGGCTTCAGAGATGAAGTTCTAGTTAACTGATGGCTATTAGGTGACTGATGGCGTGTAATTCCCTTACACTCATCCAAACCAGAAATAATCTAGTTTCTGGCCACCTTCAATCCATCTTCATCTGTTCCACTGATCTCTTTTGCCAGAAACACATTTGCCCCCTTGCCTTGTACTAGAAATCTGGATTGCCATTTGCTACAAAAATACACTTACACTCTTTCCTCTCTGCCACAGCTTGATATGGACTACTCACTGCCCAGAAAATCCAACCCTACTTCAATTTCCACCCCAATAAGGGCTCTGTTATGACAGAGGGCAGTAATACCATACCCAGAATTACATGTTCTAAGAATATTTGTAATTCTGGGTGCAGTATTCTTTGGGGAGTATAAGTGACCAACCTAACCCCCTTTATGTCTTTTTGGAATAGTTCTGCTGCACCAATTTGACATTTAATACTTCTGCAAATTTTTCATGCGAACAAAGCCCTCCAAGTGTTAGTTGGAGGTTTTGGCTCTGGAATCCAAAGCAGTATTACCACATTCAGTTTAACTGTGGTAATATGGCAGGCCTCGTAACACTATTTTGTGCAGAAACTGAGGACCACATTTATCAAAGTGTTGTGTTGCCCTTGCATCACGCTAGGGCAACGCAACACTAAAGTCAGATTTACCAAGCCACACAAGGCCACCTTGCGTTGCCCTGTGGTGCTTAGTGAATCTGGAGTAACGCAAGGCAGCGTAAGTCGCTGCTTTGCGTTACTCTGCCCCAGGTAGGTGTTTCATGGGTGGAGCTTGGGTGTTCCCACACATGCACCTATGGATTTGGTGTATTCTCAGATTTACTATGAGTGGTGAACCTGGGAATGCGTCAAAATGCTATGCCTTTCCAAGGAGGGCCTAAAGAGAAGTAATATCTTTATTTCTCCTTGTTTTTTCCTCTTTCTACATGGGCTGCATTCTGCAACACACAGGGAAAGAGGAAAATGCATCAAAGATTTGTTTTGTGTAGGAAGTGTTCCTTCCTGCACAAAAACATTCCTGCTTGTAACGCAGGCACCCTTGTGCCATGACGCAGGGGTGCCTGCGTTGGCGCTAGGTAACCAAAAGTGGACAAGCGCAAGGAGAGGACAGGAATGCACCATATAATGTTAAATATGGCACATTCCTGCCCTCTCTCTTTCACGCAGCACAGCAAGGTATCTTGCTGGTTTGCGTGTAATATTGATAAATACGCCCCTGATGTGTTTTTAAGCGGCCACTCATAATGAGGTCTTAATTCCAGTCCATCTTCCCGGCTGGCAACAGGACTGTTGGCTTTGTGGCAGCAGCAGAGCCATACACTAGCTCATAATCTTGATGTTTAAGTTGGCTCAAGCACTCTCCCCCATACACGTCTTTGTTACCACTGACGTTCCTGACCCTTACTATTTCTTATCCTTCATCTCCGCACAGTTCTCAAGCCGCCACTTCACAAAATATTTCTTTTTCAGCTTCTTGTTCCACTTACTTGGAATGCCCTTAGGTTGAACTTGGTGGACCTCCCTTCTGTTAAAATCACTCTCAAAACTCACTTTTTGAACTGGGTCACACCTACTCCGACATGCTTAATTCAGTGCATACATACATATGACGAAACTATCAGAGAGTTATTGGCAACCACAGTAGTTTAAAGTATACTTTCAGATTCCAGTAGCACAAATTTCAATAAATACCTCTTGGATTTGAGTGACAAAACAGAATACAATTATTCCTTGTTGAAAGTGCTTTTCAATCCAGTTTAAAAGCTTGTGATGTTGTATTAGGACAGCCTTTATCCGGTTTCAAAGCTTGTGATTTTGCAGCCAGTACTTGTTTCGCCCCATATTCAGCATACAGTCCTGGGGCTTTTTCAAGGCTTAACTGGTTTGTAGTTTGTGCAGAGTCTGAGAGTCACCATGCTTTGGATCGGGATCCTTTAGGGAGGCTGACTCTGACTGGCGTAGAAGTTCCTTAAAGTAGGTCTGGGAGGGCCAGTTATGGTCCTCATTACATTGAGGTAGTGGATGCTAGTTACGCCATAATAGGCTATTACTGCATGGTGCTGGCTAGAGTCAGCGGGTATGGGGTATGTTTTGAAGTGGATTTGGACCACGAGGGAGGAATGGTCCAGAGCTGGCATGGTCATAGGAGGCTTGACGTCAGTGGGATGAAGGCCACAGACCAGAAAGGGGCAAGCCCCTCCCGGCCACTTTTGAGTTCCATTGACATTGAGGTGAATAAACACCTAACTAGAGGAGAGGAAAAATTCAGACAGGTGTACGATTGCACAAGCGATATGTGGTAAAAAGTCAAAGCTCCAAATTCTATTAAAGGTGACTCAACATTTAATCTTCACATAGTTCATGATGTGAGTGGCATTGAGTTGGTTAATATCAATGTATATTGTATACAGTGCTCATCATCACCTAAAATAAAGCGCAGCACGCATCTCTAAGTGTTTCTTGGCACTTTTCCACAGTGCTGCAGAGCTGTGGTGAAAAGGCATAGGTAAAGAGTAAACTACCCTACAGTACTCTGGTTCATTTACTTGCGATCATGGCAGGGGAGAGAATGAAATATGGGGCACAAAAGATGGAAGAGAAATAGTGTGAAAGAAGACAAGACATCCGGCTACTGCTAGTGGCAATAGGGAAATATGAAAGAGAAACTGAGGACCAAAGATGTAAATATATGACGCTGGAGGACAGGAAAAGCATACAATCTAACCACTGGTCGAAGTGGGCGGGATCTGAGGGGCACAACATGCCCATACTTTTTTTAATGTTAAACACAGTTCCCCTTCTTTTTGTGAAAAGACAACCGTCCCGGGTCGGTTAATTCCAAGAGTTTTAATGCTTCAGCTGAAGTGTAAGACAGGTAGCCTCCTATTGTATTGTAATTGCATTTATATAGCGCTACTACCCTGATGAGGCATTGAAGCGCTTTTTCTGCGAGTAGTACGCTACTCTAGAACCCATAAAGGATTAGTGGTGAATTAGTATAGTGAAATATGAAAGTAATTTGAGTGGTGGATATGTTAGTCAGTTATTTAGATTGAGAAGGATACTGAAGGGATAGAAGAGGGAAAAAGGTTTCCATTTATATAGCGCTTGCTACCCGTGATGGGGTATTGAAGCACTTTTTCGGCAAGTAGCATGCTACTCTGGAACCCATAAAGGATTAGTGGTCAATTAGTATAGTGAAATATGAAAGTAATTTGAGCGGTGAATATGTTCGTCAGTTATTTGGATTGAGAAGGATAGTGGATGTTTAGAAGAGGGAAAAAGGTTTGCATTTATATAGATAGTGCTTGTTACCCCTGATGAGGTGTTGAAGTGCTTTTTCAGTGAGTAGCACGCTACTTCGGATCATGTGACGTCAGATGTAGCAGCCATTTGGAAACTTGCCTTTCCATCACACACAAATTCCATGCCCTACCAACAGCCACTCTTTAGTACTCACAGCACACAGTTATGAAGTGCACCGACCATAGAACGCCCTCTTCAGCACTACACCTATGCCACTTCTAATCCTATTCATTTCTTAAAACGAATACTCCGTAAATAATCACCATCGCTTGATGCCTTCCATCCATGTAAGCTGCACTCTAATGAGAGGTGGGGCATGCAGCCCCTACATGCTGTGCCGGGCGCGCCTATTAGCCTCAGCCTCTCGCTCTTGCATGCGCGCGCTCCAGGCCAATACATGCAACTGTGATTACCGGTGCGTGGCGTGGTGGTTAACAAGCTGGGCTGGGATTGCTCTTCCAGTGCTAGGTGTCATTTAGTGAGCAGTGGCAGAATTGTATGTGCATGCAGTACTCTTGGTAAGGGGTGGCCAACAATACTCCGCCCACTGTGAAACCGAGGGAGGGGCAGGTAGCTAAACAAGCCTTCTTGCCAGAGTGCCAGCTTCCCTGAAAGAAATGTAATTGTGCGCAATTGGTCAATCTACAAATCTAAAGGGTTCTCAAAAGTCAGTATTGACTTTACTTGATGGAATTACTTGAAGCTTCCTGATGACACATTTATTCTTATTGAGAGGTAGTGTAAGGGAGCTACCAGCTAAGCTGTGAAGTGTGTGCTTTTAAAAGACAGTTACAATAAAAATTTGCACTACATACAGTCTGGGTAATACTAAAATCTTTACTTTGGAAGCACTTTTTTTTTATCTTGAACATTTTTGCGCATTTTGTAGCAGCCTATCTTTTACAGAGTGTATTGCAAGTTTAAAATAATGACTTACATGTTCACAGTGCTTCCTGTCGTAGACTGGGACCTTGTAGCACTACACATACACAAGTCACTATTCAATTCTCAGGCTTTCTGGTGCAGTGGTTAACTAATAAAGGTTTCATAATGTACGATAGATCTTTTCCCACTGATTAACATATCTTGAATTTAATTTTCATTTAAGCTGTGCCTTATTTAAATGTAGTTACCTGAAGGTGAAAGAACGAAAACAGTTCCAGAATATTTTGTTTTTTAGGCACACCTTTGACCACGCGCCCATGCTCACTCACCCTGCCCCCATTGCACGTAGCATCACTGTTCCCATACGTTTTTAGGTCGAGCCTGGGCAGCACATGCGCTGCTCTGCGAGGCATGCTGAATTCAGGTATGGAATTCAAGCTGCGCCAACTCTCCGCCCATATTTTTCATTGGCTTGTGTCATTGTCCACTGTAAACTGTGGCTTTTCATTGGCCAATAAGCTTAGTAGTCCCTCCTTAGTACAGCCTTGTCTCATTTTGTGACCTCCCATGAGGACACCCCCTGTTATCCGTGTTGTTACTCGGTAGGCTTTAATTACAGCCTCCGAGCACTAGTTTCTCAAAATGCTTTGTCCTGCCTGTAACACGCTCTCTCCTAATGCTTTAAAAAAATCTTCATAGCACGGGCACCGAACGCATTTGCAATGCAATATGTCTCGCATTTGAGAGAGTTTGAGCTATTGGCATTTTAAATGACAATGCCTTTTATTTATCTGTTTTAAAAACAGTACATAAATAAAAGCCATTGTCATTTAAAATGCCAATAGCTCAAACGCTCGCAAAATGCGAGGCCTATTGCATTACAAATGCTTGTTTTTAATGCACTTCGACTACTGAATCTAACAATGAAAATGTGGCACTGTGAACCATCATTCAGTTATGTGCCCTTGTCCTGAGTTCAGTGTCATGCATTCACTCCTCCCAGTAACAAGATCTCAGTGGGGGTGGCTCGCTAATGACTAGCTTTAATTAGAAGCTGTAATGCCTGGCCTGATACTGTCATCGGCTAACAGACAGAGAGCCCTAGTGATCTGTGGAGAAGGGTATCAATATTTCTTATTACTAATCACTTCATCCACTCTAATTCCTTTGGCATGGCATCGGAAAAACGCTGCTTAACATTTATGGTTGATTGGCATTTATGTTTATATGTATTTTGCTTATAAGAAAAACGATGGTTACCTCTCTATCTGCGTGCGGTTATGGGGATGATCAGGAGACGGACGAAACACTGGTTGCATCTCGGTGGGGGGGGGAGTGGAGATATGTTACATTTTTATCTTTAAGGTGTGTGGAGTCATTTCTAGCATTGTCTACTCAGAGAATGCATACATTGGTGAATTATTATTTGAAGATATGGGCAAGGACCATTTTTTGCAACTGCCTTCTAGAAGTCAAAATTGTTTTCAGTGGCAGCTGTAATAGTGCTCTGTTGTGAAAAGTTGGTTTTCACTTAAAGCTTTGCATTAAAAAGAGGAAATGATTTTTCCCTGAATACTCTGGCTAACAGAAATAACCTATAAGTCCATGCTTAAAAACATGGAAGATCGTTTCCTTGGTTCACTTAGGGTTTTAACAGAAAAACACCAGCTGTTTTTTTGAGATTCTGGTAGTGCTAGTGCCAGATGCAAGGTCTAGGACAAGCAGTGGTGCAAAATCCCCAGTATTCATGCTTTGCTAGATGTTTTAGCTTAAATACATAAGACTTTAGACGACAGCAAATTACTCTGGAAGTTTTTTCTGCTTGCATTTCTTTTACTAGGTTTGAAAAGGGGTAAAAATCTCATATTGATTTTCCTAATATCTTTTCACCCCACTTCAGAAATATATGCCATGTTGTTAAAGTGAAAGCCATGTGGCAACCTTGGTCACTGTACAGCCGCGGCTGCTGCAGGTAAGAGTGGTGGGGCCAGGTGAGGGGGGATTTCGAGAGACGACCATGAGGAAAAAATAAATAAATAATTCGTTTTCCCTCGTGGTCGTCTCTCGAAATCCCCCCTCACCTGGCCCCACCGCTCTTACTAGCAGCGGCCGCGACTGTCACTGTACAGACTACACCCAACACTTTGTAATTTTTCCCCGATCTACTTATTTCTCTGTTTTTCTTACGTGTTTTTTCAAGATATCTCGACTTTCTCAAAACCCATCCTACTCTTCCTGTCAACAGCTGTTGCTCCCCAAAAGAAATGAATGCACAAATGCCTATCACTATAATCACCATAGTGATGACCTCTGGGCATATTTACCAGCCCCTACCGGCCACAGGAACGTCACTTTTTACGATGTTCCTGTGGCGATATGGGCTTCGCCTTATTTACATGGCAGCGTTAGGCCACTTGATGTGGCTTAACGCTGCCTTGTAAATAAGGCACCCTTTCACGCTATACTTAGCGTGAAAGGGAAGGGCAATCGGTGTTGCGGTGGGCGTTGACGCTAGGCAGCTGTAATTAGCGCCAGCGCAGGGGGAAACCAAAGGGTGCACCGTATTGTTGTAAATATGGTGCAGCCCTGCGTTTCAAAAGTGGCGGAGCGCGGTGTTAAGTCAAGAAGGCTAACGCCGCTAAGCCAAGAAGGCTAACACCGCACTCCGTCACTTTACTTGTACATATACCCCTTAATTTAATTGGGGGCGGGAGGTGCGCTGTTTCATGCTTCGAGCTATCTTGGGATCCTTGTAGCTATATCATGTCTCCCTCTCACCTCTGACCTCATGCCATGGACATTATACTATGTTGTGTTGCAAAACCTGCCAAAATCCACATCATAGGCAGCTAAGTAAAATGATGTAACTTAAAGCTCGAACAACCCTTCTATTAGTCCTATGTGAATGTAGCAAATGTAAATTTGTGTCCTCAGCACATTCTGTATATTTGGTCCTCAATGCTTAGCCGTCATGCTTTTGCCCAGCTACCAATTTGAAGACAATGTTGTAAGCATGTCTACGATCCTCATACACCACACCCAGCACCTCCCAATAGACATGGCTACTGGACAAATTTGATTGTGTTGCTATGTCGTTTTCTGCGTAAAATGGATTTTACGCACTCCCCACATAATCCACAATATGTACATTATGCACAATATATAGATTTTTATTAAAAATGTGTTTCTATCTGGAACGGATCTAAAGTTAATATAATTGCTGCACATGGATGCAATGTCGTGACAGATACTTCAAAAAGTTAACTAGACACCTTCAGCTGTTGATTGCTTCAATAATTCATTTTAAGGGGTGAGAGCTTTGTCCAAATAGTGTAAACATTCAAATTTGATAACTTTGGAAGGGCTTCTTTCTGCAACTGGAAAGAAGAACCTTAAATACCTAATTGTAATTCAGCCAGGTTTGATAGATGATTCCTTCATGCCATGATGTTTTTATTTCACTATTAACACGTTTTCATGTTTGCCTCATAGACACTGTTCTCACAGCTATGTTTATTTCAACATGCCCCTTGACCGTAGAAGGATTTAAAATATGTTGCATCTCTCTTAAAGATACACAAGGAGATAATGGACGGAGCGCTGAAACTTTTCAGACACTCACCCCCAGTCACAGATCTGGGTTGAATCCATCATTGGTCTTTAGCTCACTTCGCCACCTCAGTTCAGACCCAGCTATATGCAAATCAGTCTTGACCCTGTTCCTCATGGGAACAGTCCAGCCCGAACTGCCAAGCCAGGTCTTCCCTGAACCGGAAACAAGCATACTGGGACCGGTTTCTGGGTAACACCCTTCATCAGCAAGGCTAGATTGAATCCAGTGGCAAAGAGAGCAAGGGACCCACGTCTGGGCATACCCTGCCAACTTAGGGCAAACAAAGCAAACACAAGGAGATGATGGACGGAGCGCTCTCCATGCCACTGGAGTCAAGCTATCCTGGCTGATGAGGGGTGAAACCCCGAAACCTGTTCTAGGATGCTTGTTTCCAGTCCAGGGAGGACCTGGCCTGGCAGTTCGGGCTGGACTGTTCCCATTGGGCACAGTGTCAAGACTGATTTGCATATGGCTGTGTTCAAACTGGAATGGCATGGTGAGCAAAAAAACGATGGATTTAGGCCCAGATCTCTGTACTGGGGTGAATGTATGACATTGTTCTGCATTCTGTCCATCAATTGTTGTTTTTGCATTTGTCACCCCGAGTGGGATGGGTATGCCCAGACGTGGGTCCCGTGCTCTCCATGCCACTGTTGTCAAGCTATCCTGGCTGATGAGGGGTGGAACCCCGAAACCAGTCCTAGGATGCTTGTTTCCAGTCCAGGGAGGACCTGGCCTGGCAGTTCGGGCTGGACTGTTCCCATTGGGCACAGGGTCAAGACTGATTTGCATATGGCTGGGTTCAAACTGGAATGGCATGGTGAGCAAAAAAACCGATGGATTTAGGCCCAGATCTCTGTACTGCGGTGAATGTATGACATTGTTCTGCATTCTGTCCATCAATTGTTGTTTTTGCATTTGTCACCCGAGTGGGATGGGTATGCCCAGGCGTGGGTCCCGTGCTCTCCATGCCACTGTTGTCAAGCTATCCTGGCTGATGAGGGGTGAAACCCAAAAACCGGTCCTAGGATGCTTGTTTTCAGTCCACTGGAGGACCTGGCCTGGCAGTTCGGGCTGGACTGTTACCATTGGGCACAGGGTCAAGACTGATTTGCATATGGCTGGGTTCAAACTGGAATGGCATGGTGAGCAAAAAAACAATGGATTTAGGCCCAGATCTCTGTACTGGGGTGAATGTATGACATTGTTCTGCATTCTGTCCATCAATTGTTGTTTTTGCATTTGTCACCCCGAGTGGGACGGGTATGCCCAGACGTGGGTCCCGTGCTCTCCATGCCACTGGAGTCAAGCTATCCTGGCTGATGAGGGGTGAAACCCCGAAACCGGTTCTAGGATGCTTGTTTCCAGTCCAGGGAGGACCTGGCCTGGCAGTTAGGCTGGACTGTTCCCATTGGGCAAAGGGTCAAGACTGATTTGCATATGGCTGGGTTCAAACTGGAATGGCATGGTGAGCAAAAAAATGATGGATTTAGGCCCAGATCTCTGTACTGGGGTGAATGTATGACATTGTTCTGCATTCTGTCTATCAATTGTTGTTTTTGCATCTCTCTTAAAGATCCCATGACTTACATTTTAAAGTACCTATTAGTGAAACACATACATAATAGATATGAAATGTACTATTTGTTATGCAGAGCTATATTTTAATAGAAAGTGTCCCTGCGTAATTGCAGCTTGTCTTGCCTTTTATTCATGCCTAATATAGTCAATGCTGCCGCATACGTTGGTCCTCCACTTCCACATAATTCTAGTGGCTATCGGCCATAATCTCCGAAAGGGTCAAAATCGTAGAGCTTCACGGCCAAATCTGAGGCATGATTCTCTATCTAAGTTCTGCAGTAAAATACAGTGGGGCATATTAGCAAGACTCACGTTAAAATTATCGCCGTTTTAGCGGCAGGAAACTGCCGCTAAAACGGCGATAATGGGCTTGCTAATATGCGTTATGGAATTCCAATAGAAGCCCAGGTTAGATGTCCTGCACATCTAACCTGGGCTTCTATTGGAATTCTATAACGCATATTAGCAAGCCCATTATCTCCGTTTTAGCGGCAGTTTCCTGCCGCTAAAACGGCGATAATTTTAACGTGGGTCTTGTTAATATGCCCCAATGTTTCGTACTGCCAACTTTCCCCTACAGACTTACTTCCACTCGAAATACAAATTCAGAGTCATAAAATAGCATAGTCATTCATTTGAAATGATAGAAAATAAGCCATTTTAAGAATTGTTTATGCTTAGTAACCCGGTTCTTCCTAAATTGTGTTTCGTTGCTGTGATTTGATACGCGTGTTTTATTTGTAGAGGCTGTGCTTTCATTATAGTTTCATTTAATTTTGTATATTTTATACTGGCCTTTGCCAGCGATGTTAGTGCATAAAAACCACGAAGTACTGTTTGTAATGTTTGTTAATTCATATTGTTTGCCCCAAACATCTCTTTATTGAATACGACATTATGCTGCTTGCCCAACTCTAGGAATGTGAAGAACTGAAGCGAGAAAACAAAAATCTTTCAAACGACCTACATTTGGAAAGATTTTTTATGAAGTCTGAAAGCGAGCTGGGCATGAGGAACCTGAGGAATCTAAACCAAGATCTGCTATCAGAAGTTAATGAGGTATCCACTAAGGCATTTTTAATTCTTTGCATGCGTTTTTATTCTTGAAGGTTGATAGTGTGGTCCAGGTAGCACATTGCAGCTCACCAGATCTGTCATAAAGTACATTTTAATTTTCATGAAGTTTTGCATGATAAAGGGCCTGATTTAGATCTCGGCGGACGGATTATTCCGTCACAATGGTGACGGATGTCCCGTCTGCCGAAATATAAATCCCATAGGATATATTTGGATTTATATTTCAGCGGACAGCATATCTGTCACTGTTGTGATGGAGTAACCCGTCCGCCAAGATCTAAATCAGGCTCCAAGTCTTTTGGGTTGTTTAGTGTACACTTGACAGGTAATTACATGTTTCAAACCATGCATCAAAGGTGTCTCCAAAAATGCCCAAAAAAAAGTAACAAGCCTGGGGAACGCAAATCATCACTTGCTTCAGCTACCCAACTTGTATAAATGTATAGTTACAAATTAAGAGGCACCAGAAAAACCCACAACCTGAGCCCTTTTCATTGGTCCCAAATGTGGACAGGAACAGTGGAGAATGAGCCCTCCTAAGATTCTTGCTCCCGGACACAGTTTAGGAGACAGCAAGGCTGCCTGCTTTTAGTATGTAACACAAGGACATGGGAGAATGTTTTGGACTGTGAGGATGCACATTCTACTTCACAAACCTTATACTACATCTTAGGTAAATAGGTAAATGGATAGAGGAGCCTACACAACCAGAGTTAACTTATGGTTATTTCAAGAACTCACTGATTGGAGCCCACAAGTGTGTTACGATAATCTGTCTGATCTCTGCAGGGGTATACAGTCCCTGGCAGTGTTATGAAAAGACAAAACACAATTGCCTGCTGCCTGTTTTTCTGCACAATTTGAGAATGATTCCTACTGGTACCCCTAAACTCTAGGGCTGCAGGATTTGTCCTCTAGTAGGCACCAGCAAACACGTATTCGAATTTGCATTAGCAACAATCAGTACACTTACTAAAAGAGGAAGAGGAATCTTCATGTGTTTCTCCTTAGCAATCTCCAAATAGCAGGACTCAACTAAACCAGATAGGCATTTTTATTTGCACCCAGAGAACAACTCATTTAACTTCTTGATAATCTTAACACAATAATATTAACAAAAGTATCCCAATTACAGCTGAAAGAACATTATTGCAAGACCCAATATCACTTTTGAATGAATATGTAAGAGTTAGATTATCCTGGGAATAGGAAAGATTGGAGTAGTTCCTTGGCCATGGCTAATTTTACAAATTACAGCTATGTAAAAGCAATCAGGGTGGAATGTAAAATACATATATATGAACCTAGCAACATTTGTAGTGGTTTGTAAGCTTCCAGTATTTAAAGGTTTTGGTCTCCATGTACAGATAATAAACCAGGTATAATATTTTTTACTGACACTAAAATTAGCATACGCTATACCGGGAAAAAGGTAGCACGCAATCAAGGAAGAGCAGACTATTACAAGGAGACAGGAAATTCAGTGTGATAAGTATATATCAAAACTGCTAAATCAACTCTTTTTGTCTTACCTAGATTTTTTGCAAGAATCACTAACTAAACACACTTATATGTAGTAAATCATCAGCTTCCATTCATAGAAGATGTTATTTATTTATCAACCATTCATAAATGTACTATCCTTTTTAAATAAGAGTTCTATTCAGTTTGAGAAATAATAAACAGACCATAATATCTAAATTCTCAGATTTTATGTATACTTGTCTGGTGATGATATATTGTGACAGCTATAGGCATTCTTTTGCTTTAAATCATTCTACGTGCTAGGTTAAGAAGAATAACTATTTCCCACTCATACACACAAATGCAATAGAGAAAATTTCCTTTGTGTAGCCTTTCTTTACAGCTGCCAACATGTCCTTGGCAGAAAGGTTCTTAACATGGCCACACAGGAGGTTATCTGGTTTCCCTTGCCATGTTCCAGAATTTACTTTTGACCTGTTATAGAGAACATTCCCAAGTCCTGCCTTTCAAGTTGTGATATGTCTTTACCCAGATCTACATTTTTTCTGGTTTGTTATCTCTTCTCTCCTCAAAGTGGGCTAACTGAAGTCTACTAAAATGTTTTGGCTAAAAACCCTAGTTAGTTGAGTTCATAAAATGACATCAGGCAGTGGCAAGCTGAAAGTAAAAACTTGGAAATTATTGCATTCCTTCTTAGCTATTGAAGTGGTCTAAGCCTTAAGTATTGATGCAAACAAGGAAACTAACATTTCAACCCACCACCCAGATTGTCATTCCATTATCTATGATAATTTGATGTAGTACTCTATAGATATTTGAATGTGAAGACCCCAGGACACCTCTGATTTCTTCTTTATATTACTCATTCAGATGCCCTTATAAGCTCATCTAATCGAACAACAACAAATTGAATTTCAGCTGGAAATAGTCACTGTCGAAACCCTTCCTGAACTGGACAGCTGAGCATGGAAACTAGGCTTGTTATTAAAATATTTACTGTTCCTAGTCTTAAACAAAAAGACTTACAATTACGTACACCCCATATACCTCTATATGAACATACCTTTCACTTATACAAATATTTTTGCACATCTCGGTCTGAAGCCTTTCAATCACTTTTGTAAGATAAGCATTGTTAAGTTATAGGTAACAGTCAACATAAAGAATAACTTTTGTTAATGAGCTAGATGAGGCCAGTTGATAAGGGACCAGTATTTGCACCTAGTGCCTGGGCCAACATATTCAGTCATAACATGTTCTGTGGCCGTAGTTCTTTTCCACATGGGCCGTCTTCTTGAATTTGTTGATCACGACTCCATTTACCTCAAGCTGTTACTACAACTGGCTGATTTTACATGCTAAGATCGTTTTTTTACCTTACTGATACTAAATGAAGGAGGATAAAATTTGCTTTTCGCAAATCAATATTTGGATGTAAAAGGTTAGGAGACTGGGCATTCTGTGACTCATTCAGGTATTATGTTTCTATCCCAGTCACTAATTTTACACTTCATGATCAGTTTGAACTTTTCAAAGGAAATCAGGTCACCCCAAAAACTTGAAAGCAGGTCCAAATCTTTTAATAAACAATGTAGGTATGCATCATCCCGCCTTGAAAATCGAGTTGGTCCCTCTAATGTTGAATTAAAAATGCATTTTAGTAGATGCTCACATACCACTTTTTGGAGTTTCCCCCAGTAAGAGATCACACAATGACAATTGTTTGCCCCAACTGACCGGGTGCCCAAAATAATGTGCAGGAAAATGGCAAATATTTGATATACCAAGGCCTACATCTTAAAGTAATGCTTAACAACGCTTGTTCAGTTCAAACAGTAGGATTAAATATTATTTGCATAGTCATTGTGGGTGCTATAGAAAGAAGAATTGATGAGACCCACCAACACATTACCACACTCTCCTGCTAATTCTCAATCTCAGGGCATAATCTTTGTTTTATAGACATACACACTATGGCAAAAAGTGCAAGAATACAGTAAATTAGATCAGATCACTATAACTGTACTGATTACTAAGCTTTCATTAGAACACCTAATGAGCAGTTCATTTATTATTTATTTTATTTTACAAGTTTTTATATAGCGCTGACTTGGCCCAAAGGCATTAAAACACTTTATATGACAGCAAGAAGTAAGTTCTGGTTAACTAACATCATAAAACAACTTATGAGCACCAGGAAGACAAGGTTCAAACATGTTGTACCAGCAAGGACGTTACAGGAAAAGAAGTGGTTAGCTAACCATCATATTAAATCAGCAGTAAGTAACCAGGGGAGCAGAGAGAACAAACATTTCATAGCAGGAAAGAAGGGTCAAGTCAACAAAAGAGAAGCAACGTCCCCACTTTAACCAAGGTGTGTCTCAAATACAAGGATTTAGAGTTCCCTTTTGAATGTGAACAGGCAAGAGGCTTTGCAAATGGTTGGTGAGAGGGAGTTCTAAGGCTTTGTTGCAGTAGCAGAGAATGTCTTTCTCTTGCAGCATTCTTTCCTGAAAGTTGGAGGTTCGAGCAGAAGAGACTCAGTGTTTCTTGATCCTCATTGAGCTCCAGAGACTTTCAGTTATCTAACCAAGTATGAGGTAGTGGAGTTGTGAAGGACTTTGTGAGTAATGCATGCAGTCTTAAATTGGGCTCTTTCATTGATGGGGAGCCATAGCAGGGTGCGAAGAATAGGAGAGATGCAGTAACTATATTAAAAAAAACTAAGTAACACTGCTTTTATAGTTGGTATTTCAGTTGTGTGGACTATTGTATGTTTTGCTCTCCTAAACTTTTCAGATGATTATACTCCAAAAAAAACTATATTAAGACAACCTCTAGAAAGCTTTCCATACATATAATGCATTATGTTTTATTAGTTTTAATAAAATGCCATAATTGTAGTCTTTGAATAGTTAGTAGCTGTGTGGTTTATCTGTTTATATCCATCTAGCTTATGTGTTAATCTTTTCTGATCAACCTGGATATTATTGCATAATACCACATTGATTTGTAGGGAGAAAATAGTAAACCTATGAAAGAAACATTAATAGATCTCTCAAAGGGGTAAATGTCCACCATTGATACAAGCTATTTTTATGATAATGTTTCAAATACTGAGCCGTCTACTTGGTGTCTGATGTTATACCAAAACTCAATGTGAAGCTACACAAATAAGTTCCTGTAGTTTTTGCCACATGCAGTACAATGAGACATGGCATTAAAATCAATAAAACATCAGTAGATGCCTGTACCATATTACCTAATTTGACCATGTGGCATCTGCACACAAAAAGCACACTAATCTATACTAAGCCAGCATTTTTCAAAGCTATCATTCGCCTGCGGTATGAGATTATGCACACAGTCCCATCCTACAAGTCTTTTATAAATATTCTTAGCAAACAATTTACTAGTAGCATCCAAGTAAAGGGATCTGATAGGATCATTTTGATTACTTTTCCTATGACCAGGGTGAGATGGCAAATGTCCTGGACTACATTTACTGATAAATGTAAGAGAGTTTGCTCTACTTCAGTGGGACATAAACAAATATTGTAGGATAGGGTGGCTCTGAAGACACTAAACTCTAACTGGATGACACCAATTCTCATGATCAGCTTCAGTGCAGATTCTGAAAGCAAAAAACTTTGCATTATCTGTACTCATTCTCCCCATAAGTAAATGCAACAGTCAAAGGAATTAACCTCCAGAGATTCAATTGGTGCAAAATCCTTCTCTTTAAAATAACCCACTATTTGAAGCTAGCAAGATCCCTAAAATGGGCACAACTTCATCCCATGAATTGTTTTGATCAGCGGGTGCAGAGCTAGGTATTATCAGGTTGCAACAGGTGCAGTATTAGGCACCCAGAATGGCATGTGATTTGAAAAATAAGGCCACAACTAACACACTTTAAAAAACGATTCATTAGCTCCCACTGGAATGCAGAATAAAATTTAAAATCTTCTCCCTTATTGGTAGACATTTTGGGACAAGTTACTAATATTATTCAGAAAGAGGGAACCACTACATGTGGAGGAATTAACAGATCCTCCACCAGCAGAAGCATAACCAGAATATACATATGGACAGGTTTATTGTTGCACCAGCCTCAGAATTACCTGGTGCCACCTGGGGTCCTGCTGCTTAAACACACCTGCTCTTTTGATAAACAGACTTCTCTCATTCATTTCAGACTTCAAATTCTGTCAAGTCTCTTTGTCCAACAAGTATGTTTTTCACATTTTCATGTCAAGTCCTTCTAGAATTGTTGCCTACCCACCTCTTCTCCATTTATGCATTAGCCCGAAAGGTTGAATCAAAATAAAAAGGTAAAATACAACTTTGAACCAAAGGCAGATTCCTTGGCTTTCAGTTGTAGTACACCTCTTATATAAAATTTCATGTTTGTTACATCCCAACAGCCACCCTAGGTCAGGTGTTAAACACACATACACACACACAACATACACACTTGAAGACACACACACACATACTTGAAAACAGGTTTCCACTGCTCTCTCAGGCCTCCAATGTGGCGACTTGTGGGATAGGGTGGAAAAAGCCTGTAAAGCAATTCAAGAACACACAGCGTTCCTAATGTTCAAAACACAAAAATCAAAAGCCTGTGTGATTGTTGCAGGTGAATTTTATGTTTAAGACTTTTTTATTAATTTTCAAGAGTTCAACAAAGAGAAAACTCCATAAACAGCTTCAAAAAGAAATAATATACAAATACTCTCACCTACAACCACCGGCCGGTGAGGCTAAAAATATGCAATTACACAAAATTAGAATGTACAAGTCCACAAAAGGAACATATCATAACCTTAAAAGAAAAAGAAAGGAGGGAGGGGGAAAAAGAATCTTACGTGGGGGAAGTACCATGCAGGCCGTCTAGGTGGTAGTTAGCAATGTGATGTCGCGCTGTCCAGCTACCCATTGATGTTGCTATAGAATGCCCCCAGGTTCAGAGCTTCCTGCGGACTGAGTCGCATCAGCAGGTTCTTCGGGTATCAAGCGTAGCAGCCTAAGATAAATCGGTTAAGTTAGCTCTCTGAACTCCCTGCTAAGATAGCTAATACAGGGACCCCACATTTTATCAAAGCGCGGTAACTGGTTCTCTGCCACCGCCGTGAGCTTTTCTATTCCTACAGCTCCCATAGCCTATGTAGCCAGTCTGTATGGTGCGGCACCCTATTCGTACCCCACCGGGCTAACAAAGCCTGCTTTGCTGCGCATAGGGGTAGTGTGATTGCACGTCCTCTCAAAGATCCAAGAGGGTACGTTAATGGATTGGGGAGACCCAAGAGGATATAACTCTGGAACCTGGGGAGCTCAGTATCAAACATTTCATCCACAGCATTTAAGATCCCCTGCCAATACGTCTGTATTTTAGGACAGTGCCATAGGATATGTGTCAGTGTACCAGAATCCCTGCACCCTCGCCAGCATTTAGAGTTGCTTCTCCTTTTCCAGTGTGCTGTACGCTCTGGTGTATAATACCAGTAATGCACTATCTGCAGCAGCGTCCCCTTACCTGCGGCTGAGCGTGCTGACGTATTAGCTCGTTTATGTATGTCCAACCACTCCTTTTGTGTGAGCTGCCTCTCACATTCCTTCCCCACCTCGCCTGCGCTTTTGTTTTGACTTGTGATTGCGATGGGTTCAGGAAGGCGTATATGTCCGATAATAGTTTCTTGTCAGTGTGTCTAGTAATAAGCCACTTTTCAAACGGTAAAAGTGGCCTGCTTGCGTGTGGTTTCAGTGTCGATTGCGTGACCCAGTGACAGATCGTAGCATACTGCCATTGTGCTGACAGTGGCAACCCATAGCCCTCCTATATTTGCCGAAAGGACATAATGCCTTGGTGATCAAAGAAATCACCCACCCTTTTACAATTCGCTTATTGCCATGGCATGTATGCTGAGCCATGAAGTGCTGGTGGAAAATCCGGATTTCCCAAGATGAGAGTCAATGGGGAGAGTCTTGTGGATAGTTTCTTTGGAGATGCCACTGCATCCCAAACGCTGGCCGTGGCGCGGAGTATCAGAGAGATATAAGCAGCCTGCGGCCGGTGTGCTTTGGGAAGCCATGGGATCTTCCATATGTGAATGCCCGTGATAGCCTGATCAATTAAGCACCAGTGCTTCTCTGTTTTGGGTCTATTCCACTCAACCATATACCTTAGCTGGGCCGCCTGATAGTAATGTTTAAGATTCGGGAGGCCTCTACAGGCAGGTGGCAGGTATGTCAACTTCTTGGCTATGCGTGCCCTTTTCCCGGGCCAAATGTAATGGTCTAGCAGATGTTGTAATTTAGGTAGCACCTGAACTGAGGGGGTAAGAGGCAAGGTCTGCATCACATAGAGGATCTTAGGTAGGAGTGTCATTTTAACTGCCGCCAGCCTCCCAAGCCAAGACAGCGTATAGTCCTTCCATTTTTCCAGCTCTGCGCGCGTATCCGCTAACAGGCGGCCATAGTTGCTCTCCGCTGTTTGCCGCACCGTAGGGTGTATGTGCACGCCCAAGTAAATGACCCCTTGTGAGGCCCAAGGGTATGGATAAAGATTCCGCAATACCTTGACTTCCGGGGCTGGAAGTGTAAGGTTCAGGAGTTGCGATTTCTGCGCATTGATTTTAAAACCTGACACCGCTCCAAACGCCTCCACCTCCTGGGCAAGGCTCGCTAGTGACCGGTGGGGATCTGTCAGAAGTGCCAAGACGTCATCAGCATAAAGCACCAACTTGTTGTCCCTACCACCCATCCTCATTCCCACTATCTCTATATTAGCTCTGACATGTTCCGCAAATGGCTCCATATCTAGTGCAAATAGGAGCGGGGACAAAGGACAACCCTGTCGAGTTCCCAGTTCAATAAAGAAAGTTTGCGATGTTGTCCCGTTGACTCGCACCGTTGCCTGTGGCGCCGCATACCCAGCTAAGACCCATTTTATAAATCGCGGCCCCAGGCCCACAAACTGTAAGACTGCTTTCAGATAAGGCCAATGCACCCTATCAAATGCCTTCTCGGCGTCCATAGAGAATAGTAGTGCTGGCGTCTTAGTTCGCTGGGCCTTGTCTAGTAGGTGACATATTCTCTTTGTATTGTCGCTACAGTTGCGTTCTGGAATAAAACCAGCCTGGTCTGGTTCAATGAGGCCTTGCATCATTGGCGCCAAGTGCGCTGCTAGGATTGTGGTAAAGATCTTCGCATCGACGTTGAGTAGTGAAATAGGTCTATATGATGTGCACTGCGCTGGGTCTTTCCCCGGTTTGGGTATGACTGCAATAGTAGCAAGTCGCATGGTGTCAGTCAGGATACTCGAATCGCTGAAAGAATTATACAGTCGCGTGAGGACAGGAGCGAGGACAGGGGCCAGCAGTTTATAGAATTCTGGAGGGTAGCCATCGTGCCCTGGCGCCTTCCCATTCGGTAGTCGGGATATTGCGGTGAGTACCTCAGTTAAGTGTATGTCTTTCTCCAGCGTGAGGGCATGTTGGTGATCTAACTTGTCAATGGGGGCGTGGTTCTGGTATGGTTCTATGCCGGTGTTTGAGTGTTCTTCCGCCGCATATAATTCCTTATAGAAACGGTGAAACTCTTGAGCTATCAGCACATCCCGTTCCAGGCATTCACAATTACGGACACCCTCTGACTGTTAGTCCGTGCGCGGAGGCGCTGAGCCAGGAGGCGTCCCGCCTTGTTCCCTCCCATGTAATACTTTTGCTTTAGCCGCAATAGCGCATATTCAGCTCTATCCATATCCAGAGCCTTAAGCTCTTTCCGTGCTATGTTCAGTCTGTGGCGCACTTGGTGTGACCCTCTTCTTTGATACACTCCTTCCAGCTCCTTGACCCTCCCCTCAAGCATACATCGCTTCTCCCTCCGCTCCCTAATAAACCAGGCCATGATGCTGATAATGTGTCCCCGCAGTACCGCTTTTAGAGTGTCCCATAAGAGTGCAATCGGCTTGTCGGGTGTGTCATTTACTTCCAAGAATGCCTTCAGCGCCTCCTGTATCTCAGCAAGGACATTTTTGTATGTAAGTATTTTAAGGTTCAGGCGCCAGGTGCATTGTTTGGAGTGTGACGTGGGGAAGTGTATGTCAATGTAAACTGGGGCGTGGTCCGACAGTGCTGCCACCCCGATGTCCACTTCCCTGGTGAAAGGTTCGAGGGAGCTTGTAGTGAGTAATAGATCAATTCTAGCGTGCATGCGATGCGCTGCTGAGTAGTGGGAGTAGGATCTCTCTGTAGGGTGTTGTTTACGCCATGCGTCCACAAGATTATATGTAGCCATCTGGCGCAAACCATGTGGCGATACCGCGCCTGTGTTGCCCACCCTTTGTGCCGAGCGATCTATCGCCGCGTCAATCACAAGGTTAAAGTCCCCCCCATGAGAACGTGTACATCTGTAGTTTCCATCACTCGCCCTATCGCATCCAAAATAAAAGGCTCTTGATGGTCATTGGGAGCATAGACAGAGGCGACCGTCAAGCAGTAAGCCCCGCATGCAATACGATGGGAGAGGAGACGCCCCAGAATTTCCGTCTGCGTACTGATAACTTTACCCTCAAAGTGCGTGGCGAGAAGGATGGCCACCCCGCCTTTTTCCCCTCCCCCGCTGAGAAAAATTGGTGATCAAACCAGCAAGAACGCAGTCGCTTCCAATCTGTAGGGAGCAAATGCGTCTCCTGCAGCAGGCAAATATCGCATCTGGATTCCTTGAGTAGGGACAACAAGGCTAATCTTTTCGCTAGCGCATTCAATCCCCTGACATTATTGCTAACTATTCTAACCATATCTCACCAGCCATGGTAAGCTAAGGGAAAGACAGTGCAGTGCCATCCTGCGTTCCCCCTCCAAATGTGCGCCATAGGAGGCCCCCTTGAAAAACAATTAGGGCCAATAAAAAATACCTGAAGAACAAAGGGAAGAGAGAAACATGAATCGTAAATTATACTCATCAATGAATGTATATCGACTCCCCCACTGAATCGTCCACAGCACGAAGCAACAGGAATCGTGGATCCAGCGGTGCAGCTCAGGGTACAGCAAGTTCTCAGTCCCTGGGCTTCGCCGCCCAGCCAACCGTGTAGTGTCTCACAATGGTCACATCACCGGACACCTGAAAGACCTGCACTGGCTCCCCGTCAGCAAGAGAATCACGTTCAGACTCCTCACCCACGCACACAAGGCCCTCCACGACCTGGGCCCAAAGTACCTCAATGACCGCGTGACCTTCTACACGCCCACACGCCAGCTACGATCAACCAGCCACGCCCTCGCCACCGTACCACGCATCCGCAGAACCACCGCCGGAGGAAGATCCTTCTCCTACCTGGCAGCCAAGACCTGGAACTCCCTCCCCACTCACCTTCGGCGAACCCAGGACCATCTCTCCTTCAGGAAGCAGCTCAAGACCTGGCTGTTCGAGCAGTAACTTACCCCCTCCCCCAGCGCCTTGAGACCCTCCCGGGTGAGTAGCGCGCTCTATAAATGCCGTGATTGATTGATTGATTGGTGGCGTCCGCAGGTCAATGCTCCTGTCCAAGGAGAACTGTGCATGTAGTTCCTCCTGCTTGTCCACAAAAAAGTTACCATTACTCCTTAGTCGCGGTTTACTTCCTCCGGTGCCTCCTGGTTCTGCAGTTGTTTCAACAGCGCTTCTCTCTCTGACCGGCTCTCAGAGTCCGTCGGCTTGCTCAGCTTTCTCCCCCTCGACCGGAGGGATCGCAGATTCCGGCATCTGGGTGATTTAGCTCCGTCTTTATCACCCTATGGGGCATCACCGGGGTTGGGGGCATCCACCTCCACCAAGCCTTTTGCATCGTCCAGAGCGGGTTTCATTGGCCCACACGAAGGTGAGGCGAAAAGGATGGCCCCATTTATATCGGATTCCCTTCTTCTGTAGGAGTTCTGTGAGGGGTTTCAGCTGACGTCTTCTCTGTAGTGTGAGCGGGGAGAGATCCTGGTACAACCCCACCTTCAGGCCCTCAAACTCGATGGTGGCACATTCTCTGGCTGCCTTCATTATGGTTTCTTTTTGAGTGTAGTAGTGCAGGCATGTAAGGATGTCTTGCGACATCCCTGGCGTGGTAGCGGGTCGGCCAGCCCTGTGTGTGCGATCCAGAATAATATCTTGCGGTGCCAGGGCAGGGGCCACATGGTGGAAGAGTCTGCAGATGAATTCCTCTAGTTCCGTGGCCGTAGCATGCAACGGACCTCCTTTTATGCGGATGTTTCCTCTCTTGGACCTATTTTCAAGGTCTTCCATCCGGTACTGGAGTTCAGAGTTCTGCTCCTGCATGTGTATGATCTCTCTGCGTCTCTGCGATTAGCATCCAGTTCCTCCTCTCTTACGTCCCCCATACGCTCCAGTGAGTCCATCCTCTGGCCAATATCCCCCACCTCCTTCCTGATCTCTTTGAACTCAGTCGCTATGTCTTGCTTGAGAGCCGCAAAGTCTGATCTCAGCGCTCCGAAGAGGGTTTCCAGGAAAGTTCTAGTCACCGGAGCTTTCGCCTCCTCTTGGTCTCCCGTCCGCTTCTCTGGGCTAGCATCTCTTCCCGGTTGTTTCTTGGGGGTAGGCTTAGCGAGCAGGTCCTTAATGTTGCAGTCCTTCTTGGTGGACTGCTTTGAGGTCACCATATCCTTCTTCAGGTGGGCGGTCAGCACGTGCTTTCCGCTCTAGCTTATAGACCCCCGCGTAGACCCAGGCATGCCAAATTGTAAATGTAGGCTGTTTGCTGTCCCCCCGCTCTGGGAATAGCTGGCGTGGGTCCCCCTGCAAATGCACCAATTGCTGGCTCCACCGTCTCCCACCTGGCACGGTTTAGGCTCTCCTCTTCGGTTCTCCTCCGCCTCTCACCCCCCTGCCCGTTGCCCTCCCTGCAGACGTGAAGAAAAGGGAGGGGAGGGGGGGGAAAGGGGCACTCCCGAGGTGCTGCTGCAGGCTGCAGGCGTCACCCTCACTTCAGACAATCCCCGAGGGCCCTGGATACTCACAGGCCCTCCCCCAAGTAGGCCAGGTTGAGGCGTGGGTCCTACACCCCTCTGCTCACCACTTCACATTCATGGGCGCATCTGGTACCTCTCAGCTCTCCCTGGGCATTGGTTCAAATGCGACCCAGCAGGTGTCAGAAAACGGCTGTCCTCCAGAGCCGCCGGGTTGGTTTTCACCACGGCCGTTCAGCGCGCCAGCGTCCCGTGCTGAAGCCCACTCGCCACAGCTCGCTTTCCCTTCAAGGATGGCAGGTCTGCGGCGCCTCGCAGTTAGGCCCGCTTGCTAGCCTCACTCCCGTCGTCACACACCACCAGTTCTGGAGAGGCTGCGGACCACACCACCTACTACTTCTCTGGCCGATGCTTTCCCCCTTCACTCCCGGGGCTGGCGGGTCCTCTCAGCCAGCACAGGTTGCTTGCTTCTGAAGTGAGCCGACGGGTGCCACTTCCAATGCGGCCTCCGGGACCTTCGCGCCTTTCAACGATGACAGCCGGCAAGTTCCGCCTCCAAGGGCCCCCACTGCCTCCCAGGACAGTGGAGAGGCTCCGCTGTTGGTTGGAGACCCGAGGACGGCCACTAGCTGTAGTTAATCGGTGGCGGGCGGCGGAGCTCACAGAGTTTGCTACTGCTCAGCCACCATCTTGGCCACGCCCCCCACAGGTGAATTTTTAGTGAGCTGCAGCCAAGATGCCCAATGCTTTTGGGAGAACACTTCCCCTTGCATGTAAGTGGCTGTATGGGTGAGTGAGTGGGTGTTTGGTTAACTGAGTGGGTGTGTGAGTGGCTTTATGGATAAGTGAGTAGTCATGTGAGTGCTTGTGTGGATGTGTGAATGGGTATGTAAGTGGTTGTGTGGGGGTGTGAGTGGGTGTGTGTATGAGTGGGTGTGTTAGTATGTGAGTGGATGTGTGAGTGTTTTTGTGGATGATGTCACCAGTTATGTAATTTGAGATGTCATCAGTGATGTCATCAGTGATGTCACTGACCATGTCATGAGTGATGTAATATGTGAGGTCATAAGCAGTGCATTGTGGGGGCATAAGTTATAGTTAGCTCAGGTAACTGCAACGTCTGAATTTCTGTGGCTTTTACTAAAAAAACAAAGGTTACAGGTAGGAAAATAAAAAATAGTTAGGAAATAACATTAAAAAACCTCAGAAATTCACTAAGAAAACAAAGGTTACAGGGACGTTATAGTTAGGAGATAACATGAAAAAAAACTTCAAAATTCACTGAATAAATGTAAGGTTACAGGGACGTTACAGTTAGGAAATAAAATAAAATGGGTCTGTGAGTGGGTGTGTGAGTGGCTGTATGGATCTGTAAGTCGGTGTATGAGTGGCTGGATTTCAGATCATTATTCAATGGGGAATTGCCCAGAAAACACACTTACTTTGCCTTCGCCAAGCCTAGGAAGTTAGGATCATTTGTCCTTTACAGAAGTGAAACTTCAGCGGGGGCATATTTATATTTGTAAGTGCTTCCCGTTGAGGTTTAATTTCTTTGAAATGAGTTTCAGGGCCAGAAAGGATCCTCACATGCCTGTTTATCCAACAAGAGTCCACAGTTTTGAAAACCCCGGGGACGTGGTAGTCCCCGGGGCCGTAAATTGCCTGAGAGGGGGCCGCACGCCCCCCGTATTTGAATTTATGGCTCCAGGGAAGTGGTGGTCCCCGGGGCCCTTAAAAGGCTATGGGGGGGTCCACAAGGCCTCCCTCCAAAATATTTATAAAGCCCTGGTGACCACCATCTCCCCGGGTCTCAAAAAGCCGCAGGAGAGGGGCTTCGCAGCCCATCTCCAATGTATTAATAAAGTCCCGGGGAGGTGGTCCCCGGGGCCTTTAAAGGGCAATGGGGGAGGTCTGCGCGGCCCCTCCTCCAATATATGTATAAAGCCCCGGGGACCACCACCTCCCCGGGGTTCTAAAGAGCCACAGGAGGGGGGCCGCGCAGCCCCCTCTAATATATTAATAAAGTCCCAGGGAGGTGGTGATCCACGGGCTCTTAAGAGCTGCAGGAGGGGGGGGGGGCGCATGTGCCCCCTCCCTATTTTTAAGCATGCCCTGGGGGCTAAAGTGTAAAGAAGTACAGGAGACCAAGGCCAGGTCTCAAGATGACTTCAACCAGGAAGTGTTCGGAGCTAATTAGATCTCTGCACAAGATCATCAATATTCGCGGAGGCGTTGCGACCCTAGATATACAAATTTGGATTTTGTTTGATATCTTCAAAACTACTGAACAGATATACACCAAATAACAAAAAGTCTTTCTGGACCAAGAGCTACCTTTCTGCCAAATTTGTATTTCCGTCCAGCAGTTCGGGCTGCAGTCATGTCTAAAATCTCCATGGGAATTAACATGGGAAAAAAGCATTTTTGGACCCCCACTTTTTCTCGGCCCCCGCTTGACAGATTACCCTGAAACTTGCAACACAGCAGCTGAACTGAGCATTGGACTGATTGTGAAAATTTTGGTAAGATTCGTCAAACGGCGCCAAAGATATTTGCAAAACAAAAAACGTTTTACCTATGGAAACTAGGTGCCAACTATAACTATTCCAAACTGGGTTGCGGTATTGCTCGCGTGCATGCTTATCGCTGGTGGTGCAAAGTAAAAATGCAAAGCTGGCGTCTATTTAAAATTCCACAGTACCTTCCAAACTTAACAAGCAAGAGAGCTAGCACTCGAAGTTAGGAGGAATTTAAACCTGTTTAATTGATCTGGTCTCTCCGGACACAGCAACAGGAAATACAGAGACGCATTTCAGCAGTTGAACTGCCATTCTCAATCTAAAATGTGCCATTTGGTGCTCAATTTAAATAAATGAAACAGTAAACATAGACAATACACTTCATCACTGCAGCAGTTCGAACCAATTTACATTGTTCTGTTATTCAAGGTAGTAGTCGTGTGTGAAACATGTATCATTCAAACATTAGTGCATAATATTACTAAAGCCTCTCAGTTTCAAAATTTGACACGTGATATAAATCCCTATTGGGTAACTCTAAACAATATTTAGCCAGTGCCACTGAACACTATTCATATCATTGGTAAAGTCAACTGTTATTGCGAAGATCCAACACACTTTCGACACAGCAGCTGAACTGAGCGTCATACTAATTTTGAAAATTTCATGAAAATGCTTCAAACAGCGCCAAAGATATTGGCAAAACCAAAACGCTTTTCCTATGGAAACAAAAAAATCGAGAATGTAATTCCATATTCTTAAAATTCATTTTTAAGTTGTATCAATCTTATTAATAGCAAACTAATGTTTGTATAATCATCAAACTGTAATAAATATTTGAATCACATTTTTGCTAAGTAACTTAGGGAACCCTAGGCTTAGACATTTCTTACCATATAGTGAATTAAATATCACAACTTGAATATATAGTAGTCTTACCAACTAGTCGGAAAAAACTCACTATTTAATTACAAAATAGTCAGTCTTATTATCCACATAGGTATTCAACAGGTTTCAGGCAACCTGAAAGTCCGAAAATAATTTTTTTACAAAACCATATTTGATCTTCAGCAATTGTATTAACTTATCTACATTGCTTTTTCATAATGATATGAATAATTGGTAAATATTTTTACAAGTAGCATGCAATTCATACCAATAAAAACAACAGATGTATTTCAATGATTGTGCTATTTATAGTCATTTGTGCAATTGACTACAGTATTAAAATCATGAAGAAAGAAAATATAAGATAGGAGAATGGAGGAAGAGAAAAGAGACAACAGAAAAGAAAAACGTATGTACTATAAGTCTAATTATTAAATTGAAATTCAAAACCTCCTGACTATAAAAGGGTGACAAGAAAAACACTTTTCTAACACTAGATCAGACGTTGATTCCCACCAAAGGTAAGTGATCCTTTCATCCTACATACCAATATTGCTTAAGTTCCTCAATAAAAACTGAAACAATCAAATTCTTAGATATTATCTGCACTGTCCTTAGTATTTATTGAATTCCTGCGTTCAAATGCAATACAAGCTTTATTTTCATAAGAAACATAATGCTCTGTATCCCCACAAATGGGTAGTCCTATCTAAATTGTAAGTAGGAAAATAATAAAAAAACTGCAAGAATCAAGTGATATAAATATCTAGAGTAATATATTGGTCCAAAATACCTAAACCGCATTTATGAAAATTAAAGAGTACTCACATCTTGAGGAGCAGATATTCCTTCATCCACAGAACAAACATCCAATTTCTGCCAAAGTGATTAATTGACTCAAAATGCATTCTGAAACAGCATATAGAGAGCCATTAGCCCACATTAATTATATTTCAATTTTGTACTAATTAGGAATACCCCACTGTTAAAACTCACCTAAAACAACCATAGTTGTACCAGACTTTATACGTATTCCAATTTCATCTTCAGTATATTTGCAAATCCATGATGAGGTCTCAAAGAAAACACCAAATAACCACCACTAAAATCCCAAAGCTTTACCAATAATTATGGTCTCAATCTCAAGGTTGTTGCATAGCAACTTGGCTGGACATCACGCAAAGAGCAGCAACCATAGTCATTCATACGTCACCATATATAAAGCCTCCAACCTTTAAAAGAAAATGCACTCAATTACCTGTTTAACAACTAGACTGCTAAGTGCACTCACCATGTAGGTGTAAAATCAACTTAACTGATTGTTTTAAATATCAAAAAATGAAAAATATGACATTTGTACTTGTATGTAAAAATACAAATAGTAGTGAATAAGAACAGAAAAATGGGAAGTTAATAAATAAATGGGTCCAATTCGAACACTTATCTCTGCTGGTTCAAGACTTTAAAAGGAACACATATAAACCACTGAGCTATCTTAATGACCGAGAATATAACTGGTAAGTTATCTACTTGTGTCCTAACACATTTCCTGTGATATGAGTAAAGAGACAACAGCCTAAGGAATGCCAATAATATCTCAATGTAAACGAAGTACTGGATAAATAGAAATTGAAGAGTACTCACAGAAACAAATTTAAATTTTTTACCAAAGTGATCAATAGGACCAAAATTAATTTGGAAACAATATATATAGAGCCACTAGCCCACATTAATTTTATTTAATTTATGAACTAGTTAGAGAATACCCCACTATTAAAACTCACCTAAAACAAGAATAGTTGTACAAGACTTTATACGCATACCAAATACAGCTTCAATATATTCACAAACCCATGATAAGGTCTGAAAGAAAACACTAAATAACCGCCATCAAACTCCTAAAGCCTGAACAATAATTATGGTCTCATCCTCAAGGTTGTTGCCCAAAAACTTACTGGTAAGATGACCGGCTGGACATCATGCAAAACAATTATAGGCATCTTCTTTCACAAGTTGCCATTTATATACCCTCCTACCTTTCAATAAACCTTGTAGATTCACTGTTTAAAAGTAGACATCCAATCCACCATATTGGTGTAACATCAATGTAATCAGTTGCTTTAAAAAATAATTATAATTCAATGGCATATATAGAAAATACCAAAAAATGACAATTGTACTTATATGAGAAAATATTAATATAGTAAATAAATATAGTAAAACAGGAAGTTAATTTTAAAAAAATGGTTTGGATTCAAAAACTTTTAAAAACACATTGTGTGACAGTGAGTCCAATTTGGATAAATTCAAACCCTAGGTCTTGATACTGCAACAACATCAACGAGTGTGTCAAAAATGCCTGATGCTACCATCATACCTGAAACTTTATCAAACATTATTAACTATCCTTGTGAATCCAAATTATGTCTATGAAACCCTGATGTAAATACCTACTTTGCCTTATGTGTCCTTGGTTTCATAATATCAATGAACAAAAAATCAGTTTAAAAATGCATTACTGTTCTCTGTTCCTTTTAAGACCATGATCTATACATTTTAATGTGCCAATCCATCTTGTCTCACATTTCCTTATTTCTTATATCCTGTTTGCTCCTCTTCTGTCATTAGGTACATGTTGGATCCCATTCCCCACACATTTAATGGTGCCAATCTCCTTGATCTGCTTAATGTTGTTGCATTTCCAAAAATGTTTCGCAATTGAATATGTGTCATCTTTATTCCAAATTGCTTGAATATGTTCTTTCCATCTAATTTTCAGTGCTCTTTTTGTGGATCCAACATACATTTTGTTGCATACACAGTAAATAACATACACATTATACGTTGTATTGCAATTAAAAAATGAATGAATCAATCAATCAGTTTCTTATAAAGCATGACTACTCACCCGAAAGGGTTCTCAAGGTACTGCAGGGGAGGAGGGTAAATCTGTGGTTCAATAGAGGAGCCAAGTCTTGAGGTCCATCCTGAATTGCAGCAGCGATGGTGATTGCCTGAGGAGCGGAGGCAAGGAGTTCCAGGTCTTCGCAGCGAGGTAGGAGAAGGATCTTCCACCAGCAGTGGTCTTGCAGATCCATGGGATGGTAGCCAGGGCTAGTTGAGCAGAGTGGAGATGTCTGGTGGTAGTGAAGATGGAGAGGTGATGGTTGAGGAATACAGGTCCGGCGTTGTGGAGCCTTTGTAGGCTTGCGTGAGGAGCTTGAAGGTAATTCTTTTGTTGATAGGTAGCCAGTTATTGTCTCTTAGGTGGCTGGTGATGTGGCTGCGGCATGGGATGTTCAGGATAAGTCTGGCAGAGGTGTTCTGGATGTTCTGCAGTTTCTTCAGGAGTTGTTGCCGTAGTCAAGTCTGCTGCAGACGAGCGCATGGGTGATGGTTTTCCTGGACTCAATGGGGTTCCATTTGAAGCTCTTACGAAGCAGGCGGAGCGTTGGGAAGCAGGATGACGAAACAGCATTGATTAGGCAGTTCATTGAGAGTGAGAAGTCCAGGAGGATGCAGAGGTTTCATGCGTGGCCTGTGGGTGTGGGAATGGGGGGGTTTGAGCGCTGCAGACCACCAGGAGTCGTCCCAGGCAGAGGGGGTGGAGCCCAGGATGAGGACTTTGGTCTTGTTTTAGTTAAGCTTGAGGCAGCTGTCCTTCATTCAGGCGGCAACTGCCTTCATCCCGTTGTGGAAGTTGCTCTTGGCAGCTGTGGGTTCATATGTGAGAGAGAGAATCAGCTGGGTGTCGTCGGCGTAGGAGACGATGTTAAGTCTGTGGCATCTGATGATGGCTGCAAGCGGGCCATGTAGATGTTGAGGGTGGGGCTCAGGGAGGATCTCTGTGGTTTCTGAGTTGAACGGTGGAAGTCTGACTCTCTGTGTTTGGCCGGTGAGGAAGAGCGGATCTATTCTAGGGCTTTGTTGCTGATGCCGGCCTCGTGGAGTCTTGCGCAGAGGGTGTGGTGGTAGACGGTGCCGAAGGTGGCTGAGAGGTGCAGGAAGATGAGGGCAGCAGTTTTGCCTCGGTTGAGGAGGGTGTAGCAGCGAGGAGAGCGGTCTCGGTGCTCTGGTTGATTCTGAAGCCCGATTGGGAGTGGTCCAGAACGTGGTTTGTTTCAATGAACTCGGAGAGTTGGGCGTTGATGGCTTTCTCAATGACTTTGGCTGGGAAGGGGAGCAGAGAGATGGGTCTGTAGTTCTTGAGGTCAACCGGGTCGGCAGAGGGTTTCTTCAGCAGGGGGCTGATCTCTGTGTGCTTCCAGTCTTCAGGGAAGGTGGCGGACTCGATGGAGCAGTTGATGGTGCGGCAGAGTTTGGGTGCAATGGAGGTGCCAGCTCTGTTGAAGATGTGGTGAGGGCAGGGATCTGAGGGGGCTCCGGAGTGGATGTTATTCATGATCCTGAGGGTGTCGTCAGAGATGAGGGTGGAATTAATTAATTAATTGTAAATTTTTAGATCCATCACAATCATAGAATTATATTCATTTGTCTAAGGTATTTCTACAACATATACATGAACCACACATAAAGAAACCCTTTAGTATTCTGGCAACCAACTTTTTGTGGGCTGTTTATGAACCAAATAGTATCACTAGAACATAATGTTCTTGATACTATGGCAGCTTATCTAAAAGCTACTCTTGGTCTGTGTGCAATTACTATACATAAGTCAGACTCTAATCTAAGAAGATGCCAGTGTTTATTCAAGATGGCATTTACTTTAGAACTTTCCATGGAGTAGGTTGTGATAAATCTTAAAGCTGTTCTCCAATTGATAGTAGGGTGACTGCCATTTGGAAAGAACCTAGCGCTGGACACAAGCCCTATACCCCTTTTTTAGAGGTAGCCACTCTCTAGTTATAGTTAGGAATCTTAGAGATAGGAATTTCTCAGATGTTTGCTTGTTAATAACTTTGCCAGAGTTTGACGATTCTCTGCAAAACTTTGCAGACCAATTGCTTTTTATACATTGGCTGACTATGCAAAGTTTCATGGTGATTCGTTAAGGGGGTGCAAAGAAAAAAGGATGGCCCCAAAACTAATTTTTCCACCAATGCCTTTTTCATAGACTTTTGTATCAGACGTAGTGACAAAACGGCTAGACCAATTTTGTTAAAAATTGGCAGGAATATAGAGTTTAGTGTACAAAGGATCCTTTTTGTTGCTAGATTAAAATTGGCTCAGTAGTTAAAAAGTTATTACCGCAAAAATGGAGTGATATATTAGGCTGAGGTAAACTGCGGTACATGCCGAAGACAAGGCAGTGTATGTTTGGGTAATCCATGTTTGGGTAATCCTAGCCCTTACTGAAGTTAAAGGGAGACATGTTGTTTAGCCTACACTTAGGGGTCGATTCCGATTCGGGCCGGAAAAAGCACCAACCGACTCGGATCCGGAAAAAATACCGACCGACACGTACCCGTGGCGCACGACACGCCAAGTACGATGCAAGGCGCGAAAAATCCGACCGACACGTACCGAAACCAAGTCGACCGACCGAGCCGCACGGAAAACAGCAATCCGGCCGGAAAAACACGCGAATCCAACCGACCGACACGCACCCGGAACAAATCCGACCGAAACGTACACGCTAACTCCAAACCGCAAAGTACGATGCAAGGCGCGAAACCACGAGCGAGTCGGACGGAGGACAAGCCGTACGACCGACACGCATACAAAACCGAGCTGAAGCAACACAATACACCGCGACCGACGCGTATGCAGCATAGAAAACTGCACAAACACAGCGTGAACGAAACGGAGAACACCGTACGAGACCAATGCAGGGTCCGACTCGGTCACAAGAACGTTTCCAACATACACAAACAGCACAAAGGAAAAATCACCCAAAAAAGGCCAAACAAGCAATTACCAAGCCAATAAATACTGGGGGGTGGGGACAGAGAACAAAGACACACCCACAACTCCACCTATATAAAGGACACAAATCACTACCATGAGCCTTTGCAAATGCCATTCCACTGCCAGCACCCAAGAGAAAGCAACCACACACCCACAGCTCATCCCTCACACAAGCCACACACCATCAGCACACCAACAAATACCTACCTCACATACACCCAGCAAAACACACACTCACACACCCTCACCTGCACACCAACACACACATCACCCACCATCACCACCCATCACCATGCCCCCCAAGAAGAATCCCAAGTTCCTAGATAGTGAATTGGAAGTCATGGTAGACGAGATCCTCAGGGTGGAGCCACAGCTGTTTGGCACACTGGTCCAACAGACCCCCATGTCGCAGAAAACCAAGATGTGGGAGAGGATCATCAACAGGGTGAACGCCCAATCACCATGTCGGCGCACAAAGACGGACATCCAGAACAGGTGGTATGACGTGCGCAGGAGGGTACGGGACATGCTGAAGAAAGACTACATCAACAGCCAACACACCGGCAGTGGCCCTCCTGCCAAGCCAATATACCTCAGGCCCTGGGAGGAGAAGGTGCGGGCCATCCTTCCGCCAGTGAGCGTATATGGACTAGAGGACATCCCAGAGCCTGGTGAGTACACAACAAATGTACACAATATACTGCCACAAAACACACACATCACTGTCAAGGGGAGAGTCAAACCATGCACTCATAGCAATTACACAGCAACTAGAACAGAATCATCCCAAAATGTGTATGTCAGTCAGATAAACACAACACATGCCATCAAAAAAGTCACATCCAACTGTGCCAACACATGTACAAACACAACCACAACTACAGCCAGGCAGTGGCACAAATAGAACTAACAAACACATCCACACATGTAGCCACCACAACAACACCAACACACAGTGAAGACCACTCAAAGGAAGGAATTCTGTGTATGCTGGCCAAGTCAGTGTAGCCAATAGCATCATGGGAGTCGCAGTCACACATATTGCCCCCCACAACTGTCCCATCAACACCACCATGAACCATGCGCACATCACAGGGAGTGGAGAAGGACTCACAAGATGGCTGACACTGGCTACTGCTGTGGGAAGCACAAGGCCCTGCTGGCAACTGTGCACCAACAAACAGCAGGACACCACTGACTGACATCCTGAGAGACAACTTACACTCCCTGCAATGCAAGCACGTTCCATGGTGGGAAATCTGGCTAGCTGGGTGGGAAGGGGGACTTGCAGCACTGACCATAGTCACAAGCACCGCCCCTCACACACCCCCCAACACAAACTCCACAGAACCCACCTGGTAGAATGCAATGCCCCCCATCCTAACACAAGATCCCACAAAGAACCACCACCCTGGGTTATGTTGTGTGAAGCACAGGGACACTCTTGGGACTCTTAGCCAAACAACTGCCAGGACAACACTCCCAGCCATCCTGTCAGCACAGCCAGCCCACCCCACAGGGAAGCAGATTCAAAAGGAAGGAAGCATGGGCATGCTGGGAAGGGGGTGGAGGCAATAGCATGATGGGAGTCGTAGTCACTGATATTGGTCACCCCCACAACTGTCCCATCAACACCACCCTGACCATGCTCACATCACAGGGAGTGGAGAAGGACTCACAAGATGGCTGACACTGGCTACTGCTGTGGGGAGCACAAGGCCCTGCTGGCAACTGTGCACCAACAAACAGCAGGACACCACTGACTGACATCCTGAGAGACAACTTCCACTCCCTGCAATGCAAGCACGTTCCATGGTGGGATATCTGGCTAGCTGGGTGGGAAGGGGGACTTGCAGCACTAACCATAGTCACAAGCACCTCCCCTCACACACACCCCAACACAAACTCCACAGTACCCACCTGGTAGAATGCAATGCCCCCCATCCTAACACAAGATCCCACAAAGAACCACCACCCTGGGTTATGTTGTGTGAAGCACAGGGACACTCTTGGGACTCTTAGCCAAAATACTGCCAGGACAACACTCCCAGCCAACCTGTCAGCACAGCCAGCCCACCCCACAGGGAAGCAGAGTCAAAAGGAAGGAAGCATGGGCATGCTGGGAAGGGGGTGGAGGCAATAGCATGATGGGAGTCGTAGTCACAGACATTGCTCAGCCTCACAACTGGCCCATCAACACCACCCTGAACCATGCTCACATCACAGGGAGTGGAGAAGGACTCACAAGATGGCTGACACTGGCTACTGCTGTGGGGAGCACAAGGCCCTGCTGCCAACTGTGCACCAACAAACAGCAGGACACCACTGACTGACATCCTGAGAGACAACTTACACTCCCTGCAACGCAAGCACGTTCCATGGTGGGATAACTGACTGGCTGGGTGGGTGGGAAGGAGGGCCGGCTGTCAACCAAACACAACCAATGCAGACCATGTTCACACCCCAGAAAATACATAGAAATGCCCAAATAATGCAGGACAATGTGCCACACCAATATCAACCCCTGACTGTGACGACTTAGGACAATGCAATGTACAGGCCCGCACCCAGAGGCACAGTCACAACTGTCATGTGTGTCAACCATTGATGCCTGCAGAAACATGACATACATTGTTTGTGTCTCCCAAAAACAGGTGATGATGGGGACACAGCAGCAGACGCTGAGGAGTCCCAGTCCCAGGCTCAAGAGGATGCCGAGCTCACTGGCGTCGTACAGCCTCTGTCCTCCTCGGACGATGAAGAACAACCTGGCACATCCGGTGCAAGTCAACATGCAGCACCAGCAGGACCACCAGCTGCACCCCCTGCACCCACCCCTACAACGACTGTCACCACGAATACCATCCCTGCCGACATGGACAGAATAAGGAGCAACACCAGCACAGTGACCCTGGACCAACCTGGGGCCATGGACACCACCACCACCACCAACCCCCAAGGTGGACCAGGGTTATCTGTGCGTGCCACTGCACACACTGCACATGTCAGCAGGGGTGGTGGGAGGGGTGGGAGACAGAGGTCGCTGCTTGCAGACGTTGCTGGTGTGCATGACGACCCACAACTGGTACGCATAGCTGATGCGTACCAGTCCAGCACCGGAGAGCTCAGCCAGGTAGTGGGGCTCCTCAGAGACATTAAACAGCAGCAGGCTGCCCATCATGCCCGCTTGGACTCCCACATGTCCCACGTGGAGTCACACATGTCCCGTGTGGACTCACACATGTCCCGCGTGGAGTCCGAGTGGGATGCACTGCATGAGATGACGGCGGTGCACAAGGACATTTTACAATGCCTCCGCCAGATGAACAGCAACCAGTCCACACCTCCCTGTGTGCCAACAACATCTGGTGCCGAACAAACTGCAACTGCCACAGGGAGGGAGGAGGACTCTGGCGGAGAGTCCCCTGCACCGCAGCAGCCTGCACTTGAGGGCCCCCCCCCAAGAAGAGGGGTCGTCCGAGGAGGGAAAAGTGAGAGGCCGATGGCCAAGCGCAACTCCCAGGAAGCCTGAACCTGTTCTGGATGTTCGCCTTTGTGCAAAGACTGTTCACCCTGTTGACGGCAACACTACTCCCACACATTGCATGGGGAGTACAAGTTGGACCAATGTGTCAGACAACTGTGGCCCCGATACTGGGGATCCTGTCTACCCGGACTTTCAATTCACCTAGGAACTTGGGATTGCAAGATTCATTTACAGCACAACCCATCCTATGCACTATTAACACAAATGTATCACAATAAACACACTAATACACCATACTTGCCTCTGTCGTGATTCCAACGTGGGTGCTGTTATGGGGATGATGAACTGCAAAATTACACTGTGTATGCGAACAGCAACAGCAAGGACAACACAGGCATGTGAGTACAGGCAACGTGACACACATGAGGGAGACACACCACCAGGGCTACACGACACATACACACCTAGGCCATCTGACTCATTGCCTACACTGATGTTGCCAGGGAAGACGGTGCAATGCACAGACACCACACCCATTCCCAGTTGTAGTCAAGTAGCCCACAGGTGCAGTAAGCAAATGGCAGTCAAATGTGTGACCACAGACAACGCACATCACAAAGTGAAGCACAGGTTTATTACACAGTTGCAACATGCCGTAACCACTACAGATGCAAGGTAACCCCACCTGGCAGCGGGCACACAGTCAACAACTGTAGACGGAAGGAAGTCCATGGGTGTGGCGCACATCACCTGTAGGGACACAACAGCTACCAGCCTGGATGTGCAATCACGTCGTCGGTGGACACAGTTGACCAAACGAATCTGAAAGTACCCTGTGAAGGACAGAAATGACACACAGTCAAAAGCAATGGAGTACAGGACAGAACAGCAAAACTCATGCACAATACATGTTACAAGATACCCACCCAGAACCAAGTTAGCATGTCAACACTGTTGGGGAGTACAGCCCACCTGTCACCACACATCGCAACACACATCCAGTCAAGTAGCCCATGGACACACTCCAACAGCACCAGAGCACCACCCACACATCATGCCAACTCACATCATTGACATGACACCTCAGGATACTCACATTCAGCTAAAGAAGTTGGTGATGAGCTGTGTGCGGACATCACCATCACCATCATCATCATCATCGTCACTGGCATCATGGTCCAGGCCAGGATCCTCCACAGGTGGCGGATGTTGGTCATTGTCATCCTGGATGAGAGGCAACTCCTTCCGCACTGCCAGGTTGTGGAGCATGCAGCAGACGATGATAATCTTGCACACTTTCGCAGGGGCATATGGGAGGGACCCTCCGGTCTTGTCCAGGCAGCGGAAGCGGCTCTTCAGGAGACCAAAGGTCCGCTCAATCACTCTCCTGGTCCGACCATGTGCCTCATTGTAGCGCATCTGGGCAGGTGTCACAGGGTTCCTGAGGGGTGTCAGCAACCACGGCATGTTGGGGTATCCCGAGTCACCTATGGACAGACAAGTGCACATTAGCTGACTTGGAAAAGTGGGCGGAATACTACAGATCAGATCACACACAATGGCACAAAGTCAGTACACACCGACAAGCCAGGCACGCTGGTTCTGCATCTGTGCCATCATCCTGGGGATGCGACTACTCCTCATCACAAAGGCATCGTGTGCTGAACCAGGGAAACGGGCACACACGTGTGTGATGGTCATGTCTGCAAGACACACCACCAGTGCATTGACCGAGTGGTAGTGCTTGCGGTTCCTGTAGGCCTGCTCCTGGGCCTGTGGTGGTACCAAAGCCACATGTGTCCCATCAATGGAGCCAATGACATGCGGCATCCTCCCCAGGGCATAAAAGTCACTCTTCACGTCAGTGAGTCGTCGCAGTCTAGGGAAATAGATGTACCGGTTCAGGAAGAGCAACATTGCCGCCAAAACATCGCGGAGCACACGGCTGAACATGGTCTGTGACATCCCACCAGCAGTCGCCACAGTATGTTGGAAGGTACCAGTGGCAAAGAAGTGTAGGGCTGCCATCACCTTCACCTTGGGGGTCAGCGCTGTAGGATACGGCCGGCCAGGCTGCAAATGTGGGGACAACTGCACTGCCAAATCCTCAATCAGCTGCCTGGTGAAGCGGTACCGTCGGATGCTGTCCCGTTCCACCATCGTTGCCAGGTCTGGGAATGGCCGATGGACAGCAGGAGCCCTGCAGTGCAGAGGAGAAGTAAGCAAGATTGTCAGTCACCCCACATATGCGGCATTGAACACACTCAAGATCCCAACATACATCATTATGAGGCACAACTACATGAAGTGTGCAGTACCGGAAGGACATGTATGGTACATACATGGCCAACATCTGTCAACACGGTCCTACAGGTGGCATCAATTTGTCCCAGGTTGGCCCATTGGATATCATGAGGCCGTGTCACAGTTCCCATCTCCTGCTGCCGTGTCACAATAACCCCCACAGTGACATGTGAGGACAGATGTGCCCCAGGCACCACAGCTCAACGACAGGTACATTCCCAGGGACCCTGTAATGCCACATGGACACTGGCATTACATGGAGTATCATGTATACACCACAGCAAAACAACCATGAACCCCACAGGTAGTGGCCCCACTTGCCACGGCAGGACAGACATGGACGTCTGTGACACACACGCACAACATCAGAGTCCATGCACACACAACGTGGATGTGGAGACTGTCTCCCATTGTGCACATGAAATCAGAGACATTGTAAACACTACATGCACAAAGACTGTGGAGGACCATCACTATTGTGCCACTGGGACACCCTGGCTCAAACATACCGTCCCACATGGGACTCACGGGGTATGTGACATGACATACACATACACCACTGTGAAATGTGACCATGGCACATGCACAGATATGAACAGTTGCACATCACAGTGGTCACGTACACGTAACACCCATGATCCTGTCCCCATGAACACGTGCACAGCCTGGGGGTGGCTGCCCACAGGTGACACCCACAGGCAAACATGTACACCAACATACACACAATAGGAAATGCAGCCTTACATGCCTTATGATAAGGTTTGGACAGGCTGTCGTGATGTAGGTGTGCCCCTCACTCCCTGGGAGCTATCTGTGGCTGGCATATGTCCATCTGAGACAGGCATGCTGACATATGCCAGTCACATGTACAGTGATGCGTTGAACAGCAATGGACCGATCGGTGCCTCCGGCCGGCCCATTGCTTTCAATGTGTGTGGGTACGCGTTGTACCCCTGTGCGCGTTGAACCGCAATGGACCGATCGGTGCCTCCGGCCGGCCCATTGCTTTCAATGTGTGCGGGTACGCGTTGTACCCCTGTGCGCGTTGAACTGCAATGGACCGATCGGTGCCTCCGGCCGGCCCATTGCTTTCAATGTGTGCGGGTACGCGTTGTACCCCTGTGCGCGTTGAACAGCAATGGACCGATCGGTGCCTCCGGCCGGCCCATTGCTTTCAATGTGTGCGGGTACGCGTTGTACCCCTGTGCGCGTTGAACAGCAATGGACCGATCGGTGCCTCCGGCCGGCCCATTGCTTTCAATGTGTGCGGGTACGCGTTGTACCCCTGTGCGCGTTGAACTGCAATGGACCGATCGGTGCCTCCGGCCGGCCCATTGCTTTCAATGTGTGCGGGTACGCGTTGTACCCCTGTGCGCGTTGTACCGCAATGGACCGATCGGTGCGCACCCATTGACAATGGGCTTGCCTGGCAACGGACGCGTTTTCGAATTTCGAACGAGTCGGTTGCTGGAAAATCAGTTGGTCACCCACAACAATGTTGCAAAATCATGTATGTCATGAAGTTGAAGATTTGAAGGATGCTGTGGGCGTGTTTTGGTGCTGCTATTCCATGGATTGGCCAGATTCAGAAGATGCAAACGACTTGGACCTATCACTTTGGACACAAGGGACAGTATCTGCCTCTCCAGCACATATATATTGCTGGCTGTTCCCCTGAGAGCCCACTTGCCTGCACTACATGCTCCAAGACGACATCTGCCACTGCACTGCTGCTGTCTCTGCCCCTCTGGACCCTGCAATGGCACGTACTGTGGAGAGAGCCCCAGCCTTCAGCCTTGAAGAGAACCAGGCCCTGCTGGACAGCCTACTTCCACAGTACAGCAAGCTGTATGGGACACCAGGGGAGCAGGTGAGTGTTCTGTGCACTGCCTTTCTGAATGTGCATTTTGTGTGACTAGCAAGGCTGAGAGTCTGCACGCCACTGGCTAGCAGGCTCACTGAGTAGTTGTCACCCCCCATAGTGTGTAGTGACTTGCACTGGACAGGTATGGTGCAGTGACAGTGCATTTGAACATGGTTTTACTTCCCATGCAATGATACCATGTAGTGACGTCTGGCAAACTGTCCATGGTCAGCTTTGCACTGCCTGTGTACATCATGTGCCCCTGTGTTTGAGACATGTATATACGACTGTGTCATGCACGGATATGTTGCATGTGTGGTAATGGCCTTTTCACTTTGTCATCCTCACAGGTTAATGCCCATCGGAAGCAGGAAATCTGGAAGGACATCGTCCGGGCTGTCCGGTCCGTGGGGGTCTACAAGCGCCGGATCCGCAACTGCCAGAAGAGGTGGCAGGACCTTCGGGGCTGGACCCGGAGGATTGCACGGGTCCAGCTGAAGCTGTCGCCTCCTCGCAGGAGGGGCGGAACACGGACCCTGACCCCCCACATGCTCCAGATCCTGGCGGTGGTCTTTCCAGACCTGGATGGGCAGCTGAAGGCCAGACAGCAGCAAGGAGGGGGTGAGTCAAAGACTGCACTGTGAACTCTGTATTACATGCTTTGTGCCCTCCTCTGGCCTGGTTCAACTGCCACAGTGCAGCAGTCATGTTGTCCAGGAGCCATGTCCCTCTATTGTGCACTGCCCACTGCTCATCTGATACCCAGGTGTGGCCCTTACAGTCAGGGAATTGTGTCACTTGGGACTGTGTCCTTGCAGTTTGCTTCACTAAAGGTGGGGGACAGCATCTGTTTCCCTGACTCTGTTGTGGGCATCATGGGTGGGTCCATTGTTCACACAACGCCTGGGTTTGGACATGTGATCTGCGTGTTGCTTTGATATGTGGTCCACTTGCTGAGCTGAGCCACCACATGTGCCTGGGGTATGTGGCACACGCCCATGCAGCGGGTGGGAACAATGTTTGTGCCCCAGGAGTGTGCAGATTACGTGTGTCACACATACATAGCCAGCTATCCACTGTCCAGGGCACATCCCTCATTCATGTGGAGCAGGACAGTCATGCCTACTCCAGGCCATGCAATGCACTCTGTACTCCCACTCCCGTGTATCAGCTGACACATTGTGCACAGTGATTTGACCCCTCCGGTGTCTGCCTCTGTGTCAGTGTGCTGTGGATTAGTTGCCAGGACTGCTGTGGTGTTTCTTGGTAGGGGCTCAGCATGCCCCTGGAGATGTGACCATAGGAGACGATACTTGTGTGTCACATAGGTGTTTGATCAGCTGCCCGTGCAGACTGGGGTATGCGAATGTGATGTTCAGGCAGCTGTTCCCCATTCACAGCAAATTGTGAGGGGCTCAGGTTCAGAGGGTAGTGTCACAGGTCTCCCATATGTCCAATAGGTGTGACCTGGACAGATGAGGGTTGAGATGATGTGTTGTGTGGGGGATGTACATGTGCACTTGTGCAGCTCCAGGACTTGCATTCCCCATGACCTACTATTGTGACACAGTGCATAGTGTTGTTGTCTGGCTGCCAAGTCATACATCACTGAGACAGTGATGTATGACTGAACAGTCATGCCTCTGCCATGGCATGTGTCAACTTATTTGTGGTCCTGCAGGGGAGTGACATGTGCTACATGCACACCATAGTGGCGCTGGCTATCAGGACATGGGTGCATCATGGTGTCTGTCGCTGGTATGCATCACATGCATTTCCTATTTGACTCTGGGCATCCCTTTCATCCGGAAACCTGTACTGACTCAGTGGCAAGAGCTGTGATGTGTCCACACCGTGTCCTCTGCACTGTCCAACTACTGTGTACTTGGTGCATGTGTCCACACTGGGGTGTTGCAATCCAACAGACACCAGACAGATGGGTGCAAGGCCATGTGGGATGTGAGTGCCATGCTTGGCATCTGACTGACAATTGGCTTCTCCTGTTCAGTTAGGGCACTTTTAGCAATGTACAACTAATGATGCCAGGGCTTGCTCCGTGATGTGCTGTGCTCACAGTGGTGTGTGCGTTTGGTGCAGGTGACTGATGTCTGTCTGTTTCCCCATTGTTTGCAGATACATCCACGGCCACGGAAGGGGACAGCTCCACGGACCAGGAGGAGCCAGAGAGCCAGACTGGGTCAGCAGCCGAGGAGTGGTCGGAGGGACCCAGTGGCACGGAGGGCGAGGGGAGCCACACCGAGGAATCCTCAGCACCATCCACCTCAGCTGAGGACCAGAGCAACTCGGAGGATGACTCCCTTGTGGAGGCGGGTGTCAGCAGCCACCACACCCCAGCTAGTGTTGCTGTCCCCGCCACCACCAGCACCACCACCGCCCTCCCATCGGCTCCCATTCCCCAGGTCCGTGGAGGCTCCCATGTTCGGGAGCATGTCTCCTTTGGCCCAGGCACCGCACCCCCTGCCCCTGTGTCCCCTGCTGCCCTGAGTGAGGAGTCTGTGTACCTCCTTCGCCAGCTCCATGTAGGGCAGACAGCCATGCTGAGTGTCCTCCATGCGCACACCGCACTGTTGACTCAGCTGGTGTCGTTCATGGAGGGCATCTCATCGGGCATGTCTGACCTACAGAGGGGCAACAGGTCCATGGACTCCTCCCTGACGGCAGCAGTGTCCCTCCTCAGACAGTCCCTCACCCCTCCTGCCTCTGCTCCATCCACACTCCCCAGCACCTTGCCCGTCCCAAGCACACACACACCGGCACAGGCACACACCAGCACACACACATCCAGCACACAGACACACACGCCACAAACTAAACGCACACGCACGCACAGTCAGGGGACTGAAACCAGACTCACAGGGGATGGGGCCCTGGTACACACACACGCATCCACGGGCACTGCGCAGTCCTCAGTTGCCTCTCCCTCCAAAGCACCCTCCCTTGCCTCACCTGCAACCCCAAAGACCCAGCGCCTCTTCCTCAGTGACCTCGGCCTCTTCCCCTCCGATCCAGCTGCCCCAGCATCCAGGGGGAAGAGGAAGCCCCCCACACGGAGCAGAGTGCCCCTCGCCCCCGGACACCCTCCCCCAGACGCAGACAGACTGAGGCCCCCACCCGCAAGTCCCCCCGGAGTGGTAAGAGCAAGACCCCGCCGCCGCCCTGCAGCTCAAGCACCAGGTCACCTTCCTCCATCCCTCAGGCCCCCACTCCACAGGTGCCCCCGCCACACCCTGCCCCAGGTTCCCCCACCCACAGATATACCATCCCCAAGAGGCTCCGGCCTTCTCCCCCTGCCACTTGCTCTCCTGGCACCACACCCCCCGCTGCGCTTGTCTGTGCCACTGATGTGGTGAGGGTGTCCTCCCCCTCTGTCCAGCCCACCTTGCCTGTTCCCCATTCTCCTCCCCTGGTGGTAGGCACTGCAGTGGAGTCCACTACCACCCTGTCTGACTTGGGCACTGCAGTGGCGGACCTGTCCACTCCATCTGCAGGGTCCACTGCAGTCGTGCCGGCACCCACAACATCTGAGCCATGCCCCCCAGTTGTGCCGGCACACACCATGTCAGACACCTCCACTGCAGTTGTCAGTGGCTCTCCAGCACCCACCACCCCTTCCCTGCTTCC